>JASJUZ010000168.1:0-600000 GCA_037159825.1 Tupiocoris notatus
TTTCGAGCTTTTTTAGCCAATTGGGCGCAATTGCTTGCTATTGATACGTATTCCTTATGGAAAGAAAGCATCTTCGAGTTTTCCCATATTTCACACGAGGCTGATAGTTGTCCTCGCAAGAGGGGCCCCTCTTGAAACTGAGATGAACTGGAATTATAGCAGCGAACGCGAAATTTGGCGGCTCTAGTCTCTAGTCAACTTTGCCATTCCTTGAAATGGAAGTGCTGTTGGAAAAGTTAGCTATTACCAGAATTATAATGAAGCCTATGTCCTGGGAGGTGATCTAATAGTTGATTGTCCAAAGTGCTGCTAGTATACCAATTTTGTCTGATTTTTTTTTTTTTTTTTTTTTTGAAAACATAGGTACATGAAATGTGTTTTTTTCTCCTTTAATTATTTTATAATTTATTTCCACATTTTTTGTTCCAATATTGAACAAATTTTACCCGACACAACAATACGACCGTTCGCTGTTAAATTTTCCTCGCCAGTTTACGCATGTCTAGTCTCGTCGATGCTTTCTCTTTTGAACTTATCAACGGGGGGAAAACATAAAACCCCGAAAGATGCAAAGTTTGGCCGGAATTTAATCAAATTAATTAAAGGTCCACGCCCAACGGAGGCGAAAGTGTTAACCCGATTAGCCCATTTAGGCGTATCACGTGACGAGTATCCTTTTCAAAAATGACGGAATCCTCTGTGATACATTGGGGAGTCATATTCGAAGTGCCCTGTCCACTTAGCAGATTGGAAACGTCTTTTGTTGCGTTGCAAAGCCAGTCAAAACATTGTGGCATTGTTGTAGAGGATGTAAAAAAAGCGGCCAGTCGAAAAAAGTCTTGTTATCAATTTCGCATTGCATTGAGGATTGAAAATGTGTACAATGCCCGCACAAATTTTTATCGGTTCAATCTTTCTTGTAAATTATAGTAAGAACCAGTATGGGAGTGGTTCCTATTGGCATTATGACAGCGTACATCAATATGACCCTATTCCTGATTAATTGACAAAATCAGCGGCATTTTTGTTGTTCAACCCGATTTATAGTTTGTGATTCACCAGGAAAAAGTCAAAATGTATCTCTGAAGCCAGAAAAGTTCTCAGAAAGGTCTTAAAAATCGCCACAAAAAAATTTAAAAACGGCTTTTAAAGAAAAGTAATAGGTTCAAAGCTTCAGAAAGAAGTTCAAATGTTTTTAAAAAACCTCCAAGCGTAGTCACACCTATTAATTTTCGTATTATCAATTTATTAGCGACAACATTAATTTCTTTTCTGCTGTTATTCGCCTCTCTAGTTCTCTTTTCCCTCTCTGAATTTCCTGTTGTGCACCAATCGGGTCGTTGTCCCTGTTCTGTCGCTGGCTTTAATTTATCGACGTTTGCTCGCTCGTACGACTTTCCCTGCTAATATTTGAATTCCGCGGAATTCGACTCAGTTTCGAGTTTTCTAAGGTTCCAAGCGCGAGGCGTTTGTTTGTCTTTTGCAAACTTACAGCTGCGTGCAGTTTCGAGAGTCAACGGCACTTGCAGGTGACGGGTCCGACTCGTAACTCACGCGTTTCATTCCTTTGCCGAGAACTTGTCACTTTCCTGCGACCTGTGGCTGGCTCTTTTTTTTTAACCTAAATACTACTATTTGCATCTCGGAAATTTTCAGAATCTCAAAATGGCGCTCTTTCCTAAAAAATAATGCCTCATGTCTTTGCATTTCTTCATTTTCTGTACGAAAAACGCTGTAGACGTAGTATGAAGTGGCTAGCGGAATATTTATCTGTCAGACGTAGGTACATAAATGAACACCTTAGCGGAACATCTGCCTCGGAGACATATATAGGTAGAAATAGGTAGGAATAGTATTAGTAGGATTGAAAAAATTAATGGTGGGCTGGAAAATTGCGATGGTGCCAGGACAAAGAACAAATGAGATGGTAGAAGTGGGTTTTTTTTTATGAACTGTTTACTAAACTGTTACTATTAACTCAAACTGTTACTGTCTACTGTTACTATTAACTTCTACCTGTTTCTGTTGCGGCTAACTGTTACTTGCAACCGTTACTGCAAACTGTCACAGTTATCTGTCATTGTTATCCGTTACTCTTAGCTGTTACTGTTAACTGTCACTGTTAACTGTTAACTGCTACTGTTAACTGTTTCTGTTAATTGTTACTGATAACTGTTACTGTTAACTGTTGTTGTCAATTGTTACTGTTAACTGTTATCGTTAATTGTTACTGGTACTGTTAACTGTTACTGTCTACAATTACATTAACTGTTACTGTCTACAATTACATTAACTGTTACTGTCTACAGTTACTATTAACTGTTACTCCCTACAGTTAATGTTACTACAGTTGCTTTGCCGATCTATATGCCCGTCACTTTCACAATCGGTTCAATTTATGGAGGTTCTTGTCTTGAAAAAGTCGGCCTTTCTCTGCTCGTTCTCTTTTGGTGCTTGAATCTTTGAGTCCAGACTGTTACCTAAGCTTATACTGCGTCTCAAGCCTCGGTTACGACCGATTTTAAATTCAAACCGGTCCAAAGTGCGCCCGCGCCCGTGGTAACTGATGAGGAACCTCCGATTGACAAATCGCCGAGCTCGCATTTTTGACATTCGGTCCCTCACGACGATTTTCCCGTTTCCGAAGATACTCGCGCTAAAAGGGAATTTGTTATCATTCAACGCTGGCATCCCGATATTAGTTCTTCCTTTCGAAATTCAACATTGGATTGTCGAATAACGTAAAAAAGAATGATTGTCGAAAGACGTAAAAAATGTAAAAAAAAAGCAAAACCCGTCGAAATTTCAGGTTTTTTTTAAATTTTTCGTTGTTAACTCGAAAACTGAGCATCCGTATCAACCGTTGCTATCATAATGAATGAGCTCTAAATTCCGGTTCGAATGAGTACCTTGACGTTCCATTTGATCTAGTGATGTGTGAACGATCGGATGTTGAAAATTCCGCAATTTTATCACCTCGAATGTTGGGCTAGTTATAGTAATGATTATCATTTTCATCGCTATCATAGCTACGTAATTGATGGATTTAATTCCAATTAAAAAATTTGGCGCTCCAGATTAGCCGCAAACTGAGTTCAATTTTTCGTTAATAAATTTTTTCCCTTTTAAAAACTGATCTGCCAAATCTAGTCTGCGTAATTTCCGCAAGCCTGCTTATCCAGGAAATCGAACAAGATCATTTGTAAAGGAGTGAACCGGGAGCCCAATTAGTCGCTCGATAATCGTCCAATGCTTGTCTTCATCGGCCCGCAAGATAATGATCTTTTCACCTTGAGATCTCTTGGGTCTATCGCTTCCGTAAGCATTTATCTAGCGATTCGTTCGTTTTGGCGACTGTTTTCAAAAGAGCTCGACTCATTTTTGCTTGAAATTTATTTCACGAGGCGCGCGACGTGAATAATGGCAGTGTCGAGCTCGGAGGACGTTCGCGGTAATGTGACTTTGAGATTAGAAAAATATACAGTTGGAGAAAATATCTGGCAAAATTGAAAGAAAATTTTTTTTTTTTAAACTGCTGGAAATAATTTTACGTTGCGTATTCCTAATAGTCTTTGCTTCAGTTACCATTTTGAAAAGGAAACTTTTTTTTGTGATAATTATGATTTAAACGTGCTGTCCAAAATATCCACAAATTTGATTCCTTGCTACTTTATACGAAATAGCACAATATTACTTATATATAATATATATAATAATAATTTATAATATTACTTTTAATAGCACAATATTAGTTAGCTTTAAATAGTTGCAATATTTTTTTTCCTAGATTTCGACTCTTGATGTATGAAACGGATTTTGTTTTTCTGATCTATCTTCGATGCTCAATTTCTTTCTATTTATTTCTTATTGTTATTTTTTTGAAACACAAAACAGCATTATATTTTTTCGAAATTCGCTAAATGCAGCATAACTAGTTATATTCAGCAATAGGTTATTTTTTTATCGACAAGCTTGAATACGAATAAACTCGTAATATAGAACAGTTTTACGCTTCCTTGGTTCGAGATGGGTTTCAGTTTACAGTAGCGCAAGGTTATTGATATGGGTGTTGAGCTTTTGTTACGGACCTTGCGTAATTCAATAGGCATATACGATACTTACAATTGGAGCCACTGCACGAGAATGTGAAGAGTCTAAAGGAGCGAAGGGATTATTTTTTTATTAGCTTTTTTCATCGAATGTAGCAATCTTTATTCGATTTCTTTATTGCGATTGCATTTTTAATACGTGAAGGTGAAAAATAAAGGGCTACTAAGGACTGCCAGATTATTAATAGCTTTTAAAGACCGATCAGTTGTTAGGAAAATTTCAACGGCCGATATTGGCTATGATGAAATGTAATTCAACTCTTGTTAAAAAATATTCTCCTTTTCTAGTGGTTAGGAAATCAATATTTTTAAAGGCCCTTTTTTTAATATCAATTTTTTTCTAGTGGTATTGATTAATTGTTTAATTCTATTTATCGACCAGGTAAGGTTAGGGCCGAGTTCCTCTCTTCCACCTTCCCTGGATCAACAATATTACAAATAATAAATAAACCTATCAATCATATATAAACCGATTATCTATCAATATTAACTTAATTATCTTTTAATTAATATAACCTCTAAATATTATACATATTTTTAGAAAATTATACATCATATAGAAAAATAGCATAAATATAGCTTCCATCACATGACAGTAAGAAAGAGAGAAAAGAATGCTTCTTAGGTAAGTAAAATTATACAAAAATACCTATTTTATTTTATTTTTTATATTATTTTTTTTATTAGTTAACATTATTTTTTAGAGAGAGAGCGAGTTTTTATGCCATATGACGCTCGTCGAATGTCCCTGTTCATTTTGTTCACTCACCACTTTTTGATTAATTCCATTGACAGTATTTCAATAAGAAATGAAGGACAATCGTGCCGAATTCTACTCGATCCGGCCATTTCTCGCTTTCATCACCGGACGACGATAAAAAACCGGTCACACTCGACAGTCGTGACTTTAGACTAATATTAACACTACTCCCGGATTGATGACTGCATTATAGTCGAACTAGCGTAGACCAGCTGATAACTGGCACTCGGAGCTCGAGTTAATTATTGCTTGGCCATTATTCTTCCGAACAATTGGATTTCAAAGGTTTATTTGAGTCAAGAGCTCGTCCAATCACGGGGAATATCAAGATTGCTGCAATAATTCCGCGTCCGAATTAGATCATGCGATATGTTGGCCGCTTTGTAGTGTCAAAACAGTTTAAAAATAATGATAATAATAACAATGAAAATAATTTTTAAAATCAATCATTAGAATTGGAAAGGTTTTATTTATTCTAGCTACCAGCCGGAAAGTTGAATTCGGGATTGAAGTGGATTTTTGAAAAAAGCTTTCATAGTCGAAATTTCATGTTACTCAGGAACACACACTGCAATGTCTCTGCATTTATGGCCAAAAATTTATCTTTTATCTCCGTGAAAAACTAATGAAATTTTTTGAAAATATTCACCCTGCAAATGTACAAATTATTGAATTTGGATAATACACCGCGCTTCCTATGTACAAACTTTCGAAGTGTTTTCTATTTTGCTTTTCCTCGCCATAAGATTGACGCCTTATCTTTTATCGTGACTCACGCACAGTACTTCCATGTTATGAGCGTTTTAGCGAATGTTCGTTGTAAATTATTGCATTTCTGGCTTGTTACAAAAAAAAAAAAAAAAAAAAATAGTCGACTGTCCAATTTCGATGGTCTAGTTTCATACTAGACTAGTTTCATGTACCTATATCAATCATATTCTTGAGGGAAACAATTTTCATCTCGTTCGGTATTTCATTTGAATTTTTCAAGAAAAAAAAATGTCGCGTTGTGTGTTGTTGGTTTTTTTTTGGTTTATTATTCAATAATAAACCATTGTAATCGCCCAAGAAAAAAAATTTATAACCCCCCCTCAAAATTTGATGTTTTACGTTTCAAGGCATGTAGAATCCGAATATCCAATAAAAAACGCTGCAAATGATTGTACAGTGGTTTATTATTATTTCGCTTCAATATTGATTTAAGAAGACTATCCATTTGTCATTTTAAATTATTCCGAACATTTTTGAACGTTCCCACCGAAAAACAGATGGTAACTATAGGGGAAAACTCCGTAGCGACTATTGTAATTTTAATCATTTTTATTTTTCTTAATTTCCTAATTAAAACCTAACCTTATTGCCTAACGATACAGCTGGAGAGAGTGTTTGACAACCTTTCCAATGAGTATAGAACGATTTTTATAGCTCCAAGAACTCTCGAGTTATACCCTCATGTCAAATTTCTGAAAATCTCCCAAATTCGGCACAAAAGCTGCGATAACTCGCGAACCAATGAAGCTATCGACCCGGCGATGGTCTCATTCGATTCAGCGTCCAAAAATCTATATAATTTGATACCACGTACACATTTTTCTAAAAAACCTTGGAAAATATGAATTTTCTCCCCCTCAAAACCCCCCAAAAATACCCTTAAAATTGAGCTAGCAAGTTGGTTCAAGAATTGGGCCGTCGTAGGACCGAGATTGATTTTTGGTGAAAATTTCAGATTTTTAGCTCTTACAGTTTGGCCGGAAAACTGCTAACGGCGTACGGCGTACGGCGGACGGCGTACGGCGTACGGCGTACGGCGGACGGCGTACGGCGTACGGCGTACGGCGGACGGACAGAAATTTTTTTATTGGATATTCGGATTCTACATGCCTTGAAACGTAAAACATCAAATTTTGAGGGGGGGTTAGAAATTTTTTTTTCTTGGGCGATTACAATGGTTTATTATTGAATAATAAACCAAAAAATTCTGTCTGTCCGCCGTACGCCGTACGCCGTACGCCGTCAACACTTTTCCGGCCAAACCATAATAGCTAAATTCTTGAAATTTTCACCAAAAATCAATCTCGGTCCTACGACGGCCCAATTTTCGAACCAACTTGCTAGCTCAATTTTAAGGGTGTTTTTGGGGGGTTTTGAGGGGGAGAAAATTCATATTTTCCAAGGTTTTTCAGAAAAATGTGTACGTGGTATCAAATTCTATAGATTTTTGGACGCTGAATCGAATGAGACCATCGCCGGGTCGGTAGCTTTATTGGTTCTCGAGTTATCGCAGCTTTTGTGCCGAATTTGGGAGATTTTCAGAAATTTGACATGAGGGTATAACTCGAGAGTTCTTGGAGCTATAAAAATCGTTCTATACTCATTGGAATGGTCGTCAAACGCTCTCTCCAGCTGTACCGTTAGGCAAAAAATTTAGTTTTTAATTTGGAAATTAAGAAAAATAAAATAGATTAAAATTACAATAGTTGCTACGGAGTTTTCCCCTATAGTTACAATCTGTTTTTCGGTGGGATTGTTCCGAAATGTTCGAAATAATTACTATCACAAATGGATAGTCTTTCTAAATCAATATTGAAGCGATGGAATAATAAACCACTGTACAATCATTTGCAGCGTTTTTTTTTCATTTTTAGACACACCACAATATTCTACCACTCTCTTGAAATAACTACTCTACAATTGCACAATCGGTTTCGTAACAACAGTTACCACAAAGTAACCCCATTTCCCGTTAGTTACCCTCTCGATTTTGTTACTCTATTTTATGATTTCAAATGGGGTCGATGGGAAATCAAAAGAGAAGTTCCTTATTGCATATCACGATCGAAATTGCGATTCTAAACTGAAAGCGAGACGAAATACGGCGGTAAATGTTGCTCGTCAATCGGCCAAGTTCAAAACAAGAAAGCCGTCAGTTTCGAACGATGAAAGACTGCCAGAAGAGAGAAGTAATGGTACGACAGTAAAAGCTAAATAGTTTTTCTATTTTTAGGTGGGTTTTCACGGTGAGCCAATCGATTCTATTTATAGCCGATCTTTATATTCGCTCGCCATATTTTTGTTTAACGAGCGCTATTTTATTTGCAATATATGATAAGAAAAGGGAATGAGCGAGAGGGAATGGGGACTTGGCGTTTAGAAATAGGCGAGAAGTTGAAAAAATTTCACACTGGCAGCGCTGGAGGTACTTAACCGGGTTTTAGCCGAACTCGTGATTTTTTTGAGTTCAGGAATGAAAAAATCGTAAGAATTGCTGAAAAAAAAAAAAAAAAAAAAAAAAAAAAAAACTATCTACAAAACTCACTGAGCGGAAGCATAGTTCTAACCGAAGAGAATAATAGGGCGTTTGCATTGGTTTAAAAAAATTTCATAAGTACATATGTCACGCAGATGACCAAAATTTGGTCATCATTTAATGATGGCTCCAAGGCTTGAAATTGCATCCAAAAAATCGGGGTTTCCAGCGTAATGTGCTTTACCATTTAATGATTGTATACGTAATTGATTCTAACTCGTTTTCCATTGTTACAGCTAGAAGTTCGCCTATTAGAGCAAAAAATGCTTGGGAAAAAATATCAACCGTTAGTAGTTTTGAAGAAGTAGCCGTCAAAATAGTTTCCGTTTCGGAGGAAACAGATTCGTACGAATCTTCCGAAAATGTGGAATCAGATTCGTCTCTTGGTACGTTTAGAACGTACGAAAAAATCGTCTCAAAATATTCCATCCATTCTCCGCTTCCTCTGTGTAAGCGATCGTCAATTTATGGCGATTCCTCCCCACAATTGCCACCGGTGTTTGTGAAGGATGTTGCGAATTTTTCCAAGCTGAATTCAAAAAATGGCCATTGCAAATCGGGCGCGTCGAATGATTTGAGCCGGTTTCCCAATCGACGGAATAATATTGATATTTCCGAATTTCCCTTCGAGAGCATCTCGAAATCGAAGGATATCCGTAGGCGCTCCGATTTGGCGATATCCCGTGACAGGAAAAAATCCGTTGATTCTCTCGTGACGCGAACTAGCGACGTCAGTATCAGAAAATCGAAATCAGACGGAAACAATTGCTGCACTTTTACGATGACGCGTATCGTTTACAAGTTAGGGCACCCAGGAGTATCGAATTCGGTTGGAAATGGAGGAAAATTAAAAGAAAATGGGGCAAGAATAAAAGTAATTGGCGGATAATTCGGGCGACAACTGCAAAAATTAAATTTTTCAGAAATTCATTGTAGAATTGATTTGAAAATTGGTTTTATTTACGCAAATTTTCATCTATTTTCTAAATATTCGAGCTAAAAAGGCACAATTTTCTTGCTTAGTGTGCTTTTCGTAGCTCAAAAGGTCAGTACACTATTTTTTAACTATTGACTCGTTCACCATTACATTATCGTAGTACATTTACATAAATTCGTCTTCTATTCCAATTTTATTCTGTTCTAATTAATTTTAATTTTGTCAAATGCTCCTCCCGTATATTCTTCCCTTCGAATATCGCGTTCATTTCGATATTTGCGCTTCGAAATTCCCAAACTGGGCCGTCCAATTTGTATAACTCGCAATCACCTGTACAAACAATCGGCAATACCAAAAATGTGCGTCCGCGCCAATCAAATCCTCTATTTTTAACTGCCGATAAAACTAACTCAAATAAAACCGACACTAAGATTACTGTTATCTCGTCACGTCCGTACACAAGAGAGCTGTTATGGAAGGGGATAGCTATTGAGTGCACAGTGAGGCCACCCAAGTGATCTCAAGATTGTCTAGGAAATTCAAACGTTAAAATGTTCATAGTTTCGATAGCGATTTATTATAGATGCAATCGTAGGCAAAATTTATGGACGAAACAGAGATTAATTACTACTAGTGAGTGGTGAGATGTAAGTATGAATAGATACTGCGAGCCAAGTTTTTTAAAATGGGATATTTTCATGAACCTCCAGCGTCGAAGATATTGATTTTTTCGCGGCCTGTAAAATTCGAAATTCGAAATAAACCGCATAAGGCGGAAGTACGGTGTGTGATCCAGTCGGTACGAAACAAGTTTTGTGAAATGGAATGATTTTTAAGCAAACATACAAAAGTGCACAAATTTAATAACTGAAAGTGCGTATTACGAGGAAGTGCGGTGTGTGACACCAATAATAAAAATCGAACGACATTCAGCTGACATAAAGAAACATTTCAAGTCCCTCTAGCGTTCAAATATAATCATTTTGGCAGTCTTACAAAATCAAATCATTGTCAATATGCGTGTAACGCGGAAGTACTGTATGTGACCCACGTGATAAAAATGAGACTTCATTCAATCGCCGCCCCAAACATTTCAAGACCTTGAGCGTTCAAATATATTGATTGTTGCGGCTTGTAAAAATCAAAATACAAAATACGCGCTAGCAAAATCGTGAAAAAAGCTCATAACGTGGATGTACGGTATGTGACCCATTATGCAAAAAATCAAGCATCATCTGCTCGCTATAATGAACATTTTAAGACGACAAACGTTTAAAAATATTGGCTCTTATAGCCTGTAAAAATCAAAACAGAAAAAACATTGAACGCTTATATCTCGGAAGCACTTTGTGTTATCCAAAATCCAACTAACTCGTAATTAAGTTTGCCGAGAACGATTTTTCTGGAAAAAAATCAAATTTTTATTTCGAAAATTACGGCAGCTATTGTGGAAAGTGACGTACGAAGTTTTTTTTTCACTCGAAATCGATTCACCGACGGATGAAACCGCTTTTGTATTTATTTTCTGGTAGTTTTTTCCGAACCAAATAGCATTATTTCCCGCCAAAATTCAGCCAATCTATTTTCTTTTCTCCGCTTGTACCTCAACGACTTAACCCATCAGAAGACAATGAAAATGACAGCCAATTGAATTTCCCTCAGAATTGTTCATACAATTGCCGAATTCTCAACGGTTTTCGAGTTGCACAATTTCGAAAATCCAACAACTTCCAAAACGATTCAACCTCTTTTCTATTTTTCCTATATTTTTTATATTATTTTTTTTTTTCTATATTTCCTCTTCTATTTTTTCGCTCTATCGTCCATTCTGTTGTGTAAGTTCTATTTCTGGAGCGAAATTTAGAATAACTCATTACGCCTCTGCGATCACGATTTTGCCTTTGTATTGCAATATCCGGCTATAGTTACGACATTTACGTGAGGTAAGCCGATAGTTGGAGAACAATGTCATTTGCTGCGGATGCAGCCAAGTGATCTCATCAAGTGCATAAATGCAGGTGCATCCGGCCCGTTTGTGCAATCATGCAAAACGTCCTCAGGTGACTGTCAGGTTGCAGTTGACTGACTTTATGTAAACCTTTCTCCTTTCGTGGAAATTTCCTTTTTTCCCCTTTGGAATAAAATTGAGAAGACGTAGAAAACTAATTTTCTCCGCTTTTTGCCGACGGCCTTGGTTTCTATTATAACGATTAGCAGCGAGGCAGGTGCACCAAGACCAGTGACCTGAGATGAACTTCTATTTTAACTTCAAGGTTGCACCTGCAGCGTTGATTATGACGCACGGTGTTCCTTATATAAATTCTCCTCATGAAAAAATGAATTTGGAAAAATAATTGAATTTAAACTGGACGAGAAAAAGAGTTTTTTGGTATTTAAGGTTTTTTTCAAATCAAAGTCAGCGTTTTATCGTACCGGAATTATTTTAATAAACTCATATCTTTTTCAAACTAGACCGAAATTCAATTGAATTCAAAAACTCAATTGAAGAAAATTACCAAAAAATTGATTGTCGAATTTGAAACGGAATAATATACGAAGTGATTTTTGACGAATTCGATACTATTTATTTTCTACTCACGTACCTACTCATTTGTTTCCGTTCAAACGTGGTCAGATTTTTTTTTTTTGTTTAATGTGTAGAATGTGCTTAATTATGAGAGATTTTTCAAATTCTACAATTATTTTATCGAATTTAAAAAAAATTAAAATAAATCTTGATAAGGATTCGATGAAAGCGATGACGATTTTCCCTCTGAAAATCCGCCATTGATTTTGCGCACCGAAATTTCGAGGCAATCGCACTTTTTGAGGGCTGTTTTTCAAGAAATGCTCTCACCGGTAATTAGTCACGTATGCGAGCCAAAGTCGTTTCTCAGAAGCCGATTCAGTTTTAGCCGGACGTGTTGACGATTTGCCAAAGTTCATACTGGTCGCACCTCGAGAGCACAGCGAGAAAACAGATTTCCGGGAGAGTATATTGTACGGATATTAATTGTTATTTAATTGTTTGCAGAAATAGTTTTCGCATGGTAAATGAAAAGAAAAAAATATGAAAATGAAAATAATCGAATTTTTTCGCTATAGAAGTGAACAGTTTTGAAACTATTAAATTAATTTCAAATTATAGGAAGGGATTAAGTGTGGGGGTTGGAGTTTTGATCGATTTTGATTTTTCGGCGCTCGATTGTCTCGAGAATTATCTATTTGAATTGGAAAATTTTTTCTAAAGATTCTAATTGGTTTCTCTCTTTCTGGCTAATGCATATTTCCCAACCTTTGTGTGATTATTGGCGGCATCGATTAAATAAATGTCATTTATTTTATTCAATATTTTATTTATTTATTTTTTTCAAACGTTGGAGGAATTCTAGTGGAAATGCGGCATAAAATACTATCGAACAAAATATGAACGATATCTATATTATTTCTTTTTTTATTCTCAGCCGAGGAAACATAAAGTTGAAATAGTCAAGGAAATTATCCTATCAAGTTGATTAATCAATGATTGATTTTGACTTGATTAGTTTTTTCCAAACGCTGAAAAAGTTGAAAAGTTTAAAATTATCTGTTTACGAAATTTGAAAATTTTCCCTTCAACCGAGCGTTTCAAACGTATGAAAAAAATTGCTTGACTGCTTCTTCCGAACGTTCTACGTTTGACATCGTTAAAATTGGCCCTAAACGATTGATATAAGCCTAGAAAAATTATTTCCCCCAATTCGAGTCTCGATCGTTGCACGCGAGCTTCAAAAAGACTGAAAATGATAAATTCGGGTTTTCGTCCGATATTGAATGTTTTCCTTATTGAAAATTCAGCTTAGAACTCGAATTTCGAGTAAAAAAATTGGCGGTAAGGCTCGACGAAAATATAAAAACCGCGAGTGTTGTATAATTGGTTTTTGTAGCATTTACAAATCAAAATAGGAGTAAAACTTTCGTCTTTAGGAAAATACTGCGTCTTCCTATATCTGATTCTGAAGATCTGCTGGCTAATATTGTCTTCTATACGATGAAAATTCTAATAAATTGCTAATGACGTCCTCTGACACACTATCAGACGATCATAATTCTTCCAATTGCGGTGACTTGAAGAGAATTCAATCCCGAGATAGCGTTTCCGATTTTGCTCGGCTTTTGGCGCAATTTTATCGACTTCGAATTCGATAGAAATCGCCAAACTAGATCGAACGCCTCCTTCGAGTTCGAGTAGTTGTGTCGGTGCCTGCAAAAACCTGCTGGACTGGACTGGTCTGCTGCCACTGCTGCCTAGAGGTCGAGTACTAGGTTTATTTTCAGACCGCGGAAGTTGGCGCTGGTCGGGGATTGCGACTTGTTGAGCCTGCTAACACGTAAAGCGCCCACCCAGAACCGTTTTATGATTGATCATTTTTTTTTTTTTTTTTTTTTTTCAACTATTTGGTACGTCAAAAACAACAAGTATTTATTTTGAAGCAAGGTTTCCTTGAATCTCGAATAGATGGATGAAAATTGTTCGCTGAGGATAAATTTGTCTTGTTTTTAATTTCTTATCATTTTACTTGAGAATTATTTTTCGAAAATTAGACTTCTGCGCCATTACCCATTACATTGCCTTTTTACACTTTTTCTGAGATAGCGCTCTGAAAGTGACGCCATTATTTGATCCAGCTTAAAAAAATTTTCTTGAGCAGAACTGATCTCAACGTGTGTACAATTTAAAAAAAAATTTTTTTTTTGGTTGGTTGGAAAAATGATTTTTCAAATCTCATAAATTTCGTTGCCTGTGGTTGCTAGTATTTTTACACTTTTGATTATGCTTTAGAAACAACTTCTAAACCTCAGCTTTCAAAAAGGTCTAGTCTCAAAAAATTTGCAATCGAATTCAGGGGTGAAAATCAAGTTTTGCTTCGAATAGCGAGGATTTTTTCTTGGAGAATCGAACACAGAACTTATTTTTTCAAAATTCGCGAACTTGGCAGAAAAAAAAAATCAATTCAAAAGTTTGAAAAACTAAAAAAATAGAAAAAATCCATTAATTGTTAGAATTTGATTTTTTTCACTTCAAATACGAATTGTTCGTCTTATTTCCTATAAGAATGAGTGATAAAATAATATTGACCAGCACTGTTAGTATTTGCAAAGAATTTTCAAAGTTGAGAAACGTAAAAACGGTAACTAAAAATGGTAAAAACTGATCGTTGTCGTCAAATTTCCGCTCTTTTGACGTTAAATTCGGATTCAGCGTTCAATTTCCTTGAAGAATAGCTTTCGAAATCGCTTAAAAACAAAAGTTTAATTTTCTACCCCTGCCAGCTCGAGCCGGTGAAAAACTCGATTTACGAATAATAATTTCTGTGGCGTCGTTTAAATTTTTTTCACCAAACTTTTTGCTATGTACGTGTGTAAGGCATTCAAATGAAGACTTCTGCATAATAAAACAATTGATTTACATGAATTTCGACCCCGAAAAGCGCAGTCTAAGGTCGAAATTCGTGAGTTTAAAAACTGATTTTTTTGGACCACTTGCGAATTTTTCCGGGAATTGAAAAAAATCACAAAAATACATCTTGGCAAGACACAACTTTCCTGAAAATTTCAGATTTTTATCTGTATTATGAGACGAGAAAAAAATCGTTAACTGATTGTTGCAAAGAAATCGCAGGGGTATCCCTTGAATTTTTCGTGAAAAATTTTTTGATTTAGATTTCGCTCAAAATCGGCATAATGATAGATGATGATGTGTATATCAATAGTATATGGTTAATTCTTTGTTTCTTTTGCACTAAACAGATGAAAAGAAGATTTAAAGTCGAAAAATGTGATCTTTTCCTGTCTATTCCACTAAAATTGTTGAAAACCTTATAAACGCTTGAAAAATAGATAGGTACATTACATGGGGAAAATGTAGACAGTTAAATTGCCTGTCTTTTGGTATATTCAAACATCCGAATTGGCGAATTTTTGTTAAACTTATCCACTGTGCAAGTTACAAATCTTGGAAAACTTAAAAGTTCGTGTGTCTACTTCGGCTAAAACTTGGCTCAAGTTGAAACACCATTACTTTATATAATAAAAAGCATAAAACCACCGCATTGGCGCATTTTCATTTTAAAAATTTTTTTCCAAGCGCTTCGAAACCAAGTGCAACAACGGCAAAGGAGTGTAAAATAACAACCTCGTCGGTTAATTTAAATATTAGTCCACTGAGTGTTGTTACGTAACCGGGACCGATTGACGCGAAAACAATCCTCTTAGATACAGCCGAGTTTGTCACCTTTTGGAAAATTAGTTAGCGACCGAAAACGGCTTTCACGTCCTCAGTTTTTACGGCTGGGACAATTTAGTAATATTTATTTGTATAAAGTTAATTCTTAACGATTACAGAGCGTGAAATTAATTACTCCTTTTTAGCCCAATTTTTATCAAATTCGTAGAAGAAATTATTTTTTCTATTTTCGTGTTTTTCACCCTTGGTCGAATTTATTATTTCTGTCAACTCAAGTGCCTATAAATGTAAAACAAAATGTTATAAGAGCCTCTGTCTATTTCAATTAAATTTTTCGCCGCTAATCGAGGTCCTAATGTTTTTTTCGGACGTTCGCGATAAAATAGTTAATATCCTCGGTTTCTATTTCTGGCTTATATAACCCCTGTAAAGAAAAATAAGATAAAAACCCATTTTCGACTGCTGTTCGCTGAGATTTGCAAAATTTCACGTTTCATCGCATTTGGATCATATGCAAATTAGAAATTCCTCTCGGTTTTGCCATTTTTCTCCACTCGGGCCGCTCATGTTGTGAATCTATAAAACGGTTTTATTCAGGTTGCCGCCAAATAAAGCGATATTACCTGAGCCTTCCTTAATCATCTTGTTTACACTGGATTGTACACAAAGGAGCTCGCGGTGCCGGTAGCTGGAAAATCCTCTTGCTTAGCCTCTAATTAGGTTTACTTTTCGTGCTATCTGAAAGGAGGTAAACTCAAAAGATAGCATCGGCGACGGCTTATCGGCTTCTCAAGATCGGCCTCGAGTAAATGCTCACGATTTCAATTTATGCTGCTGCGAACCGGATTAAGGCTATTAGTACGTAATGCATTGACCACGTTTAAATCCAATGATGTCATAGCTTTCGATAAGGCTCCTAAAGCCCGGCCGATCTGTTGAGCGGAGCGATCAGAAAATACACTACACCGTGTATAATTTAATTTCTCTAGTTAGTAAATTTTTAATTTATTTAATTTTTTTTTTTAATTTAATGGAAAGTATTTGGCCTTCTGCGGCACTGAGGATGCCTAACGGGAGAAAGTGCTCAGCGGGAAGGAAAGTAATGGATACTCGGTTACCCCCTCCCTTTCAACATTCGTTCACCCTCGAGTGTCACATCAGTCTTATTTGCTATTGGAAATCACACACAGTACTTCCACGCTAGAAATAATTGCGAGAAAGACGAATTGAAATCATCGACGTTTTTTATTTTGATTTATTGAGTTCAAAATCAATATTTTTGAACGCTTGAGGTTTTGAAATGTTCTTTAAAACCATCGATTTTTATAGTTTGAATCCCCACACCGGTACTTCCGGTTGATTCGAAATTTTCTTTGTTTTTATGGTACCTTTTTGTGTTTACAGGGTGAATCTGAGATTTATAAAAATTACTTAAAAATAATATATCCACAAAAATAAATTTAAAAAAAAAAAATTAAATGAGGAAAACGCGTTCTTTCTTTACAGCACTTGAGTAGCCGATTACACATTTTACAACTCCCTATTATGATTATGGTCAATATATTTTAATACTTATACTGACCATCTCTTCTGATTGATCTGACCACCTGATTATCACGTTTTACGTAGCATTTTCCTCCCTACCAGCCATACCAGAAATGTTATGCTAGGCCCTCATATGCAGATAGATTATGAACAAAATACCGTCAAAAGCAATAAAATCGAGCAATTTTTCCAGGAGTTATAAGCTCGCAAAATAAAAAATGGCCTCTTTTGCGAAAGTCGCGTTTTCCGGCATTTCTGTTAATCTAGAGTCGTTATTGGATGGATTCGATTTATAAAATTACGCTTCAAATTGCACCGTTCAAATAACGTTGAAAAAAAATCAAATCGTACTTATGTCGACTTTTAGTGCCAACGGACTAACAGAAAAAAACTGCAAGTCAATTCTTGTAACCTCCACCTTTGAATGTCGGCTCAAAAAGTAATTCTGCATCGTGGGTGAACTTGGAATAGAAAAATTGCCATTTCTATGCGTTCCACGACTCGCAATCGGCCTATTCAGTCGAACCTGGCATTGACTGGGGACTTCTATCACTGAATGAAGTCGTAGCGCCTCTGAATGGAACTAGCTCTGTCGAGCCTCGACGACATTCCTGTCGAGTTGATGAGTTGATAGGGAATCCTGTTTTCCTTTCCAGAATGCATTGCCATCCGTAGAAAAAATCTTTTATTTTATTTTTTTTGGGGGGGGAAATATTTGTTGGAAGCAGTAAACTGCTGGAAATCTATTACGTCGGAAATTAATTCTGAACGGTTCATTTTACGGAAAACCGGAGTAATATGAAATCGAATTAATTTTATCTATATTTTCAGTCCCATATTTTCATTTATTTTTTTACATTAACCGGAATAATATGAAATTGAATTCATTTTATCTATATTTTTATTTATTTTTTGACATTAGCCGGCGTAATATGAAATCGAATTAATTTTATCTATATTTTCAGTCCTATATTTTTATTTATTTTTTGACATTAACCGGAGTAATATGAAATCGAATTAATTTTATCTATATTTACACACTCATATTTTTATTCAATTTTTGACATTAACCGGAGTAATATGAAATCGAATTAATTTTACCTACATTTTCACACTCATTTTTTTATTTTATTTTTTTTACATTAACCGGAGTAATATGAAATCGAATTAATTTTATCTATATTTTCAGTCCCATATTTTTATTTATTTTTTGACATTAGCCGGAGTAATATGAAATCGAATTAATTTTATCTTTATTTTCTCACTCATATTTTTATTCAATTTTTGACATTAACCGGCGTAATATGGAATTGAATTAATTTTATTTATATTTTCTCAATCATATTTTTATTTATTTTTTGACATTAACCGGAATAATATGAAATTGAATTAATTTTATCTATATTTTTATTTATTTTTTGACATTAACCGGAATAATATGAAATTGAATTAATTTTATCTATATTTTTATTTATTTTTTGACATTAGCCGGAGTAATATGAAATCGAATTAATTTTATCTATATTTTCAGTCCCATATTTTTATTTATTTTTTGACGTTAACCGGAATAATATAAAATTCGTCGTTTCTAGGCGATCGGCTCTTGGTCGTTCTGTTATTTACTCTATTTCGTATTAATAGACTTTCTGAGCATCGCTTTTCTATTCCATGGTCAAGATGTCTTATCGAAACATCCTTTGATGCCATCCTATCGAAAATGGTTCCTTAGAATTTGTAAGTATTTACAGGAAGGCCTAATAATAACAATTATCTCGGCCATTGTAAACGCATCGTTTGATAATCTATTTCAGAACTTTAATCAGTGAACAGAAAGAGATTATTCTATTCTTAGAAGCTTCAAATAAATAAGCTCAGCCGATTTGGCGGAATATAGGTTTAAAGGTTGAGCAATGATCGACTTTTGCTTTTTTTTGTTGCTTATATTTAATTTTTGAAAGCTGCAAATTTCTCATGATTATAGGAAATTTAACAGCCTTTCCAACGGTATCATCGTTTTGTGATCGCTCCAAAATTCAAGAGACTTCACTGCGCTAAGGTCGAATATACCGAAACAATTTTAGATGCGGGAAAATGATATTTTTTATCGGCTCACGAAAAATATTTTTGGGAGAAAATTGGAGCAAATGTGCTAAATAAACGACCTCTTTGACGATGACATTCAGGTGTGAACAGCCTGTGTAATTACGTGCTAAGAGAATATCTCGATTTTCTTATTAAACTTGCTATTCCTAAATATTTCCTGGAAATATTTCGACCCGAGTGTCTCCCGGCTAAAAATAGGTACCCCCTGAAAATTTTTCCGTACCGTCGGTATAATTATTCATGGAATCGCTTGTTTTCTCGATCCTGTCGTCCAGTTAATACACTTTTGCGCGGTAGGTCTTTGAAAAAGAAAACGAGGAGAACGACCCTATAACTATATAATGATATACCGGCGAGCCTCGGGACAGCCAACCTACAGACGATCGCACGTCGTGTCATCAAAGAAACGGCGCAACAGTTTAAATATATTCGCCTACCTATTTGATGTGAACGCGCCTTCAAATTCGAATCGTTATAGCCGTGTAGCCGCGATGGATTGCCACCGGTGTTTTTTTTTTTTTTTTTTTTTTTTTTTAATTTTATTTATCGACATCAAACTTAATTCTGCATCTTTCGGAAATCTTCAAAGCCGTCATACGAACGATGGGACCGTCCCTCTTTGATGATATAATCAAGAGCTCGGATTCTCGAGACTGCATAAATATTCAACCGTTGCGATGAGCATTTTTTTCTCCCCTGAATAAATTTCATCGTGATTCCGCAAATAGATTTATTGCCGCTCGTCGGGAGTATACCTGAGCTTGCCTTGATGGTTATCGGCTTCGGTCGTTCGGCTTGTAATTTTCTTATTCTATTATCGACACGATTTATTGGCCCCATACACGAGGTTCGCGATTCAACTTCAGCCTCCCTATAAACGCGCGAATTTTGTGCTTTATCTTTACAATCCCGCCAGTTGATTTCCCGCGATTCTGCATGAGATTTTATGGTTTTATACGCGAGTCGTCGAATCGTGCATTTGAATATGTGTCAACCTTTTTCTTTATTTTCCCAGCTAGCGGAGTTTGTCTCAATTTAGCTCACACTTTACAGTATTAGTAGGATGTTAGCTTCCCAATGTGTCTAATATACGGTCAAATTTCCCCCTCTATTTGGATTCGAGCCGAACCATCTGCTATACTTTGCTATACGCTTATTTATTTATTTATTTGGTACGAGCAATTAACTGCTCAATTTACAAACTTAACATAAATCTGGCCGATGGTTGTACTTCAAAAAAAAAAAAAAAAAAAAAATTAAACAAAATAATGATATGAGATGCTTGCTTGCAAAAAAAAAATAAATTAAATAAAAAAGTGAAAAAAAAATAAAATAAAATAAAAAAGTGAAAAAAAATAAAATAAAATAAAAAAGTGAAAAAAAAAATAAAATAAAATAAAATAAAAAAGTGAAAAAAATAAAATAAAATAAAAAAGTGAAAAAAAATAAAATAAAATAAAAAAGTGAAAAAAACTGACTGACTTATGACCGACTCTCCTGGAAATTATTTTGTTTTCGTGTAAATTGCATAAGGCAGTCTCAAATCAAGCACACCTTAACCTCTCGATCCCCTTTCTAAGTCAATCTACCATCGCCTCCTCCCCCAGGTCGCAATAAAAAAAAAATTAATTAATTTAAAAAAACCTTCTCGATTGTGTCTCGAACATGTCATGACGGCGACGCGTAGGATATTATTCACCGCGCAAGAACACGAGCAAATTTTCCGGCTTCTCAGCCTGGGAATACCTTGCAACGAACAGGAAAGTCATGGGAATATTTGAGCGTAAACCTTAGGAGAAATGTCGTGTCCTCGTTTGAGAATTAATAATTATATATTTTTTTTAATTTTTATAATTTATATTTATTATTTATTGTCAGAACACGAGAGAACTAACCCTTGAGCTCTTTAGATGAATGATGCTGATCTGTTCTTTTTTTGTTCCAGGTAATTGCATTCAAGCTTACTTGGAGGTGGTGGACTATCTTGGGATGACAGCTTCCTTAAATTGTAAGTTCTGCTGACGAAACGATTTTTACCCTGTTCAACACTAGGCCCTCGATTCTTCCAATTTCTTTTTTTGCCACTCTTACCACTAATTTCCGTCTCTCTTCGGGAAAGGATCGCCTAACCTCTCCATAACCATCGTTCTTGTATTCCATTGATATCAATGCTAGGATGGCTGTCTCAGGATTGACCCAGAGGGCGAAAATGAATGGAAATCACATCGCTAACGGTCCATTGTTCGGTTGACAAAGCGAGCGGAGGAGGCGGCGAAAATAAGATTTAAACCGTTGTTAGGTCGGCCCTTGACTCGAATTGCTCCCATCGGGCCCCATTGTCGGCCTGCTCCTGAAGAACCGAAATGAGAATGTGTTAGCCTCCGTCTATAAATAGAATAATAATGCGCCCCATCCGTGTACGAAATATCCCATCTCGCAAGGCGCAATTTTGGCTTCACCCGCTCGACCAATTTTGCCCTGTGGTTCTCAGGATATTGGAAAACTGTCCTGGCAAGTTAGCCTTTGTGCTGAGTGGGCTTCTTAAGGTGCGTTTAGAACTTTTTCTCTTCTTGAATTATCTGGCAGTTGAAATTTCCTTTTGGTGTGATTTTTAAACTTGTCCGGACCGAAGTGGCGTTTGAAAATCTTCAAAAACCTCTCCCCTTTCCGTCCTATCACATGTTTTGCCTTTAGTATTCAAGATGGAAGATCCTGAGACAGTGGGGAAAAAGACCGGTATGGCGACAGTCAGGATTGCCAACTGTTGTAGGGAAAGTATCCCTGTTAATTTCCTGGTGTAGGGATTTTTGTGAAAATTTTTGAGGACTATGTTCAGAAAATTCAGTAGACAGCTTGATTACGGCTCTCATTATCTGGAGCTCCTTCTACAATTTTGCATCGCTCCTGCATCAGTAGTTTGGACGGCCTAAGATAACTGCAGATCCAGCAGTCGTTGCTAGTAATAGAACTTGAATGAATGGTGACATTGTCTTGAAAGCGGTTTCCAGATCTCGAAGACTCTGGACATTCCTTTTAAAGTGCCAGCGTTTCCTGGGTAAGGTTGTGACATAGATCAGGAAAATTTTCAAGGTACAGATATTGAAAACTGTCGAATTTCTCAGCAAATGCAGGATATCTTGGGGTCAAGGACTAAGCTTTAGGCGAACATCCCTTTCGTTCGGATAGTATTGAACCTCAGATCCATAATTTGCCGGGTAACGTGCAGGTGAAAACGTTCCGATAAGGAAAACAATGCCATAAAAGCTGAGATACGCATGTAATCTTGGCGTAATAGAAGACGGGGCATCTATATCGAGGGTACACTAGAGATAACAATGGCCCCGTCCTTACGTCCACTTGAAAAACCGTCTCGGCTTCTAATTTCCGACGTTACATGAGAGTTTTCCAAAAATCTCTCCCGTGAGCATTCTACGGTTTGAAAATAGAATATAGAGTGGTTGGAATTGTGACTGGGAATAGCGAATGGAACTAGAGAGAAACCCCAGGCAAATATATTCGCAAACCAGTGGTGTGTATAGATCACACTAATTTCATATTTAGTCGGTAACAGGAATAACCAATTATAAAATCTAGAAGCTCGTACTAAGGGCGCAACGTTAATAAAAAAAAACTAGCTAGGAAAACCTAAAATTAGAAAAACTCACCGTATAGGTTAATTATGTGGAAGTGCTGTATGTGAGCCTTGCATAACGATGCAAGCCAAGTTTTGCAAAATGGGATAATTTTAACGAACCTCCAGCGTCGAAAATATTGTTTCTTTCGCGGTCTGTAAAAATCGAAATAGTCAATTAACAGCTTGAGGCGGAAGTTCGGTGTGAGATCCAATCGAAACAAAACAAGTTTTTTGAAATGGAATCATTTTTAAAGCAAGAAGACCCAAATATACAAAAGTGCTCAAATAAAATAACTGAAAATACGAATTATGAAGGCGTACTGTGTGTGTCACCAATAATAAAAATCAAACGATATTCAGCCGACATATAGAAACATTTCAAGTCTCCCCAGCGTTTAAATATAATCATTTTCGCAGTCTTAAAAATCAAAACACAGTCACTATGCCTGTTACGCGGAAGTACTGTATGTGACCCGCGTGATAAAAATGAGACTTCATTCAATCGCTGTCCCGAACATTTCAAGACCTTGAGCGTTTAAATATATTGATTTTTGCGGCCTGTAAAAATCATAATACAAAATACGAGCTAGCAAAATCTTGAAAAAAGCTATTAACGTGGAGGTATGGTATGTGACCCAATATACAAAAATCTAGCATCATCTGCTCGCTCTAATGAACATTTTAATACCAAAACGTTCAAAAATATTGACTTTTATAGCCTGTAAAAATCAAAATAGAAAAAAAAAACTTTGAACGGTTATATCTCGGAAGTATTGTGTGTTATCCGACATTCGGAAACGGCTAAATTTGTACATTTACTAGGAAAACATTATCTGGACATTTCAATTCGTTTCATTCATTTTTCACAGAGATATAATTATATCTCGTCATATTATGACGATTTATTTTTTGACTACTGACACTTGTTCAGACAGTGTTTCTGAGAATAGTACCTACTGTAAACGGAGTGTAGGATATCGGTACCTATATAATTGTCGAATTTTTTCACTTCAGGTCGCAAAGCTCCCTTTTGCTCGTAAAATTTGAAAATTAACGACTTTCTAGAATTATAAAGCCAAGCATAAGCGTTGAGTGAAAAAAATCCAAAAAAATAAAATCCAAAATCAATCATAATTACTACAGATTTCAATCGAATAAAATAAAGATGTAAATTCTAGAGAATTTTATCGCTCGGATTAATTATCAAAATTTTCTCCGATTTATTGCGATTTTAATTTTCAGCATTTTATTAGAGCGTGATAGTGATTGAAGTTTATTTATAACTTACGTTAAACTGTTTTATTTGTAATTTCAATCATTAAAAAAAAAAAATCGCATTAGTAAAATCGCCAAATTGTCAATCGCCGTTTTTTTAACCTGAGCAATTTCACTATAGTAAGAACGAAGATTTCACAGGGTAATAAAACTCGAACAATGCTGCCGTATTGATTTTTTTTTTCTTTTTTTAATTGAAAATATACACCAACGCATGAGTGTTTTTTTTTCTCTTTGCAACTCTTGCAAAATGAACAATTTTTTTATTTCAAATTACCAATTCTAATAACATAATCGACATCGGAGTACCTTTATATTACAGTATAGATTTCTAAACTACTAGAACCCTAAAGCCGTAAGACTATCTACGTATTGTTCTTGAGGACGAAAATTTCCCATATCGCCCAACCTATAACCCTAGTCTCGTTTAGAATCTAATATCCCATTAATATAAGTATGTATTATCTAAGTAATTATAAAATGTGCTGTACAATCATTTTTTCACCTGAGTCCAAAGCGTAAGAAAAACGTCCATATTGACGCCAAACATTGACAACGTAGTCGACGGAGGAAATTATTCTTAACATTCATCATCCGAAGTTGATTTATCTTATATAAAAAAAGAAAAGAAAAAAAAGCGAATTCGAATTTTAAAAAAAATTGAATTCGAATATTTTTTATTTTTTTTTTCAATTATTGACAACTTTTGTGGTTGAAGAAAATTTTTCATTGAAGAATTGGACACAATTGCCATACCGTAGTTTGCGGCAAAAAAAAATGGTCAAAATAATTATTTTCTTACCAAGAGGTGAATCGGAAATTTTTAATGAAATAAAATCGGATAATAAATTCGACGAAAATGGTTATCATTTACAAGAATGTATTTGAAGTAAAAATGAAAGTATTTACTCGAAAAATCCAAAGATTGGAGATAGAATTTTTTCGCGATTTTTCCCCGCTCGTTTTCTCGGGAGACAAAAAATTTCTTCAGAGGATATATATTTTTTTTATCGGGGGAATATTTTTATCGAGGTTTATTTTTTACGAGAAAACTTCATTTCGAACATTCATTATTTTCTATACATGTTTCTTCTCAATTTTCTACCGCTCATTTTCGGTTTTCTGTATAACGGAATTCCAAACTTGAAATCAAGGACGCTCGAAATCGATTCGACTTTTTCTCAGCTGAAACGTCGGCATTATTGGGAAAAAATTACCTCGCTGAAAATTTACAGAAATACTTCGAAGTAAAAAATATAAGTAATTTGCGGTGCGGGAAACTTCTTTGTCGTGAACGGAAAAAAGCAAAAAAAAAAAAAAATCAACGCAATATAAGGCAAAGGGCAGTTCGAAAAATTATTATTATTTTTTTTTTTTTTACACAACAAATCGGTTTTTTTTTGTTTTGTAATACTGGATTTTTTAAAAATTATTTATTATTATTTCTTTTTTTTTCATTTGAAATTGTGTTCTCTTCTCTCTTTTCAAAACGGGAGTTTAATTGAAATCGTCGTCCGAGCTTTGCAAGTTGAACGTGTTGAACTGGGCAGGGGCGCTGGCGCCTATGACGCCCGGCCACGACGCGGTGCCTGCAGATGGCGCCATGCGCGCCAGATAGTTCTGGTAAGCGGCCCCAGCTCCGTATTGTCCGTAGGCCGCCGTCGCCGCTGTCTGTCCGTAGTCGAATTGGGGAGCGTTCGCGTACCAATATCCGTACATTGCTGCCGGGTTGTACTGCGGCTGCAATTGCTGTAAAGCCGCTTGCTGCTGCAGCGCCGCTTGCTGCTGAAGCATCGGATCGTTGGGGTTCTCCTTGCCCCAGAAGCATTTGACCGTGTAGCCGTTGACCTCGGTCAAATGCGTCGCCTCAATAGCCCGCGCCGCGCATTCTTTTGACGCGAATTTGATAAAAGCGTAGCCCTTATCTTTGAAAACGCGCGTGTTCACTATTGCGCCGAATTTGCCGAACGTTTCGCGCATGAGTTCGTCGGAAATACCGTGCTGAATACCGTCGCAATAGACGGTCGAATTGGACGGACTGCTTTGATTGTAGATCTCTTCGAACGTTGGCTTTTTGTGTTGGAAACTTTTATTGCCGCCGTGGTGAAACTGCTTCGGCGGCGGAGGTTTCCTCGTCGACCAATTGGTGCGGATACTTCGCGACCCGAGCCATTGCCCGTTCATGGAGGCGATCGCCGTTTCGGCGTCCGCTTTGTGAACGAAAGACACGAAAGCGTAGCCTTTCGATTTCAACGTTTGCGGATCCCTGACGATGCGGCAATTTGAAATTTCGCCGAACGGAACGAACGCCTCTTTCAACGTGTGAGTGTCGATTTCCGGGCTGAGATCGCCGACGAAAATATGATGATGATTGCTGATATCGGTTTTGGGCTGGTTGCCGGGCGATGTCGCCCAATTGACTTTCATTTCGCGGTTCAAGAACAGCCTTTTGTTCATCGCCGCGAGCGCGGTCGCCGCCGCTTGGTGGCTCACGAACTCCACGAACGCGTAGGGATCGTTGCCGGGCTCCCTGATGATCTTGCATCCCCTTATCGGGCCGATATTGTTGAACAATGTGCAAAGCAGATCCTCCGATACTGAATAGTCCAGATTGCCGACGTACAATGTCGTCGGCGATCGTTCGTCGAAATTGACCCCTTCCATGTCGCTAAACGGACGCAAATCGGGAAAATCGCTCGAATAAAAACCCACTTACTCAAAACGCTGACGTTACGACCTTCGCTAGTGAACCCGTTCGGTGACCGATAAACTCGCGAACTTTCAACGCGTCCGATTCTCACAGAAACGTCGAAACCAACCGAACGATACCGACGCTGTAAATCGACGTCATTGTTATTTTCCGAATTTCAACGCGACGAAAATTGCGAATTTGGCGACGAGAAAACTTGCGAACGAGAGCGAGTAGAAAACGAGAAGGTTATGTGATGAGTGGCCAATGTAGCCCAATGAGGCCAGAGCAATCGGGAGCAAGGGGAGGGACCACTCGAGGCGAGAGAGGTTTAGTTCGGCGGAAAGAGGTCGTCGTAGAGAGCGCTAGTGTCGCGCTATAGATCTTGGAATGTAATTCAACAGCTCCGCATGATGTTCCGGTGGGCGGAGCTAGAGCTGGAAACTCGCCACGCCTTATGCGCTCCATTTTTACCACTGATCCCGTTGTAAATGAGAGCATTTCGATCGTCTTGAAGTCAAATTCGGGAGAGAGATGAATTGGGAGGAAATTCTGTGATGAAAAAATGACATAATTTTTCATATAACTGTGAACAGATGAGATGATAAAGTTAGCTGGTACTTGATTTTCAACAACACACATCACTACCACGACAAGCGTTCAGATTTTCTACTTTTTTTCTTTTTCAAACCTCGATAGTTTTTATTATGCCGACTTATTTCGATTTCAGAAGCTTAAATTGCGAGCATTGATATTATAGAAAGCTCAGTACTGAAAAATGTGCATCATCTTGTACGAGATAAATGACGTTGATTTTCCTCATACAGGTCACACACTGTACTTCTCTATTATTTATTATAATTTCTCAATATTCTCCAAAAACTATTTAGATTTTTACAGGCGGCAAAAATCGATACATTTTCTCGGTTTAAGCCAAAAAATATACTTCGCCGCTTGTATGAGACGAATAATTTTCACCTTCGATTTTCTGATATTTTCCACTCCCGGCTTTAAAAAACTCTCCAAAACTTTCCTTGTTGAAACCGTGCAAAAAAATCTCTTTTCCGATTACTCCTATCATTTGTACGGTTATTTCACTCGCCAAACAATTCAATTACGAGCGCCTTTTGTTCCCAATCGCTTCCGATGTGAAGGTCGCTGTCGAAAAACAATCTAAATTTATTCCGTCCACTCAGCTGACCGCGGTGACGAGCTCCGTTCGTATCTACTTTTTTTCCATTAAAAACTCGCATTTTTGTTTTCTTTGTACCGCGCCATTTCTCAATATTGCTTCAACTGACAATTTCGATAAATAAATGTCTTCGAACAATTTCTGCAATCAACATGATATACGCTCTACTATTATTAGCTCGCAGTTACAGAAAAAGACGTTCCTCCGACGGGTTGATGAATTTTCCGAAGGACTGCTACAATCGAATTGGCTTTCTGCCCAACTGGTAGCACTGACCTTTTTTAAAAATAATCGAAGAAAAACACGAATTTCTGACAGTCGTCAACGCCCGACGCTTGAAAGAATAATACGCTATGGAAATAAAGTTATTCGAATCGAAATATGTAAGCAAGACTGGGCTTGTGACGTCGGAACTAGTCGCCCAACCGTTTCAAATCGTTCTTTTCTCAACAATTCATGCATCAACTCAATTTTTTATTTTTTTTAATTTTTTAAAATAATTTATTATTTATGTACATCCCCCTTTGAGAGTTAAAAATGACCACTAACCCTCTTAAGAAAAAAAAAAAAAACCTGCTACTATTGTGTCACATTCTTCGTATAAATCATTCAGTTTCGATGGGAGACGAATTTTTCAAATGCCCTCTTAGCTATTGCGCAATTTCGCTCTTGAGAGCAACTCTAATTGTATTCGCAATGACTCAAAAGGCGCTCCTAATCGGCGAATTTCTATTTTCGTAAATGACCTGGGTGGTCCTTGTCTGGAGCCGGTTTATTATTTCTCATACTCATGTAGAAGGAGGGAAGTTGTATAGCATCCGAGGAAGCTGATAGGTCCGCCTTCGAAATCGCCTTCCCCTTTCCGCGTGATGGATTAATGAGGTGACGCGTGTGGTCCCCGAAAATTGAAGATCAAAATCGAGCGCCTGAATATTTATTTTATTTTCAATTTTTATTTATTTATTTTATTTTTATTGTTTAATTTTTATTTTATTTTTATTGTTTTATTTTTATTGTTTTATTTTTATAGTTTAATTTTTATTTATTTTATTTTTATTATTGAATTTTATTTATTTTATTTTTAGTTTTTAGTTTTTATTGATTTTTTTAAAATGTTTATTTATTTTATTTTTATTTTTTAGTTTTCATTTATCTTATTTTTTAATTTTAATTTATTTATTTTATTTTTATTTTTTCAATTTTTAAATAGGTATTTATTTTATTTTTATTTTTTAATTTCTATTTATTAATTTTATTATTAATTTTTTTTTTTTTGTGAAAATTTTGACGGAAAATTTATTAGGTGGGAATTTGCCAGTTTTTCCACCGAGATTCGGCTAGTTTTGGCCGGCGACGATTTTACTCTCTCGACTACAGCTGATAGGCGAGCCTTGATCTCCTAGTAGGGTCAATATTTGACCAGACGACGCTCGAAATTCAGATTCCGGCCTCGAGTTGGAATATTTGCGCCTCTATCTGCGGGTCACATACGGCACTTCCATTCGACCGCGGATTTTCAACTTTGAGCTTAATCTCTCACGTTTCCCGTTTTTTAAAACTATTTTTCCACCTTCTTTTTCTTTCTAGTAACAGGTCAATTCCTTAACTCTTTAAAAAAATTTCCTCTATCCTTCACTATCTCGCACGATTCCCTTTTTTAATACTATTTTTCCACTTTTTGTTTTTTCATTCTACTAACATGTCGATTTCAACGTCTTAAAAAAATAATTTCCTTAATTCTTCACTATCTCGCACGTTTCCTTTTTTTAAAACTATTTTTCCCCTTTTTTTCTTTCTACTAACATGTAAATTTTTTAACTTTCTAATTTTTTTTTCCTTTATCCTTCACCATCTCGCACGTTTCCCTTTTTTAATAATACGTACTATTTTCCACTTTTTTTTTCATTCTACTAACGTGTCAATCTCAAGGTTAAAAAAAATTCCTTTATTCTTCACTATCTCGCAAGTTTCACTTTATTTAAAATTATTTTTCCACTTTTTTTTCTTTCTAATAACATTTCAATTTCAACGTTTGAAAAAAAATTCCTTTATTCTTCACTATCTCGCACGTTTCCCTTTTTTAAATCTATTTTTCCACTTTTTTTTCTATAGCATGTCAATTTCTCAACATTTTTAATAAGTTTCATTTATTTTTCACCATCTTTCACGTTTTCCCTTTTTTAAAACTATTTTTCCACTTTTTTTCTTTTTACCAAAATGTAATTTTTTTAAATTAAAAAAAAAAGTTTCCACACTTTTCTCACTTTTATTATTTTTTAACCTTTTTTTTTCTTCATCTTTGCCTCTCAACTGCAACCGGCAATAAGCTCAGTCGTTCGAGTCATCCAAACTAGGAAATTCAAACGTCGACGCAACACCGCGGTCTTAAGTCGAGGTTGATAAGCAGATCGCAAGCCGCCCTTTAATTATTCGTTCGGATCGTGTGTTGAAATAAACTGTAATTATCCGATTAGCTACCGCTTGAAATCGATAAAATTCCTCTCGGGTAGTCACGTTGAAAGAAAAATCACATTCTACTAGACACGTTATTACTCGTGCTCGTTATGAACAAAATATTGATTTAATCGATTTATAATTTTTCTACCGGTTAGAAAAACAATTACGTACAAATACTGAATGTACTACCTCTTCCCGAGGAATATGCGACGAATAAAATAAATTTATGCTCGCTTGAATGCTCTCCCATTGGCACTAAGTTACCGGAAGCTACCCTGTCTCTCAGACGTATGTTCTGCCGAGTGTAGATGGATTTCCTATTTTACTAGAATATGTTCTGTTAAGTAAGAAATGATAAGCCTTTGAAGGTGACAGTTTCTTCCACACGTTTGACGGGCAGATGTTCTTCCAAACACGAGTTACAAGTTCAATGTGCCAAATGAGCAGTTTTTCCAGGACAAATTGAGAGGACATTGATTTCAACAAAGTTAGATTAACTTCAAAGCAGAGTTGTTATAGACCTACTCTGATGGTTGGACCAGAACTCACTATCAAAGTTATCAATTTCAACTCCCCCCCCCCCCATTAACGACATCCCAGGCTTTTTTTTTTTGTCAAAAGACAATTTACAATTTTTATGAAGCCCAAAATCGTATCAAATTAAAGTTAATTAAAGTTTTTCTGGGTATTTTTTGTCTCTTCGCGGGGGTCGGGGGATTTTTTTCTTCAATTCAGGGGATTTCTGGGAATTTTTCGACTCCGTTCAGGGAATTTTTTGCAAGGCACTTGGCAACACTGTCACATCCCCTCCAATTGCGGACAATCGGTTACTGTCCAATGGTAAAATCTGCCTCCCCTCGAAGAAAAATTCAAATTTTTCACGCTCACATAACTCATTTTCGTTTGATGCGAATAGTTGAAGTGAAAGGAAACAGGTAATCAGTGTGATCACGGAAGTACGCGCATGTTATTAGGGAAATGTTAACTATATCTGCCATTTTTTAACATTTAAAAAATAATAATAATAAAAATAAACAAAAAAAAAAAGAGTTAGGTAGAAAAAATAAAAAAAAAAACTGAAAAAAAAAAACAGTTAAAAAATGAGAAAAAAATTAAAACACAAAAAAATACAGAAAAAATTATTAGAAAAAAATTAAAACACAAAAAAATACAGAAAAAATAATTAGAAAAAAAATAAAACACAAAAAAATACAGAAAAAATAATTAGAAAAAAATTAAAACAAAAAAAAATACAGAAAAAATAATTAGAAAAAAATTAAAACACAAAAAAATACAGAAAAAATAATTAGAAAAAAATTAAAACTCAAAAAAAAAACAGAAAAAATAATTATTAGAAAAAAATAAAACACAAAAAAATACAGAAAAAATAATTAGAAAAAAAATTAAAACACAAAAAAAAAATACAGAAAAAATAATTAGAAAAAAATTAAAACACAAAAAATACAGAAAAAATAATTATAAAAAATTAAAACACAAAAAATATACAGGAAAAAAAACAAATACAGTTTTTTTGTCGTCAACAAACGTTAATGTAGCAGAAATGCCCACTTCTTGCAATTCGAAATAATTAACTTTTATCGCGTGCGATTGTTTATTACTGGAAATTGGTTAACGTCGCACCTCAGATCTTAGGCGGTCGTAAACGAAGGGCGGATACGCTAACGAGTGACAGAATGTCTATGTAGAATGTTGGGAGCGAAATCGAAGGGAGACCGCCTAATTATAGGCCTTAACCCGGACGATAATGATTGCTGCTCAGAATCGGAGCTCCGGCGCAAAAAGAGAGGAAGACTTCAAATTGAATCGAAAACCGCTTATAAAATTTAGATCCTCATTCGTCCGCAAGTGGAACCGGTTTTTTCTTTTTCTCGCCCGGGACGAGATTTCTTTGCAGACTGCCTGGTGCCTCGGCCAGCGATTTTCTAATGCGACCACGCGGGGGGCCCAGGCTCAAAGTGGCCAGCTAACAACCGAAATTAAAATCGAAAATGGCGGAAGGTGGGGAAAATAAACAAAGATCCGTTCATCTTCGCGATTAAGCCCCCCTTTTCGACTCCCGCACGTTAAAGCACCTCGTCCTTGGAGGTCTTCCAGATTAAAATATCCGCTCTCCTCTCCCGATTTTTTTTCCTCTTCGTTTGTTTCCCATCTTTTTTCCTCTCCCCTCTTTACACTCGATTCCTCGTTAGTTCCTCTGGAGAAGCACATCTGGCTAATAGATGCCGTTCGCCGGCTCTTTATTGAAGTTGTCAGTTTTTGCCCGGACGAGCCGAATAATCGCGCTCTTGCACAAACGAGGCCACGGACCGATCATTTCGCTCAATAGAGACGTCTTGTCTTCTCAATTTCCTCGAACGATCGTCGTGTATCTTTTTGCGATCGGAAATGTCTCTCGGGCCTGTTACAATTTGAAGCTGCTCCGTGTAATTGATCCCTCGCGTTATCAGATTCGCGTTTCGAAAATTTTTCTCCCCGGGCAACGGCTGTTAACAAGGTTGTCTCAGTTTAATTTGCCGTCGAGAATTTTTTCATACTATCGGATTTAAATTGCTTCTTTTGGAAAACTCTCGTGGAATACTAAAAGTTGAGCAAATGCTGCGCTTACTACTAAATAAAAAAATTAAATAACGATTATGTAAGTATAATAATTGATGAAATTTGAACACAATTCCCGGTTATTATACTGAAAACGAGGGAATGTTCTGTCATTAGTGCGAATTAATTTCGACTCCTCCGCTTGTCACGTTTTCTCTATAGTTTTGCGTTGTAGGACTACTCAATGAACGGTTCGTATTTCTGGTGGCTCCACTTAATTGACTCTGATGAGAACGATTGGACGACCGCGACATTTTCTCGTCAGCTTCATTTGCCAGATCGGAGAACATTTGAATTTCGAAACTATAGTCCTATATTGTCAACAATAATGAGCTCGAGAAAGGTTGTTCTTAGCTGAAGCTTGTTCGAACAACTGCCAACGCTTATTTCTCGTGTGAAGTAGTGTGTGTGACCTGGAGTTTGGCTGCTTCTAATTCTTTTCCCTCCTGAAAATTTTCTGACAATATTGCAATGTTTCCACTTATAAATAAACTATAAATAAATTTGAAAAATATATATACAACTTGGTAATCAATCTTAGGAGTTACAATTTCATTGGAAACTATTTTTAACAATTCCTTTTGATTAATGATCATTTTCTACTGAATTGCCATTTTAGTTCACATAATTCATAGGAGACGCACAACCACACGTTAGAAATCATCTCCTGAACGTCTCTTACCGGGGAAGAGTCGTCTTCAGACTGCTGTGAAGGCGTGCATTACTCGTCACTTTATAAGAACGCAGCTTTCTGTATATAGCCTCGTGTTAGAATCGCTACGGACCGAATGTAAGCGGCTCGCTTGTCTCGCAATAGAAAAATTTATATTTCAGTAGTCCGAATGTCTTCTTCCCGGTTTTTCTTATTTAATTTTTATCGTTTTTAAAATTCCAATCCAGCTATCGTTTCTTACCTATTGACCGCAAATTGTATCGATTCGTGAAGTCCCATTCTAAATTTTATTTTATTTATCACACTTTCAATTTGATTACGATTCATTTGTACTGTTTGAATGCCATTTCTAAGCGCTTTGCACAACTGTAGTCTAACCATTAGTCTTCGTCTGTATATTTCGTTCATTCTTGAGCTGATGTCGCTGGATATTACTCGAGCGAAGTGCCTTAAAAACTGGTCAATGGCGAGCAAAAAGGTCGCCTGGGTGCGGCAGAGAGGCTTGATGGATGAACCTACCTTCCAGATAAGGCTGCTTATTCTACTATTAATCCTGTTGGCTTATTTCCTTCGGCTCCGAGTGCGCTCGCCATTTTTTTTTTTTTTTTTGTCTTTTTTGGCTGCTCAGCTGCGCGGTAGGTCCCCGGTTCCAGTTCCAATTCGGGTCGATGATATCATGAATAGCTCTCATCTCAGGAGCCGAGCAGTCTGGCGGAGAAACTGGGCGAGGCATCACGTGACCAGAGTTAATTTGCATTTATAAAGATCTGCCAAGGGTGTGGTAGTACTAAAAAGGCGGATAAAGAAAATGGCCGCGCGAAAAACGGAAAAAAATGGACGGGCGAGAAATGGGATCGCAACATGGAAACATGTTTCCATGTTGCGATTTATTATTTTTTTGTATAATTTAAAAATTTTGGAAAATCGGTGGATTTATTTAAAATCGAGTTATTTATCCGTTTTTAGTGGAAATATGACGCCTCGGCAATTTTTCCATGCGCAAAAAAATTTGTAAGCTAAGGAACTTGAATTACTGCAATTTGAAAAGCTTTAACGGATTATACTCCTTGCGTTTTAAGTTGTTTACTTCTCACCACGTGTTCACATAGTCTGCCTAATCATCCGAGTGAAACACACCCATCAGGACCGGGTGGTATCGTTTTCTAAAAATAACGCCCCTAATTGCTCTGTTTGGAACGGACAGGTTCTCGAAAAAACGCTAAAAAAAACCCGAAGAAACAATTCCGAGCTATAGATAGTCCAGACATCAACCCTCGCCTTCAATGTTTATGTTAATGTTGCCTTGAGTCAGATATCTATCTATATATATAAAACTACACAGCGAGGAGGAGAGGTATACGATTGATTGAAGAGATGGCCGGAGGGATTTCGATGAAAAAAATAGGGGATGTTTAAAATTTAAGGCCATCGGCTGAAAAACCTTCGGATTTTCGATTTTCGCCCTTGAAAATTTTCAAAATTTCGAAATGTATCGAAAAACGTGTTTTTGGCGAAAAACGGGTTTCGCGGATTTCCGGCTATCGGGCGATCTAGCGCCCAAACTATTCGGTTTTACATATACCAAGTGAATTGCAAAGTTGTAGCCAGTTAAATTTCCTACATTTTTGTAATTACAAATGTTAGGTTTGGTTCAACCCCCGCGGAGCTATAGCGATCCAAAGTCGGTACTTGATGTTTTTGATACAAAAAAACGCTCTCGACTCGACGCCGCATTTCGAAAAAAAAAATTAATTTGGCACTATATTCGTTTAGCATTTTGAAAATGATACGGCGAAAAACCCTTGAAATTTTGATTTAGGACCTTGATTTTTCTCAGGGGAGCTTTATGTAAGTTTTTGAGCTTTTTCGAAACCACGTTTTCCCGCAGTCGATCGCGATTTTCTCGAAAAATTCTCACAGTGCGATTAAATTTTATGAGCGCATTTTGTTCATGGGTAAATTCTTTAAACGAAAAAGTACAAGAATTCGTTCGTTGAACAATTTTAGCCGGAGCTAGAGCGGCCCGAAGCGAACACCCAAAAAACCGTAGTATACAATTGATTGAGAAACTGGGAATAGGTAATCAAATTTTGGTCATAGTGCCGTTCAATTGAGACAAATTCATCGGCTGAAAAAATCGTCTTTTTTTTAATTAGGCCTCTGTTCAAATTTTATTGCACTTTGAAATTTTATGACCCTGTTTTTCGCGTTTTTTCGCATGTTTTTCGCAAATAACTTTTGAACCGACCACTTTTACATAGGTATATTACTCAGAGGCGAGATAGAGCTATCGAAATCCCACAATTTGGTGTATTTAATTATATTTTTATGTTATGTCCCCGCGGAGCTATTAACGTTTGAAGAAAAGTCAAAACACGTTTTTTGACATAAAGTGGAATATTCCTCGAAAGCTATCATATACGCTAGCCATTTTCGTATTTTTACTGGATTCTACGTTAAATTTCCTACATTTTCTTCCACAGCACCTAATCTGTCCCGTTTCCGGAACGTGACGAAAAAAAATCCCAAAGTTGAAACTTCAAAAGTATGAAAAACGAAAAAAATTCGAGAAATATTATTAATCGTTCGAATTTGATTGTTTACACTTTAAATTCGAATTCTACAACTAATTTCCTGTAGAAATCATCAAATAATCAAATTTGAACAGTACTGTAATTATTTGTAACGGATTTTCAAAGTTGAAAAACGTAGGAGTCTCGTGTATTAAACCTGCAAAAACTGATAGTTGCCGACTAATTTCCGCCGTTTTGACGTCATATTCGGATTCAGCGTTAAATTTCCTATAAGAATAGCTTTCAAAATCGCTTTAAAACGAAATTTTTATTTTTCACTATTACCGATGCCAGCGGAGCTCGGAATTTCGGCCGGCGAAAAAGTCGATTTACGGAAAATAATTTCTCTGGCTCTGTTTAAATTTTTTTCACCAAATTTTTTGCTATGTACGTGTGTAAGGCGTTCAAATGAAGACTCCTGCATAATAAAACAATTGATTCGCAAATATTTTGACCCCGAAAATCACAGTTAAAGGTCAATTTTTGAGCTTTCAAAAACCGATTTTTTCGGACCACTTGCAGATTTTTCCGAGAAATAAAAAAAATCACAAAAATACATCATGGTAAGACACAACTTTCCTAAAAATTTCAGATTTTTATCTGTATTGAGAGAGGAGTAAAAATTCGATAACTGTTCGGTTGAAAAAAATCGCAGGGGTACCCCTTGGATTTTTTGCGAAAAATTTTTTGAAATGGATTTCGCTCAAATTCAGCATAATGATAGTTGATGATGTGTATATCAATAATATATGGTTCATTCTTCGTTTCTTTCGCACTAAATAGATGAAAATAACGTTCAAAGTTGAAAAATGTCATTTTTTCGTGTATATTCTACTAATATTGTTGAATAACGCAAAAACGGTTGAAAAATGGATAGGTACATTACATTGGGAAAATGTGGACAGTTGAATTACCTATCTTTGGGTATATTCAAACCTCTGAATTGACGACTTTTTGTTTGAGTTATCCACTGTGCAAGTTACAAATCTTGGAAAACTTACAGTGTTGTTATGTCTACTTTTGCTCCTACTTTCTCCAGTTGAAAAACACAATACTTTATGATACAAAGTACGTTCGAACTCCACCACCTACATACCAAATTATAGCAAGTACTACCAAGTACTACCTATTATAAAAATACCTATCGATTCCCACTCTCCATACACAAATGATTAACTACTAAACCCATACCTATACTATACCTATACTATATACTATACTATATACTACTCTATATACTATACTATATACTACTCTATATACTATACTATATACTATATATTATATACTATATATACTATGTAGTACTATATATAGGAGTGATAAGGACAACACCCCACCGAAACTATATGTAAGGCCCGAGAGGAGGGGCGCAGCCCCTCCGACGGGCCGACCGCGCGCGATAGCTGAGGGGGGCGAAGCCCCCCTCTGAGGGGGTTGGGCGGCGGCAGCCGCCAGGGGCGCTCAGCCCCTAGTCTATATATATAAAACTACACAACCAGGAGGAGAGGGTATACGATTGATTGGGGAGATGGCTGGAAGGATTTCGATGAAAAAAATAGGGGATGTTTAAAATTTAAGGCCATCGGCTGAAAAAATCGCCGAATTTCCATTTTCGACCTTGAAAATTTTTAAAAATTCGAAATGTATCGAAAAACGTCGTTTTTGGAAAAAATCGCTTTTCAGGAATTCGAGCTTTCGGACGACCTAGCGGTTAAACTAATAACTTTTACATATACCAAGTGAATTGCAAAGTTGTAGCCAGTTAAATTTCCAACATTTTTGTAATTACAAATGTTAGGTTTGCTATCACCTCCGCGGAGCTATAGCGATCCAAAGTCGAAACTTGAAAAATCCGATGCAAAAAAACGCTCTCGACTCGACGCCGCATTTCGAAAAAAAAAATTAATTTGGCACTATATTCGTTTAGCATTTCGAAAATGATACGGCGAAAAAATAGTCGATTTTCGATTTAAGCCTCGGATTTTTCTTGGGGGAGGTTTATGTGCAAATTTCACCTGTTTCGGAAACACGTTTTTCCGCAGTTATTCGCGATTTTCTCGAAAAATTCACATTGGAGCTGTAAATTTTACTACAGATATTTGTAGATTATTAAATTCTTTAAACGAAAAAGTACAGGAATTCGTTCGTCGGTTGAGTTTAGTCGGAGCTAGAGAAGCTCGAAGTGAAAGTCGAAAAACCGTGGGTATCCGATTGATTGAGAAACTGGGAATAGGTAATCAAATTTTGGTCATAGTGCCGTTCAATTGAGACAAACTGATCGGGTGAAAAAATCGTCTTTTTTTTTATTAGGCCTTTGTTCAAATTTTATTGCGCTTTGAAATTTTATGACACTGATTTTCGCGTTTTTTTGCCTGTTTTTCGCCAATAACTTTTGAACCGGTTACTTTTACATAGGTATATTACTCAGAGGCGAGAAAGAGCTATCAAAATCCCACAATTTGGTGTATTTAATTATATTTTTATGTTATGTCCCCGCGGAGCTATTAACGTTTGAAGAAAAGTCAAAACACGTTTTTTGACATAAAGTGGAATATTCCTCGAAAGCTATCATATACGCTAGCCATTTTCGTATTTTTACTGGATTCTACGTTAAATTTCCTACATTTTCTTCCACAGCACCTAATCTGTCCCGTTTCGGGAACGTGATGAAAAAAAATCCCAAAGTTGAAACTTCAAAAGTATGAAAAACGACAAAAATTCGAGAAATATTATTAATCGTTCGAATTTGATTGTTTTCACTTTGAATTCGAATTCTACGTCTAATTTCCTGTAGGAGTCATTAGTTAATTAAATTTGAACAGTACTGTAAGTATTTGCAACGGAATTTCAAAGTTGAAAAACGTAGAAATGGCGTGTATTAAACCTGGAAAAACTGATAGTTGCCGACTAATTTCCGCCGTTTTGACGTCATATTCGGATTCAGCGTTAAATTTCCTATAAGAATAGCTTTCAAAATCGCTTTAAAACGAAAATTTAATTTTTCACTATTACCGATGCCAGCGGAGCTCGGAATTTCGGCCGGCGAAAAACTCGATTTACGGAAAATAATTTCTCTGGCTCTGTTTAAATTTTTTTCACCAAATTTTTTGCTATGTACGTGTGTAAGGCGTTCAAATGAAGACTCCTGCATAATAAAACAATTGATTCGCAAATATTTTGACCCCGAAAATCACAGTTAAAGGCCAATTTTTGAGCTTTCAAAAACCGATTTTTTTGGACCACTTGCAGATTTTTCCGAGAAATAAAAAAAATCACAAAAATACATCATGGTAAGACACAACTTTCCTAAAAATTTCAGATTTTTATCTGTATTGAGAGACGAGTAAAAATTCGTTAACTGTTCGGTTGAAAAAAATCGCAGGGGTACCCCTTGGATTTTTCGCGAAAATTTTTTTGAAATAGATTTTGCTCAAATTCAGCATAATGATAGTTGATGATGTGTATATCAATAATATATGGTTCATTCTTTGTTTCTTTCGCACTAAATAGATGAAAAGAACGTTTAAAGTTGAAAAATGTCATTTTTTCGTGTATCGTCTACATATATTGTTGAATAACGCAAAAACGGTTGAAAAATGGATAGGTACATTACATTGGGAAAATGTGGACAGTTAAATTACCTATCTTTTGGTATATTCAAACATCTGAATTGACGACTTTTTGTTTGAGTTATCCACTGTGCAAGTTACAAATCTTGGAAAACTTACAGTTGCTATGTCTAATTTTGCTCCTACTTTGCTCCAGTTGAAAAACCCAATACTTTATGATACTAAGTACGATACAATCCCCACCACCAACATACCAAATTATAGCAACTACTACCAAGTACTTTCTACTATAAAAATACCTATAGATTCCCACTCTCCATACACAAATAATAAACTACTACTACCTACCTATACCCATACCTATATCTACCTACCTATACCTATATACCATATACTACCATATACTATATACTATACTATATACTATACTATATATATACTATATAGTACTATACTATATATAGGAGTGATAAGGACAACACCCCGAGTTATTTATGTAAGGCCCGAGAGGAGGGGCGGAGCCCCTCCGACGGGCCGACCGCGCGCGATAGCTGAGGGGGGCGAAGCCCCCCTCTGAGGGGGTTGGGCGGCGGCAGCCGCCAGGGGCGCTCAGCCCCTAGTCTATATATATAAAACTACACAACGAGGAGGAGGAGAGGGATACGATTGATTGAGGAGATGGCTGGAAGGATTTCGATGAAAAAAATAGGGTATGCTTAGAATTTAAGGCCATCGGCTGAAAAAATCTTAGAATTTTGATTTTTTGCTTCGTTTTTGAAAAAAAATTCGAAATGTATCGAAAAACGTCGTTTTGGTGAAAAATCGCGATCGCGGAATTTGGTGTTTCGGCCGCCGTAGCTCCTAAAGTAATGGATTTCTTATATACTAAGTGAATTGGAAAGTTGTAGCCAGATAAATTTCCTACATTTTTGTAATTGCAATTGTTAATTTTGGTTCAACCCCCGCGGAGCTATAGCCATCCAAAGTCGGAATTTCAAAATTTCGTTTCAAAAAAACTCTCATGGGTGGAGCAAAATTGTGAACCGATAAAAAATTTTTGACACTATATTCGTCAATTAAATCGAAATTCCTGATGCAGTTAAATCGTACTTTTTTGATTTTCGACCTTGATTTTTCGTGAAGCAGGAAAATGTCAAAATTTGGCGTTTTCAGAAACCACGTTTTTCCGCAGTCGATCGCGATTTTCTCGAAAAATTCCCACAACGCGAAAAGATTTTATGAGCGCATTTTGTTCATGGATAAATTCTTTAAACGAAAAAGTACAAGAATTCGTTCGTTGATCGATTTTAGCCGGAGCTAGAGCGGCCCGAAGCGAACACCCAAAAAACCGTAGTATACAATTGATTGAGAAACTGGGAATAGGTAATCAAATTTTGGTCATAGTGCCGTTCAATTGAGACAACTTCATCGGCTGAAAAAATCGTCTTTTTTTTAATTAGGCCTCTGTTCAAATTTTATTGCACTTTGAAATTTTATGACCCTGTTTTTCGCGTTTTTTCGCATGTTTTTCGCAAATAACTTTTGAACCGGTTACTTTTACATAGGTATAATACTCAGAGGCGAGAAAGAGCTATCAAAATCCTACAATTTGGTGTATTTAATTATATTTTTATGTTATGTCCCCGCGGAGCTATTAACGTTTGAAGAAAAGTCAAAACACGTTTTTTGACATAAAGTGGAATATTCCTCGAAAGCTATCATATACGCTAGCCATTTTCGTATTTTTACTGGATTCTACGTTAAATTTCCTACATTTTCTTCCACAGCACCTAATCTGTCCCGTTTCGGGAACGTGATGAAAAAAAATCCCAAAGTTGAAACTTCAAAAGTATGAAAAACGAAAAAAATTCGAAAAATATTATTAATCGTTCGATTTTGATTTTTTTCACTTTAAATTCGAATTCTACGTCTAATTTCCTGTAGGAACCATTAATTAATCAAATTTGAACAGTACTGTAAGTATTTGCTACGGAATTTCAAAGTTGAAAAACGTAGGAGTGGCGTAGTATTAAACCTGGAAAACTTATAGTTGTCGTGAAATTTCCGCCGTTTTGACGTCATATTCGGATTCAGCGTTAAATTTCCTATAAGAATAGCTTTCAAAATCGCTTTAAAACGAAAATTTAATTTTTCACTATTACCGATGCCAGCGGAGCTCGGAAATTCGGCCGGCGAAAAACTCGATTTACGGAAAATAATTTCTCTGGCTCTGTTTAAATTTTTTTCACCAAATTTTTTGCTATGTACGTGTGTAAGGCGTTCAAATGAAGACTCCTGCATAATAAAACAATTGATTTGCATTTATTTTGACCCCGAAAATCACGGTTAAAGTCCAATTTTTGAGCTTTCAAAAACCGATTTTTTTGGACCACTTGCAGATTTTTCCGAGAAATAAAAAAAATTGCAAAAATACATCGTGGTAAGACACAACTTTCCTGAAAATTTCAGATTTTTATCTGTATTGGAAGACGAGTAAAAAATCGTTAACTGATCGGTTGAAAAAAATCGCAGGGGTACCCCTTGGATTTTTCGCGAAAAATTTTTTGAAATGGATTTCGCTCAAATTCAGCATAATGATAGTTGATGATGTGTACATCAATAATATATGGTTCATTCTTCGTTTCTTTTGCACTAAATAGATGAAAAGAACGTTTAAAGTTGAAAAATGTCATTTTTTCGTGTATAGTCTACTAATATTGTTGAATAACGCAAAAACGGTTGAAAAATTGATAGGTACATTACATTGGGAAAATGTGGACAGTTAAATTACCTATCTTTTGGTATATTCAAACATCTAAATTGACTACTTTTTGTTTGAGTTATCCACCGTGCAAGTTACAAATCTAGGAAAACTTACAGTTGTTATGTCTAATTTTGCTCCTACTTTGCTCCAGTTGAAAAATCCAATATTTTATGATACAAAGTACGTTCGAACTCCACCACCTACATACCAAATTATAGCAACTACTACCAAGTACTACCTTCTAACAATAATACCTATCGATTCCCACTCTCCATACACAAATAATTAACTACTAAACCCATACCCATACCTATACCTATACCCATACCCATACCTATACCTATATACCATATATATTTACTATACTATATACCATATATGCTATATACTATACTATATACTATATAGTATATAGTACTATATATAGGAGTGATAAGGACAACACCCCGAGTTATTTATGTAAGGCCCGAGAGGAGGGGCGCAGCCCCTCCGACGGGCCGACCGCGCGCGATAGCTGAGGGGGGCGAAGCCCCCCTCTGAGGGGGTTGGGCGGCGGCAGCCGCCAGGGGCGCTCAGCCCCTAGTCTATATATATAAAACTACACAACGAGGATGAGGAGAGGTATACGATTGATTGAAGAACTGGCCGGAGGGATTTCGATGAAAAAAATAGGGGTTGCTTAAAATTTAAGGCCATCGGCTGAAAAAATCTTAGAATTTTTTATTTCGCCTCTGAAAATTTTTAAAAATTCGAAATGTATCGAAAAACGTCGTTTTTGGGAAAAGTCGCTTTTCAGGAATTCGGGCTTTCGGGCGACGTAGCGGTCAAACTATTAACTTTTACATATACTAAGGGAATTGCAAAGTTGTAGTCGGATAAATTTCGAACATTTTTGTAATTGCGATTGTTAAGTTTGGTTCAACCCCCGCGGAGCTATAGCGATCCAAAGTCGGAATTTCAAATTTTCTTTTTGAAAAATCGTCATGCATTTAAAAAAAATTGTGAAGAGATAAAATTAATTTGGCACTATATTCGTTTAGCATTTTGAAAATGATACGGTGAAAAACCTTTGAAATTTTGATTTAGGACCTTGATTTTTCGAGAGGGAGGAAAATGTCAAGATTTGAGCTTTTACGAAACCACGTTTTTTCGCAGTTTTTCGCGTTTTTCTCGAAAAATTCTCACAACGCGATGAGATTTTATGAGCGCATTTTGTTCATGGATAAATTCTTTAAACGAAAAAGTACAGGAATTCGTTCGTTGATCGATTTTTGCCGGAGCTAGAGCGGCCCGAAGGGGACGTAAAAAAATCTTGGGTATCCAATTGATTGAGAAACTGGGAATAGGTAATCAAATTTTGGTCATAGTGCCGTTCAATTGAGACAAACTGATCGTGTGAAAAAATCTTCTTTTTTTTAATTAGGCCTCTGTTCAAATTTTATTGCACTTTAAAGTTTTATGACACGATTTTTTGCGTTTTTTTGCATGTTTTTCGCATATAACTTTTGAACCGACTACTTTTACATAGGTATATTACTCAGAGGCGAGAAAGAGCTATCAAAATCCTACAATTTGGTGTATTTAATTATATTTTTATGTTATGTCCCCGCGGAGCTATTAACGTTTGAAGAAAAGTCAAAACACGTTTTTTGACATAAAGTGGAATATTCCTCGAAAGCTATCATATACGCTAGCCATTTTCGTATTTTTAATGGATTCTACGTTAAATTTCCTACATTTTCTTCCACAGCACCTAATCTGTCCCGTTTCGGGAACGTGATGAAAAAAAATCCCAAAGTTGAAACTTCAAAAGTATGAAAAACGACAAAAATTCGAGAAATATTATTAATCGTTCGAATTTGATTTTTTCTACTTTGAATTCGAATTCTACGTCTAATTTCCTGTAGGAGTCATTAGTTAATTAAATTTGAACAGTACTGTAAGTATTTCCTACAGAATTTCAAAGTTGAAAAACGTAAGAGTGGCGTGTATTAAACCTGGAAAATCTGATAGTTGCCGACTAATTTCCGCCGTTTTGACGTCATATTCGGATTCAGCGTTAAATTTCCTATAAGAATAGCTTTCAAAATCGCTTTAAAACGAAAATTTAATTTTTCACTATTACCGCTGCCAGCGGAGCTCGGAATTTCGGCCGGCGAAAAAGTCGATTTACGGAAAATAATTTCTCTGGCTCTGTTTAACTTTTTTTCACCAAATTTTTTGCTATGTACGTGTGTAAGGCGTTCAAATGAAGACTCTCGCATAATAAAACAGTTGATTCGCATTTATTTTGACCCCGAAAAGCACGATTAAAGGTCAATTTTTGAGCTTTCAAAAACCGATTTTTTTGGACCACTTGCAGATTTTTCCGAGAAATAAAAAAAATCACAAAAATACATCATGGCAAGACACAACTTTCCTAAAAATTTCAGATTTTTATCTGTATTGAGAGACGAGTAAAAATTCGTTAACTGTTCGGTTGAAAAAAATCGCAGGGGTACCCCTTGGATTTTTCGCGAAAATTTTTTTGAAATAGATTTCGCTCAAATTCAGCATAATGATAGTTGATGATGTGTATATCAATAATATATGGTTCATTCTTTGTTTCTTTCGCACTAAATAGATGAAAATAACGTTTAAAGTTGAAAAATGTGATTTTTTCGTGTATAGTCCAATATTATTGTTGAATAACGCAAAAACGGTTGAAAAATGGATAGGTACATTACATTGGGAAAATGTGGACAGTTAAATTACCTATCTATTGGTTTATTCAAACATCTAAATTGACTACTTTTTGTTTGAGTTATCCACTGTGCAAGTTACAAATCTAGGAAAACTTACAGTTGTTATGTCTAATTTTGCTCCTACTTTGCTCCAGTTGAAAAACCCAATACTTTATGATACTAAGTACGATACAATCCCCACCACCAACATACCAAATTATAGCAACTACTGAGTACTACCTACTATAAAAATACCTATAGATTCCCACTCTCCATACACAAATGATTAACTACTAAACCCATACCTATATCTATACCCATACCTATACCTATTTACCATATACTATATACTATACTCTATATACTATACTATATATAATACTATATACTATACTATAAAGTACTACTATATATAGGAGTGAAAAGGACACTGCCCCCGCAAAGCTATATGTAAGGCCCGAAAGGAGGGGCGCAGCCCCTCCGACGGGCCGACCGTGCGCGATAGCTGAGGGGGGCGAAGCCCCCCTCTGAGGGGGTTGGGCGGCGGCAGCCGCCAGGGGCGCTCAGCCCCTATCTATATATATAAAACTACACAACGAGGAGGAGGAGAGGTATACGATTGATTGAGGAACTGGCCGGAGGGATTTCGATGAAAAAAATAGGGGATGCTTAGAATTTAAGGCCATCGGCTGAAAAAATCGCCGATTTTCCATTTTCGACTCCGTTTTTGAAAAAAAATTCGAAATGTATCGAAAAACGTGTTTTGGGCGAAAAATTGCGATCGCGGAATTTTTTCTATCGGGCGCTGTAGCGGCTTAAATATTGATTTTCGTCTATACTAAGTGCATTGCAAAGTTGTTGCCAGATAAATTTCCTACATTTTTGTAATTACAATTGTCAAGTTTGGTGAAACCCCCGCGGAGCTATAGCGATCCAAAGTCGAAACTTTGTTTTCACGTTTTGAAAAAACTCTCACGGATGGAGAAAAATTGTGAAACGATAAAAATTTTTTGACAACATATTCGTCAATTAAATCGAAATTCCTGACCCCGTTTTTTTCATTTTTTCGATTTTCGACTTGGTTTTCTCGTGAGCTAAGATTATGTAAAATTTTGACGTTTTCCGAAACCACGTTTTTCCGCAGTCGATCGCGATTTTCTCGAAAAATTCTCACAACGCGAAAAAATTTTATGAGCGCATTTTGTTCATGGATAAATTCTTTAAACGAAAAAGTACAAGAATTCGTTCGTACGTTGATTTTAGCCGGAGCTAGAGCGGCCCGAAGCCAAGGTCAAAAAATCTTGGTCATCCAATTGATTGAGAAACTGGGAATAGGTAATCAAATTTTGGTCATAGTGCCGTTCAATTGAGACAAACTGATCGGGTGAAAAAATCTTCTTTTTTTTAATTAGGCCTCTGTTCAAATTTTATTGCACTTTGAAATTTTATAACCCCGTTTTTCGCGTTTTTTCGCATGTTTTTCGCAAATAACTTTTGAACCGGTTACTTTTACATAGGTATATTACTCAGAGGCGAGAAAGAGCTATCCAAATCCTACAATTTGGTGTATTTAATTATATTTTTATGTTATGTCCCCGCGGAGCTATTAACGTTTGAAGAAAAGTCAAAACACGTTTTTTGACATAAAGTGGAATATTCCTCGAAAGCTATCATATACGCTAGCCATTTTCGTATTTTTACTGGATTCTACGTTAAATTTCCTACATTTTCTTCCACAGCACCTAATCTGTCCCATTTCCGGAACGTGACGAAAAAAAATCCCAAAGTTGAAACTTCAAAAGTATGAAAAACGAAAAAAATTCGAAAAATATTATTAATCGTTCGATTTTGATTTTTTTCACTTTAAATTCGAATTCTACGCCTAATTTCCTGTAGGAACCATTAATTAATCGAATTTGAACAGTACTGTAAGTATTTTCTACGGAATTTCAAAGTTGAAAAACGTAGGAATGGCGTGTATTAAACCTGGAAAAACTGATAGTTGCCGACTAATTTCCGCCGTTTTGACATCATATTCGGATTCAGCGTTAAATTTCCTATAAGAATAGCTTTCAAAATCGCTTTAAAACGAAAATTTAATTTTTCACTATTACCGATGCCAGCGGAGCTCGGAATTTCGGCCGGCGAAAAACTCGATTTACGGAAAATAATTTCTCTGGCTCTGTTTAAATTTTTTTCGCCAAATTTTTTGCTATGTACGTGTGTAAGGCGTTCAAATGAAGACTCCTGCATAATAAAACAATTGATTCGCATTTATTTTGACCCCGAAAATCACGGTTAAAGTCCAATTTTTGAGCTTTCAAAAACCGATTTTTTTGGACCACTTGCAAATTTTTCCGAAAAATAAAAAAAATACCAAAAATACATCATGGTAAGACACAACTTTCCTAAAAATTTCAGATTTTTATCTGTATTGAGAGAGGAGTAAAAAATCGTTAACTGTTCGGTTGAAAAAAATCGCAGGGGTACCCCTTGGATTTTTCGCGAAAATTTTTTTGAAATAGATTTCGCTCAAATTCAGCATAATGATAGTTGATGATGTGTATATCAATAATATATGGTTCATTCTTCGTTTCTTTCGCACTAAATAGATGAAAATAACGTTTAAAGTTGAAAAATGCTACGTGTATATGCTACTAATATTGTTGAATAACGCAAAAACGGTTGAAAAATTGATAGGTACATTACATTGGGAAAATGTGGACAGTTAAATTACCTATCTTTTGGTATATTCAAACATTTGAATTGACGACTTTTTGATTGAGTTATCCACTGTGCAAGTTACAAATCTTGGAAAACTTACAGTTGTTATGTCTAATTTTGCTCCTACTTTGCTCCAGTTGAAAAACCCAATACTTTATGATACAAAGTACGTTCGAACTCCACCACCAACATACCAAATTATAGCAACTACTAAGTACTACCTACTATAAAAATACCTATAGATTCCCACTCTCCATACACAAATGATTAACTACTAAACCCATACCTATATCTATACCCATACCTATACCTATTTACCATATACTATATACTATACTCTATATACTATACTATATATAATACTATATACTATACTATAAAGTACTACTATATATAGGAGTGAAAAGGACACTGCCCCCGCAAAGCTATATGTAAGGCCCGAGAGGAGGGGCGCAGCCCCTCCGACGGGCCGACCGTGCGCGATAGCTGAGGGGGGCGAAGCCCCCCTCTGAGGGGGTTGGGCGGCGGCAGCCGCCAGGGGCGCTCAGCCCCTATCTATATATATAAAACTACACAACCAGGAGGAGAGGGATACGATTGATTGAGCAACTGGCTTGTAGGAATCCGATGAAAAAAATAGGGGTTGCTTAAAATTTAAGGCCACCGTCTGAAAAACCTTCGGATTTTCCATTTTCGCCCTTGAAAATTTTCAAAAATTCGAAATGTATCGAAAAACGTGTTTTTGGCGAAAAACGGGTTTCGCGGATTTCCGGCTATCGGGCGATCTAGCGCCCAAACTATTCGGTTTTACATATACCAAGTGAATTGCAAAGTTGTAGCCAGTTAAATTTCCTACATTTTTGTAATTACAAATGTTAGGTTTGGTTCAACCCCCGCGGAGCTATAGCGAGTCAAAGTCGGAACTTGATGTTTTTTATACAAAAAAACGCTCTCGACTCGACGCCGCATTTCGAAAAAAAAAATTAATTTGGCACTATATTCGTTTAGCATTTCGAAAATGATACGGCGAAAAATTAGTCGATTTTCGATTTAAGCCTCGGATTTTTCTTGGGGGAGGTTTATGTGCTAATTTCACCTGTTTCGGAAACACGTTTTTCCGCAGTTATTCGCGATTTTCTCGAAAAATTCACATTGGAGCTGTCAATTTTACTACAGATATTTGTAGATTATTAAATTCTTTAAACGAAAAAGTACAAGAATTCGTTCGTAGGTTGATTTTAGCCGGAACTAGAGCGGCCCGAAGAGAAAGTCAAAAATCCTTGGGTATACGATTGATTGAGAAACTGGGAATAGGTAATCAAATTTTGGACATAGTGCCGTTCAATTGAAGGAACTTCATCGGCTGGAAAAGTCTTCTTTTTTTTAATTAGGCCTCTGTTCAAATTTTATTGCGATTTGAAATTTTATGACCCTGTTTTTTGCGTTTTTTCGCATGTTTTTCGCAAATAACTTTTGAACCGACTACTTTTACATAGGTATATTACTCAGAGGCGAGAAAGAGCTATCAAAATCCTACAATTTGGTGTATTTAATTATATTTTTATGTTATGTCCCCGCGGAGCTATTAACGTTTGAAGAAAAGTCAAAACACGTTTTTTGACATAAAGTGGAATATTCCTCGAAAGCTATCATATACGCTAGCCATTTTCGTATTTTTACTGGATTCTACGTTAAATTTCCTACATTTTCTTCCACAGCACCTAATCTGTCCCGTTTCGGGAACGTGATGAAAAAAAATCCCAAAGTCGAAACTTTAAAAGTATGAAAAACGAAAAAAATTCGAGAAATATTATTAATCGTTCGATTTTGATTGTTTTCACTTTAAATTCGAATTCTACGTCTAATTTCATGTAGGAATCATCAAATTATCAAATTTGAACAGTACTGTAAGTATTTGTAACGGATTTTCAAAGTTGAAAAACATGAACCGTGTAGTACTAAAACCGGGAAAAACTAATGTTCGTCGTCAAATTTCCACCATTTTGACGTCATATTCGGATTCAGCGTTAAATTTCCTATAAGAATAGCTTTCAAAATCGCTTTAAAACGAAAATTTAATTTTTCACTATTACCGATGCCAGCGGAGCTCGGAAATTCGGCCGGCGAAAAACTCGATTTACGGAAAATAATTTCTCTGGCTCTGTTTAAATTTTTTTCACCAAATTTTTTGCTATGTACGTGTGTAAGGCGTTCAAATGAAGACTCCTGCATAATAAAACAATTGATTCGCAAATATTTTGACCCCGAAAATCACAGTTAAAGGTCAATTTTTGAGCTTTCAAAAACCGATTTTTTTGGACCACTTGCAGATTTTTCCGAGAAATAAAAAAAATTGCAAAAATACATCGTGGTAAGACGCAACTTTCCTGAAAATTTCAGATTTTTATCTGTATTGGAAGGCGAGTAAAAAATCGTTAACTGATCGGTTGAAAAAAATCGCAGGGGTACCCCTTGGATTTTTCGCGAAAAATTTTTTGAAATGGATTTCGCTCAAATTCAGCATAATGATAGTTGATGATGTGTATATCAATAATATATGGTTCATTCTTTGTTTCTTTCGCACTAAATAGATGAAAATAACGTTTAAAGTTGAAAAATGTCATTTTTTCGTGTATAGTCTACTAATATTGTTGAATAACGCAAAAATGGTTGAAAAATTGATAGGTACATTACATTGGGAAAATGTGGACAGTTAAATTACCTACCTTTTGGTATATTCAAACATCTGAATTGACGACTTTTTGTCTGAGTTATCCACTGTGCAAGTTACAAATCTTGGAAAACTTACAGTTGCTATGTCTAATTTTGCTCCTACTTTGCTCCAGTTGAAAAACCCAATACTTTATGATACAAAGTACGATACAATCCCCACCACCAACATACCAAATTATAGCAACTACTACTAAGTACTACCTACTAATAATAATACCTATAGATTCCCACTCTCCATACACAAATGATTAACTACTAAACCCATACCTATATCTATACCCATACCTATACCTATATACCATATACTATACTCTATATACTATACTATATATAATACTATATACAATACTATATACTATACTATATATAGTACTACTATATATAGGAGTGAAAAGGACACTGCCCCCGCAAAGCTATATGTAAGGCCCGAGAGGAGGGGCGCAGCCCCTCCGACGGGCCGACGCGCGCGCGATAGCTGAGGGGGGCGAAGCCCCCCTCTGAGGGGGTTGGGCGGCGGCAGCCGCCAGGGGCGCTCAGCCCCTAGTCTATATATATAAAACTACACAACCAGGAGGAGGAGAAGGTATACTATTGATTGAGGAACTGGCTGGAGGGATTTGGATGAAAAAAATAGGGGGTGTTTAAAATTTAAGGCCATCGGCTGAAAAACCTTCAGAATTTCGATTTTTGACTTCGTTTTTTTGAAAAAATTCGAAATGTATCGAAAAACGTGTTTTTGGCGAAAAATCGCGATCGCGGAATTTTTTCTATCGGGCGCTGTAGCGGTTAAAATATCGATTTTCGTACGTACCATGTGCATTACAGATCTGTTGTGCGGGAAATTCTAAACATTTTCGTCATTTGGATCGATCGGATCCGACTCACCTCCGCGGAGCTACAGCGATTCAAAGTCGAAACTTTGTTTTTCCGTTTTGAAAAAACTCTCACGGATGGAGCAAAATTGTGAAGCGATAAAAATTTTTTGACAACATATTCGTCAATTAAATCGAAATTCCTGACCCCGTTTTTTTCATTTTTTTGATTTTCGACTTGGTTTTCTCGTGAGCTAAGATTTTGTAAAAATTTGACGTTTTCCGAAACCACGTTTTTCCGCAGTTGATCGCGATTTTCTCGAAAAATTCTCACAACGCGAAAAGATTTTATGAGCGCATTTTGTTCATGGTTAAATTCTTTAAACGAAAAAGTACAAGAATTCGTTCGTACGTTGATTTTAGCCGGAGCTAGAGCGGCCCGAAGCCAAGGTCAAAAAATCTTGGGTATCCAATTGATTGAGAAACTGGGAATAGGTAATCAAATTTTGGTCATAGTGCCGTTCAATTGAGACAAACTGATCGTGTGAAAAAATCTTCTTTTTTTTAATTAGGCCTCTGTTCAAATTTTATTGCACTTTAAACTTTTATAACCCGGTTTTTCGCGTTTTTTCGCATGTTTTTCGCAAATAACTTTTGAACCGGTTACTTTTACATAGGTATAATACTCAGAGGCGAGAAAGAGCTATCAAAATCCTACAATTTGGTGTATTTAATTATATTTTTATGTTATGTCCCCGCGGAGCTATTAACGTTTGAAGAAAAGTCAAAACACGTTTTTTGACATAAAGTGGAATATTCCTCGAAAGCTATCATATACGCTAGCCATTTTCGTATTTTTACTGGATTCTACGTTAAATTTCCTACATTTTCTTCCACAGCACCTAATCTGTTCCGTTTCCGGAACGTGATGAAAAAAAATCCCAAAGTTGAAACTTCAAAAGTATGAAAAACGACAAAAATTCGAAAAATATTATTAATCGTTCGATTTTGATTGTTTTCACTTTGAATTCGAATTCTACGTCTAATTTCCTGTAGGAGTCATTAGTTAATCAAATTTGAACAGTACTGTAAGTATTTGTAACGGATTTTCAAAGTTGAAAAACGTAGGAGTGGCGTAGTATTAAACCTGGAAAAACTGATGTTCGTCGTCAAATTTCCGCCGTTTTGACGTCATATTCGGATTCAGCGTTAAATTTCCTATAAGAATAGCTTTCAAAATCGCTTTAAAACGAAATTTTATGTTTTCACTATTACCGATGCCAGCGGAGCTCGGAATTTCGGCCGGCGAAAAAGTCGATTTACGGAAAATAATTTCTCTGGCTCTGTTTAAATTTTTTTCACCAAATTTTTTGCTATGTACGTGTGTAAGGCGTTCAAATGAAGACTCCTGCATAATAAAACAATTGATTCGCAAATATTTTGACCCCGAAAATCACAGTTAAAGGTCAATTTTTGAGCTTTCAAAAACCGATTTTTTTGGACCACTTGCAGATTTTTCCGAGAAATAAAAAAAATCACAAAAATACATCATGGTAAGACACAACTTTCCTAAAAATTTCAGATTTTTATCTGTATTGAGAGAGGAGTAAAAATTCGATAACTGTTCGGTTGAAAAAAATCGCAGGGGTACCCCTTGGATTTTTTGCGAAAAATTTTTTGAAATAGATTTCGCTCAAATTCAGCATAATGATAGTTGATGATGTGTATATCAATAATATATGGTTCATTCTTTGTTTCTTTCGCACTAAATAGATGAAAATAACGTTTAAAGTTGAAAAATGTCATTTTTTCGTGTATACTCTACTAATATTGTTGGATAACGCCAAAACGGTTGAAAAATTGATAGGTACATTACATTAGGAAAATGTGGACAGTTAAATTACCTATCTTTTGGTATATTCAAACATCTGAATTGACGACTTTTTGTTTGAGTTATCCACTGTGCAAGTTACAAATCTTGGAAAACTTACAGTTGTTATGTCTAATTTTGCTCCTACTTTGCTCCAGTTGAAAAACCCAATACTTTATGATACAAAGTACGTTCGAACTCCACCACCTACATACCAAATTATAGCAACTACTACCAAGTACTACCTACTAATAATAATACCTATCGAATCCCACTCTCCATACACAAATGATTAACTACTAAACCCATACCTATACTTATACCTTTACCTATACCTATACTATATACTATACTATATACCATATACTATACTATATACCATATACTATATACTATACTATATATATATACTATACATATCATACTATATATAGGAGTGAAAAGGACACTACCCCACCCAAACTATATGTAAGGCCCGAGAGGAGGGGCGGAGCCCCTCCGACGGGCCGACCGTGCGCGATAGCTGAGGGGGGCGAAGCCCCCCTCTGAGGGGGTTGGGCGGCGGCAGCCGCCAGGGGCGCTCAGCCCCTAGTCTATATATATAAAACTACACAGCGAGGAGGAGGAGAAGGTATACTATTGATTGAGAAACTGGCTTGAAGGATTTGAATGAAAAAAATAGGGGGTGTTTAAAATTTAAGGCCATCGGCTGAAAAAATCGCCGAATTTCCATTTTCGACCCCGTTTTTGAAAAAAAATTCGAAATGTATCGAAAAACGTCGTTTTTGCGAAATGTTAAGATCGCGGAATTTTTTCTATCGGGAGCTGTAGCGGCTTAAATATCGATTTTCGTACGTACCATGTGCATTACAGATCTGTTGTGCGGGAAATTCTAAACATTTTCGTCTATAGGATCGTTCGGATCGGACTCACCTCCGCGAAGCTATAGCGAGTCAAAGTCGGAACTTGAAAAAATCGATACAAAAAAACGCTCTCGACTCGACGCCGCATTTCGAAAAAAAAAATTAATTTGGCACTATATTCGTTTAGCATTTTGAAAATGATACGGCGAAAAACCCTTGAAATTTTGATTTAGGACCTTGATTTTCCTCGGGGGAGGTCTATGTACGTTTTTGAGCTTTTCCGCAACCACGTTTTTTCGCAGTTTTTCGCGTTTTTCTCGAAAAATTCCCACAACGCGAAAAGATTTTATGAGCGCATTTTGTTCATGGATAAATTCTTTAAACGAAAAAGTACAAGAATTCGTTCGTAGGTTGATTTTAGCCGGAGCTAGAGCGGTCCGAAGGGGACGTGAAAAAATCTTGGGTATCCAATTGATTGAGAAACTGGGAATAGGTAATCAAATTTTGGTCATAGTGCCGTTCAATTGAGACAAACTGATCGTGTGAAAAAATCTTCTTTTTTTTAATTAGGCCTCTGTTCAAATTTTATTGCACTTTAAAGTTTTATGACACGATTTTTTGCGTTTTTTTGCCTGTTTTTCGCATATAACTTTTGAACCGGTTACTTTTACATAGGTATAATACTCAGAGGCGAGAAAGAGCTATCAAAATCCTACAATTTGGTGTATTTAATTATATTTTTATGTTATGTCCCCGCGGAGCTATTAACGTTTGAAGAAAAGTCAAAACACGTTTTTTGACATAAAGTGGAATATTCCTCGAAAGCTATCATATACGCTAGCCATTTTCGTATTTTTACTGGATTCTACGTTAAATTTCCTACATTTTCTTCCACAGCACCTAATCTGTCCCGTTTCGGGAACGCGATGAAAAAAAATCCCAAAGTTGAAACTTCAAAAGTATGAAAAACGAAAAAAATTCGAGAAATATTAATAATCGTTCGAATTTGATTTTTTTCACTTTGAATTCGAATTCTACGTCTAATTTCCTGTAGGAATCATCATATAATCAAATTTGAACAGTACTGTAAGTATTTGCAACGGAATTTCAAAGTTGAAAAACGTAAGAGTGGCGTGTATTAAACCTGGAAAAACTGATAGTTGTCGTGAAATTTCCGCCGTTTTGACGTCATATTCGGATTCAGCATTAAATTTCCTATAGGAATAGCTTTCAAAATCGCTTTAAAACGAAAATTTAATTTTTCACTATTACCGATGCCAGCGGAGCTCGGAATTTCAGCCGGCGAATAACTCGATTTACGGAAAATAATTTCTCTGGCTCTGTTTAAATTTTTTTCACCAAATTTTTTGCTATGTGCGTGTGTAAGGCGTTCAAATGAAGACTCCTGCATAATAAAACAATTGATTCGCATATATTTTGACCCCGAAAATTACGGTTAAAGTCCAATTTTTGAGCTTTCAAAAACCGATTTTTTCGGACCACTTGCAGATTTTTCCGAGAAATAAAAAAAATACCAAAAATACATCTTGGTAAGACACAACTTTCCTAAAAATTTCAGATTTTTATCTGTATTGAGAGAGGAGTAAAAATTCGTTAACTGTTCGGTTGAAAAAAATCGCAGGGGTACCCCTTGGATTTTTCGCGAAAATTTTTTTGAAATAGATTTCGCTCAAATTCAGCATAATGATAGTTGATGATGTGTATATCAGTAATATATGGTTCATTCTTTGTTTCTTTCGCACTAAATAGATGAAAATAACGTTTAAAGTTGAAAAATGTGATTTTTTCGTGTATACTCTACTAATATTGTTGGATAACGCCAAAACGGTTGAAAAATTGATAGGTACATTACATTGGGAAAATGTGGACAGTTAAATTACCTATCTTTTGGTATATTCAAACATCTGAAATGACGACTTTTTGTTTGAGTTATACACTGTGCAAGTTACAAATCTTGGAAACCTTACAGTCGTTATGTCTAATTTTGCTCCTACTTTGCTCCAGTTGAAAAACCCAATACTTTATGATACAAAGTACGTTCGAACTCCACCACCTACATACCAAATTATAGCAACTACTACCAAGTACTTTCTACTATAAAAATACCTATAGATTCCCACTCTCCATACACAAATAATTAACTACTAAACCCATACCTATACCCATACCTATACCTATATACCATATACTATATACTATACTCTATATACTATACTATATATACTATATACTATACTATATACTATACTATATACTATACTATATACTATACTATATATAGTACTATACTATATATAGGAGTGAAAAGGACACTACCCCCGCAAAGATATATGTAAGGCCCGAGAGGAGGGGCGCAGCCCCTCCGACGGGCCGACCGTGCGCGATAGCTGAGGGGGGCGAAGCCCCCCTCTGAGGGGGTTGGGCGGCGGCAGCCGCCAGGGGCGCTCAGCCCCTAGTGGATTATAAACCGGCGTTCCCGTCCAAAATGAGTTGAAAATCTCCTTCCTCGTCAATGAATCCGAGCTGAAAAGTTTCCGAAATTTCGTAAATGTTTTGGGAGATCATCTGAATTTTGAAAGAAAGAGTCTATACCTCTTGAATAGATTTGAAATGGAAATTTTCCTGTAGTAAGATTGAAAAATGCAAAATTTCTATTAAAAAAAAAAATCTAGTATAAGATTGATTGTTTATTTTATTTATTGACCAGGGGGAAGTGGCCCTCTCTTCCACCTTCCCTGGATACATATTTACAAAAATTAATACATCCTCCAACAATCAATTCAAATAATAAGGCTTTTTAAAAAAAAAATACAAAAATATAAAATATACATAAAATTAACATTAAAAAAAATTAAAATAAATATATAAAATTACAAATAAAAAAATTACTTCAATTACATGTAAGAAATAAATATAATCACAATAGTAATAAAAAAATTAATAAAAATAAAAATTAATATAGGTAATAGGCGTTTGTTTTCGTAATTATGTTTTTCGTGAATTATCATTCGATTTGATGACCATTTATTGAATTAATCGAAGGATCAATTTACGATTTTGATTTGCTAAGTGTTGAACGAACTTAAAACGGATTGTAAAAAATTTTATATTTATTTTAAAAACGTTTTTTCGACCATTGCGTTGACAAAATGAGGTTTCCTAATTCTGAATTTCCCTCGAGGGGAATTCGGATGCTTAGACTGAGCCGTTGCTACCTCTGGTGAAGAAAGCGGGAGCAGAATGAATTAGAAACGGTTATAAATAGAAACTAAAAGCGCGTAAACCAGACCTTGTTTACGATCCGGCGCTTTTGAATTTGAATACAATAAGTTCCCTTTGCCTGGACGGCAGATTCTCTCCTTTCAGTCGACCCCGCCCAAATGATAGTTGAGATTTCGTTTTTTCCCCTTCCGTTTCCATTCGAACGTATTTATTTGAAAGTCGAAAAGATGCTCGGGGCTAAGTTTGTTTTACGACGAACGCCACAAAGGATGCCAGATTAATTCCAGAGTGAATTATTGATCCGAGGGGAACGTTGCAACCGAAGTAAATAGTTCTCGAACCGGAAAAGTCAACCGGAATGCGTTTGGAACTTCTGAATAATTTTTATCGGCCTAGCTCGAATTTATGACGGCAATAAACGGCGTTGAATTCCGATTAAGCTCATTTCGATTGCAAAAGAAAGGAAAATACGTTGAAACGGTTATCCAGTCGTTATTGTTGGAGTTACCCGAGCGAACAGGTTTGGTGTGAAGAAAATTCTAAAATGTTCCAATTAGAATTGGAGTCGTATCGCATCATCGAATATTGCTTCTCGGCATATTTGCATTATTATTATTATTATTTTTTTTTTGTTGTATTTTTTATTTTTTTAATTTAATCTTGACTGATAGATTTATTGGTACACATAATAAATTTTCTGTGCATCATGGAAGAGAGGGTCGATAGGCCCTAATGATGTACAGATCAATAATAAACGTTTTCATTCCCCTTTTTCATTCATATACCGGAGAATAAAAAATATAAATAAATATTAAATATAAATAATTTTTTTTAATAAGTATTTTCCGATTGCAATAAGTTACAAAAAATAAAATTAATATTTTTTAAAAAGTATAAAATGAAATAATTAAAAATAGATAAAATAAAATAATTTAAAAAATAGATAAAAACTAAATAAAACAAAATAATTTAAAAAATATATAAAATGAAATAATTAAAAATAGATAAAAGAAAATAATTTAAAAAATAGATAAAAACTAAATAAAACAAAATAATTTAAAAAAATCTATATAAAATGAAATAATTAAAAATATGTTGGTATAAAAAAATTATTAAAAATATGTATAAAACGAAACAATTTAGAAGTATAAAATAGCAAAATAAAATAATTAAAAAAATGTTTTAAAAAAGGAGAAAAGAAAAAATACAACAAACAATGCGGAAAAAATACTCAGCTTGGAGTTAATTTCAAAACCAGCAACGCAAAAAAGATTATAAAAACTGTTTCTCGAAACATTCATTAGTTGCTAGATCACAATTAAGAGAAATGTAAAATAAATGACCAACGAAAGTTTGTTTGATAACTAAAAATAGGCAGGCTTGTTTGGAGCAAAAGTTCCTGATTAATTATTGTGAAACGAGCTATTTATGTCCAGTGTTTTTTATTACTTTAACTGCGTCCTCAGTTGCGACGACGAGAAGAATCGGTTTATGGTTCTCAATGGCTGAACTAGCTTTGGACGAAGATGTTAGCGTTGAGACGTTCACAGAATAATTAATTAACCCAATCAATTCCTTCGGCCCCAATTTGAGGTCAATTCGATTTCGACATGGACGACAACAAGTTGATACAACCACTTCACGCGTGATTGATGGCCGGACGAAATTCAACGCGTCGATTTTACAACAATGTAAACAACGTTTCGCGAATTGTGATCGATCGGTGTACAAAACGAGATAACAGAAATTCCATGAGATATTCGAGAGAATTTAAAATGTAATTATTTCGTTTGTCAAACGAACAAAAACGTGGAAAATGGTTTTCTAAATTTTAATGTGGACGAAAAAACCTGTCAAAATGCATCGTTTGTTTTTGATTGTAGGTGTTTATAATTTTTTGTATTTAAAGGAATTTTGTTAAAAGGATTTTTGGTTGGTAAGGGAAAAACGCTGTTTTTTGTTCTTTTAGAGTGAAGAAGAAAAGAAAGAAAAAAATACCTACAAAAAAAGATAAATTTGTCTGAAAGAATAATAGAAAAATTTATTATGCCTACTAGCCGACCAGAAATGAGGTAAATATTTCTCTCTATATTTAAAAAAAAAAAAATAATAAAAAAACTATCTTTTTGTTGAAATTGTAGCTCCTCCAGATTTCGTTTTTCCGCTATTTTTTGCAATTTACTCTAAATATTCACATTGGAGCTGTACTGCAGTTTTTTGTAGATTATTAAATTCTTTTAACAAAATAGTACACAATTTTGTGATTTGGTTACTTTTCGGCTACTGGGAAATTTCCGTCCCTAATTCGTAAGATATAAAAAACTTCATCGGCTGGAAAAATCTTCTTTTTTTACTAGGACTTTGAACTTTTTTTAAAATTGAGTATGCAACATTTTGAAAAGTGTCTTTGGTGGCTTTCGGCCGTTTTTTCCCAAATAACTTTTGAACCGACTACTTTTACATAGTTGAAATAATCAGAGTCTATCAAAATCCTACAATTTGGTATATTTGAAACTATATTTATATTGAGTTCCCGCAAAGTTCGAAGAAAATTAAAAAACACGTTTTTTACCGTTTGACCTAATATAGCTTGAGTACAAAATAAACTCCGTGTTGTTCATTATTTTTAATTAATCCTATATTAAATTTCCTCCGCGGTGTAGATTTTTTGCATTATAACTAACGTTGCGAAAAAAATTTCCCAAGTTAAAACTTCAACTGAAAATTAAAAAATTGATTAGAAATCTTTGCAATTTGCCTTTTTTCAATTTAAATTCGAATTGTACGTCTAATTTCCTGTAGGAATGAGTACTTAAATATAATTTAACAGTCCTGTATATGCAATAAATTTTCAAAGTAGAAAAACGTACAACACTTAAACTCTAAAAACGGGAAAAATTTATCGTTGTCGACAAAATTCCGTTGTTTTGACCTCAAATTCGGACTCAGCGTTAAATTTCCTGTAAGATAGGTTTTCAAACTCGCTCGAAAACCAAAGCTTAATTTTTCACTCTTACCGATGCCAGCGGAGCCCAATTTTTACAGCTCGATTTACAGAAAATAATTTCTGTGGCGCTGTTTAAAGTTTTTTCGGCAAACTTTTTGTGATGTACGTGTATATGGCGTCCTAATGAAGACTCCTGCGTATTAAAACAATCGATTTACGAAATTTTTGACCGCTCAAAGCTCGGTTAAAGTTCGATTTTTGTGAAATCAAAAACCGATTTTTTTGGACTACTTGCAATTTTTTCCGAGGATTGAAAAAAATCACAGAAATACATGGTAGTAAGATACAACTTTCCTGAAAATATCAGATTTTTCTCTGTATTGGAAGTTGAGTAAAAAATCGATAACTGGTCGGTTCACAAAAATCGCAGGGGCACACCTTGATTTTTTCGTGAAAATTTTTTTAATTTAGATTTTGTTCAAATTTAGCATAATGATCGTTGGTGATGTGTATTTCAATAATATATGCTACATTCTTCGTTTCTTTTGCGCTAAATGAATGAAAAGAACGTTCAAAGTTGAAAAATGGAATTTTTTCGTGTACATTTCGCTGATATTGTTGAATATCGCATAAACTATTGAGAAATGAATTGGTATATTACTTGCAAAATATGCGCGCAATCAAATTACCTATCTTTTGGTGTATCACATCTGAATTGACGACTTTTTGCTCAAGTTATCCAGAGTTAAAGTTACAAATCTTGGAAAACGTTGAAGGTTGGAACTTTCATTTGTCTAAAATGTTGTGCAAGTTGAAAACCCAATATTTTATTGTACAAAACCATGAAATAACCACTATTTACCTAACTTATTGTAGTTACTATTGTACGTATTATTCGTGACGGCTTTGTATACAAAGGGGAATATTAGCCCAAGTTTTTCTATAAAGCAGTAAAGCTCAAAAGAGGAATTTTCTCTGAGCAGAACTTTCCTTTCGTTAAGCGAAGATTTATCGTAATTTTTTCCTACGTTGGCGAAAAACTTTTTTTTTTCTTCAGAAATTAGGAGAAAATTGAAAAAAGTCCCAATCATGCAGCATGGCGTTTTGAGTATTCGAAGGGAATAATAGAAAAAGGAGTGAGAATATGACGAATATAGAGAAAACATTTATAGCATTTTAAAATCCTATATCATCAGTATAATCATTAGTGTGACTGTCTATGTAGATCATTAGAGTATAATTATCATTACATGTTCAAGCTCGAAATCTATGATAACTCAAGAACAGATAAAGCTACCGTCACTGTCAAGGTTTCATTCGATTCAGCGTGAAAAAATACATTAGTATCCCCAGTTAGACGGTTTTTAAAAAAATAAACAGCATTAGAATTTCCAATTATTTGCTATCAATTTTTTTTTTTCAATATCAAATCAACGCTATATTTGATCGATTTCGGCGATCAACGTGAATGGTTTACTTGGTGGTTTTCGACTTCGCCAAGGTTGGCATTGAAATTGAACCGGTTTCAAAAGGAGACGTTCATGACCTTAGAGTCGGATTCTGAGCCTCCGTTAGGGCGGAGAGATCTCGGTGACAAGTATGTCACAAAAACACCTTGTCGCCCACTTGCGAGGTCCTGACCCAAAAAATTTCGCAGCCGCAAAACAAACGTACTGCTATTGTGTCGAGGAGGTATGGATTTCTAGATCTCCGTTGAAACAATCTCAAATACGTCTCCAATTTGTTTCTGAGACTTGCGGAAATAGAGATGTACATCTGATACATTTAAAAGCGTCTTACAGAATTTACAGAGCGTACGTAATTTTTCGAAAAACCGGTCGAACTGAAATTAAACAGCGCTTGAAAGCTTTTAGCGTTCCATGCCCGAGATGGACAGTGGAGTCGGTGTTTGAAGTCTAAATATAGAATGCGCCCGCTGGAGTGGGAGACGCCTAACTGTTAGGCAAGGACAGGGTCGTGGACAAGATGTGAGCGCACATAAGAGACGGAAAATAAACAGGGACGTGCCGAGTAGCAGCCATAGCGGTTGACTTCGTGGGAGGAGAATTGGAGGCGTTTCGGATTCAATCGAGATGAAGATGACGGCGTAGGAGGTTGATTCTGTTCTAATGAGCAGCGCAAGACACGACTACCTGGCCTAGGTCGAGGACCCTTGATCAAGTTGAACTATACTTGCCGCTTGATGTTCGCTTAGAATATGAAATTCGTTTAACAAAACCGGGCTGACTCGATGGATGAGAAGGAGCCGGCCGTTTCATTGCGTTGAAAATAAATAAATCGTGAATAAAAAATATAATAGTAAATAAATTCTCCTTGGTAAAAGTTACGAAAAATCGACACAAAAGCTGCGCGAATTTGGACATTGTAACATTGAAAACATGCGAAGAAAATCGAAATATAGTCTGGGAAAATCCTTCGAAAATTAAATAATATTTTTAAAAATCTAAAAAAAAATACGTCTATTTGTATAGTGACTATTTCGAACATTTGTAAACGTTTCCACCTAGCTACGGATTAATAATTACGAAGGAAAACTCCTTAACAACTGTGTTATTTTGTATGGAACTATTTTCAGAAAAATCTTCTTCCGGTGAATGTGCAAAATTAGCTTTGTTATTGAAATTTGGATAACGCACTGTCGATTCGATAGAATCGCTAACGTTTTTTCTGTTTCGATTTTTAGATGCTAATAGGAGTCATTTTTTGAAAATGTTTGATGTCTTAAAAGAGTTTGTTATGGCGTGCAGATGACCCTTGATTTTTCATCTATTGGCTCACACACTGTACTTCCTCGTTATGAGGTTTTTCACTAGTTTTTTTGTATTGGGATTATTACAAGCCGCTAAAATCAATATATTTGAACGATCAAGATCTTCGTTTTTGGGTTGTCGCTTCATATCTTCTTGATTTTGAAGTTTGCGGGGGAGAAAAACTGGGCGACTCGTTCTCAATTTTCTTTATTGCCCGCCGAGCACTTTCGCCCCTTCGGGCATCATCAGGGCTTTCTACAATGGAATACATAAAGATCATTCAGTATCAATTATGGAGGCACTAGGGTGCATTCACTTATAGGTAGTACTAAATTATACTCACGTAGCACCATTGGTAGCTACGGCCAAGTCCGGCTTAAAATATTTAAGTTTTTGTCTGCCTGGTCCCTATCCCTTGCTGTGGTCGTCCTGCAAGGTCATAATCATTAAGAATCTATCACTAGAGAGTAAAAAGCTTTTAAGTTTCATATTATGTTGGTAAGTACTTACATATTAGTTAAAATTTGGTAATTTGTCGTCGGGAACATTTAAAAAACATATTTGAAGAGTTGAGACGTCTATAACTATGCCTACGCCGCTTTAAATTTAACTTCGCCTGAATTTCACCAATCTGTCAAATCCAAATTAGAACAAATATTCATGATAAATAATTACCCCAAAACTATGATACAAAACGAACTCAAAAAAGCAGAAAAAGCGACTATCTATAAACCCATGCCACAACTCCACACTACCAATAATAGCCAACACCAAAACAACCCTCCACCCACTAGCAAAGCTGACAAATATGTAACTCTCCCCTACAATAAAAGATGGGCACCTCTCACTAACACCTTCAAAAAGCACGAATATAAAATTGCCTGGACGTACAGTAAGAAAATGCAGAACCTGTTCCCTCGAATTAAAGGTACCGAACCCCTCCTTGACACACGTCACAATGTCTATAAAATTCCGTGCAACAACTGTAGCAAAGTATACATAGGGGAAAGTATGCAGAATCTGCACAAACGGTTAAAACAACACGACCGGAATGTCACCAGTAAGGAGCGGAAGACAGCATTGGACAAACATATGTTTGAGAGCAACCACACCCCAGACTTTGATAATGTCAGGTCTGTGGGGAAGCACCAGGTGACAACTAGCCGGAAAATATTGGAAAATATCCACATAATCAAAAATAACCGGCTAGCCATGAATAAAAAAAGTGAAATCACATATTTAGGGGAGCAATTCCGGCCATTGTTTGATACACAATTAACTAATTCTTATTTATCTTAACATTTTTAATGCAAAAATACAGTTACCTAACCTACCTTAAACTAAAACTATTCTTACAAATCTTAATAACTTTTAACTAGACTATTTTAAACTATTTTTACAAATTTTAACTAAATCTCAACCGCTAATTTATTTATAAATGACAAATACCTATATTTTACTGTACATAAAGACACTTAAATGTTTAATGACGATTATAAAATGTAAAGCAAATAAATACCAAACCCCTGTGATAACACTGCTAACTTAAGTTCCTAATCTAGTTATTAACTACCTACAAGTCAACCAAATAGCTTTAATAATGAAGTCTGCCTGGTATAGATACCTACCTGACAATGTGATAATCCCTGATAAATAGTAGATACTGATTAAGATAGCTTACTAGTCATTGTTGTTCCTATCTGTGATAATTGTTGATGACCGATTTGTATTTTCACTCTTCAAATATGTTTTTTAAATGTTCCCGACGACAAATTACCAAATTTTAACTAATATGTAAGTACTTACCAACATAATATGAAACTTAAAAGCTTTTTACTCTCTAGTGATAGATTCTTAATGATTATGACCTTGCAGGACGACCACAGCAAGGGATAGGGACCAGGCAGACAAAAACTTGAATATTTTAAGCCGGACTTGGCCGTAGCTACCAATGGTGCTACGTGAGTATAATTTAGTACTACCTATAAGTGAATGCACCCTAGTGCCTCCATAATTGATACTGAATGATCTTTATGTATTCCATTGTAGAAAGCCCTGATGATGCCCGAAGGGGCGAAAGTGCTCGGCGGGCAATAAAGAAAATTGAGAACGAGTCGCCCAGTTTTTCTCCCCCGCAAACTTCAAAATCAAGATCAAGATCTTGGAAGAGTGGAGACGGTCGGGACTTCCGCTTAATTAGCACATTGACAATATTTTTAATTTTACAGACAGCAAAGACGAATTAATTTGATAGTACAGTTTTGATCACACACCGTACTTCCGCCATAGGCGATTTTTCAATATAAAATCGACGTATAAATTTATTATACATTAAAATGGGTTATACCTGTTATCGACTGAAACATGTAAGTACTGTGTGATCTATGCTCATAATTTTTTTTTTACTTACGAAATTTAAAAAAAAAAAAGCTCGCGTTTCGCTTGTGTTTCACTCGATTCTCAGTCGATTTCTTGCCTGCATTTTTTCAAAAGGCGATTCAGGTATCGAGCTACTGTCCGTTTCCCCATTTATCGGGTGCGCTCTTTAGAATTCTCGTTACGTCGCGTATCGAGGCATTGACGACGGAATAATCACCTTGTAAATTTGAATTTCATAACTCACTTGTTTCGCTTAAGTGGTCGACCTGCGAGTCTATTTTTAAAAACCTCCTCATCTCCTCCCTGTTTTTTTGTCGCCAAGGCGAACCACCTTTTGCTTTTTGTTCGAATCGCCTTCCTTTTACATTGGCCAATCCTAGCACCGAGTGGGCTTTTAATTCGCGCGCCGGGGCGGAGTAAACTTTTCTCAATGGCCAAGTCGTGTAAACAACTCGCGAACGTCAAAACTTTCTCACGTTCGGCCCGACTCGGGGGAAGACTTTGGCCAGGATTGTCGAGCTAAGCCGCCTTCGGAACTAAAAATAAACCGGAATTTACGACTTTAAAATGCCCTGCGACTTGAACGTGGAGGTCTTCGAATCGTACGGTCGTTCCCGAGCTAAGCAAGACCCCCGCCTAAATGACCGCCGTATAAAAAAGACGAAAATAAACCCGCGAAAGCCTTCGAACCTTGTCATTTTGGCTCTCGTTTGAATCCGGTAAACAACAATCTCTTTAAATTGCGAGCCACGAAACGATCCTCGTTGTTTGCGAAAAATTTGCAATAATCCGTGATCGGAGTACGAATTTTTCGTAAGCAAAAGGAATACAAAATCTCGAAATTTTCGTCGAATTTTTGGGTATTTCGTCTATAACTTTGAAACAGTTTTTTCTAGCGTTTCGATCACTACGACAAATAAGAGCTAGTTAAATTCGGGGCCGAACGAGTACCGCAAATATACAATTCGATCAAGCAATGCGGTCAAAATCGGTTGTTGAAAACGGCAAATTTTCCCTACTAAAAAAAAAGAAAAAAAAAAAAAAAACGCGCGCGAAATTTCGCTTTCCACCTTCTGTACCAATTTAGATGGCGAGTTTAACCGGAAATGCCTTTGAAATTTGTAGGCTGTCTAATCCTGTTTTCATAAAGCTTGAGGAACTCTTCGAACGAATTACTCTCTAAAGCTCGAGAAAAGGGAAATTTCGTTGTTTTCGAAGAAATCTCTCGCGTAGTTTCCGTTGTGTTTCATTTCGAATATTTATTTCATCAATACGCGTCGACTGAACGTGAAAAAGCAGCTCTTTCCGAGCGAATCGCTGCTCGAAATCAGTGATTGATTGGGCGCGGTTCCACTGAGAGCTTTCATCAACTAAAAGGCTATTTGATGACGTCAAACGGCAAACGAATGCGAGAACAAATGTTCAGCTCGCATCAACGTCGAAAATCCCCAGGAGTAAACGATACTTGTTTGCAATACATCAGAAAAATAAGCTCATCGATCAATTGGGGAGAAAACAAGCGCCCGGACGCCGATATAAATTTGCAACAGTATTCCCAATCATGTTACAGTCATTTTTTCTTATCGAGAGTCAACCTGTTATGCTAACCTTTGTAATTATTTTACTTACATGTTTATGGAGTAAATTTTAGCCGATCCATAACAAACTATAATAATATTAAATTAAATAGCTCAAACAAGGTCAAACAAAAAACGTCTATCCTCTTCAGATATTCAGAAACGATCGCCTCACATTGCAGTTAAAAATGTTGCAATTTTCATAAATTTTACAATATAAAAATAAATAAATAAAATGATCAATAAATAAATCAAAAGGCATATATTTACAAAATAAATATAAAATAATTAGCACATGGTAATTAAAAATGTGAAACAATAATAAATAAAAAGTGTAAATAAAGTAATCAATTAATAAAACAAAATAAATAATGGTTTTAGAATTGTGAAAAATTACTTTTCCCGTGCATTTCCGGTTTAAACTTTCGATTTATGAATAGATTTATAATAAATAAAACAAAATAAATAATGGTTTTAGAATTGTGAAAAATTAATTTTCTTGAGCATTTCTGGTTTAAAATTTTGAAAATAAATAAATTGATTTATTATTATTAATTAGTTTTTAATTTATTAATTTATTTTTTTCTTCACTAAATTAATTGCGCTTAGACTGGGGAATCGTGTTTCACAAGGATCGGAGACAGATTGTCACAAAATCCGCAAATTTTAAATAAGTTTTGCGTATTGTTATGTGTTATAGAAATATATGTGTTTGTATCCTTGTGAATTTATTTATTGTTCCGAAATTAGAAATATTTTCCAAATCAACTTTTCACATTACTCACAAATCATTATTTAATCAAATGTTTAACCGAAAAATCCGCTAAAATCCTCATTTTTTCCGAAAAAGAGTTTTTTAAATAATTTTAAACATACGTCGTTTTTTAAGGTGCTCGAATTTCGTTATAACGATTTGACGCCGATAATATCCTTTTATTCGTGAACTGTGTTTGGTTCTGAAGTTTATTATTTGACGACCTTGACCTTGAACGCTGTCGCTCACGAAAAAATAATAAATTGCTCATCTTGACATCCCCGCTGACCTTTCATTACGCCCCCGCTATTTTGGAAGGACTTGGAATCGAATACTGTGAAGCGGTGGATTTCATTCCTTCCCAAGGAAATAGCACGCGAATCGAAGTCGAGGGCTCCGATTCTGGGAAGCCTCTTGCGTGCCGAGCCCTCGGGCTCCAAAGCTGCTGACAGCTGTTAATCTCGCGACGTTACATCGCGAGGAAGGCGGACGGTGAAAAATTAACTATTGCACAAAACCGGAAATCTGCAGGGGATCCTCGTTCACGCAGGTGTAATAACATACAACCTGTTGAAAAATAAGGAAAAACAAATTTTCCAAAACAGGCAAAAAATTTTGTGGAATCGTTCGAAAAATGAAATAAAATCAAACGGTATCGATCGAAATATTCGTATTTAGTAGATAGGAAGTTGAAGCTGCTCGTTTCGAGATTGGGACGCTTTTGAGGCCGCAAAATGTGGACTAATTGCAGGTGAAAATAATCTCGAAACTAAAAAACGCAAGCAAGCGGTAAAATTATCTCAATAAACGTTGAAAAAACGCGAGCATGAAAATCCATTAGCACAATCAATGTTCAAGTGCTCGATACGAAGAGCGAAGAAGCGATTGTGAAGAAAAAATTATCAGCTCGGGCGAATTTTTGATTATAGAATAGAGAATATTGGAATGATAATTATAGCCTAATAAATGTTAGGGTAATATATATTGTTCCTAATTTGGGACCAATTTTATTTTTACAGCTGAGAAAAAAGAGGTTGAAAAACCATAAATTAACAAATCTTAAATTATTTATTGATCGTCTGGTTGCTATAATTTCTGCATTTTTTCTCCTGCTGTAAACTCATAAATTATTCCAAACGCTCAGTTTATTTACGATGTCGTCAAAAAAATTTTAGAATTCAATTCATCCGAGTGAACTACGTTCAAATGCTAAAAAGAACGTGATGTTTTCTATCATTTTTTCACGACATTTTCTAAAAAAGTTTACGTGCAAGTTTTTATCGCAGCATGTGTCAATTAGCTGCGATTCAGCTAGAGCTGGAAATGAATTTGAAAAAAAGTACGCAATTTTTCTTACAATTTTTTCCCCATTGTGTGGACCCATCAAACCCATGGATGTGTAGAAAATTGACTAATTGTGGCATGACTTTTCTCTACCATTAGAAAGTTAATTGCCGAATAGTTTCTATTAATAGATCGCACAACAGACATGATTTGAACGCGGATGTGTGCGAAAATTGAGCACTCTTCTGGTCAACATATATGGTGGAGGTTGTTTGAAACCACAATCAAGATAATAGATTCAAGAAAATAGAGATAGAGAAAAATAGAAAAAAAAATTAAAAAAAATATAAAAAATATAAAAAATAAAAAATAATAAAAATATTAAAAAATAAATAAAATAAAAAATAGAGGTTCAAGAAAAAATTAATAAATCGTACGTTTAGGTCGCTTTTTCGTCAGATCGCCTAGCCAGTGTTTTGTACTACACAGCTCTTTTGCATGTACCTAAAAATAATACCTGCTCTGGTGTAACCTTTTATTGTTAACTATATTCCCTGCCAACGTGTTCCAAGTGCTACATTCTCTCGTATTTAATCACATTTCGCTCCGTTTTTGGCCGCGGACCGCTCATAGAAAGTGATCACTTTTTCTGCCGATGCGAAATTATGAAATTACAAGTAAAAACTCTTTCCGAGCCCACGCTCTCGTTTAAAATCGACGTCACGCCTGACGCTTCTGTCGTCCACTTACGAGGATTAGTGGCCGAAGAGTTCAACCTTCCGTCGCGTCGAATTCGTCTCGTATTCGGTGGGAGAATTTTGAACGACGGAGAAACGCTCGGCGCGTTCAATTTAGACGAAAACGCCTCTGTCATCGCGATTTTTGGTAAAAGCTCGCCGCATTTCTCTGCCTCTCATAGCCGAATTTCGATTCGCGACTCGCCTGAACAACCTGAGGTAGTAGAAAAAGATGCGAAACGCGCTAAACTTTGTTTTGAAAAAGGCAACCTTGATATTCTCGTCGGAGAATTTATCTGTCAAGTTTACGATGTTCCGAAAGAGAGCGTCAATCTGAAACACGTGGATCGACTTGTCGATGCTGGAGACACTTTGGGTTATTTGGAAATACCTGGTGTACTATCTTCTGATAGCTCAAACGACTCGTCGAACCTCAGTCGCTCTTCGAGCGGTCGTTTTCTCATCATTAGAGTCACCAAAGAGAACTCAAGCTCCAGTCTTTCCTTCGAGATCGTCTGCGAGGTCGAAAAATCCAAACATTTTTTGACAGCTTCCTTTCTTCAAGTAAAACCTTGCGATATTAAATTGGAATCGATTCCAATACAATCGAACCGTTCGAACGGCCATTTTGTTAGAGAGACTGCAGATTTTGGAGATTTTTCCAACGCGAATTTTGCTTTCTTTTATGACGGCACTGCCAAATTTATCCGACGCTTAATATCCAAAGAGAATAATGTCAAACCTTATCTAGTCTATCTCGAAATCGACGGGAAACCGTTGCAAGACGAAGATTCTCTGAATGTGCGTTGCGTCCACAAAAATACTTCCAATGCTGAGCACAGATTGCGGTACCGTTGTTTCAGGTCGTGTTCCGAGGAGCTCGCTTGGCGGTTAAACAAGGAAGTTTGCTCGTCCGGCGAATTCCTTAGCTATGCAGTCGGTTTCCCTGGCATTCAAGGGATCATATCGAATCCGGATAATATCAGAAAAATGCTGCTGACATATCCGATGCTCAAACGCCTCTACAAGACCTCTCAGGCGATCGAGCGTATCCTCAATTGGAACGATTATCTGCACTACCGGGTGAACATCTTCAACTATTCAAACTACAATCCATCGGTGGATCGAATTTTCGCTGACCCCGCGGGTTGGAATCGGCTATTGCTTGACTATCCTGCCGTTCAGCAGCTCTACCATTTGCATCCTGAAATCCGGCAAATTCTCATGTGGGATGAATATCTCTCCCATGTCATGGCAAACCCTTCGTTTTCATCTGTCCACCAGGAAATCACAAGGTCTCAGGATTTAGCTCTGGCTCAGATCGAGCGATATTCAGAGTACGGCGATTTTATGCTGAACGTCACTGGAGAATCATCGAATAACTACCTAGCTGCGTCTCCTTCTGAATTCCAGTGCCATCAAAATCAACGCTCAGCCGGAGCGAGAAAATCTTCGGACGATGATAAATATTTACACAACATTTCAAAATTCGTTTGCAAACTGTTAAAAAACTCACCCGAATTTGGCGACGCTTTGGTGTGCAATCGGTTCATGCAATCTTTCATCGATTCGGTCGCCAGCGATTCGAGGCTTGTGAATGGTATGATTGAAGAAGTGAGTCCTTCTGCGTTGGACAATCCTGCAATGCTGTCTTGGGCGAGGAAGAAAATTCAAGAAATTTTGAAACAGCTTTGTAGTCAAGAAGGGCGTGAGAATTTCATCGTTCAGACGATAGACAAGACGCCGACTCCTAGGGTGCAAATTCAGATTGGCCTTGAAATCCTCCGAGAAGCAGGCTACCCTGTGTCGGAAATTTTGGATATTGAAATGAAATGAACACTAGCGTGTGAATAATTTAAATGTATATTTTTTATTTAAATAATACTGTCGAAATATTTTCTCTCATGTAATATTCTTTGTTGTAAGTGTGGTATCATTGATTGGACCTGAAAAGGAACGATGCAATAGGTGTGAAATTCTCCCATCATTCTCCAAAAAAGAAAAAAAGAACGACTTTTCCAATGACAATTGAATTGCAAAAAATTTCCAACAAGTTTCTTTGTACAAATGGCAACAATGCTATCGTTACTAAAATAATTTTTTTTTAATCTGCTCGCATCTAATTATTATTGTCTTCTTTTTTTGTTCCAGAGGGGTGCTATGGTAGGGTGCTGCGGTTTCCCATTAAGCATGGGATGCCCGCCTTCCTTCTATTTAGTCCAAAGGTAAGACACTCGAATATCCTCTAGAAAATGCTGAAAGAAAAAGGTGTTTGTTATCATTTTTATAAATGTATCTCTTAAATTATTATTTTCTATTGTTCAAAAATTGTCATTGTCGACTGTCATTGTTGATTTCATCATCGAGTTTTCACTTAATGCAATTTCAATGTTGTATCCAGGTGAGGGGGTGGTGAGGGGGGATGTTTGGGAATCGAGTGGCCCTCCTAACTCTCCTCGTGCTGCTGCTGAACGTGGCGCCGTCTCGGGCCCAAATCAAAAACATAACCGTCGGTTATTTGACAGCCGTTAAGGGCGGTTCGGCTGGTGTCGGACTACAGGACAGGCAGGGGCTTACTATTTCCGGAGCTATCTCAATGGCCATCAATGAGGTAATCAAGTACTAAGTAGACGATTAAGTATGGGAGTATGATTTGTATTGGTCCACGCTATTTTACAACTTGAGCAATCATATAAGTAGCATAGCAGGTAGGGATTCATTCTTCTGGCAATTCTATGTTTTTAAATCAAAATATCTTTTTATTAAAGCAGAAATTATTTTTTTAAATATTGAAAATTATCAAAATGCTCTTTTATACAATCCAAGAACAAAAAGTGCTGAAAATCATATTCTGCACGTGCCCCGTGTATTTTCCCCTTTATCAAGGGAATAGCCAGGGGAAAACCTGGAAAACAATTAAGGGCCGAAATAGGAGCCTTGTAGTACTCCCGCATTTCCTATAATTAATTCTTTCCGTCGGTGAATCGTAATTGATTTCCATACCCCTCTTTTTCCAGATAAACGAAGACGAGGATTTACTCTCCGATGTAAACTTGGTTCTCAAATGGAACGACACGCAGGGAGAAACTGTGCTGACTACACGCGTCATCACTGACATGCTGTGCGAAGGTGTTTACGCCTTTTTTGGCCCAGAATCTTCTTGCTACGTCGAGTCGATCGTGGCACAATCCAGAAACATCCCCATGATAAGCTATGTAAGTCATTAAAATAAATTATGCGACCTTTTTCTGCTGTTCTCTGGAAATATTTGTGAAAAAATTTTCAATCGACTTTTTTTTAATTTACCGCATTCATTTAGTTAGTTTATCGCGTTGCGATTGTAAATCGAGAGTGTAAATACTAGAAATGTATTTTCCATACAGCTTTTCGTCGTTTTTAATCTTTAGTGGGAATAATTAACGAGAGAATAATAATTTCATCATGTTTCACTGTTCAGTTTTCACCTCCATTTATTTCACTCTATTCTATTTTGAAGTCTGTAGTTGTATTTAGGGCCAATCGTTTTGAATTCAATTATTTCTCTTCTTGGTCGCATTTTTCACATTGTTAGTGTAGTGAGTGGGAGACAAACATGGCGACTCGATTCTCCACTATTCTTTTATTTGCCTAGATCTTTCGCCCGTTCGGGCATCTTTTGGGCTACATTTCTTCATCAGGTACCTATGATCCTATTATGAGGTCTTAAATACCTGATAACCATTGTAGCAGAAGTCGAACGGGTTAAACATCTTGGATAAAATAAACCATGGAGAACGGAGTCATCAAGTTGGTCTCCCCTCACCCCAATAACTACCTATGTAATTAAATGTTTGCAATTTATTGACTACAAGCGATTGTTGTTTAATAGTACATCACCGTTTCGTTGTGATTGACAGAAATGTTCCGATTATAGAGCCTCGTCAGTACCCACCTTCGCCCGGACCGAGCCGCCCAACACTCAGGTAACTTAAGTAACGAATTACAAAATAACGCATTTTCCAACTGCAAGACGATAACCGTTTGTTTTGAAGATGAACTCTGTCGATTTCTCGCCCCTTCCAGGTCACCAAATCTATAGTCTCCCTTTTGAGGTATTACAAATGGCGTAAGTTTTCTATAATCAACGAGAACAGTTGGGAAGTCGTTGCGAAAAGTTTGTTGAACGAGGCCGAAAAGAACAACATGACTGTACAACATGTGGAGACGATTTATGACAGTCACGAATGTTGCGCTAAAAACCTCGAGTGCTGCCATAGCCGATATCTGTACAACATTATACAGAAAACAAGAAAGCGCACGAGAAGTAAGTTAACACCAAGTTTTTGTTGCTTTAAGCTCTCAACAAAAAAAATGAATATTTCCCAAAAAAAAGCCTGTCATAAAAATAAAATTCTTGATAATCCCCTAGATACTTCTCCCCCCTAAATTTTGCTTCAATAAGAAAAAATCCCCTAGATCTTGGAGGAAATCCCTTGACTTGGCAACACAAGGGTCAGTATTTGTTACTATGGAAAAATTGGGGTCAGGATGGGTAACATTTAAATCTAGGGGTTTCCAGTAGGTTTCAAAAATTAAAATTATCGTAAATATACCACTCAGGGGTTTTTGATGATATAATTGAATTTCAAGGTAGAAGTGGGGTATATTATGCTATTGAAATGTTCTTGTGGTCAAAATGGTAGGAAATATAGGGAAATAATCTGGGATGTTAGGAGGATTTTCTCAGGGGCAAAGGTTATTCTGCCTTTAACCTAACAAACCTCCTATGCTTTTAGTTTCGATCATTTGGGTAGGCAGTTTTTTGTGTCAGGGTCCTTTTTGAATTTATTTCAGCACTCAATGGCTATTTTATTGGCCGGTTTTCATTTAGCGCAATCAGGCCGGCTGATTGAAGTGATGGGAAATCGTGTTTGAATTCTGCCGGCGTCATGGTCATCGCGGCTTTATTATGGCGGCCGAACGTGACCAAACTGACTGTAGCGAGGTCTATCGGACAGTGGCTCGTATTTGATTAATTATTTGATGCTGGACCAGTCACCGCATCTTGAAACGGCTAGCCCATCACTTTATTCTGCTTCTAAATTTCAGCTCATTGACGCAGGGTTAGGAGTTGCCCCTAGGTGTCGAATTCTTGCCCGAAAACCCGCCTTCAGCGCTGTCTCAATGTAGATATTTATTCTTGAGGGAGAAGTCAGCTCCCCAGAGCAGCTATTTACCTCAGCCTGAGAAGACCTAGCTTCCTTCAGCCTAACCTCTCAAACCCCTTTCCATAAAACTTAGGATCAACGGATCAACAAAACCAATTATTATTTTTATTTCAGTTTACGTCTTCCTTGGCGCTCGGAGTAACCTAATGGACGTAATGTCTGCTATGCAGAGCCTTGAAATGTTCGAAAACGGCGAATACATGGTTATCTACGTCGACATGATGACCTACTCGCCCAAAGAAGCCCTTGTGTATTTGACGAGTGAGTGAAACTCTAAATATCGTTTTGATCGCTATAATTTATGATAACTCTTGGTTCAGAGAAAGGAACCGTGTTTGACTTCGCTATGTATAATATTGAGGATGGTCTGAGGGGGTTTTCGGAGTATGGAGCTATAAGAGAGCAATGTGTATCAAGAAATTATTAGGGAGTTTTCCCTTCATGGTTATGAACCTGTTTGTGGTGGAAACGTTCACAAATATTCAGACAAGATATTATCACAAATGTATGGTCCACTTGCATCATTATTGGAGCAAAAGAATATTAAAACACTGCTCAGTAATCATTTGAGCAGCGTTTTTCTAATGACTATCAATACCAGCTGAAAATGTGATTTTTAATTCTTATTGTTTTGCAGAGCCTCGAATGAGCAGCGGTGGAGACTGCCATGATCAGCCCGGCTTTGAAAAACGAGCTCGCTCGTTGCTAGTCATTGTTTCTTCACCGCCGACTTCAGACTACTCAAATTTCACTGAAAGCGTCAGGATTTTCAACAATCGAGAACCCTTTCGCTTCATGACGCCTTCGGTTTTTGGCAACGTTTCTTTTGTCAAGGTAGGAATCGCTAACATTTCACCCCAGAATTTTCTACCCATTTAGAATTTTGAGGAATATACACGTTTGGCAAACGTGAAGGTCAGAACAGATCAGAACACAAACTCTTCAGACTACCATCTGCCCAGATTACCCTTCTGGCTTTTGAGACCTGCAACATTGTCCCTTTTTGGTCATTGACTGGTCACCGTCTGGGCTTTCCTGCCGTCTGAGCTGAAAGCGCCTGGTGAAAATTACCTGTCCGGCCACAATTTGCAGTTTTATTCATCTCCGTTATTTACATCTGATTTTTTTCACAGTTCGTCTCCATATACGCCGCCTACCTGTACGACTCTGTTTTTTTATACGCCCGAGCTCTGGACTCGCTACTCAAACAACAGCCATTCCTCAACGAAACCATAATTGACCAAGTGGCCAGCAACGGGACGAAAATAATTGAAACGATAATAAATTCGAAAACGTATCAAAGTAAGCTTGGAGCTAAAATCACTGTAGTTACCAGAGGAATTTCGATCTTTGTATTGTTTTCAATAATGAACTATCTCAGGTGCCATAGTGAAGAAGTCTGTTGATTTTCCGCAGGCATCACCGGTGCCACGATAAAACTGGACGAAAACGGCGATTCCGAGGGCAATTTTTCCGTTTTGGCGTACAAGCCGCTGCCGTTCGGCGATGGAAATTTCACTTGTACTCATCAGATGGTCCCCGTCGGGATATTCCTTCACGGACCCTACCCGGTAATTCAACATTTGATCGATTTAGTGAGAGTTGTGGAATCGAATGTCTGTTTTTAGAAGGAAATTATTTCCCGGCTAGATGGCCCGTGATTCTTGTTGCAAGTCTGATTACAAGGTCTGGAGGTGCAAAAATCAACAGAAAAATTGACTTCTGATGAATGCGGCTAATAATATTTTTATACGTTTTATGGACTCTCTTTCTCTAATGCATTGTTTTCCCCTCATGCAGGAATTTAAAATCCACACTGCAATCGACTGGGCTGTAGACAAACCTGAGGACGAGCCTTCTTGCGGCTTCGACTACGAATACTGTAACAAAGACGATTCGCAGCGCAGTTCGAAAATCATGGCCAGCGTTTTAGCTATCGTACTGTTTTGTTCGATTGTTATAACCATTAGCATTTATAGAAAATGGAAAATCGAACAAGAGATCGAAGGACTGCTTTGGAAAATCGAGCCGCACGAGTTGAGAACCTATCCGGACTTCTTTTCATCGCCAAGTAAGGTACATATTTTATTTTGCTAGTTTAATCTTCGATAATATTATGTGATTTTCTGACAATGGCTGCTGGTGTTGGCTAGAAAGCGAAGTACAATGCGAATGTTGAGCAGTAAGTGTGATGATTTGTTGAAGATAGTTGCTGCAAGTTTATGTATTAACGACCAGTCAGATCATTGAGATGAGAACGACGGATATATAAAAACTGACAAATTTGCAGGTGGATTATTTATATTTGTCCTAGAACTTTCATCGATAGCAGCCTTTCTAGGGGAAAAATCTGTAGAGGTTCAATGCCCAATCTTCTGTGGTACTTTTATCATTCTCGCTTGCAAAAGATAATTTCAACGGCCCTTAAAATGCTTCCTCAACTTTAGCAGAGGAGTTGAATTTTCACGCGTTATTCCATGAATCCTTAGGCAGGTACAAAGCTCTTGTGTTGTAGTTCTTATCTGCATCTCCTAAGAATTCACCACTTTCAGGGAAAGAGCGAAGGAGGAAAACATTACCACTTTCACTGCGGATCACCAATTGTAAATTCCAGCCAACCTGCATTAAATACAGGTTAACTTTGCATCCCATTATAAAAAAAAAAAAATTATTAAAATTAAAACTGAAGATACGTTCACACTTCAGAGACCATCTTGAAAATCTTGAAAAAACCTCGTAATGTGGAGGAACGATGTGTGACCCAATATACTAAAAATCAACCATCATCTACTCGCCATATTAAAAGTTTTAAGACCTCAAACGTAGAAAAATATTTACTCTTATAGCCTGTAAAAATCAAAATAGAAAAACTTTGAACGATCATATCTCGGAAGTACTGTGTGTTATCCGAAATCCAAAAACGGCCAATTTCGCACAATCACTGGGGAAACTTTTCCATTTAATTTCATAGAGTTACAATCGTTTTTCACGGAGATATGACGTCTTATGTAATTTTTTGACCACCGACACTAGTTCAGAAAGTGTTTCTGAGTATAGTAGTGTAAAATTTCTTTCAAATTCACCTCCGTTCCGAATTTGACTTTTCGACGATCACAATACTTCCATTTACTACATAAATATGGGAGTCAAATGAAAGGTGGCTCAGATACGGGACGGCCGCTCTGAATGTGAAAATAATAATAAATAATCCAACCGAGAGATTGTCAGAATAATAACCTTGCTCACATCCTCGACCATTGGAAGAGAAATAGAGATAGTGGTTGAAAAATATTTCTTGCATGTTCCACAATTGAAAAGACCGAAATCCAATGGCCGATCTATAAATTGCAATAGCCATTTTGAAAATTCCTCTCTTGCCAACGTCTCAGGTAACTCAATGTCTCCTTCCTGTTCTAGTTGAGCTTGACAAGTGTCACGTCATTCGAATCAAAATGCGGTCCTCAGATCTTCGCTTCGACGCGCTATTTTCGGGGTAACCTCGTCCGTATTAAGGAGATCAAATTCTCGAAGAAAAAAGACGTCAACCGTGAGATGATGAAGGAAATGCGACTTCTCCGCGACATCCGACATGACAACGTGAATTCGTTCATCGGTGCAGTCGTCGAACCGATGCGGATACTGGTGGTGACCGACTACTGTTCCAAAGGCAGCCTGTATGTAAGTGTCGATATTTTGAAAGGGGCGATTCGTTTTTTACACTATATGAAAAGTTTGGGTAGAATATTTTCGAAAAAATCGTTCAATTCAAGCAAAAAATTGATTTTGGATCGAATCCAGTCGTGAAATTGATTTTTTGGCCAATTTTAGTTAAGAATCGAATTCGCTACAGGGTTTTGCACCGGAACCTCCCACAATTCAAAAGTTGTTTAAAAAAAACTAATCGAGATAGTGAAAAAAGAATTTATTTATCAAAAAGATGACGCCATGTAGTTTTTTCAAACTGCTTTAAAAATAATATCGTCTTAATCATGGCGGCCTTGCCAGGCAATACAGATATTGAGCCCTTAGGGGAAGTTTCGAATGACTTTCTCAAGTGTGGTGGAGGTTATCTGGGGGATTTCTTCCTCGATTACGGTTTTGAGCTTTTCGAGAGTCCTTGAACGATGTTTGAAAACCTCGGCCTTGAGGTAACCTCATTGATAAAAAATCACAAGGGCTTAAATCGGAGGAACGAGGGGCCACTGAATGGGCTCAAGGAAGGAGACCACCTGCCGGGGAACATCTGGAGAATAGGCCGTGATAGAATAGGGTTGTGTGTGCTGTAGCGCCATCTTGTTGGAACCAGCAGCTCTCACGCACATGTTCCTCAGCGAATTCTTCGATTTTTGGCCTCAAAAAATTCTCACGCATGTCACAGTACCGAATTGCAATTTTTGAAAAAAGTCGATAATGAACGCACTTGCTCTCCTGACCAGGGCGTGGTAACGGCTGAAAACTACTTCACTCAACCCTCAGAACGAGACCTACCCCACTCCACTACAACCCCATATTTCACAACAGTAGTTTTTTGAAATGTGGGACGTTCCCATGGACCAAATCCAGTGAAGAGTCGATTGACGAACAAATCAAGAGTCAATTTTCTGATATAATGAAGCGGAAATTCGATTTTTTTTCTCCTCATGTACATAGTATATTTTACTGTCATATTTTTGCAGCATTTTATCGGTGGCAATCTTCACATTTAAGTAAAATCTAATCATCTTTTTCCTGTCAGGACATCATCGAAAACGAAGATATCAAACTTGACAAAATGTTCATCGCATCGCTAGTGCACGACTTGCTTAAAGGGATGATATATTTGCACGGGTGCATGCTGGCCGTGCACGGCAATTTGAAATCGTCAAACTGCGTCGTCACGTCGCGCTGGGTACTTCAGATATCCGACTTTGGCCTTCATGACATCAGGCACTGCCCGGAGAATGAGAGCATCGGCGAGCATCAGTACTACAGAAGTATATTTTCCTTGTAAATAGTTTTCGAAAGATATTCTCTGTAAGGAATAGAAACTTCCAAACAGGATAAGCAAGGTTGGGATTGTGCATTTTTGGCAGAGGGCAAAAACATTAATTTTTGGCAGCAGCGCATTATTTTTTACTCAATGGGACTAATAGTGGTCTTTATGCTAGGTGATAAAAAAAATACTGGGAATTTATGGAGCGAGTTTCATGAAATCTCGACTTACAGGTTTGCTCTGGACTGCGCCGGAACTTTTACGGTCTAAGCAAACGCACGGGACGCAGAAAGGTGACGTCTACTCGTTTGCGATCATCTTCCATGAACTTCTGAGCCGACGTGGGCCTTTTTGCGGCCTCGAAGAACCCAAAGGTTCGTATTGATTACAAAATCCACACCTAACCAACGAAATTACTAAATATTCCCATCTCTGGAAGAACCTTGATTTTACCGTTCGTCTAACGCGAGGGGACAAATTTACAGAAATTGTCGAAATGGTGAAGAAATTACCGAAAGACGACGAGGAGCCGTTTCGGCCCAATTTGGACGCGGTGAGGGACTCCGAATGCGCCACTGATGTCGTGTTGAACGTGATGGTCGAAGCCTGGGATGAAAATCCGGACGTCCGGCCGGACTTCAGATCGATCCGCGCTCGACTGAAAAGCATGAGGGAGGGAAAGTAAGTATGCATCAATTCAAACTCATTGAACACCTCTTTCAAATTATTCGTAACAAACTATCTTGGTTGCTTCTCTTCACTTTTTTGTGGTGTCAGAGCAAATTTTTCACACTCCTCATTTCCAGGCAACGAAACATCATGGACCAAATGGTCGACATGATGGTCAAATATGCGAACAATTTAGAAGAACTTGTCGACCAACGGACGAAGGAGGTTCACGAGGAGAAACGCAAAACCGAAGATTTGCTTCATCGAATGTTACCAGCGTAAGTTGGATTACTAAGGGCCATTTTGTGTTGGACATGTTTGTCCTAATTTTAAGGTTATTTATGCTCCCTTTGCAGGCCTGTCGCCAGACGGTTAACCAGTGGATACGGAGTTGAACCCGAGTCTTTTAGTCTAGTCACTATATATTTCAGCGATATCGTCGGGTTCACCGCGCTATCCGCTTCGAGCACACCGTTAGAGGTAAATTCAACATAAGTCACTTGTAATAGTTTGTTCAATTTTCAAATTTCCAACCGCACTCTTTTTTTTTTGTAGGTGGTGAATTTTTTGAATGATCTCTATACCAGATTTGATCGAATCATTAAAGGTTACGACGTGTATAAAGTTGAAACCATCGGAGATGCGTACATGGTGGTAAGTGATGTGAGGATGATAAGAGATACATTTGGTGTGAATACAATGGGCATTATGTTCTGAATTATTCAATTATTCAGGTGTCAGGGTTACCTATAAGAAATGGCGACAGGCACGCTGGTGAAATAGCGTCGATGAGTCTTGACTTGTTGGACGCCGTAAAGAATTACAGGGTCATCCACAGACCTGAAGAGACGCTTCAGCTTCGCATTGGAATACACACAGGTGAGAAATTATTGTCAGCTTTTCCTCAGATTACCGGGATGAAAGCATTAGAAAGATCTCTAATAAAGCATGATAGGAATTGTCTCTTGTGTACAAAATTGGGTGTTTGCGTGCATTTTTTGTGTATTTATTTTCCCCCCAATTGGTCAGGAACTCTGAAGTGGGAGAATCGCATTGAATTCGAGGAAACCGTTAGATAAGTATGAGTTCTGGAGGAAAACTGGCCATAATCAAATGATTCTGGAAACGAGGGCTCCCACCATGTAATGTGGGATTGCCTGTTCAGAGGAGAAAATTCCGACAGATTATTTCGTACCAAGAAATATCCAACTTCTGTAATCATTTAGTGAATTCCAACTGGTAAAATAAAATAATGAAAAAATGCCCTTTCAGTCCTTTGATGGTGCTTAAATTAAAATAGGAAAAATGAGAAGATATAATAACGACGACGTCCTGCGTATACGGGTTCAGCAAGGCGCGCTTTCTATCTGCGTTTGAGCAATAGAACCTAATAATCCTAGTGAAGTTTCTACATGGACTCACTATATCGCTGCTCACCGAACGCTCTTGCTGCAAAAAATCCAACCTATCCATTGTCATACTGACGATATCAGTGGCCATTTTTGTTTACACATCAACATCAATCTGCTGTGTTTCCCTATTTTCCCAGGAATCTAATACATGGAATGATGTTAAAATGTATTTAGATGTTATATTCCCGAATCATCGTGTTGGTGATTATCAATTTCTCGTGTTGGCTTTTCTGATTTCTCGCGATGTTCGCTAGTTTCAAAAAGAATAAAATTCAAAGGTCACAGATAAAACACAGGTACGCCAGTTTTTTTCTCTTCAAATATTGTTCAATAATACGCAATTGTTAATGTTAATAAATGTACTTTTACAAATTTCTATTCAGAAATTGAGAATAGTTTGTTGGGGAGTAGCAGCGTTGTATTATTTTCCATCCGCCGTTACTTCGCTGATAAAACTGAACTAGCTACAAATTCGAAATTTTCATCAGCGTTGAGGTTTTTTTACAAATATTTTTCAACATCATGATCCTGGGTTGTTGATAAATTGTACCCTGTGCAAATAATTCAAGATTGCAGGGCTACAGTCGCTATATAGCAGAATAAAAAAGCATGAGCAGTGATATTGTTGAAATCGCCTCATTGTCGCCAAAATCAAGCCCGCATACACAGGACGTTGAGTAACTTTCAATAATATGCCGACTTTCTGACCCATGTTAGCACCTATTATCTTCTCAAATTTCAGGCCCTGTTGTCGCTGGTGTGGTCGGTCTCACTATGCCTCGATATTGCCTGTTCGGCGACACTGTCAACACAGCGTCGCGCATGGAAAGCAACGGTCTCCCGCTCAAGATTCACATATCACGACAGTGTAAACAAGCTTTGAATAAAATCGGCGGCTACGAGATTGAGGCGAGAGGTGAAGTCGAGATGAAAGGCAAAGGCCGCGTGCAGACATTTTGGCTTGTCGGGGCGACGGAAAATGCGATCCATCGGCGAGAGGTAAGAAGGTCGCTATCTTTTTTTCTGCTATTCTTGATGTCCCCGGTTTTACGTTTTCCTCCCTGTTTCAGGTGGACACTGACGATTTCGACCAGCCGTTGTTCTGCAGGCCGCGGAAAGCTCCGAGGATGCTAGGATGCTCCGATTCGCGGCGGCAAAGTTCAGCTATGCGTTCAGCCAGCGTCGCACCAGTTCCGGTGACTCCGCTGCAACGCCTGGCGCACTCTTTAGATCCGCTCCCACTTTCGGCCAAATTTCGCAAGAACGTGATGCGCAGTTGCACTTCGCTTAGAGTAAGTGTATGCTCTCATTCGAATCAGCGTCCAAAAATCAACAGAAACTGATACTGAATTCACCTTTCCCTGAAAAGCGTTGTTGTAAAATACGAATTTCCACCCTCTTTAAGATGTGAGAATGTTATGCCAATATCCCCATCTCAAGAGCCTCTGTTTAAATCATATTAAACTTATGTCTTTTTCTAGGAAAAAAGCGGCAGCGTCTGCGGAAACGGTGCTCTAGTTCACCTGCCTTTACTTATGGACAACAAAAAATGGCACTCTTTAGAAACCGTGCCGGCCCTACCTTGCGCTAAAAAAACAGCCTTCCGATCAAGTTTGCGCAGTTGGCTATTCGGCCTCTTCAACAACACTAGCTACCGCAGCAGCGATTCGAGCCTGCGTAAAGGCACTTATCAGGATTTACAGCCAGAACGTGAAAGTATAGTATAAAAAGGCCGTTTACTGGATTCAGCCACAACCTGTTTCCATGAAATTAACATAATTTTTATTTTGAGATGGGAGAAATTTTCTAGATGAGATTCACCACCGATTTGAAAATATCGAGCAATGCACAAGCGGCTCTGTTATAAGGAATCATTAGTATGCATGTTATTAGTGAAAAATATTCCCGCTATTTTCCTATCGTAGTTTTATCATTGCACGTTGAAAAATACCCCGTCAGGGAACGGGAGTGAAAAATGAAAATCGACAGCCCGTTTTATTGTTTTAGATACATAGTCGTATGGAATAGTAATCAAATTTTTAATTGTATTGCATGATGAACTTATAATTTTGCATACCCGATGTAGAGCCGGGTCTATATTTTTTTAACCTTACAAAACTATGTGACCTACAGTTTGTGCAATAGGGCTTCTTAGATTTGCGCAGGTCAGTCCTTGTTCACTGTAATGAACTTAATTTTACCCGATTTCAAAAATTAGAAGGTTACTCAAGTTGACTACCTGTAGCTTAAAAAAATTACCCTCGGTCTATTGAGCGCCCGAGGTCGATGATACACATCCATTAACCTTTACCTCAGGTGTGCCAACTTGACATAAACTGGGGAATCTTTTCACTAAAGGGAACACAGTAATGCCATCTGTGCGGCCTTGAATCTGTTCAATTTGTGCCTTCAATGTGCCTTCTACTGAACTGTGCCATACGAGTCCAAATTGGACTTAGACCGTTGGAAATCATCGACTTTGAAAAAATTGGCTCTATTTTAAAGTTTGCCGAGAAATTTGTTTTTTATCTCTAGTCTGATCTAAATGTTGAAGGAATAATCACCTCGTTGTTAGCAGGTTTTCATTCGGCAATAAGCCTTGTAAAACTAAAATTGTTTCTTGCGATTCGAGAACGTTTCGATGTGCCAGTTTTTCGTTCGCTTTGCGTATTGCAAAGGAATATTTGTGATTTTTCGCTAAACATTTCTATATAAGAAGGAGGTTTTTTCTCTTTTTTTTTCTTCGAGGAAGTTGTCAGAATATTTTTGAGTCTTTCTGTGATGTCTGGAAGAGACTACCTCGATCAGATATGTGTATATAATGTACATGCTCAGGAGTGTGTTTCAGCTGGAGACAGGTTTATTTAATCTCCTTGCTTTTCATAATGGGAATCGGCCGATGAAAAGACTTCCAAACGTTCCTCGACAGGTGCGACGTTGAAATTTGCATGCGTTAGTTTTATAGGTTAAGAATATAACCGCCGCAAAAGGCGTTTCAATTATTTGTCTTACTATTGTCCGTCAAGCGACGCTTATGTGATTGATCGTGTAAATAGAGGGCAACGCAGTCACTTTGTACATCATTTTGTATATTATTGTACACAATACAATGTAAAGAAATGATATTTATTTCTTTGGAAAAATGTTATTATTATCGTTGTTGAGATTATTTTTTGTCTTCGCAAACGGACTGACAGTTACCTTCTTTTTTTAAAGCCGATAAATAACGAGTCGATTGAGTACTTGTGAGCAAGTTGCGAGTTTTTCAGAACGGCCTGTTCTTACGTTCGACGTCCGTCTGCCGATCGTTCTCTGCGTGCGATTCTATTAATTTCCCCTCTAGTTTCCATTTTCACTTCGATGGAATGAAAATGCATCTTATATTATTATTTTGTCGATTTTATCTCAATTGCGGAGCGCGCTCGTCAGCCGGACTTTGGCGTTTTTCATCCGAAAGAATCTAGAGTAAATGAGGAATTTTTATTAGCATAAAATGCCAAAGCTCAAAGCACAAGGTCGAATGTTCACTACGGCATTTGTTCCCCCCCTCCGAGTTTTATTTATTGTCGTTCATCTATTTTTTTTTTTTAACTTTTCACAAAAAAATGATTTGCGGAAAACCGATCCGCTTATGTAAATACATTGCACCTGTGTGCGAAAAATACCATTGTCGCCTGAGAGGAAAATCCGTTGAAACTATCGTAACTGTTTATATTGGCGGACTGGAAATTAGGCGGTTCTGATATGAGTGCGGCAACGCAGGAAAAATGCCACTCGCCTAATTTCATTTATCTGAAAATTGTGAAAAACCGATCTTGTAGATGAAAAGGTGGGATACAAAGGTAGTTATTTTTAATAAGATTATTATTCAAAAATACTGCATTTTGTGCAAAACATTTTTAGAACATTGATATTGACGTATGAAATGAAGACGCTTGGGTAACTGCTATGAAAAAATCCTCTCTTTTCTAGTTCAATTTTATGTATTTGGTAAATATACCAGAACTGGGTATTTTTCATTCGATTTAATCAAATTTCATGAGATAGTAATATTTTTCTTTGTTTTAAATCAGTAAACGCACTTTGATATTTATCGACTAGCCAATCCTGTTAGACGGTTGGTTATTATTATTTACATCTCTAACAGTTACTCAGGAAAACAGCTTCATTTCTAAATACAACGTAGTTTCAACGAATACCTCTCACATTCGTGCACTGCAGGAGCGTCGTGTTAGTATAAGTGCCGGTGTAAGCTGATGAATATTGTACTTTTGCATACCATATCGAAGTGGCCATATTAAAACGATTATAAATATCTACTGGATGTAAATAGAGTATGATGAAATTTTTATAATGTAAGTAGCATTTCGGAATATATGTGCTAGAATGTGGTTAGTATACGTTTAAAAAGCATAAAAGATATACCTACGCAACGGATATTTGAAATATTTGTGTTTCATTGCGCCTAACCTTTTCCCTTATTTAAGTTCACGACGATTTATGCTTTTGATGGAGGTGAAACAATTTTCCAAAATAATAAAACAAATAAGAAAATAGAATGTCTCCCTGCCTGAAAATAAAGTTTCTAAAAATTCGTAAAAAAAAAAAAATTATAAGACTGTCTCAGCGAAATCGAAAGCTAATGGATGTTCTTTGAAGGTTAACTCAGTCGCTAAAACCTCGGAAATTGCTGAGAAGCGGCCATGCTTTTCTGAAGCGACCTGAGTTAACCTTCAAAGAACGTCCATTAGCTTCCGTTGTCGCTGAGACAGTCTTATATATTTTTTTTTTTACGAATTTTTAGAAACTTTATTTTCTGAAAGATACATTCTCCCTTAAAGGTTCAACTTCCACGTCAGTAATGCCACGTTAGCGCTTTTACTTCCATGTTGATGTAATAAATGGAAGTGTTTTGATCTTCTGAAAAGTTGAACTCGGAGTTCAGGTGAATTTGGAAGACATTTTCACGGTACTAAACTCAGAAACGCTTTGTGAACAAGTATCTGTGTGTCCCTCTGTCCTTGTGACTGTGGTAAAAAATTACAACACTATTTTAAGGTGGTTTGCTGCCAAAAAAAAAATCTGAGAAATTTCCACCATGTTCCTTAAATGGTTTTCTTCTTGAACTACAGGAACCCATATTTTTGTGAGAATATGTACCCCAGACAACTGCTCTTCATTAGTACAGGATACGAGGGCGCTTATCGATAATGATCACTTCCTGAAGCCCGATTCTCTCATTTACCCTAGGAAATGAATCGACATCCTCGATATCAATCGGAGACATTATGGCGAATTTTGCGTTTTGACTATCAGATGGAACCGAGCGTTCAAAGCGGGACTAAACGTTGATTATGTTCCCGTACTTGGTTTTTCTGTTGTTTCTGAGTGTGCGTTGCGAACAATGGGCCGTAAGTGAATTTATTATTTTCGATGGGTCGACTTAAGACAATTCCATTTGGAAATAGCGGTTTTAGGGTCACAATCGCAATAAAAAACCTGTAAGAATTCTCCATTCTACCGTCAGCCTCTCGCTCTGAAGGAAAATACAAGAATGACTAGACATTATACGTTTTTCATCTCAGAGATCCATTTAAGTTCTATTATTTATGATAAGAGATGATATGTTTTTAGTATTTTTATCAAAGTTGGAGAAAAAATTTCAACTCGAGTAAAACCTCATTCCCACCGTCTAGATGCTCTTTAATAACAGGCCTCAGACTCTGGTTTGAAAAAAGGTCTTTGACGAATATTTAAAAAATCTATCTTTTCATGTTCACTTATCAATGAAGCGCTGATCATCAATGTTACCTTTCACTATCGATAGCCGAGGTTCAAAGTGTTACACGAGGCGATCATCGACTGTCCAGATAAAGGAACTGATGAAATCCAACTTGGATGGCATTTGAACAAAGTGAACAAAACAGTACAGATGATGTATGGGCCGATCAATTTCCTGAGGGACTTCGACGATACTCTGGACGTAAGTTAGTTTAGAAAAAGTGAAAACAAGCTGTAATTAAGGCATGACACTGATGTGTGCTCCTTTGATTCAAGATTAAAATGCAGAAACAGGAATTCTCCTGATTTTGAGGGGAGGCCTGACCATAATTTACGTGGTACAGAGAACGCTAGCGGCTAGCACTACACTCAAAAGTCGGTTTCTTGATCTCCCCCTTTATCCATCTTAGTTTTTATTATTGTCCAAAAAAATGCTTGCTTTGGATCCTTGCTCTCCAAGGAAGGGAAAACAACCAACACCGTCCAACTAGACATGTAATCAGAATCTGACTTGAAAATAACCAAACATGATAACAACAGGGTTGGAGTAATAAAAGAAGAACAAAAAACGTTTGGTGCCCAATGGGGTTCGAACAATGTTATTCTCAATCCCCAGACTGATCCTGTGTATCTTCTTATTGAAGACAAATGTAAATAACACCTCCTCCAGCTCCCAGTAACAGTCAGGACCACAAAAACTTTGCCCTGATTTTGCATCTAAATCAGATTCAGTCGAATGATAAATTGTCATACCAATGCACTCCATGTTTCCATTTAATAATTTATGGATATTGCAGATACATGCAAAGCTTTGGACTTGGCAGAACGGAGGCTGGAAAGCCGGCACGGGTCTTGATTTCAAGAAAGGCCAAGGCTGCAGCACATTCACTCTGGTTCTGGGGCCCGTGTGGAAAACAATTACCAAACTGGCTCACATGCCTCCAAATTGTCCTTATAAGAAAGTTAGTCATCGAAATCCCAGTACTTTGTGCCGATGTTAGTAATATATTAATTGCGGCGCATCTTTTTCAAGGGCTCATATAATTCGACGTTCAACTCCAGAGTGTGGGACAATCTGCCTTTACCAGGAGCTCCCATGAATAAGTACAAGCTTGAATTCAGCTTTGAGTTAAAGGAGAAGATAGTCGGCTGCTACTCGAGCATCTTCAGGGTTGCTAAAAAGTGAACAATCAATGTAATGAAAATAAATTATCACTATCGATCTGCGTTTGATCACTTCCATCTACTGCTTGATGGAGCATCTTTTTCTGTTGATGGGCTTGGGGACTTTCAATGAAGAACTGCAGTTAATTGCCTCCAGGGTTGAGAATACAAAAGCTACAAGGATCAGTTCCACTGTTCCTGGAAAGGTGGATTACATCAAATGAGTGGCCTTTTGGTGGTAGGAGCCACAGAAGCTTTTGAGTGAGGGTCACATGCTCAGAATCTGAAGATATTTGTGAAATGGGGAACTGATGTCTTTAATGAGTGGTAGAATAACCTGGCATTTTTCCCTCTGTTGCTTTATTCGGCCAAAATCTTTCAACCCTTTGGCCATCCTCAGGAGTCCTAGGTACCCAATGGATTTATGCTGCCCTGAGGATGCTTGAAAGATCTCGACTGATTAAAGATTGAGGAGCAGTTGCTGAGGTCCCTCTCAAAATCTCATAAGAATCGAAGTGTAATTAACTGTACACAAGAGTTTAATTGCCATATTGAGGTTTCCAGATCACTCGACTATCCACTATCAGTTGGAAGGATTTTGATCAAAATTATTCAATTCATTCAATGTTCAACCTATTTAATTTTTGTCCTACTCGCACATGCTTAACGCTGACAATCTGCAACTGTATAGATCATGTGCTGTGTCGGATAATGGCTCTGAAAATGGATATCAGAGCTGATCTCGAGCCCTGAGTCATGTTGCGAGGGGCACAGAATGGAAGCGGATACTTTAAGAAGTAACAATTATGGGGTAACCTCAACTGCAAGCAGGGCCAGACCGCACCCATATTCCAAGCGTTCTGATTGATGGAACGTTAGATTTTACAGTAAAGATGAAAATGCTTATGGTAAGTGAAGCTCTTACGTTCAAATCGTAGGTTTCAGCTGTTACAGTAAGGCTTATTGCAGTCTGTATCAATGGCATTTTATTCCTACACATTTTACGCTCCATGGAAGAAAGCAATTAGTCCAGTCTCTCTTCAAATATTGTACAGTGAACTGCTGCATGAACGAGGAGAAATGTGACAAGTTTCAAAGAGCGCTAAATGTGTCTGTTTGTTTGAGAGGCTGAGCTTTGATGACCATGTTTCATCATCATTCAAGAAGCTAGAGTCGCTGAAGATCATCAAATCCAGTGTAAGGTGGTATGCCCAGATTTCTCAATCTAGTATCTGCCTGCTGACTATTGACATTGAGACAATGAGAAACAATCATACAAATATTTAAAGGATCTATCAGAATGAGGCTTTTTTGACCGTCGGTAGCACTTTATTACCTTTAACATAATTGCATCTTCAGCCGCCTTTTTTACAATATAATTTTATCTCAGCGTTTTGTCGTTTCTTTAACTTCATATAGGATATTTTCCAAATTCGTCAATATAGGAGTCTCTAGCATTCGTAAGATTAAAGTGAAATACAATAAATTATGAGAGATCTGACACGAGCGGGTCTCGAGTGCCACGAAATAGCTCTGATGCCCAGTTCGATGCCTAGGTAAAGCATTTGCCAAGAGCGATCAAAGCATTAGTACATCATGCCAGGATGGATTCCGCTTCTATGGAAGAACACGTTCGGATTTGTCGATAGAGTCCGGTCGACAGTCGTGTACATGCTTGTGTCGAGGGCGCTCGCACCTGTGAACCAAAAATTAATTTGAAGCAGTTTCATACAATTTTTCAGAGTTGGAAGGTAGGTCTCAAGATCCCGTACTTCGCATGATATTAATCAAGCATTTTTCAAGACTGAGGGTCATTCGATTCGCTCGCAGGGAAGTAAGGGCAATTTTACACTGGTTGAGCTGATGTTTTTTATCAGGAGGGAATGAGAGAGTGCTTCTGTTTGCTGTCACTGAAGCGCTTTTGCTGACAGTTGCCTCATCGCATAAACGCGATGTACTCCTCGAGCACTTGAATTGATTCAATTTTTCGAGGCAGACAAATACGACGCAATGAATATTTTACCTGGAAGCGGCCTTGGGAAATAGCAATACGGATAATAATGATGTCCGTAACTCGGGGGAGGCGCTACTAGCGCTACACGATCTGTGAACCAAATTAGATAAATTAGCTAAAGTTTATACAAATATAAGATTTATTTTTGAAACGCTTTTCTTTTTTGCGAGCCGTTAAAATTTGTTCACAAAAACATTTTAATATGCGGTATAGTTATGATTAATAAAGTTTGAAATATTTATCGTCATTCATAATCACGTACCAAACGTGCTGACGACTGGTTGTTTGACTGTGGCCGGTTTATAGTGGAAAAACGAAGGAGATGCTGGCCTCGATATGGAGCTCATTTTGTCATCCCTGTCATCTATGTAGACCCCTTGTTTTCCCATGGCAGCCAACTGTCGGCCCTTGTGGACAAAAAAATCACCCAATTGAAGGTCTCTCTCATAACTCTGACTCGTTATGCAATACAGTAATTTCACCAGATAAAAAAATCATTACCTTTGGCATAAACATGACGAGAAATACGACCAATGCTGATCCGCTTAGTCCGAATGCCAAGCATGCGTCTCGATTCCTCTCTACTACCACCTAAAAATGACAAATTGTATTTTTGAAAAAAAAAATACATAGGTATATCAAAATTTACGAACAAATTGCACTTGCGAGAATTATCATTGTTCGCCTTGGGTTATTTCAATTTTTTAAATTGTTCGATTGGTTTATAAAATGTTTTATAAAAAAATGAATAAATATTAATTATTGCAACGACAACTGAACGAAAGATAAGAGGAAAATGTGACTAGCAATTCGAAAATGATCGCTTCAAGAACTTTCTGTACATGAATAATATTGAATAGGATTTTGCGGTTTGTTCGACTTACAAGTCCGCAAAGGGCCCAACCGAGCCATACGGGTATGACGCAAGCCGTCGCCAAGCCGATAAACGTCGCCTCCCTGTAGTTGTCTCGGATACCTCGACATTTCAGGGCGAGAACGCCCACAACTGAGATGAGGAATACGGCGTACACGAGGGACACGAGGATGTGTTGGTAAGGCGTGCTGCATTGCTGGATACCTCCCACCTACGTCCAATAAACGCGGGATAACATCTTTGAAATAATACTAAGGTGTATTGAGAAAATTCCGCGTCACAAAGCACCTTCAAATTCGCCCAAGATTACAGACGATTCGCAGATGTTTAATGCTAGCTTCTTTAGAACCGCATAAATGTTTGCAAATCCCTTGAAAACGGAAATGAAATCAGTAAATATATCCCAAGATATTACCGGGTTATTTGCGACTGAAAGAAGGTGGAATATATTTAAACAGAAAGTATAAAAAGCGTTTTGCAAAAAGCTATATTTCCAGTGCCCATTAATGGCAAATGACAGCATTGTGACATTTCTGCTCTAAGTAGGTTATTCTCACTATCTATTCATTTTTTACTTGAATCTTCACAACAAACAGTAGAATAATTGAAAAAAGTTTTCATTTTTTTCTCTCCTCTCTATATAAAACTGACAGTTAAATCACGAGAATGTGTTACATTTTGGACCACCAAATCTGACACTCAAAACACATTGATGGAGCACACAAGCATAGATTCAGCTGGAAAATAATAGAAATCAATAAATTGCCCACGATAGATCGCTAGAATTTGGCCCATACGGCACCAATTTCAATATTGACGGCACACTTCACATTTTAGACTCGTGGTAATCGATTCAGCATGCATAAGCACCAAGAAAACGGTACCCCACATGAACGAGGGTGGTATTTTCAACCCAATTCGCCCTGCACTGATTGTTTAGTGGAATTGGACAGCCGAGATAACAAAACCAAGAATTTTTCATTTTTGTGTTTTCCAATTTTCAACAATTTATTCCAACGATTCTGAAAACGATATGGCTTTGAATTTATGAAGCTCGAACTTTCAGAATCAGGTGAAAATTCATTCTTCCCAAAATTTTTACCTGAATGACTTTCGGCGGAGTATTGATGAGCCACTGGATGCCGATTACGATCTGAATGAGCACTGCGAAGAATAGCAGCAGAGCCTGATAAGGTGCTGGAAGGTAGACGCCACCGTTCAGCGAAATGAGAAACACGCATTTCACGAGGAGCGTCGAGAAGACCAATACGTACGCCAATCCAGCTCCTAGTCGGACGGCAGCGCACGTCAGTACCGTAGGCTGCGCTGTAAGTAAAGCGCTTACGATGCTGCACATGAATAGGCCAAGGAGGAGCATCTGTCCAAGAAAAAGGTGACGCCGCGATGGCGTTGTTCTGTACGTCTTCAGCACCACGAAGGCCTGCAAATATTCAGAGCATCGTTTCAAAAACTGTGGCCCAAAAGATTGCTTCTTCTGAAGTATCCTGATGCGCCTCTTGCTGGTTTAGGTCCTTTTTATTTGATTATCCGAGTATATTACATTTTCCCACAACGTTATACAAGTAAAGTACAAGACACTGCACAACACAACATTAATAATTAACTAATAGGAAGCCCTGCAGATAGGGCCAGGAGACGATCAAAACAAATTGTCGGGGAATCCTTGATTAGTCCATTTGAAGTGATCGTTCCCAAAAGCTGGGCTTTGGGCCTATTTGATCACCTGCAGAAGGTGGGGCAAGTGGGAGGATGTCAGCTGCCTCAAAAAGATGGAAAGGCAGAAAACATTCTCTATCGCTGCCCAAGATTGCAGCCAAGAGATTCCAAAGTCAAACGAATCAAACCCATTTCGAAGTCTTTCACAGGGGTTCCAAAAATTCCATCTTTTGTTCTGCCCCTAAGGACTTCTTAACCTTCCTCTGGGAAGCTAGTATGCCTGAAATGTACAACTGATAAAAGAATAAGTAAAAATAGATCAACTTGGAGGCCGCAGTGGCGCTCAATTCTCAGAGAGAAAATGGCCTAGTGCCAACAGAAGGAGACATCTGTGGAGGAGATGCGAGATATTGCTCTATGCACTCTGTTCCAAGTTTCTCTAGAAGTAATCGTCTGAATATTCATTTCAAAAAGTGTTCACCTCGAAAAGAGCGATGAGGAGCATGGTAATTGCAGAAAAGACGAGAAGAGGTAAGACCCAAGAGTCGGATCGGAGGTAGCCCGTTGTCGGAAGTATTGGTACAGCTGATGGGCCTCCTCCACTGCTGGAAGCTGTGTAGAGCCTTGGAGGCAGAGGGCTGCTCGATCTGGGCACCAGGAAGAACTCCGTGCTCATCTCCTCACCTCCGCTGCCTCCCATCCTGGCAGCAGCCCGTCCGCTGCTAGCTCTTTTTATCCTTGATTGTCGTCATCTGTGGAAAAGCGATTCTTTAGAGAATGCAAATAATTATTCCAGCGTAAACTATTAAAAAACATGGCCGGTTCAGAAGGGAATTAAGATGGGTTGACTTCAATTGCGGCACATGATCTAGCAGTGCTTTTGAACGCAGAAATACCTCGTGACGAAAATTACTGCACAAAACAACGAAATTCATGAACTAATTTTGCGAACAAGGGAGAGGAATTTTTTTTACCGTCTTTTTGGCCAGAATTTGGCTGAAAATTAAACCGAGCGTCACGTGGTCGATTTTACGTTCAGATAGCAATTTGCCGTCGCCACCGGAGCTCGGAGTTGATATAATAATCGTAGGGAAGCCATGCTTGGCATCTAACGGGTTCGAAACGACACTTCTCTTCCGTGATCTCCTGGCGAAACGGCTGTGTCATATCCGAATTCGACGTAATTCGCTGTGTTTTACTGCTAAGTGAACAGGGCGTGACAAGAACGGCACATGACCGATAGATAACTCCCACTTAATTCCCAGCTACGAGTTGCAATCGGAGGCGAACTGGCGACCTGCAATTCTGCGGTTAAATAATAAAACCAAAACTTTTTTTCTTTTTTTTTTAAATCGACAAAGCTATTAATATAAAAAGCTGATAATACAATAAATTGACGGATTACTTAAAAATTTATAGTCGTTTAAAATGTTTCACCATCCATTCGCTCCAAAACATATCAGTTTCAAAACGTTTCCGAAACGTCTTTGTAACTACGCATTTGAAACGATTCTACAATTCCTCAATTTGCTTACACAGAAGCTATTTTTTCAAAATTCGCGAACGTGACGAAAAAAATTCCGAAGTTTAAAACTCCAAAAATAAGAAAAAAACCGAAAAAATGAAAAATTCGTGTTAATGTTAGAATTTGATAGGTTTCACTTCGAATCAGAATTCTACGTGGTGAAAAAACGTCTAAAGTTGACGCTTCAAGAATGTGAAAAACCGAAAAATTGAAACAAATTTATTAATCGTTAGAATTTGATTGTTTTCACTTCAAATTCGAATTCTACGTCTAATTTCCTATAAGAATGAGTAATAAAATACAATTGAACTGCCCTGTATTTGCAGAGTTGAAAAACGTAACAACGGTGTAATACAAAAAGTGAGAAAAATTAATAGATGTCGTCAAATTTCCGTCGTTTTGACGTCGAATTTGGATTCAGCATTAAATTTCCTGTAAGAATACCTTTTGAAAACATTTAAAAACAAAAGTTTAATTTTTCACTCAGCGGAGCTTGAAATTTCGGCCGGTTAAAAACTCGATTTACGGAAAATAATTTCTGTGGCGCTGTTTAAATTTTTTTCACCAAACTTTTTGCTATGTACCTGTGTAAGGCATTCAAATGAAGACTTCTGCATAATAAAACAATTGATTTACATGAATTTTGACCCCGAAAAGCACGGTTAAAGGTCAATTTTCGAGCATTCAAAAACTGATTTTTTTGGACCATTTGCGGATTTTTCCGAGAATTGAAAAAAATCACAAAAATACATCTTGGTAAGACACAACTTTCCTGAAAATTTCAGATTTTTATCTCTATTGAGAGACGAGTAAAAAATCGTTAACTGATCGGTTGAAGAAAATCGCAGGGGTACCCCTTGGATTTTTCGTGAAAAATTTTTTGGTTTCAATTTCGCTCAAATTCAGCATAATGATAGTTGATGATGTATATATCAATAATATATGGTTCATTCTTGGTTTCTTTTGCACTAAATAGATGAAAAGAACGTTTAAAGTTTAAAAATGTGATATTTTCGTGTACATTCCAGCAATATTGTTGAATAACGTATAAACGGTTGAAAAATGGATAGGTACATTACATGGGGAAAATGTGGACAGTTAAATTACCTAACTTTTGGTATATTCAAACATCTGAATTGACTACTTTTTGGTAAAGCATTTCTTGATGTCCGGGAGTTGTGAGGTGGAGAAAAACCAGGCGACTCATTCTCCAATTTTTTATTAGCTGGCCGAGCACTTTCGCCCATTCGGGCATCCTCAGTGCGACGTGGAGCCATAGGGTCGACGATCCCCGGAATCTGCTCGACATTTTCTCAAGTTTTACGAGTTTATCGATAACGAACGTACTTTCATGTTTCAATAAACAGTACTATACATACTATATATATCGATGAACTCCGCTAACTTCGTGTCACACTCAAAACCCATAAGTTATTTTAACATGATTCAGATAGCCCTTTTCTTCACCCTAATATTTCTTCTTTCTATTTTGCGCAGTTTAATAGATTTTTATAGACATTTGCGATTATTGGATTTCAATTATTCGATAACACAACGCTAATCTCATATTAAATGTTTATCAAACCGTAATTCTTTTCGAATTGTAGAGCTTTTACGGCCATAAGCGGGCACGCTAGTGTCGTCTCGATACGGTCTGTTCGTTATAGCAGTAAAAACAAGCGGAACAGTACGGAGCAGAATGACCTTAGATGGAGTACATGACAGGTGAAGATAGTTTGATTAATTTCAAGTTTAATTATAAACTTCATCGGTGTAATTTCTTCTAATTTTTTTTTATTATTATTTTTTTTATTTATTTTTTTATTTTTTTTTTTTTGTTGCCGCGCAAAATAAAGTTAACTTATATTATCTGTTTTTAATATAAAATACCCACGAGAAACGTGTATTTTTAACTGACTTCAAAAGAAGAAGGTTACTATGGTTGACTTGCGTTTTTTTTTTTTTTTTTTTAAATCAACTCTATTTACCGCACGGCTAAATTGCCTATCGCCTATTATTCACGCCCTATTCGTGCATTTCGCAGCTCAATGGTCAAGATCTGACGTTGGGAAACGAACTGTTCTTAGCCTTTGATCGATTAAAACGCCGAGTACCGTGCCTCCCATCAACAGGCGAGAAATGGTCATCCACCTCGAAAGACCTGTTAGATCGGGAGCGAAAAAAGGACGAGTTCCGGTCAAAAGAAGGGGTTTTACCATTCGGCTATGAATGGGATAAAGGGAAAAACTAATATCGTGCGAACTCACTAATAGTCGACATCCTCATAGCAATACCAACTTGCAGGTGCTCGGCGGCCACTTTACATAAATAGCGACCCGTGCTTCCACACAAATCACTTTCCGTGAGAGCCGGCTCGCGAAGTTCTGACTTCGTTTTAACATCCTTTTGCCGGATATCGCGTTCCGACGCTGGGTGAACAATAAAAACCGGCCGAGTGAAGAAAATGTACCGAAAAATAATGAAATATTGCGCCTGCGGAGTAATTTTCCACCCTAATCTTTATTGGAATCTTTATAGATAGAGCCGGCATGCTATTGTGATTTTTTGGTTCATTATTCAATAATAAACCATTGTAAAGCCCAAAAAAAATTTTTTTTTTGAAAAAACATCTGACATTGGCTCAATTCTTTAGCCAAATCGCCACCTCAATTTAAAGGTATTTTTGGGGGTTTTGAGGGGGGAAATTAGTATTTTCCAACGTTTATAAGAAAAAGGTGTATTTAGTATCAATTTCTATAGATTTTCGGACACTGATTTTTGAACTTGGGAGAGATTTTCAAAAATTTGGCATGAGGGTATACCTCGAGATTTCTTGGAGCAGTAAAAATCGTTCTACTCATTGGAATGGTCATCACACACTTTTTTCGCCGGCATCGTTCGGCTTTAATTTGGCTTTAATTTAGCTTTTAATTTGAAAATTAAGAAAACTAAAAATTATTAAAATATTAAATTATTAAAATGTTCCCCCATATTTACCAATATTTTTTTTCGGTGGGAACGTTCCACAAATGTTCGGAATAATTACTATCACAAATGGATAGTCTTTTAAAATCATTATTGAAGCGAAGGAATAATAAACCACTGTACAAACATTTGCAGCGTTTTTATTTATCGACAGGGTATATCTTCGGGGTCAAATCACGGACGTCTTTTTATATGAAATTTTGGGAGGCCTTTTTTTAGCGTTTCTCTAGAGTGACCAACTCCACTTTTCTCCTAAATAGATTGATATTCATGTCACCTAATTGCCAACCACTCCCATATAATTAACGATGGGTTAATAATCGTTTGTGTGTATACAACCGTTTTCTTGCAACAAAAAAATGAAGCATTTCAATTTTCCATTGGTTAGTTATAAATTTTTGGCCTCTGACAAACTAAAAAAATGTCTTAAGAAATGTGTTAAAAAATTTCTTCCGAGGTTTTAATAACGTTTATTGCTATTCATAGTAAAATTGTACCTCACTTCACCGGTTGGAAAAATGGTTGATGTTCTACACTTAGCAGGCGTCAGAATTGAAGATGAAAGGCATGAACTGGAGCACACTAGCAGTCGAGGGTTAGAACAAGAACTGAATAAGAATTACAAGATTTCCAATTATATTTGCGCGGTTTTGCTGGTAAACTATCGCTAACCTAGGAAATATCAACAAGCATCAACCCTCCGCTCATCATGCGACTTCTTATTGTGGGAACATCCTTTTCAAATCCCCAAATGTCGACCGCTGCCGCGTTCGAATTCGGAAAGAGCAATCGCGTCAATCTGTGAACGTTGATCATCCTGTCTCCGGTCAGGACTTATTTATCCGTATCCTCAATTTGTATAGGACGTTAGCCGTTGGCTTAGCGATGTAAAAAACTGACGTTGCCACGGATTGGTATAAATGGGATTTTTATCGTCAGTTGTCAGCTCGAGCCGGTCGTTCATCACGTTCGGACATGCGTGGAGCCCGTGTCAAACGGCTCACGTACGTCGTCCACGCCTCTTCAAAAGACTCTTGCAAAGCTTCCATTTCTCAACATCACGTAGTATATAACCGGGGTGACATTGCTGTTGCTGAGTAAAGCTCTGATTAGAATGCGTTTCGTCGCTTGAAAACGCCCGTGTTGAAATGGGATAAATACGAGGGCGAAGCTTTATCCGATTCGTCAAGCACGTTCGTTATGAAGAAACGCGGCTATTAGTACATAAATACCCAGGGCTAATAATCGGCTGAACGGTTATGCTTTTTAAAACGATGAAATTTCAATGCCTTGGTGAAATTCGTGCGGGAGATTATTTAAAATCGTGGAACTTTCCGAATTCAGCTTCGAACTCGAAGCTTTTTTCGACTCAACATTTTTTAGTTTTTTACCAAATGAGATTTAACATTTTTCATGTTGGGCTGTGAAAAGAAAACTATCGACACGTGAATGTCAATTAAGACTAATCGAATTCGTCGAATTAAATTTTCAAGTTTTTCGAATGCAGTTTTTTTTTTTTTTTTTTTTTGTTTAAGCTCGATAATTTTTGAACTGAGATTTTCATAGGTAAGTTGTTCAGAGGTGAGACGAACAATCAAAAGCCTGCATTTTTTAAAGTTTTGTTGGGTCGGCATCAAGTTATTCCCATTATAAGAAAATTAAAAAACTGATATTCGTAATTCAGCTCAAAATTATTCTACAACAAAACTTAGTGTCTTTTTAAGCTTTTCTTAGTTACAAATCATATTTACATTGAATTCCCCGAAAAAATGAAATTAATTAATATAAAAAATGAAAATAGCTCGTTTTCAATTTTGAATCAACTCCTATAATCGTAAATAATTTAAAGATAAAATTTCTACAGCTCTGTTGAATTTTGGCCTCTATGAGGAAAAATGGATCTGTTACAACTCCATCGTCCTCGTGCAGGATGATGATTCGAGATAATATATGGAACCGATATGTTTTGATGAGCAGGTAGGCCAGCGAACTAGGAACCATTGGACAAGGTCGCTTGGGATTGTTATGCCGAATCAGCAACTGACCGCATCGTAGATTTTTACGGCCTGGAAATAAGAATCAACGAAAGCGGCCCGACGCTAATGATCTCCCGAAGCATTAAAAGGAGTTCAAAGCGAAGAATCTCATTTAGTCCGGTGTTTCACCGTTTACACAATGCTATTGGGCCGTGTTTTCAAAAATTGAGTCGTCTATGAGATCGAGGAGAATATCTGGAAATCAGGTATGGAATTAAAATCGATTGTAGACTGTAAATTTTCCAACAGATAGCTTATAACTCTGAAACGGCGAATTTGACATATTTCATTCAGTGCAAAACGGAAACGGGGGGAAACTAGTTTTTTTTTTTTTTCGCTTAATTCAATCATATAAGTCGTTCAGGTGGTGCTCTTCGCTGATAACGCTGCTGGGCTGCTGATGTGCGCTGCGTTATATGAAGCATTATTCAAGAGCTTCTCGGCAAAATGGGTGGCTTTGGGGAGTTCCTGTTGTGTGCGAGGACGAGCAAATATCTGCTAGCTGGAGGCAGAGCGTGACCTGCGCAAATTGATTAGTTCAAACACTCTGCAACCTACGAGTTAACATATATTTGCTAATAGCACACCTCTCAATCTGTTGAAACCTATTGAGTAATATACCTTCACTCGCTCACCTCCAGTCAGAACTGAAGAACTAAGTGAAGTATCTTAGTTTCATTCATGTAACCCCTTAGTAAGATAAAAATTGTTAATAAGTCAAATACTTGGTGCAATAAACATAAAAAAAAAAAAAAAAAAAAAAAAAAAAAAAAAAAAAAAAAAACTCGCTCATTTATCAGCGGCCACCTTTGGCGGAGTATTCGATTCGATGATTTCACTAACGAGAAAATGACTTTAGCCGAAGCTGTAAGCTATAATTGCGTTGAAAAGATGGGGGCGTGCATCTTCAAGAGATGACTTCGATGGGATGAGGCACTTCCACTATAATACAACTCGGATGACTCCCTTTATTGTCTACCATCGTCGCCTCGAGGCGACCGAATCTTCGTTTCTTTTCTGTCTGTTACTACTAATTAACTCACAATATAAAGGGGCATGCTCGGCGCGGATTAATTGTTATTGTTCCGTCCGAGGTGAACGGCCACAGCGAGTTTATTCTGCTCTTAGGTTTTTTTACCGTCCATTGTCACTAGGCGGCCAATCATATTACCCGAACAATATCAACGTCCCTCAGGCGGGTCCAAGGCGAATGTACTGGCCAAGCAGTCAAAAGACGTCTTGGAATCGACCGGTGACCGAAAGCAGTTCCCGAAAGGAACAATCGCTGCTCGTGCATCATTTCCGTTCTCAGCTGACGATGCGAGCCAATGAATTAAGAATTATACTATTGTCGATTTTATCAAGTATCCTCTGATTCAAAAGAGATGAACGAGCGAGTGAAAATCGAATAGGAAATAATTGAAAATCGACTATTGTACTTTTTTATTTCATATTTAGGTACAATTATTTGCCTATAAAATAAACTACGAAAAGGAAAAAAAAATAAAAATGTGCCAACTTCGTAGTAACTAATCTACAAACTACACATTTTAAGGACTACTACTTTACTACTCCTATAATTGACCTGACCACTTCCTGATTGATTGGATCCCCTAATAGTATAAAAATTACTATTTCTCATTTCCCAAAATATTTCCTTTCCACTCTGAATCGCCTCCAGATTGATCACTTTTTGGAGTCGGCGCCTCTCTATTATGTCTTGGAGAAGCCTATAGAATCCACAAGACTATAAATATCATCAGTTTTCATGATACTAGAACAGAGCAATTCAGCATTTATGAGAGCCATTTCAGATTTCTCTCTGAATCTTCAAGTCCAGACCTAGTCTTATTACCTGGCACCAACTAAATTATAATATATTCTCTCTCTAAACTTTGATCGCGCAGACTAGACTTAAATTTCAACAATTCAAGTTTACAAACGAAGAAAAAACAGTTTCGTTTAGAAGTTATGATGTCTCAAACATAGGTCCATAAAAACGTCGATTGCTCCCTATATGTCATGTAAAGGCAATTTTCTATCATTTTCTGAAAGCTCTTGCTGAGTACTTTCAAATGCAATCATGTTCATATTTTTTTCTGGACGTGGTTGGGAGTGGTGCTCGAAAAACCTCAAAAAAGTGAAAACCGGCATCACGTTTTTTGTTACAGTTTCTTCTCTTCGCGTCATTTTATCATGCCGAACAAAAATTGAACCTGGGCTCTCATAGGCAGATAAATTATGAACAAAATGACATCAACAACAATCGAGCAATTTTTCTCGAAATTATTGGCTCACAAAGTCAAAACTTGCTGTTTTCGCGAAAATCACGTTTTCCGGCATTTCTCCGCACCTGGGGACGTAATACAATCGTAGTAATGGAAGAATTGCGAATATCATAGGCGCAGAAATCTTATTGAAAAAAACCGCTGAGAAACAATAGGTCGGCATTTTTTCCCTGACCGATCACAAAATTGAGGGCGATTTTTCTCAATCTTACTCGGGCGACGCTGTTTTTTGACCAACCGCCTCGGTTGCTCATGATTGCTAAGGACGATAGTGAATGACGTATTGTCCAGCAATAATTGACGTATTGAGTGTAGAACGAAGCGTGGCGATAAGCGAGGCCAAGTCGGCAGCGATCGAGCGCCCAAGGCCTGGCCGTTCACCTCGACGGCAAGATGATAACGACAGGCTACTGGTTTATTTTACGACACAGTCCGACATCTTTGGGTCAACGTAGAGGAATCGAATGTGGCGAAAGGATTATCGTAAAAATGCTCAGGCTCGTGATGAGGAAGGCACATCAGCTCAAAAGCTATTACGTGCAGCCGGGAAAATATGATGGTTATCGAGAGATTTTTACGATCGCATAATTGAATATAATATTATTGAAAAATTCGCTCAGCAGAGGGTTCGTTTTGTGAGACAAGTAGTTTTTAAAAATTGAGCTAAAAATATATTTAATTAATAAAATAACTAATTTTTAATTATTGGGTAATAGTGTTATTTAACAGCGGAGAGACCAAAAGTTCGAAAGTTTCATCAATATTTCGCTAAATCACTTGGCACTTAACATTGTGGAAAACAATATTTTTCTTTATCATCAACCTGAAACTAAAACTTCCAAATTCAGCCTCAACCTTTAAATTTCAACACTAATGTGTCAAATCGCGCGTTTTTGGACTTTGAATAACATTTTTCCATGATGCAAGCGCTCATTTTATCTTTATTTTTTCTAGGCAGCGAAAATCAATCCTAATTGGAATTACAGAAGACTTATTTTTATCACGACGTGCAGATTATCCCTCCTTATTATGAATTGTTGTTCGAATCGCTCTACTGGTATCTTAGCTAAACGTTGAAATTTCTTATTTTTAAATAGATTTTTAAACCGGTGGAAAACTAATGAAAAACGCTGCAAATTATTGTACAACTGTTTATTATTATTTTGCTTCAATTATGATTTAGGAAGATATATACCGGAAGCAAGTATTGAATATATATATCTCGAAAACAGAAAACAATCTTCCTTTTTAATTTTAAATCGATTCTAAATTAAATTTCCTCAATTTTCTTACACAGAACCTATTTTTTACAAAATTTGCGAACGTGGTGAAAAAACTTCTAATGTTGAAGCTTCAAAAGTGGGAAAAACCGAAAAAATTTAAACAAATTTATTAATCGTTAGAATTTGATTGTTTTCACTTCAAATTCGATTTCTACGTCTAATTTCCTATAGGAATGAGTAATAAAATAAAATTGAACTGCCCTGTATTTGCAGAGTTGAAAAACGTAACAACGGTGGAATACAAAAAGTGGGAAAAATTAATAGATGTCGTCGAATTTCCGTCGTTTTGACGTCGAATTTGGATTCAGCATTAAATTTCCTGTAAGAATACCTTTTGAAAACATTTAAAAACAAAAGTTTAATTTTTCACCCAGCGGAGCTTGAAATGTCGGCCGGTTAAAAACTCGATTTACGGAAAATAATTTCTGTGGCGCTGTTTAAATTTTTTTCACCGAACCTTTTGCTATGTACCTGTGTAAGGCATTCAAATGAAGACTTCTGCATAATAAAACAATTGATTTACATGAATTTTGACACCGAAAAGCACGGTTAAAGGTCCATTTTCGAGCATTCAAAAACTGATTTTTTTGGCCGTTTTGCAGATTTTTCCGAGAATTGAAAAAAATCACAAAAATACATCTTGGTAAGACACAACTTTCCTGAAAATTTCAGATTTTTATCTCTATTGAGAGACGAGTAAAAAATCGTTAACTGATCGGTTCAAGAAAATCGCAGGGGTACCCCTTGGATTTTTCGTGAAAAATTTTTTGGTTTCGATTTCGCTCAAATTCAGCATAATGATAGTTGATGATGTATATATCAATAATATATGCCTCAATCTGTGTTTCTTCTTCACTAAATTGATGAAAAATGTGATATTTTCGTGTACATTCCAGCAATATTGTTGAATAACGCATAAACGGTTGAAAAATGGATAGGTACATTACATGGGGAAAATGTGGACAGTTAAATTACCTAACTTTTGGTATATTCAAACATCTGAATTGACTACTTTTTGTCGAAGCTATCGTCTGCGCACTATTAATTATTTGAACCGTAATAACCGACCGAACTTTCATTCTCTTCGATTATCTTTGGAGAAATTATGGTTCTCCGTTACGATTTTGAAGAAATGTTCCGTTCGGCCGGTCGCTTTCCACTTTTACGCGCCTGCGCCGTTTCCGCGGTTCGAATTTCGACGCCGGTTCAATTTTTGCCTGAAATCCTTGTACTTGTTACGGAGGGCGGCCTTGGCCGGTGAAATGCGCGATATTGCAAGGTGTGAAATGAGATGCGGAAAGTAGTGAAAATAAGAAAGAAATCTCCGCCGGAGCAATCAACGAGCTATATCCGCGCTCTGCCGAGCCAGCAAGGCTCAAGGGTAGACCATGGCACGTCTTATCGCTTTTTCATTTGCAGCCATCTCTGCCTCTGAAGAGGAGGGATTTTCGAAAAAGAAGAGTGGAACAGAAGCTGTTGATTTCGCATCTCTCACCTTGGAGAGAAAGTGGTGGGCAGGTAGGAACGTGTAACAAGGTCACGACACTCCGACTGTAACTAGGGATAGGGACGACGAAAAGAACTGGGAACACTGACCTCCATGACTATTCGCTCGTCATGGCTAAGGTTTATGGTTGTCAATTTCAACGCTCCATCGGCTGTATACAAAATATATGAGAGGGAATAGCACGTGCAATAGCGCTAGAGTAGTTGCAAAAAAGGAAAAACTCGTAAGGTGAATTTTACTCATCAAACTGAAGAAATTCTAATGATTCTCCTCTTTTCCCTAAGATTTTCGCAAAAAATTCTCACGAATTCTCCGGAAATCCAGGAAGAAATCGGTGTGCAATAAATAAAAACAGTTAATTGCTAAAGAATTAGATACAATTGATAAAAAAAAATTAATAAAAACAACGTAAAATAAGAGTCTGTCGAACATACCTTCTAACACGAGATTCAATTCTCATATGGAAGATCATTCCAGTAGTGTGATTATTCACTAAATTTAAAGTTCAGAGCTGTATTGGTGTCAGACACAGAAATCATTGTATGCCTGCTATTATTGTCACAATGAATTTTTAATAATTATTTTATAATAATTATTATTTATAAATAATTATTTTATTTTAATATAATTTTTTGAATAAAAAAAAAGTAAAGGAATCCTTATATCTATGGCAATAGCTTGATTAAAGAGGGAAGGAGGGCATACTCCAACGACGAACTGAATTAGAACCGCTCCACGTTATGAGCTTTTTCACAATTTCACTAGTGCATATTTTGCGTAGTGATTTTTACAGGCCGCAAAACTCAATGTATATGAACGTTCAAGGTCTTGAAATGTTCGGGACGGCGATTGAATGGTGCCTGATTTTTAACAAAAGGGTCACATACAGTACTTCCGCTTTATTTGCATATTGGCTATATTTTGATTTTTATAGACCGCAAAAATGAATATATTTGAACGGTGGGAGGCTTTAAATGTTTCTATATGACAGCTGAATATCGGTCGATTTTTATTATTGGTGTCACACACCGCGCTTCATCATAATTTCCATTTTCAATCATTTTATTTGTGCACTTTTGTATATTTGGGTCAACTTGCTGTAAAAATGATTCCATTTCCAAAAACTTGTTTTGTTTCGATTGGATCACACGCCGTACTTCCGCTTCATGCGGATTATTGAGTATTTCAATTTTTATAGCCGTGGAAAAATCAATATTTTTGACGCTTGAGGTTCATACAAATTTGGCTCTTATCTTTATGTTCTGCACTTCCGCATTTTTAACCTAGTTGTGGCGTTTTTCTATTTTTTGGTTCTAGTTAGGTCTTCAATAACAGTTGTAGAGTAATAACGTTGCGCCCTTTTTACGAGCATCTTGATTTTATAATTGGTTATTCCTGTTACCGACTCAAACATGGAAGTACTGTGTGATCTATGCACACCATTGGTTTTCTTTCAGCTTCCAACTCGATAGTAATACAATCACAATTCTTCTATTTATTGCATAGATAAAATGCAGTAGACCCTTCTTGCGCTGCAATATAATAAGAATTAATTACATCCTATAATCTAATATTTACTGCTCATTTCGGCGATGCAACGGTCCCCTCGTCGGATTTTTATTTTTCCGGCCGCGATCTTCACATCCTAGTGTGATGATGTTGCAGAATATTTCCACCATTATAGTGGATCGTACTCCGCTATTCTAATCGGCCGATGGTTATACCGCGGTGGGCCTTTCATCCAGAAGATGGGAAGTTGACGGGATTTTTAATTGACCGAAATCGAAGGAAGTGTTGGGAAAGTTGCTTCACCTCAGTTGAGCGAACTAATAGCCTTCCAGCTCCACAACATGAGCTTCCGATAGAAGAGATCATTCGGCGCGACTCTCGATTTTTTCCTCTCCACAGATTGGTTATGGTCGATCACATTTTCAAAACGCTGTTTCCACACGTAGACGACGAACGTAAACGCTTCCGCAGCTCCGGTGCGCGGATCGTAAAAACGGCCGCTACTTTCTAGCGCACGTTGGGCAATTATCACTTGAAATAGAGAGAAAAAAATGGGAAAATTCACGCTAATAAAATTATCGTTTAAGATGATATTTAGACAGACGTTAACTGTAAGCGTCAAAATAAAAATAAGGTACAAATGGAATACATTGAACTAGAAGGAAATGAATCAACTCGAGTAAGGAATGAATGGAGAAAATGCCGCTTTGAAATTTTAATTATATTTAATGCCTCAAAAAAGTCATGGTCGAGTATTTTCGTTATAAATTCAGCACGAAAAACCGTAGTTCGAAATTTTATTTCTCCTATGGAAGTCATTTTTTGAAGCTTTATCTCGAACGAAGCGGCAATCGTATCGAATTTAACTCCAAGTGTGAATTCTAATTAGCAAAAAATAAAAATAAAATAAATAAAACCTCGTTCCGAATAAAACAATTCAAAAACCATTAAACATTCTGTTACCAATGGTGGATTTCACCAAAAAAAATTGAGTTGGTTTAGCCTTAGCTGTAAAGGCAACTCTGCGTATTTTTTTATTTTTACACGCCGCAAAAATCAATATATTTGAAAGTTCACGGTTTTGAAATGTTTAGCGACGGCGATTGAATGAAGTCTGATTTTATCACGTGTGTCACATACAGTTATTTCGTTATGGACTATATTTTGATTTTTTCATACTGCAAAAATAATTATATTTAAACGCTGGGGGACTTGGAATGTTTCTTAATGTCAGCTGAATGTCGTCTGAATTTTTTTATTGGTGACACACGCAGTAATTCCTAGTGATTCGTACTATCAGTGATTTTATTCGTGCAATTTAGTATATTTGGGTCTTCTTGCTTTAAAAATGACTCCATTTCACAAAACTGGTTTTGAATCCATTGGATCACACACCGGAAATCCGCGTTATGCGGTTTATTGACAATTTCGATTTATCGATAAAAAAAAATTCTCGAAAAAATCAATATCATTGACGCTGAAGGGTAATAAAAATTATCTCTTTTTACAACACTTGACTTGTATTGTTATACTAGGCTCACATACTGCTTCTTCCGCATAATTAACCTAATTCTCAATCGTTTTGCTATTTTTGGGTTCTCCTCGCTAGTTTTTCATTAATGGTTGCAGAGTAATAACGTTGTACCCTTAGTAGGAGCTTCTTGATTTTATAATTGGTAGTTTTTAAATTTTTTAAGATTTTATCATTTAAAGATTTTTTAAGATTTTATAATTTAAAGATTTTATAAAGTTAAGATTTTATAATTTATTTTTTTAGATTTTATAATTGGTTATTCCTGTTACCGACTCACACATGGAAGTACTATGTGTGATCTATGCACACCGCTGGTTTAAATCACGAGTCAAGTGCCTATTATTTCCAACGAGTGAATAACGAAGTTAAACTTCTCTCCAAAAATGGCGAAAGCAGGTGGTAAAAAATAATAATAAAGCAACCATAATAGGGTGTATTTTTTTTGTTATAGAGACAATATTTTATTTTTAATTCCGAAAAAAAATTAGCGACGTTTTAAAGATGCTGTTTTATTTTGGAAATTAAAAAAAAGCTTATATTCGGCAAACTAGTTTATTATCAGTATAAAAGGTTTTAAAAAAAGGTTTTTAACCGTACTATTTTTTTTAGGAAGAATAATTTGCAAATATGTTGTCGGATGTTACAATGTGCAGAAGAAATACGGAACGAAGAAGAGTGGAAACAAATTACGCGTTCTCGCAATTCTTTTTCTTTATCCACTCCGCAAATTTGGGACCTCAAAATATTCGGCGCCTTTAAAAAATTCAAACCTACCTGGTGCAAATGTGAAAATCCTGATCCCGTCGAGAAGTCACTGAAACATGCGATCGGCGTCCGTTCGCGTTGATAGCGGCTTAAAGCGTCGGGGTAAGGAAAGAGAAGGAGATGCGGCGAGGGACCGCGAGGTGACAACACGTATACTCGCACTTCGTGTACAACACTGGAAGCATAGAAGCGTCGAGAACGGGCGACTCGCGGCGAGTGAACGCATGAAGCATGAACAGGGAACGCTCGCTCTGGAAGTTGAAGCACTCCAGGTCCTTAAAAGGAGAATACGTTCGAAATCGACACTGAGCAAAACATTTCATTGCGTGACAAATGATGCTAAAATAAATCGGCAAAACATTTTTCCCTGGTTACAAAACGAACAATCGAGTGCAGATTTACTAGCGAATTTTCTAAGAGTATAATAGAGGGCACTGTTTTGAAGAATAACGAATATAGATTTATAGCCAACTTAAGTATCGTATTTCAACAAAGCTCGTAAATCGACCGAAAGAGCTGTGAAAATTTCCCAAAAAAAGTCACAACCCGTGATTTTAGCAAAAAATAAATTATTAATTAATTAATTATTAATTTAAAAAATAAAATAAAGAAACACACGTTTTTTTCTTCAAACTCTCATTATTGTCTCTCAGAAATTCGAGGGAAATATTAATTCGATAAACTTATGGAAAGCTGAATTTTCGACACGTTTTTTAGCTTACCTTCACAATGCTGGTATACAATTAGTAGTTTTTCAAGCGTTTGAATAAAAAAAAAAAAACAGGATTTCAAGATTTTGACAAATAACCCTCTGTCTACATTCCACTCGAAAAACAATAGTTGTACATCAGACGTATAGGGAATTAAACTCTCTTTCCAACGGTGTAATCAAATTTGAATTCGCCCTGAAATTAAGAGAATTATAGTCATCGCAATGAAGTATAATCGAAAACACGAAAAATAATTGCAAAATTTTGTGAAATAGTATTATTAGAGGGTTCGATGGGTTTAGTAATACTCTGTGCTACCTAACGTCTTATTTTACACGATTAAAAGTAAAGGAAAAAAGTCTGATTGCAGGTGAATAGAAAGTTATAGATGAATTTGAAGGCTGCCAATGAACATAATAATTCTCTTGGTAATTATTAAATTTTTGTACCGATCTATTTCGAATTTCGTCGCGATAATTTCATTTTTCAACCCTTTATACATCGGGTATTGATGTTTTTTCTATTTTTGGACAAGTTCAAGGTCCATTTTGAACTCCACTCTCTGCTAAAATATGGTTGGAGAACAAACAGAGAAGGATTATTCGGAAAAAAAAACTGATTTTTATCTTCAGATTCTATTGACAACTAGGGCAGTATTGCATGAAGTGACGTAGACAAAGAAATCAAATAACTCAATTCTCTGACGCGTGAAACAAATTTCGCACCTGAGTTTTTTTAAGCCAAAATTTGACAATAAATTTTTTTCGAACAAACCAAATTTGATTTAAAAAAAAAACATGAATTGAAACTAATTTAATTAGTAAATTAACCACAGTTAGCATTACATTAACAAAAATAAATAAATAATTTAACCAAAAATTAAAATAAAATGTAGAAAATGCGCCAAATTCTTTGTTTTGCGGACGTTTTCATGAGCAAAAATGGCAACTGAAGAAAAAATGGCGATGATTAGTACACATAATATATTAGCTTATCCTCACACGCCAATGGTTCCAATAATTTGTTACAATTAATTATAAATCGAATCATCCCGATTTTAATGTCAAGGCTACAAGATTGCTTATTGTTTTCCATTTATTATGCCAAGCGCTTTCGCACATTCTGGCATCTCAGGGCTGATGTCTACGACCGATGGTGAATTCTTTATTAGCTGTCCCCTGCTCGTCGATACGCATAGCCGGCCCGAAGGCCGTGCGGCCGCACAGGGCGCCAGGGTTGGGGCGAATTTTTTCTGAAAAAAAAATTAAATTGCAATTCCGAAAAATTAATTAAATTATGGGAACATTTTAAGCTAATTATTCACTTATGATGGATTAGCAATATTTTAGTAAGCCTCAATAAGATTTAATTTTATTATAGTTACAGACAAAAATTCATTTTCAATGTTCATTTTCAAGTTCAATTCTTATTAAATTAAAACGATTTTTTTCCTCAATATAAATAACCAATAGTTATCGAAAATATTATTCCCAAAACTGTATTCATTACTTGTAAATAAAATTTAATTGTACAACTTGTACACTTAAGGCCAAATAAAACATTTTGCAATAAATACTGCCCTATTTTTACAACCATGTTTTTCCTATGAAGTAGAACTTTTCAAAATCAGTTCCCCCTCGAAAAATGAAAAATTGCCCACGGGCCGGCTCAGTCGATACGTAGTGCCATTGGGAAATGTAGGATCACAAGTGCATCTCAGAACGTAAGGTTTTTTATTGAACTCGGTTGAACTAAGAATGAAAGATATATAAATTAATGTTGTTGTAGTTTCAACGCAATGGTGACACCACCGAGATACAGATGCTACATCTTCCTCCCTCTTCATGTAGACGATTCATTCGTCGGTTGTCGCGTCTTCATCTGATCTGCATGTTTTCGTTTAACCGTCCCTGCTACTTCCACCAAATATGAAAACGTTCCAGTTTTTCTTTTCACGACGCCTTCAACAAAAATGTGCTTTAGTGGGTCTTCTACCCACACGTTCTCCCCTTCGACGAATTCTCTCGTTCTAGACTTCCGATCATGGTGACACTTTTGTAGAACCAATTGGTTGTCCATCCGGAGATTTACATTGGGTTTCAGTAAGTCCAATCTTGTTTTTATTTGCCGCCCATAAAAAAGTTCTGCTGGTGATCGCCCGGTTGTCTTCTGAGGGGTAATCCGATACGACAACAGAAACCTTTGAAGTCTAATTTTAGGGTCCTTAATGGAACTCAGCGATTTCATTCTCTCCTTGAATGTGCGTACTTCCCTTTCTGCTAAACCATTCGTTTTCGGATGGTAGGGTGCTGACGTTATATGCGTTATGTTGTTGTCTCTGCAAAACGATTTGAACTCAGTGCTGGTGAACTGTGGACCATTATCACTCACCAATGTGTGAGGAAGCCCAAATCGGGTAAACAGGTCCCTAAGTATATTAATCGTCTTCAAGGATGTTATTTTATCCATAGGGAAAACTTCTAACCATTTTGAATAAGCATCGATGACAATAAGCCAAAATTGGTTGTTGGTTGGTTGGACGGAAATATATTCGCCGTAAATTGCTCCAATGTTCTCCGCGCATGTCTAGAGACTCAGTTTAGCCTCGCGGCTGTTTTACGATCCGTCAACCGCCCGGCTCGCGGAGTCACTTAGCACAGCTGCGAGTCTTCGAGATGACTGTCCTGACGCGGTCGTCCCCTTCCATCCAGCGTCGAAGGACTTCTCGCCGTCCCTAGGGTCCACGACAGCCGCACGATCGCAACATTTCTACACGAGCGACCAACTAGACGGGCCCCCTCCCCCGTCGCCGCTCGTATTGGCCCGATCCGACTGGAGTATGCGATAACTCGAACACGAATCCCTTTTAACAGGAAAATAATCGAGAAGGATGCGAAGGGTTCGGTTCTTCAGTCGCAGTCGGCCGTCCCTGTTTTTACGACCTTCTGCCCGTTTCGAGAATAATTTATCGCCCAAATGCCCAAGGAGAAAATGGACAGGCCTTTTGTCTAGGGAAATATGCTCAAGCCTGCCGTCGCCCGATGTCTGGTGCCAGTACGTTAGCAATCGTTTCTCATCTATAGTACCTGGACTCGACCTGTCCCGCTGTGGTTATTGACCCTCTTTGCAATATTTCAATAATATACGTCAACGTCAGCGCGCGGCGGCGAAGGAAATAGTTAATTTTCAGCTTTCGGCTCCGAAGCTCGAGACGATAGAATTTACAATCCGAGTTATCATCTCTGAAGATGCGAAGCTCGACATCTCAATCGTTTAAAAACAACTCATTGTTCTCTATGGTTATCTGCGAACGAATTTATTCAATCTCATGGTCATTGATCATCTTTGTTGGTCCGGGCGAGAATTTTATTGGACAGCAGGCGCGTCAATCCTATTCATTATAATAGGAGCGAGTGCAAATATGGACTGCCTAATTAATTTCTTAAATTTTTTTTTTTTTAGTTTGAACTTTTTCAGGTGTTTTTGATATTTAATTTCATTTAATTTTTAATGCAACTATGGACTGCCTAATTAATTTCTAAAATTTCTTTTTTAGTTTGAACTTTTTCAGGTGTTTTTGATATTTAATTTCATTTAATTTTTAATGCAACTATGGACTGCCTAATTAATTTCTAAAATTTCTTTTTTAGTTTGAACTTTTTCCGGTGTTTTTGATATTTAATTAAATTAAATTAAATTTTTAATAGACTGCCTAATTAATTTCTTTTTTAGTTTGAACTTTTTCAGGTGTTTTTGATATTTAATTTAATTTTTAATGCAACTATAGACTTCCTAATTGGTTTCTTTAATATATATTTTTTCAGTTTTGACAGTAAGTAACCAATACACCAATGAGGAAAATACCGGTAAAAACGGAATCTTTCTAACATTTATATTAAATTATTTTAAAATGTTCGTTATAGCGGATAAATTTTATATTTCTCAATTTTTTTTCATTCCTATATTTCGTTCACTGTGGCTCATTTAAGACAAAATTTTCGACAAAAAAAAAATTGTTGGCCCATTTTAGATAAAAATTATTTGTTTGAACATAGTCATTCAAAATTGTTTCTATATTTTAATTAAGAAGTTAGAGCAGGTATCATTTTTGTAAAACGACTACTATTTTATTAGGTGTTGACATTTACGCGCACATTATTTATTAAATATATTTTAATTTTTTCCCATCGTATTTCCTTTATATTACATCGCATATTTTTTTCTTTTTTAATCAAGAAAGTAGGAAAGGTGAAATTTTTGTACAATCAGTACTCTTTTATCGCTGACATTTACACGCTTATCTGTTGATTTATTTCGACTAATGGAACTCGCCGTAAACAAAGAGATCAATCATGTGTATATCTTTGCACTTAAAATTCGCCGTAAACCAGATTATGTAATTTCATCTTTATCTAAACAGTAAACGACGATAGCGGAGCAATAGAGGCAACTTGTATCGACCGGCATCTGTCAAGATAGGCCAACATCTCGTGCAGTTGACTGGTGGACGGACGATTAAGTGGACCCCTCGTCCCAGGCACGAACATCAACCAATAACAAACCTAGAGCACGGTACGAGTAAAAGATTTATTGTAACTTATAATGCTCAAATATTTCGACAGATTATTTAATTCAGCATTTTCCATCAGGAAATAACTAGACGCCAAGTGTCATTTGGGGGATTTTCTAGTCTTTTAAACTACGATTAATTCGGTGAATTCGAGCTCCCAAGATATTTTTAACGTTTAAATATAGCCTGTGAAAATATATTTTTTTTTTAATTCAAGTTGCTGGGAATTCGTCTGTTGAATTGTTTTATTTGATTTTTTAATTGTATTTATTTATTGTCGAAGAAACAGACGGATCATTTTTAAAACATCCTGGTTTCTTTACAGTTATATGCGACTGAACTAAGTAAAAATAGTCGCATCTGAGGATAATGGTTGCGCAACTGACTGGTTTGAATTTCACGACCGGTGAATACAGAATTCAAATCGGACAAGAATAGTAGAAAATTTATTCAATACTATGAACATTTCCTGGGAAAAAAGCTCGGAACAAAAAAAAAATGATTAAACGAACTAAAAAAAAAAAAAAATTGAAAATGAAAATGAAAAAATGGTGAAAATTTCCAAGGAAAAAACGTCCTCTAAGTACCTAGGTACCTATAGTTCTTTGAAAAACTTTCTTCAAAAAAAAAAAAAAAAATTAATAAATAAAATAATTAATAATTTCGCGTCATTATTACGAAACTTCGAATTATTCTATTTTGCCAACAGGTGACAATGAAATGGTGGATTCTAACTGCGCTGGCGTCATTGGCGTCGGCGGAGCCGATCTCGAACGACATTCTGACCGTTGAAATGGCGCCGAATAATTTCCAAAACCGAACGGTCGACGACGGACCTTACAAACCAACCTGGGAAAGTCTAGACGGGCGACCGTTGCCCTTGTGGTACGACGAAGGAAAAATCGGCGTATTTATCCATTGGGGAGTGTACTCTGTACCGAGCTACACGTCAGAATGGTTTTGGATAAATTGGAAAGGTACTGAAAATCGAGAGGAATCGATATTTTACGAACATGCGCGGAAAGAAAATTAGCGACAATAATAATTTAAAAAACGGCGGAATTTGTTGGCATCAGTCGAGGAGCAAAATATTTTCGAGCCTTCTTAACTAGAACTAAAACTCTCTTGACCCGAGAGTAATAGATTTTTTTACTCAAAACCGAGAAAATTGATCAAGATTCTCCAAGAGCGAGCATTCTTGACTTGAGAGCTTTTCTGAGTCAAGAGCAAAAGATAACTCAATATCAAAACGTCCTAATATAAAAAAAATATAATAATCAACTCAAATATGAATAATGAACTCGCATCTCTAGCGTTTTTACGTAAAAGGTCGATTGAAAGTTAAAATTGTAATTTTCTGATCAAGTCGATCACGTAACAATCCAAACGAATATGAAGTGTCGTTTGACGCTGTCAAGGTCTCATATCGCGTTTCGTAGTTCACGGTCAACTTGGCTCGACAGAATCCCGTTATAGTCGCAAAACATTCCGTATATGGGACTCAACTATAGTGACAAATTTATGACTATTGAAAGCCGTAAAAACAGAAATACAATCCTCGAGTTAATACGGCAACTTTGAACTGCCTACACAATCTCCTAGTCAAGAATTGTCGGTAGATTTTTACAAAATTGACACCCTACTTTCATGTTAGGAAATCCATCGCCTAGCGGCAGCCAGAAGAAGCTGATAGACGCCTTTATGAAGAAGAACTACAAGCCTCAATTCAGCTACCAGGATTTCGCCAAAGATTTCACAGCGGAATTTTTCAACGCTACCCAATGGGCTGATATTATTGAAAACTCAGGCGCCAAGTGAATGATCATACAGCCTCAATTATTCTACAAATGCCCACCTGTAATATTTGTTGACGAGATTTGTTCAATTTCAAGGTACATGATCCTGACGAGCAAACACCACGAGGGATACGCTCTCTGGCCTTCGAAATACTCCTTCAGTTGGAATTCGATGGACGTAGGACCACATCGAGATTTGGTCGGTGGGTGAACTATTTATGACGAACAATTGGAGCGAAATACAAAATCCTTATATTGTAATAATGAGTATCTTTTCGTCAGGTGAACTAAGGCGAGCCATCGCGATGAAAAAGGTGAAATTCGGCTTGTACCATTCACTCTATGAATGGTTCCACCCATTATACCTGGCTGACAAGAGCAGCAATTGGACAACCGATCAATTTGTAACGAATAAAATCATACCTGAAATGAAAGAGTTGGTAAGTACAACTATCCGGTTTTTGCACAGCTTTGTGACATTGATCAGTGAGAGAGAGCACTCAAGAGCTCTCTCGACAGTAAGCATCACGTACCATAACTCAAATGAAATAGTTATCTTGACTCAAGAGCAAGAACTCTCTTGTCTCAAGAGCAAGAACTCTCTTAACACAAGAGCAAGAACTCTCTTAACACAAGAGCAAGAACTCTCTTAACACAAGAGCAAGAACTCTCTTAACACAAGAGCAAGAACTCCCTTGACTCACGAGCAAGAGTTTCCTTGAATCAAGAGCAAGCGATCTTTCGACTCAAGAGCAAGAACTCTCCTTAGACAAGAGCAAGAACTCTCTTGACTCAAGAGCATGCGATATCTTGAGTCAAGAGCAAGAGTTTCCTTGAATCAAGAGCAAGCGATCTTTCGACTCAAGAGCATGAACTCTTTGACTCAAGAGCAAGAGTTTTCTTGAATCAAGAGCAAGAGCTCCCTTTACTCCAGAGCAAGAACTCTTCGACTCAAGAGCAAGAGTTATCTTGAATCAAGAGCAAGAGGTCTCTTGACTCAAAAGCAAGAGCTCTCTTTACTCACGGGCTAGAGCACACTTGACTTGGGAGCAAGAGCTCTATTGACACAAGAGCAAGAGCTCTCTTGACTCAAGGGCAATAGAGCTCCCTTGACTTGGCTTAATTGACTCAAGTGCTTAATTGACTCAAGAGCAAGAACCCGCTTGACTCAAGGGAAAGAGTTCTGTTGCCTCAAGCGCAAAAAATAATGTTCTTTTAATTCGGATCTAAGAGCTCTCATAATCAATAGCGCAAACTATTTCATTTACTCAAGATACAAGGTTCGTTTGCACCTGGAAAACCCTATTTCCATCATGAATTCAAATTCAATCGGTTTCCAGGCAATATATCCTAGAAATTTGTTTTACAGGTAAATACATATAAGCCGGACGTTTTCTGGTCAGACGGCGAATGGGAAGCGCCGGCCGAGTATTGGCAGTCACGAGAATTCCTCACTTGGTTGTACAATGAAAGCCCTGTCCGCAAATCAGTCGTCGTCAACGACCGGTGGGGACATGAAACGCTATGCACGCACGGCGGAGTTTACACATGTCAGGATAGGTATAATCCAGGTGAGCAAGTAGGTTCACAGTAGCCATTGCTAGACAGGATTTCACGGAGCAGGATAGGGGAAACTTTATTTTTGTGCAGGTGTTTTGCAACTTCATAAGTGGGAAAACGTGCTGACTATTGATAAAAGTACGTGGGGGTTCAACAGAGCGTCCAACATCGATGATTATATGACGGCTCAAGAGCTAGTCGACCAAATCGCTTCGACCATCTCTTGCGGAGGTTGGTGATTTTCGAGAAGAAAAATATCAACAGGAATATGTGTCATAGGTAGTTTTTTAAAACATACGATTTTTTTCAAGGAAACATCGTTATGAACGTGGGCCCTGCTAAGGATGGCACGATCAGTCCTATTTTCCAGGAGCGACTGAACCAAGTTGGAAAATGGTTGAAAGTGAACGGTGAAGCGATCTATAGCACAAATCCATGGGATAACTGCCAGAACGACACGGTCACTTCGGACGTGTGGTAAGGCAAGGATTTGACAATGGAAGTTAGCTCAAGACTAGAAGCAAGTTATCCTGATTTTATGCTGATTCTAGGCCACATGAAAATCGCATAGGTTATGCAGTCCCAGCTGGCTTAACTCTTGGAATAAAAATAAGACTTGGACCATATATAGAGCCAAGACCACTCTACCAGGAGTAACATTGATTTCGCAGGTACACGGTGAATAAAAAAGGCGTCGATCTGTACGTGATAATGCTACGATGGCCGAAAACCGGACTGCTCGAGCTTGGTTGTCCAGAATTGACGAAAACATCCAAAGTCACGATGGTAGGACTTCCAGGGACTACACTGCAGGTAAAACACGTCAGGTTAACAGCATAAAGTATGATTTTGTTACGTTACTGCTAAATATCCTGAGCTTATCATGTTGCAAGTTTCAGGTTGTATCAAATCGCATCAATTAATAATCGAATTGATGCTTTTATCACTTTATCTCTTTCAGGCCAAATACGATAACCACTTGCTGAAGATCACCCTGCCCGACAAAGCTTTGGCTCCGTCAGACTGGGGCTCGGTGTTGAAAATAACAGATTACAAAGCTCTGTAATTTATCAGAAGTATTTTTCCGGTTCCATGCATCGATTTAAAACTTTACTGTAGTAAAGCGTAACTATTAACATGGAGAATTAAAAAACAAAAATAATGATCAATTGCGGCCAATATTTACATCTAACGCTAATTTTCTATGAGTAATAACAAATTCCACATGGTGGTAAATCTTCATTCCGGTCGGATTTTTTATGGCATTTCATCTGTCCAGCATTTTTTTGCGGTAATTAAGGGCAAAGTAAAAAAAATTTCATCGGATGCATCTTGTATTCACTGAGCCGAGCGAACCGCTAACAAAATAACGCATTTTTGAAGAGGAAAATTGGAAGAAAAATAAACATCGAGGAATAAATAGAAAACTACCTATACACACAGCCTTACCTCGACATCATTCAACAGCTTAGGACAAGAAAATCCCAAAAGTATGGTAGCTCTGGTGACAATTATCAACTACATAACGACCGCAACAAGGAAGCATCATTGACCAAAGTTTATACAGCTTAAAAAAATATTCAAATCAATCGTCGCGGAGGAAATTTCTCAAAATAGAGTAAAATTGAAATTATTATCGGTCATCAGCGGAAATCAGCGGCAATGTAGATTAATCCATTGCATAGAGAATTGAAATTCGTTCATTGCAGGTGAAGGAACCCGGGTGACGATGAGTAGGAGAAGTTCGTGGGGGCCGATGTGCCGGGAGTGTGATCCTCCAAGAAATCGTCGTCGTCTTCGTTCGACGGCTTTTTCGCACTTTCACCGTCGTCCTCTTTGGGCTCTGTATATTCACGGTAGAAGGGTTCTACATATTTTTTCGTTCTGTAACAAAATACAAGCAGGAAGTTTAAATTAGTCAACTTAATTTTCAATGATTTTCTTCGGTCATCTTTCACCAATCTAGTTGCTTTTGATTCATTGAGAAAGAGCGTGTAGTGGCTACGATACCCGACTAAATACTCAGATTTTACATACCCTGTAAAACGTATAATTCTGAAGAGTCTTTAGAAAATTATTTTTCTTGAGCGATCACAATGGTTTAATAACAAAATAACTGACGCCATGATGCGGAAGAATGAGTGAATGCCTAGAAATGGAAGGATTTTACTTCAGAATTCACCCACAACCCCTAACTCCTAGATTTAGCGCTCAACACCGAGCAGGTGTTAAAATCAGAGGGTTAGCTTATCCCGTAATCCAAGGATTAACTAACTGAGAGCGGCGGAACTTTTTGCCTATTCCTCGGGTTACTAGTATCCTGAACTGTAATCCGAGGTGGTGAAATTCACAATTAGAGAACATCCAAGGGTCAGTTATGCTAATTCTATCTCCAGAATATTACTCACCGAACGAGAAGATACGGGTCGAACGGGAAAAAAGCATCTAACTGTACCGACGTGAGCGGCGACAATGTCGATCCGGAAGAATCACGATTCACAAGTGGCAAACTGTTCCTCTGATTGCGCTCGATGATAGTATAACAGTATGCGAGTTGGTAAGCCCTTGCTATCGAAGCAAAATTCGACACGACAACAGATGAACAGACTCGCAGAGGGTTCAAACGACAGGTGACGATTTTTTGAAGGTTTATGCTATTGAGCATTGTGAGACCTGTTGAGAAAAAAATCGATAAAAAACAGGACAACACCGCTTAACAGAAAATTTAAGAAAATAACCATTTTTTCGGTGGGTTGAGGGGGAGAAAAACGAGGCGACCTCTTCTCCATTTTTCTTTTTTATTCAGCCGAGTACTTTCGCCCATTCGGGCTTCTTCAGGGCATTATAGGACCAAGGGTACCTATGGCCTGGAGAAGAAAAAAAAATAACCATATTTCCTACCTTGATTGTTAACTAGTTCTTTGTAGCGGAAAGCGATGATGTAAAGAAGGGCTTGGCACGTGGCGTAGAACACTCCATGAACGCGAACATCGATATAAGGCGTATTAACAGATCCTTCATCTTGGCTATTGATGTACCGATGGATCCATGTGGATATTTCTGTTAGCGTTACTTGCGTCGTCCTATAATAGTCATCCACATCATCGTAATAACCGGGAGCGGGTAAGAGAAAGATTTCAATGAGTTATTCTAGGATCGAATTGAGCTTATAATCACATATTATCACCATCGACAAATCATACTTACATGACGGAAACATAATTGGCGCGAGCGATGATACTAGCGACATAACAGACGGCCGATTGCCTTATTATCGGAGCTATGTTTGGATCGGTGACTTTGTTCCACAAATAGCGGATGAAATGAGGGCCCAACGATGGTTTTAAGCCGAGGAGGTAAAATAGTAAAAATTGTACATGTTGCGTTGCATGTGTAGGAAGCACGACTTCTTCGAATACCTGTAAATAGCGTAGGAAAATTATTTTTACACCGATCTTTCAGCTGGGACATATTTTATTCACAAAAACGATCGCTCACCTTGACCAAATCATTGTACAAAGACTTCAGTTTGTCCATATTGACTGTGTCTCCTACGGTCACTTCGTCCTTACAGTATCTGCAGAGAAAATATTCAGCTGTTAGAATGGTATTTTATTTTCTGTACGTTTTCCATCTGCGGTAAGCGTTCATCTGAGACCAAATAGTTGCAGGAGTTGTCACACAGCTAAACTCACAAATAAATATAACCCTGAGCGCAGTATCAGAGAATGAAATATTGAAACGCCAGCGCAACTTAGAACCCAAATGCATTTATGAGTGTGCAGAAAACTCAGATTTCATTCCATTGATTTATCCGATTCTTCATACAATACTTTCTTTTCTTCATTTTTTCTTTTTTCAACAATAAAATGAAGGTGTTGCGATTCAATTGTTGGGCAATTAATACGGAGACAAATCAATCATTGAACGGACTCTCGAACGGAAAGGAAATATTTTTAGGTCTTGCGACAGCTACGGCTATCAAGTCTCACGAATCTGTCTTGACAGTGAATGGGATCTCATATGGAGAACATCCTGATACTGGTCTCAAAAATTTTTCACAAGATTTGAACACCTACCAAACGTATTCGGTCATAGGAAATTCCACATTCCGCATAATTAACAACACAATAAAAATCACAAATCCGATTGAAACAATAGTATTGACCAAATCATGAGCTGAGTTAACATTCAGAAACGCATACCTGTACAGGACGTTCAAAGCGACGTCAAGATTCTGCCCCGCCGGATGTTTAACGTCGTCCATTTGAAAAACGCCGTCGACTTCCATCGAACTGGAGGAATCCCTTTGGTCCAAAACAGCCCTAGGTGAATTCACATCCAGTGTGGTCAAACTGGAAAAAATATATAATATTAAACATGTTTTATGATAAACAGGATTTATAGACAGCAATTGTAAATAATCTAATTTCCTGATGATGCAAAAAAATGAAGCTAATTAGGTAGGGACACTAAGAAAAAACCAATCCCAGATAGATAATTAACGTAGGGAACGAAGAGGTAAATGAGTAGATTCCGGTAACCAGAATCCTAGATGACTGATTGTTAAAAATATGTCTTTCCACGCCTAATCAGAATCAATATTAAAATTTTGGGGCCCCAACTCAACAACAATACTTACTGAGAAATGATGATTTTCAGAAGCCCTTGTCTTTCGTTTGGTAGATATTTCGCTATTTGAAGAACATTGTACACGTACGATTCGTGATCTTTGGCCGGCCGTTTGAAATATGGTATGGAACTTTTAACAATCGATATCATCAAGTCTTTAGACCTGCACAGAGAATCGGACGTGGTAAAAAAATTGGAAAGGCGATTACACTGAAAATGGATAAAATATCACAAACATATTCACAACAATAATTAGAAGTTTGACTTGAACGTGCTACGCTCATAAGTATACACTAAATTGATACTGCTTCAAAATTAGGCCGAAGTAAATCAAGAAAAAAATGACGCCCTTTGTGGCTCGTCTGGAAATTAACCAGCCAGTATAAAGTACTAAAATTTGAGTTTTTAAGCGACCACTCCAGTGGCATATTCAACAAGATAACATCATAAAGGGTACTTTTCACTACCCTTGAAGAGGAAGTTAGCTAACCTCTGGATAAATAAAGAAGAAAATGGTTTTTTTTTTAAATATAAATTATAGGCGATTCATAAATAAATAATATGTCGCGGCTAATTTTAGCCATCTGTCGGAACTGTGAATATCGGGAATAAATCGAAAAATAAATACAATTAGATAAAAGTCGAAATTAGCAAAAGAAAAATGAACAGGAACTACTAGTAATTAAACTCTTTCACCAACCAGAATCTGTACCACCACGCCAAATTATAATATTTAGCGAGGACACCGCAACAGGTTAAAGAGCTGCTTTACAAATAGATTCAGTAAGAGCTCAACACAAGCGTACTCTGAACCCCAGCACTCAGAATCGTAGAAGAGTTCTTCCTCTCTAGTCTCTTATTACTACTTGGAAAACTCGCAACTTGCCACAATGAGCAATTGCGGACTCTGCAGCAAATTGTTCCATATGAAGAACATAGCGAACCGCGCTGATGCTGCCTTGTGCTCCAAGTGCTTTACAAACGATAACCTGAGAGTCAAAACCACACCCAGATACTATACTGGTTTAAAATGTCCACAGGCTTCTCCCAAAGCTTCAACGTTCAACAATTTACGACAACAGCCATTTTGAGAAACCAACAACTTGAACTTCTCCAGGTTCACCTTCAGCTCCCGGGTACCACAATATTGTCTAAGTGCAATAAATATTTCCTAATGATAATAACTTACATTGGCACTACTTTGAGCAGTTGCCCGATGGTATCGTGTATATGGTTGAAACAGTTGATACCTTCTTCAGAAGGAAGGCCATCTTTCCACTCACCAGGGCCACCTGCGAAACACACTGAAAATTTACTATCAAGTTTCAACCCAAAGGAAGGATATTATTTTCTCAATAAGTAGGAGCGAGTGATCTGATGCAAGTGAGACAATACCTCTTTTGAAGGAAGCGACAAATTGATCGATCACATGTTTGGTATAGTAGTTATGAGCTGCGCAAAGATCCAACAGGAAGCCTTGATACTCCGATATGACGTCGGGAGATCTGTGCGTCCATTCTAAGATCTGGAAAAAATAATTGACAAATGGCCTTACGCAGAGAGTAAGAGTTCGAAAAAGTTAGTTTCCAGTCCTATGCAAAGACTTTTTATGGCGTTCAGCTCACTTTTTTGAAAAAGTTTTCTGTTAATTGTGGGCACATCAATGGTCCCATTTTTGTGTTTTGAAGCTCAAAAGGACTGTAGTTGATGTGGCAAGAGCCAATACTACTTTTTTCTTCAAAAATCGCCGTTTGAGTGAAAGAGATGCTAAAATGTGTGTTGTAGGGCGGTTTTCTGTAGATATTTTGAGTTGTCGGTGTCAGTAAAAAACGGCTTAAATATCATACTGATTCTTTTAGCCAATATTAGAACCACTAAAAAACGACCCTGATTCCACTTTGATTTAACCCATTCAACCATCTCGCCTGGGCGGATTATGGGAAGATTTACTGAAATGAGAATGCAAGATAATTTCTCAACAACAATAGTTAAAAAATACAGCTTCTCAAAAATCAATTTTTCAAAAATTTCAATAAGAAGCCATAAGCGATGGCTTAACGGTAGATGTTCGTCATTTCAGCAAGTCTTTGTTGATTCCCAACACATAACTAATGACAGAGACTGCTTAGATTCGAAGTTCAAGTTATACAAAGTATAATCTGAGAAGAAAATTCAATAGTAAATTGAATATTGTGTGGATGAGGATCAAATGTGAGAAGACGCTAATGCAATCGCTCAGAAAGCTGAATAGCTCGATATGTTCAACAGCTCCCTTGAGGCTCTCCTCGACTCCAAGACTGCCCTTGACCTTCACATTCTCAAGGGCAAGGCCATCTAGTGAACTACCTCCACCTCAAGTCACGACAACTACCAAAAAAAAGCACACTGTCAACTTACCAAAACTACTTGTACGAACAGGCGAAAATTGTTGTCAAGCAACGATATACATCCTCTTGCTTCTTTGAGAAGCTGCGCTAAATCGTCATCCTGAAAATGGAAAATTTCCGTATTCATTTCTAAATCGCATAACTTGAGAGAGCTAGAGGAAGCGTCAAGAGCAACAAACTTACACGAATATCCTGTCCGTGGTCTTTTATCTTCTGCACGAGCTCGTCGTATTGGTTGCTATCTTCACGATTGGCGTGCTTCAGTAGATTCGCTTTCAAATTGAAATCGAGCTGAAAACGCACCGCTTTGGAACTGGATGTCCCTAGGCTTGCTCTTCCACCTCCCAAAACCGACATAAGGTCCTAGGTAGGGAAAGCAAAAATACAATACAGTCAGTTGGAGGAAAAAAACACACACACACACACAAAAAAAAAATAATTATTACATTCTTGGTTGAGTCGTCGCATCTCTCATTGTACTGGGTTGGTGAGGGGGAGAAGAACCAGGCGACATATTCTCCGATTTTTTATTTACTGGCCGAGTACTTTCGCCCCTTCGGGCATCCTCAGGGCGATGTGGAACCATAGGTTACCACAGCCCGCTGGTTCCTATGGTAACCTATGGTTCCACATCGCCCTGAGGATGCCCGAAGGGGCGAAAGTACTCGGCCAGTAAATAAAAAATCGGAGAATATGTCGCCTGGTTCTTCTCCCCCTCACCAACCCAGTACAATTATTACATTGTTCGATCAATTTAAAGACGAGAAAAAGGTCTATGTCAGTTAATACTTATCAAATTTTATGTAAAAAAAAGGAAAAATATTTTGATAGAACTTTTTTACCAATTAAATCGATTACCTGAAGCAAAAATGAGATATTCCACCGTTTCCTAACGCTTTAAAAAAGGGAAAATGACTAGAAAACCTGTAATATCCCTTACATTAAGACTTTCACCCATTAAGGCATCTTCACAGCTACAGGCTGAGAGAAATTCCTGCGAGAAAACTTCAAACTCATACAGGCCAATGTTGCAATTAAGAGGCCCGAAATGGCGAAATGACAAAGGAATAACAGAAAACGAAGCCGAGCCATTTTCTCGCTCGATTGATAATGAATTAATGACTGATCTTCAATTCGAGGACATCTAGTGATCGAATTTTCGGTCCTCCTGCGCAGTAGTTGCGTATACCCTTGAAGATCGGGTCATTGCCAAAATAACATCAAACCAAAAAACCAGAGAATTCCGACAGTAGAATTATGGGAACTTCAACCATCGAAAAAGAACGTCGACTGATTAAAACTGCTAGATTACACAAAACCGTCAACCAGCGGACACTTGAGATTGAGAAACACGTGGAATAATCAGGAATACGTAAGTCTCGTAATAAAGCAACAAAATCGGATGGACTTACCGCTTAACTTATCCGAATGTCCAAGAAGTATTTTAACGTTCGTTTGACCGACGATTGCATGCGAACCGTAGAGCGATTATATTCGTAAAAATAATACACGTCGAGAAGCACCATGAGGCGAAATCCAATACGGGAAATAATGAAAACACGATGTATGGTCTACAGTCTACAGGTTCGATATCATAGCATCGATCGATAGTCGAACTGAAAGTCAACTATCGATAGTGAGAATAAATCGATGTATTGAACGAGAAATCAGTATGATCCTTTTTTTATTGAATTTTCGCCACTTTTGTAGTGTTTTATATCGAAACTTGAGCAAAATGGAAGTGGAAGACCTTTCCTACATTTTTGATTCACCGAAATACCCTTAAGATCAATCGCTCAGCTGCTCGGAAGGGCCAAAATGCCGTATCGTTCTTTTAAATAGAATCGATTTCATAGGAATCGATACAAGTCTTGCCAGAGACATGGTTATAACAATATAATCACCTTCTTTTTAGTTTTGCCCAGCATTGAACGTTGGTGAACATTATCTTAACTTTAACAATTTTGATTTTCGAAAATTAGCGAAATAAATGTTTATATAACTAGGGAATTGCTTTTTATAAATGGAACAAGGTTGCCAATGCATTTTAGGATCTGATACGGAAGAGAAAAAATGTGAAAAACGTAAATTTTGAGGAAAAAAATTGAAGGCCGTTTTTTCCCTTTGGATTACAGAAATGTATTGATCTTCTTAGAAAAATCAAAATATCGAGCGCTTAAATTAATAATGGAATTGATGAAAAGGAATAATCTAATATAGAATTTTAAGGAATAATTTCGGGATTCGAGGTAAATTAGGTTTTTAGAAAAAAAGGTCGATTTTAAAATAACGAAGTTTTTTGCAAAAAATATTAAATAGATTATATTTAAAGAAGAAAATTAAAATATCACTCACAGTGCAGAATAATAATTTTACAGATCATTCATTAGCTTGTTGGAAAACGTTGTAGCTACTTCACAATTAATTTGGGAATAGAATCAGAAAGTATCATTTTTTGAGTAGAGCAAAGAAGAGGTTTTAACAAAAAACCTACCATCGATGTTTCAGAATCTATTTAGCCTCCAATAATTTCGATTCTGACAACATTTGACGGAGGGAAAACGTCAAAAGCAAGAATTTGTGAGTGAACGTTTAATTTACAAAAATAAAAGCAAAGAATGGCTTGTTGTCGAAGACTTATCTTCACGAAAAAATCTACATTACACGATTGCAGACAACGAAATTCTCCCGTAAGAACAAAAATGACACAATTCGAGGATTCAGTTTCGCCGAAGCAATTTATATCGCTTTGCAAATAAATATGACGGATTGCGTTGTGAGATTTTTCAGCAGGGAGGGGGCAATGTCAAATTTAAGACGAATCTTCATCGTTGTTGTCCAATTTCTTCTTCTTCTTCGGACTGGGAGTCAGATTTGCCGAGCTGTCGTTGCCACGTTTCTTTCCGCGCTCTTTCTCCTCCTTTTCCCATTTCCTGTTGAGATACCGCAAAAGAACATTTGTCTTCTCGTTGACGATTATCGCATCCGCGGGGGAGTCTTTAGTTTGAACGTAGGTCGACGGCCGTTTCACGTTCCTGCCGGCGCCCGAGTATCGGGCGAAATTGTCAGGATCGTAGGATGGTAGTCCTGTGACGAAATCTGATACGATCGACATTTCTGGTATACAAATGGAGGGATCTTAAATTCTGAAACAAAACGAGGTTTGAAAATGGATTAGTTCCGAAGTAAATGAAAAGTTAGGAATACATAAAAATTGAAAAAAATTAGTAACGTGATTTATGCCAAGCAAAGATTGTCAGATATTCATGTTTAATTTTATCGAGATCTCGTTTGGGCGCAGTGCCGGCAATAGATTCTACGATCGTTTATTGAGGAGCAGAATATGCATAATACGTCTGTTCCACTTATATTCCTCTCCTATTGCAAGAGTCTACACGGAACGGGAATACCGTCTGTATCTTCCAGGTAGAGCAAGCATCTCATGATGCTAACCCTGTTCCGTCTGTCACCCGTCTTTCGAGGATTAGAACGGCTGCACACTTTGTATGCACAGTACTTCATTTCACATCTCGATCGAGAAATCGAATTCGATCCAAAAAAGCGTCGAGAAGTCGAGATTCGGCGTTCCCGCCAATTCTCGATGTAAACAACAACGCAAAACGACGGGTATTTGACGAATCTCTCCTTAGATTCTGATTTTTATCTGTTATTTCGCGTTCGTGATGTTCATGAGTTATGTGTTACCAAAAACGAATGGAAATTGTCACCTAATAGGCAGAAACCAAATTCATTCGGTTTTGTATTCGGCCATGGAGGCCTTAATAGATGAGTCCATTTCTCGATCTCAACACGGGCTTCACTGGGAGGATCTTCATGGTACGCGCGGTTCTCGACATCTCCATTTCTCGACACCGACCATGAATACCCCTGAATTCTATTTCTCGATCGAGATGTGAAATGAAGTACTGCGCATGTCCGGTCGAGAAAGTTTCCATGGCAACCTTATCAATCTCGACTTTCTTGACGTCTCGACACCGACCATGAATACCCCTAGAAAAGAGAGACTCGAACCAGCTGCGTAGCGTCCGGGAAGCCCAGAGGTGACGGGAAGTCGCCCAACTTTGCGTATGGCTCTCTCCCGTCCGCGCGTATTTTACGGTTCTCATCCACACGTTAGCCTGTTCTAACCCTCAATATAACTATAAAACTTGGAAGGGTATACCTCATTATGACCTAAAGGGGCCATACACTATGCGATTCCCTGCAGGCCGTCGCCTCAACAGGCGATCGTTAGACCAATATCGCCGACTTCCATACACTAGCAGTCAACCGCCTGCAGGCGGCCGTACTGATCTGCAGATGATAGCCTGAAGATAGCACACACTTCAGTCCGGTACCTGCAGGCGGACTTTCGGTCAATGTGGTTTCCCGTCCATCTTTCCCCGTCAGTCCAATCTCGGCAGTTGAATGATCTGACGAAAATGATCTTACGCAAAACTGATAGAAACGGTGACAACAGATCGATGGCCTGCAGGCTAACTGACAGTGTGTGGTGGGAGCGACATGAGATCATTATCCGACAGGTCGTTGCCTGTCGCAAATCTCTCATCCGATCCCCGCCTGCCCGGCGACCACACGCCTTCAGTCCGGGCGAACTGCAGTCCATTATCTTCAGATTATCTGATAAATGTGTGGGCAATCCCGATCTACGGCCTTACAATTATCTTCAGTTAAACTGACAGTGTATGGGGCGCTTAAATTACGGCCATTCCGATAGAGCGCACCCTTATTCTCCGTATTTTCTTGATCGACCACTCGGGCAATCTCAAAAGTTGTACCATAGGCTTTCAATTCTTCTTCCGTGGTTTTAAAAGGCCCGGGTCCTTTAATCGGGCCAGGATCTCGTAGTGCGGGCCCATGAAAAAATTCGGCTTCATCCATGAATCAAAAGAAAGTGTTGGCTTCGGATATCGCGACAGGCGCCGAAAGGTCGGCTACCTGATATCCGTCGCCACATAGAGCATTGACCCCGACCGGAGCCACCAAGGTTGCCTCGTGTCAGCAGTACTGCTGATGCTCGCAAAAGACACGAGTGCAGCCTAATTCGTGGGAAACCGGGAAAATTGGGAGGACACATTTCATTGGCCGAAAGTGTCCCCACCGAATGTAAAATATGATCCCACCTCTTTGGCCGAAAATTGAGGATAACGGACTGACGCTCGAAAACCTGGGTTCGGAATCAGGAGTTCAACGGTGCCGCATCGCGAGAGAATCACGACTCCGAATCCTCTGACTGAGCGTTCGCAGCCGTCGGAAACCGAAGGACCCAACAACAGCAAACGGAAGAGCTAGCCGGCTTCCGTGTTGGACCTTCGACCGTCAACTGGCAAGCCATCGGAGCGCTCGCGGAATAAGGTACGTCCGGTTGTCGTACTGACGGGCACCCGCGGGTGAGTTCCGGGGATTAACGGACTTAGGGGACAATCACACGTGTAAAACTGTAACGATTGGATTGGGGTTTTTTCCACAATATATTAACCTATGTGATAACCGTTATTATTTTTCCCCGGACGTCTCCAAGGTTCCGCCTGGTGAAGGAACTAGTTCAGGTGGTTCACCCTCGCTTGGTACGGCTTAGAGGATAAGTGGACGGCCAAGTCAGAAGGTGAACCTAGAGCGAAATCTGAGCCTGACAGAAAGGTCGAACGATAAGCGTTGACTATATAGCGTGTCTCAAGGACATCACCATGAGATATATTCCTCCGCAGCGGAAATAAAATCGACAGAAATTCTATACTATTGAACGATGCGAAGGATAAAGTTGAATGAGTTAGCATTCGAATCGAACATTTCACAAAGGACGAGTTCAGAACTGAAAGAGAACAGTTAGCGAGCAACTCGAGCATTTCCAGCCTAAGACTCTTTAAATGAATGAATTAAAACCTAGCAACTTACAATTAGAGTAAGCTCCTCAGGAAGAATTCACTGTAGTGAACGTAGAGGCGATATTTTCCAAATTACCCAGCTGGCTTCCGGGCTAGGGCGTGACAATCTCAAGGCGGATAGATTATACAAAATCTATACAGAGAGCTCCCACCCCACTTATACTTTTCGTGAAACTAAATACTACAAACGAGTACAACTACCGCAAGAACAATCACACGCCTAAATAATCAATTAAGTTCGATCACAACTAAGCTACTGTCATGGTTGGAATCATGGATCATTCTCCTCGCCTCCTTGTTTACACAGTGGACAGAGCATTCGTGTTATCGCAATTTTTCCACGCAAATCCCGTGGTAGACATTTATTTATATTAGTAGACATAATGGACAAATTACCTAGATCATTTCGGAGACGTTAAAAAACATAATCGGGCTTTGGGAAATTTTTAGATATGGAAAATTCAACTTGGAAAAATTCCCCAAAAAAGCGCGAAAAATCCCACTCTCCTTTAGACTTACTTTTCATCTATTTAGGATAAAAGGAACCAAAAAAATCGCATTTATTATTGATATTCACACCAACAACTATCATTATGCGAAAATTTAACAAAATCCAAATCAAAAATTTTTCACAAAAAAATCAAGTGGAAATACTGCAAATTTTGGCAACGATTAGTTGATGATTTTTTACTCCTCTTTCAATAGAGGTAAAAATCTGAAATTTTCAAGAAAATTGTATTCTAATAAGATGTATTTTTGTACTTTTTCAATTCTCGAAAAAAAAGTTATTACATTCTAACATAGAGAAGACATTTCTCATGAGATCAACGCCAAACTTTCACAGACGATCAGTCTTTTTTTCTTCAACCTCTCAAAACCCCGTTTTGAAAAATAAAATCCGACTTACGAGGTTTTGCAGTTTTACTGTCGATATTCTTAATACAGGGGCTGATAAAAAATAATTTTCTTGCCAATCGAGAAACGTGAGTTATTTTAAAATACAACAATTCGTTTCAGTGGCAAATTAAATTCGATTGAAGTAATAACTATGTCAAGCTATAAGATATTTTTCACGGCTAAGGAGAAGCTGGGAAGAGAAATATAAAACAGTGCCGATGTCCGACATAGCTAAAGGCAGCTAGGGCAGATAAAATGGAAGACACACAACAAAAAAACAAACAACCATGCCGAACAGTAATGTCCACGTGCTTGGTCCACGTGACAGCATCAACTATCAACATTCTTGATAATAGAAAAAATCAAACATATATAATCCGCTTGTGTTTCGTAAAAATATCTGAAAAAAACAACTCTCCAATGATTGTGTAAGTTTGGTTTTTTAGAAGGTCAGAGCAAACAGTTTTACTTAAGTAATAGTTGTATTACAAACAATTCTATTTCCAATCGTTATCTATTCTATTCCGTTTTATGAAAATTTTGCCTCAAACTGTGATTCGGTGATTACTTGCTGACGCCATGGATTTCGGGCGGAATCTCCTAAAAAAATACGGTTGGAATGATGGTGAGTATATGGAATGAGATTTTTTATCCTCGACTGGTAAATGGGCCCTGTCAAATATTGAGGCGTGTTGAAAAAATTCTATCGTTATTTTTCCATTATGTATTAATTTATATGTTTTATGTTGCTGAATAAATTTGTCTCAAATCCTTAAAAATCCTTAAACCTGTAGTGATCTTGTCATTGCTTATTTTGGTTCTCTATACATTTTTTTTATACATGCATTTCTAGTCAGATTAATTATGTAATTTTAGGCGAGGGCCTTGGCAAAAATAAGGACGGCCTAATAACCCCTCTTCGTGCGAAATTGAAACAGAATACGCACGGAGTCGGCTACAGCCCGGGAGAGGAATTCAAGAACAACTGGTGGGAAAGGGTTTTCGACGATGCTGCTGCAAATATTCAGCCCGTTGGAGACGAGGTTTGTCCGCGATATAATCTTCGAAATAAATGCTTCCAGCGTTGATTGTATTCGTACGATCGCTCATTTTATTGAATAAATGAACTAGAATTGTGAGTTTCGTCAGCCATTCTGTTATAGTCACTATGCTTTCACAGAATGGAACAGTTACCCGAACAGAGATCAAAGAGATAGCGACTCGACGAAAAAAGAAGAAGACTGAAGATCCATCTGGCTACGGATCGTTTGTGAAGGTAAAAGCATAGATTTAGAGTTCTTTCTTTTCTATAAGGAAATTTTTATTTTTATTCTGTTGTATATCTTAGATGCCAACCTTGTAATGGCCTTACGGCATTCTACAAATAAAGACATCTATCTATCTATATAGTTTGCAATTGTTCATCTAAGCTTGAATAGATTGACAAAGGATGACATTTCCAGTAGACAAATTTTATGGATTGAATTCTCTTTCGTAACGTCCTATGAAAAAATCTCATGAGTGTCTAAATGCATGAAAAATTCTCATAATTTAATCATAATTTTACAATAATTGTATTTTACTGTTAAAACTACTTTGTTTTTTTTTCTCTCTAAAACTTTTTGATCTAGCTAACTTCCAATTCTTTCTAATTATTATTATTTTTTAAATTATATATAGATTCCTAAATTTAAGATAGTACAACGCGTGCGAAGTTCAATATTTAAACTTGAATCTATTGATAAATTGAGGGGTGTTTTTTCCTGAAGACAAGTTTTATAGGTCGGATCCTCATCTGACATAATTATTTTTGGGGGAAAAATCTACTAGCACACCATTAAAATGCAGTGAAAATTTAATATTTTGTACTCGTTGTAAGAATAAAATAACTTAGGAACATGAAACAGACATTGATCAATTTAGAAAATCAAAAATTCTACATCAAAAATAAAATTGGAAGCAAAAACTCTCCAATGCGACAATAGGAAAAGGGGGGAAATTTTTCTTCTTCAAAATTGAGCAACAATTGTCTAGGGCTATGGGGAATAACCAATTTCACTAAAGGTTTTCTAGCTTCCATCTCCACTTATACTAGTTTGGAACATTCTCCGCAAAATATTGTTCATTTCTAGGCTCCTTTCTCATCCGCAGTTCTTTTTTTGGCATAAACGGTGAAACAAACAAAAATGTAACCGGACGCGTCAATTTTTAGGTTATTCGCAGTTATCATACCGATGTTACTATCGGTAAGTTTTCAGATAACCATCAAGAATCGAAACTGTCTAAAACACTAACTTTGGCTAGGCAAAAATGAGATTTTTGCTAATTTCACCGCAACATAGACCTACAGTCAGCTAATCGTCAATTGCTATTCCTGCATTACTTTGTTCGTTAATTAAATGTGTATCATTGATATACCATTGAAACTCTCATGCCTTAACACTCAGTCATTAACTCACTCAAAATTAGTCATTGAGTGCAAACTTTAAAAGAAACCTGCTTCAATCTCAACAACTTTCAACTCAAGTACTCGAATGTATTCTTCAATCTAACTAAAGTCCAAGCTAATTTCAGAAATCCTGTTGGAGCGGCGGTAAAACCGTACGCACTGCCGAATCCTCCAGTGAAGACGAGGCAAACACACGGATCACCAATGACGAGGAGCTCTTCGCAATTTGCGGTGGCCGAACTGGACACAAGTGAGTAAATTTTCAAGGATAAAGCGAACTATGGTTATATATTGTGTTATCTTAAGGTGGAGAAAATTAAGACCGAGTCCTTTCTTCTTTGGGCATTCCCTGTTCATTGTAGCAGCTGATAATCTTGCCTATGATTCTCTTCCAAACTCCAAGACAACTTTTCATCCTTTTAGGGGTTCCCGACATGGCCTAACATTAAGCGGCAAACTGGCTCGGTTGGAACAGCAAGAGAAATCGCTATCGTCGAAAGATATTGCTGATTGTGGAAAAGTTGAATCAAAAAGGAAAACGGCCGTCGCTGCCGCGGTCAAACGGAAAAAGAGAAAACGTGTCGAGAAATGAGACAGTATTTTTTTGTAAATAGAAGCAAATATTTATTATCGAGAGATGGAAAAAACTTTATTTTCTCCAGCATCAAAAAATTCATCAATTTCGTTATTACGTTCGGACAAAAAAAATACACTACGACATTAATACTTTCAATACTATAACGTCGAATTTATTTCAATACTCCGACCCAATAAAGCATGAGAGCGGAAAATAAATATTGGAAATGCGGCAAATGCATTACAGTCTCTTTGAAAGGCACGTGGAAGAACATTTAACAAGTAGTTTCTATGTTTCTGTCAATACTGACGGTTGACAATAATTATGTACAATAAGGAAATGATTGAAATTAAGGAAAACGAAGTAGAAAACGAAATTGTTCAATTGCAGGTCCAATTAGTCGCTGAACAGATAAAATAAAAACGCTGGAAACGTTGTACGGTTACAAATTACATTTAACAATATCCATAAGTTGAACACTAGGTACAAAATTATACGATGCATCAGTTAGGGATTGGAACCATTGAAACCGATGGAAAAATAATTGAGTGGAATGGTTTAGATTTATTACAACGGTTCAAAATTAATTAAGCAGACTCCTTGTTTATAACCTTCTGATTGAGGAGCTATAAACGGAATGAAGCAACAGGGGCAATAGAATGCTGGCAATTCGCAAAGCACTCGGAATGTAATAAAGTATTCTATACTCTGTTTGGTATCGTACTTCATAAAGTATCTCCAGTCTCACACTTATCAAGCTTAATTCCTCAAGTCAGACGACAAGTAAATCTTGCAGAATAAAATGAAACCTATTTTTCCAAGGCAATGTGAAGTCGGCGATTAAAAGACGTTAAAATTATAATATCGAAGTGGTTTTTAAATCAAAGTGCAGGTTCAACGTAGTTTGCCGGCAGCATGCCCATTTGTCCGGTCCTTTGGACGAGACCTGTCATCCATCCTGCATCGACCGACGTGCAGTTCACAATTATGTCACCGTCCATGAAGGAAACCTCATCGCCGTCCTGGGCCTCATAGTCGAACATGGCTCGGTACACTCTCTGAAAAATGAAACGGTTTCTTACTCACGAGACAAAGAAAGGACCGCAGTCTTGAACCTACCGAGTTGCAACTGAAAAGATACAGTTTGCGTAGTGAATTAATGTGAATAACCACAATTTTCCCAAAGGTGCGAGGGCGAGAAAACCAGGCGACTCATTCTACGGGTTTTTATTCTCTCGACTAGCACTTTCGCCCATTTGAGCATCCTCAGGGCGACGTGGGGCCATTCGAGGATGCCTGAACAGGCGAAAGCGCTTAAGCTAGGGAATACAGAATCGGAGAATGAGTCGCCTGGTTTTCTCCCCCTCAGACCCCCTGGACAACAAAAAAGCAACGACAAGGAAAAGAATAATAAGCGTAGTGGTGAACTGTTTCAGCATTAGAACATACCCATCATGCGCGCCTTACGTGTGAACGGACAATATTTCACTAACGATCGGTTTGGACTATGTTTTATTATTTATTCATGCGAATAATTTTTATTTTTAATATTTTTGGTAATTTGTTTGGAAGGGAAGGGAATTAAAGCTCGTAAAACCAAGATAGTTTTTATTTTCCATTAAATGCGTGGTTGAATGGCATGATTCTAAACATTTTACCTTAATCTCCAGTAAACATCATTCAACACAGCACGGGAGGAGTAGCTCGAACTACTGGCTGGCCATTGTTTGGCGCTCAGTATATTTGCTGACTCAGAAAAGTACGGAAAACTAACCTCTTTCCAAACAAAGAGTTCCCTATTGAAAAGTGAAGGTCTCTGAAAGAGAAACCACCGGACTAGAGGAATACAATAATTCCCAGCAACAGACTAAAGCGAGATGATGTAGCAAAAGGCTTCACATGAAGTCAGAGGGCTATGAAGAACTCTGCCTTGATTTCATATCTAACTGAATAGGTTAAGAAGAGAATACAAACCCCTGAAGAACGAGGCATTTGAATCGGCTGTTGTCCCAGTTGTTGTGCGGCAGTTTGGTGCGAGCTGAGGGAACCGTAATAGTTGTTCACCGGGTCCAGATCTGCTATGCTGCCGATATGACGGCCTGCAGGGCTATTCACTGTCACAAAACCAACAATATGCATAATTCACAAGATGCATTACTTAACACGTTGAGAGATGACTAGCCACAATTATTGTACCGTTTATTGTGTTGTACTATAGTTTTTTCGTCGCGAATTTCCTTACTTAGACTTCAAAAAGAGTTTAATTGCGAAAACAACGACAAATTCATGTTCCTCATTGCCACATACTATCCCTTTGCGTGGGAATGAGAGGGAGAAAACAGGGACGATTCATTCTCAAATTATTTTTCGCCCTGGCGGATTTTTTCGCTCATTCGGACATTTTCAGGAGAATTAGAAAACGAGTCGCTCATCCACCTCTCACCAAGGGAGACCATAATTGAGGAGTACCTTGTGAAAAATAAGTGAGCAGCAAAAGCTGGAGGATTTATTTTCTATTTGGAAATATAGAGGGATCTCACCCCCGGCAATGAATCTATCGCTATCTCTATAACATTAGAGCTTCCACCAGGGTTAAACTGATAGAGCCACACCGCAGTAAGTGAATAACATATCATAAAAGTTCCTTACCAGGGCCACGTTCCGAGGTATAGATGACGGTGGACGTCTGCCTCGAGCCCGAGTATGGTGAATTTTGATGGACGTTGTTCGTTTGAACGTGCGAATTGTAATCCCTTGCAGGCGGGGCTGAATTGTATTGGTGATGTTGCGGAGCCGCATTATACTGATGTTGTACCGGCGCATTATACTGCTGAGATGGCGGTGGCATGACGTGCTGAGGAGCGACCTGCTGAGGGTGCGGGACTTGATTCGATGTGTTGTTGACGGGTGCATTGTTCGGTCCCAGGTTCATGTTTCTCATGTCGAGCACTGCGAAACAAAGTCAACTTAGAAATTTCATTTTTTTTCAGGATTGTCCGTTTTCATTGATTACCCAGGGGGAAAAATTATGTGCTTGATAATACGATTTCAAGGCCGATTGATTAGATATGATCGAATCAAGAGCGCCTAAGCGTCATGCTTATTTCTACAGGGGAAGCATCTGCTAATTGAAAGCTCAAGGACCGAAGAGCTCCCCGCGCCAATTATTCCATTACTTTAGTCCCATTGACTCGAGACGCAGACGGAATATTATAGCGTTAACAGCCGGAAACGAGACCTGTTAGGACTGGCCGTTATTTTTTCAAGTAGTCGCAAATTATCTAGAGCAAACAGGAACTTTTCGAATTGCGCAAAGGAAGAAAAGTGGAGCACCTATTAACGTTACATCAGAGTTAGAAAAATGTACGCTGGAAAAACTGGATTTACAGCCAAAATGTGTATTTAAAATGCAAGCATTGAATTTTACAATTGTTTGATTAGTAAAAATAGTCTAGATTTCATGTTGTTTTTGTTTTATTTTGTGATTCTTTGAGAGTGAGTTTATTTTCATAATTATTATTTAATATTTCCAATTATTCGGCGCTTCTAACCCCCAAAATAGCACAGGAGCTTATTGTATGGTCTCAGGGTAGTTTCCATATAAAATAAAAACGCTATGAATCATGTTTGTGCCTGAAGAGTATTTAACAAGCATTCCAACAAGTATAGAACGATTTTTATAGCCCCAAAAATTCTCGAATATCTGAAAATCTCGAAAATTCGACACGAAAGCTGCGATAACTCAAGAACCAATAAAACGATCGACCCCACGATGGTCTCTTTCGATTCAGCGTCCCCAAATCCATAGATATTGATACTAAATAAACCGTTGTCGGAAAAAAGTTGGAAAAATACACATTTTCTCCTCCTCAGAACCAACAAAAGTACCTTTAAAATAGAGGTAACAATTTGGTTAAAGAATTGAGCCATCGTCCGTCCAAGATTGATATTTTGGAAAAAAATGTAAGCATTTAGCTTTCATAGTTTTGTCAGAAAAGTGTTAACTGCGGACAGAAAGATTTTTTATTGGATAATCGGATCGCTAAATGCCTTGACACGTAAAACATAAAATTTTGAGGGGGTTAGACAATTTTTTTCTTGGGCGATTACAATGGTTTATTATTAATAATATACCAAAATCGCCGTTCCGAGCTAGGAAATACTTCTGATTCGTTAGTGGTCAGAAACTGACTGAAGTCTTTGTATCATCGTGGGAAAAGTAATAACTCATAATGCTATAATCCGAAAGTGATAAAATCGGACGCTATCGACCAACACATGGTAATTAAGTGATAATCGTAAAAACATATTCTATTTTATGCTCTTCAGAGAACGAAAAATAAATATTTTCGAACGCCCGAGGTATTGAAATGTTAGACGAGTCGTATAAATCGTGCCTTTTATTGTGCGGGTCACAAACCGTACATCCGCTTTTACCTGGTGCCCTGTTAAAAAAAATTGATAAGTATTAATTTGAATTCTCGATTAGAGAAGGCTGCCTGACAAAATAATTGTTAAGTAATATCATGCCATGAATAGCATGAGTGGTCCATAAATTCCCTGTACGCTTGTAATCCAATCTACCCTGATAAATAAATTTTCCGGGGCCCAAATATAGTTTACAAAATAGGAAAATAGAAATATCCGATTTCTCTTTCGTGTCGAACTTGACTTCTGAAAGATCGTTAAAATTGAAATCGTTTCCATATCGATAAAGATGAGAACTTTGAAGAAACTGCTTGGCTCGTTATTCTTTCAGCCCACCGTAAATACGGGGAAGAAAAATGATGTCGAAAATTGTGCCTAAGTGAGAATAGTCTGCAATCGAATACAATGGGACAATTATGAAGAGCTTTTATTGGCTCGCATTCCATTGTCGCGATGAAAGTCTTCAGGAACGACCGCCATGGCCTCGAAAGTGACACGGAATTCATCATCTTGCCAGGTCTGTCAAGGCAGGACCAGAATGCCAATGCAAATCAAGAGGGGAAAGGAGCAACTTAGCAAGGGAGAAAGGTAAATTCTCTCTTCGACTCATACGTAACTAATCGGTTGGACGAAATTGAAGAAAAATACTAAATAAATAATGAAATAGACGATCAATTTGAACGATGAATTTTATTGAAGCTTTGAAAGTGACGGCGGCGTACGGTTGGAGCTTGAAGAATCAGTAGTACTTACTGGCGGCGTTAACATCTTCACCGTTGATGTTTCTTTTCTGTTCCATTTCGGCTTTCCTTTGAAGATCGCCGTGATAGGCCACATTGCTGAAAAACAGATTTTTTTTAATTAAAGGCCATAAACATTCTCCTATGGAACGAGTAAGATCGATTTTGCCAGTAACTTAATAATATAAAAAACTTAAACACTAAAGGCGATAATCGTGATTATCATTTTCATCAGGTCTACTTGAAAAAAATGCTGATTGTCTAGGTAGAATCGTCATTGTTGAATTTCGATCGGTCGATGAAAAATGAGAATTAGGAGGTATTATAAGATACACATACTGATAATCAGCACTAGGCAAGTACGATCTGTCTACAGCTATGATCTTCTCCAAATATAGATAAAACCATCCTCGTTTATAAAAATAGGGAGCAAATCAGTCCCATTCAAAGTAGAGAAAATGGGAGGTGAATAATAAAATCGAAAGCAGTGTTGCCACTGCCTTTCATAAAATCCCCCAAATCCCCAGAGTTGAAGAAAAAATCCCCCAAATCCCCAGAGATGAAGAAAAAATCCCCCAAATCCCCAGAGTTGAAGAAAAAATCCCCCAAATCCCCAGAGTTGAAGAAAAAATCCCTGAACCCTGCAAAGCCCGCAAAAAATAACCAGAAGAACGTAAAAGTTGGGCTTCATATAGATTTAAACTGAATTGGCTCATGTAAAAAATTAGTACAAAAAACCTTGGGATGCGGTTAATGAGAGGCAGGCATGCTGAAATTGAGAATTTTTGAACTTATTGGTCCAACCCCAGAGAAGGTCTAATAATCAACAATTCTGCTTTGAGGTTTATCTAGCTCCGCTAAAATCACCCAGCTTTAATTTTTCATAGATATCATCTATGTCAGCCATAGTGCAATGTTGGTTGATTCCTAAAAAATACAGCTAGACTACCAAAGAAAAACTGATCAACCTTTCTTCTAAAAACCCTTGATAAAATATCTGTCATAAAAATAAAATGCCATCGATATTTCTTCCCCTATCAGGAAAAAATCCCCTAGATCATGAGAGAAATGTAGACTTGGCAAAACTGTCAAAAATAGAGTTGATAGCTCGACGTCAATAAGGTTTCTAGGCAGTTACTATAAATATTATGTGTCTATTGGCTATAGATCAGCAGCTACAATTTAGCTTTGATCACATAATGAATAACTACCTTCTCCTAGAACAAACCTACATTATTTCAACATTAGCATGACCAAAAATATTCACACACCTGATGATCTTTGAGTTAGCTTTGATACGAAGCGTTTCGGGGTCGTCAGCTACTTGAGTCAATTTCCCCCGGGCTTTCTCGTATTCGGCGTGGTATTTAACCTGAAACAAAATCGTGCGTCAGTCATGGAATAAAGGAAGAGGAACATCCACTTCACAATAGAGATGAGATATCGATAATCACTATTTTGGCCCCGATATTTGATATTTGCATGCCAATATTCAAATTCTGATGTTATATGAATATGGATAATTTCCTCCGATATTAACAATTGAAAACTAACGAGATTTTTCTAAATCAGATCAGGGTTAAAATTCGATTGTTAAAAAAAAAAAAAAAAAAGTAAAACCATGGAGATAGGAAGGAAGTGGAGTATCACAAGGTTTTATTGAAGCTAAAAAATGTTCATTCGATCCGAACGCTTTTCTGACGAAACTATAAAAGCTAAATTCTCACCAATAATCAATCTTGATATAATGGCTCGATTCTTTAACCAAATCGCTGTATCCATTTTGGGGATATTTTTTGGAAGTTCCAAGGGGATTCATATGATCCAACACTTTTCAGACACTGGAGTGTTTTGTATCAATTTGGTCAAGTATTTGGACTATCGGGGCGTCAATGACTTTAATGGTTCTCGAGTTACTGCAGCTTTCGAGTACAATTTTCGATAACATCAGAAATTCGGCATGAAGGCAGAGCTTTAGAATTTTTGGAGCTATGAAAATCGTTCGATACTCGTTGGAATGCTCGACAAACACTCACTTCAACTGTACTGTGAGGCAAATAATTTACTGAATAATGCAGGTACTGTTTTAATTCCAAAATGATGAAAAATAAAAATTATTACAATTACCATAGTTGGTGCAGTGTTTTCCCTTATAGTTGCAAACTTGATAGGCGGAAATGTTCACAATAACTCCAAGTATTATTACAAATGGGTGGTCTCCTTACTGTACAATCATTTGCAGCGTTTTTAGTCAAGGTTTCCCCCGATCTCTGCTTGACACCTGGTCGCACTATGCCTCACAAGAACTTCCTTGTATATCTATATTCAATCTATGTAAACTGTAGACTTACGTTAGATTGTAATTTAGTATTTTCCGCTATCCTTTTAAATTCGGGCGTTTCCGCTACTGTGGTGGCTTTTGCTTTCGGTATGTGCCTGCAACAGAGAAAATAAGACGAATCAGTGGGCGAAATTGGGAACTACGTGCACAATCGCATTTCTTATTGGCAACAACTTCGGAATAAAAATCTCCGCGCGTGGGAGCGTCTTCACGACCTGAAGTTGTTCTAAGATAAGGAACTTCCCAAGTGAACAACCTCGAAGGAAAACAACCGCAACGGAAGGAAAGACATTTCACTCGTGTAACAAATCAGCCGAGAGCAGCTCGAATGAGATAAGAAGCGCCTAACTATATGGCAGCGATGAAAAGCCCAGATCTTGGCTAAGTACGAAAGCAAATAATACAATGCAGAAGTGCCTAGGTATTATTTAGTGGGAAAAGGAAGGAAATAGTAGTTTGAGGAGATGCAGGAAAAAATCAGCAATATTTGGTTTTTCGCGGTATTTGTGACATACCAATGCGTAAATAGTTATTTCAGAATGATCAAAGAATATTCCCTTCTGTAAAATTGATTTATACGACTCTTTTCGATTTTGAGTTAATCCCAAAACGTCATTTGAATTGATTTCACCGAAACTGGTAAAAAACAAAATGGGTAACATTTTCCAACGATACCGGCAAAACGGTTGGAACGATTTTGACGAATGAAAAACGATTCGAAGCTGATTTTAATGCTCTTTGAAAAAAGAACGAGTAAAATTTTCTATACGATGGGGCTAAAACCCCAAGAAGGAAAGAAAATGAGGACAATTCGCGGTTTTTGCCACTATCTCGAAACGCACGAGAAAATTTTGCAGGATATTTCCGGATATTTTTTTTAAAGTCAAATACCTACATTATTTTTTGACGTACGACCTTTTTTCGAAACAGTTTGCTTGGACTATATTTGAATTAAAATCTTTTTCCGGAAAGACTTCATTTTCTTCACTACTAAACCCAATACTCGGCCAATCTTTAAATTTATCTAAGTGAAAACGGTTCTCGAAATGAATTAGCTGCAACTAATACAATTCCAGCCGAGTGAAATTGCAGTAAAATGAATTAGTTCCGTTTGGGCGGGTCTAGTTTTTTCCTCAGTTTGACCTCGCCGTTTCCTGATTCCGTAGAACAGAATCGTCCAGGAAGTCGGCAGCAAACGTACGCATTGTTCACAATAGAGGTCGTTTTGGCAGTGTTTCTATGTGCCTTTCTGGCAATTTCCCTAAACCGAGTCGAAAAATCCTCTCAAGTCTACTGAATAAAAGAAAAACCCAAATAAGCCTCAAAATCTCGAGAAAACCGTAAATTTGATGTTCTGTTGAGCTTCATAAGACATAAAAATATTGGCTTCTGTAGGGGGAAAAAATATAAAAAATTGGGCTGTAGTCAATGAATTAATCTTTTTCATTTCTCTGTGATACGAGTGTCTTACTTTTTGTCTCTTTTTCCAATGACAAATAATAAACTATGAAACTCCTGTGACTTATAATTTCTCAAGGAATATTAATTAAAGGTAGGTAATTTCAAAAATTAATTCCATGTCAGAAGGACAATAAAGTTGATTTTGAGGATTTTTATTTGAAAGAACTAAGTTCCTGAATTATTTATTGGCGACGCTTTTTGTATACCGAACGCCAAAATTTATTTATATTTATTAACCGATTTAAAGCAAAGTCGGTTTAGTATTTTATTCAATATAGCTTACCAAAGTCACACAAATTAGGTTTAAATGGTCCAATAATTTATAAAAGTCGCATGGCCAAGTCGGTTGACCGCAAGTCAACCATAGTGACCTTCTCCTATTGAAGGTTGAAAAAATACAATATTACGACATCGAAACAAATGATCGACATACCGATAATATTGGTTTTAAAATATCGCCATAAAATATCTGATATCGGAACCAAAATATTGATATTTCCATAATATCGACTCCAAGATCCCCTAACTACTATCTCTTAAAAACCAATTTACGAGAAATATAAGATTAAAAAAAAGTACATTATTTTTTATTTATTTATTATTATTATTTATTTATTTATTCATTTATTTATTTATTTATTTTTTTTTTGAAAACGCGCGAGCGAAATTTGACAATAATTATTATCAGCCGAATTCCACACCGTGTAGGAATTGATAGACCGAAGGAGGAAACGGACAATTGTCGGTGAAACGCGTCGTGGTCAGTAAACAGGCGGGCATTCTGAAACCGTCGGAGGCTCAATCTATGTTCCTGGATGTTGTCACGAGGAGAATACAACATTTGGCCGTCCGTGTTCTATTTCGGTTACGGTCGGTTTAGTAGTGCCGGCGAAGGGCAAGGAGCCTGTACATAACGACGAGGTTCAGTGAGGTTTCACTTTCTTTAGAGGTCGGAGAACACAACTAGTCGGCGAACAGGACGAATTTACCGGATCTTAAGAGTATCGCAGGGAGTAGAAAAATTTTCCCAACCTAAACATGAAGCATAATTTCCGCTAATTTGAATCTGATATCGAGAAAATTTTCAGGGACGATGCAGAGTACATGTTCGAGTCAAACCGTCGCAAAAAGAGACGTTGACAAAAATAACGTAGGTATTCTGCGGTATTTTGTGTTTCTGTTGATTCGAGGATATTTTGTTGAATTTTTTCTCTAAAATTCACTCCTTCGCTGTTCTCTTACAGACCCTGGCGGTTCATTTCAGCCGGGCCATCATGGAAACTAAGAAAAAAGAATGTACAACAACTGGAATAATTTCCGAGATAGTTTGGAAATTAGCCAAAGATACATTCAGATCTATCGAACAAATGAAAGAGGAATTATTTTTAAAAAGGATACCAGATTTTCTGAGAATGGCTCATATGAGTATTTATGATGACGTGGGAGCATGAAAACAACACTTCAAAAACGGATCGTGAAAACAAGACTTCAAAAATAATACTTCACCGTTTTGGGAAACCAAAATAAATCTGATTTCATACGGTCTGCAAGCAAATGTTTTTTTTTCCCAGCTTACAGAAATATCTAAAGCATTTCAACAGACGATGTAATACGAGCACTGGGCGAATTATGAAATTCGGGGGGAAAATGTTCGTTGACTTTAAAGAGCTTGAATTGGAGACCATTTGATCTGGCGGATGAACTTGGCCGGCTCCCACGCGAGAGGTCAACAGTCGATCACAATGGGCACTTGTCGTTGAGCATTGTAGTTGTTGTCGATTTGAACGAAAAGAGAAACGAGCTGAAGTTGAATAGGGAAAAAATGAACATCGTTATATCCGGTAAAAATTGTTTCGCGACAAACAAAAGGCGAAAATCGGTTAAAGCAACAGGATGTACAGATGACAACGACGGCGAATAGATATAATATTGGGAGTTGAAAAAGGGTCAAAAGAAGAGAAGTTAAATGCATGATTGGGACTGATCAGAAATATTTGAGAATATAAGTTATAAGAATATAAGTAGAAAGGAAATTATACCTCAGATGCAACTGTATGCACATTTACTAAAAACCTATATTTTCCCATTAATGACCCAATTTTAATCTTTTATTAATATACGATCATGTTCAAGACATATATTGGCTAGTGTGACTAAACGTATATACTTAAAGATCCTACTCCTAACCCCGCATTTTTTTTTTTTTCAAACCCCTCTCAAAATTGGATTTTTAACTTTTCAAGGCATGCATTTTTCCGAATATACTATTTAAAAAAAATTCTGTCCGTCCGCCGTCAACACTTTTCTAACGTAACAATAATAGCTAAATCTTGAAACTATCACCAGAGATAAATTTTGGTCTGACAATGGCTAAATTTTTACAAATCGCTACTTCAATTTTAAGGAAATTTTTTTTTTTTTTTTGATGTTTTGAGGGAAAGAAAATTTGTATTTTCCAACTTTTTTTCAGAAAAAGGTGTATTTGGTATCAATTTCTGTAGATTTTCGGAAGCTGAATCGAATGAGACCATCGCGGGATCGATAGCTTTATCGGTTACCTAGTTATCGGAGCTTTCGTGTAGAATTTTCGAGATTTTCACTAACTCGAGAATTTTCGGAGCTATAAAAATCGTTCTATACCAGTTGGAATGGGCGTTAAACACTCTTCAGCAGTACCGTTAAACGAAAATTTAATTTATAATTTTAAAATTAAGAAAAATAAAAATGATCAAGATTATCATAGTTGCTAAGAAGCTTTCCCTTATAGTTACCGATCTGTTTTTTTTGGTGGAAACGTTCACGAATTACTTACTCTCAGGTGTGTGGTCTTCTTACATCATTATTGAAGCAAATGAATAATAAACCGATGTACAATCATTTGCGGCGTTTTTACTAAAATATCTTCTAGTTTAAGCGATTATCTATGAACATTCATTTCATGGAAGTACTTAGTGTTATCCATAATCCAACGTATGATTTTTCACATAAAGGGGGTAAAAATTTATGTAAATGTTGGGTAAAGATTTTCTGAATCTTTCAAATTGAACCGGATATCGACGGAATTTCATATTTTTCATTTCAAACTTTCGAGTCGTATTGTCGTCGATTGTCCAAACAAACATGCAGACAAGCGGGGCATTAATTTTCCACTCGGATTTGACGTTTGGACGCTCACATTAGTTCGCCTACCATCAACAAACATGGTGAATTCGCTCTCATTAATTGCAGAGAAAGTGGCACACATCTTGTGCACACAAATCAGCACGATTATTTCAGCTAATGTGGGCAGTATTGGCACGGCTAAAATATGACGGACGAGGAGGCGAACAAGGGTTGGCTCAGAACGCATAACCCAAGCTCAATACCTCGTTTGTATAGTGGGCAGTTCTCCACGATCACCAAGTAGGTCGACTATGACTTTCCCTTCCTCTTGATCGTCTGAAGAAAAAAAGGAAGCAAATAAAAAGCTCAACTTCACCGCTTTCCTCACCTTCCGCTTAATACATGACATGACTAGTCGAGCCTCGAAGAGTGGAGCCTTATAAGGTTTCGGATTTAGGTTTTCACGACCAGACCAGGACCGGTTGCCCTTCGGACGGGGTCGTCGTCCCTCCCACTCGTCCATCGTATCCGAAGAATACTGGTTGTTGCCGTATTCATAGAAACACGTCGCTTCAGTGGTCGTGCCTCAGTCTCTAATCGGAGGACAACAGCTCGAGCGAACCATTGAAATCGACACCTTCTCGACGATCTTGGAATTTGAGCAGCGAACGAAATCATTAGGATTATTGCAGCGATAAGATAAAACTTTTTATTGCTTTGAATGTGGAGAAATTGAGAATAATCGACGCACTCGCTCAAAAGTTACGTGACATAATTCGGTAGCTGAGAATCAAGTGAGGCCCCGATTTACTCAAAAAGCTGCACTTGTCTCAATTGGACGAAAAGTGCTTAATACAGAAAAAAATTATTTAATAATTAATTTAATAATATTTAAAATAAATAATTTCATAACAGAGTTCTGATGCAAAGGTAGTTCTTTTTCTCTTTGAACTTAATTATGTTTTGCTGAGATTTTAGAATCCAATTTTACAAGGATAGGAGACGAAAATATAGTCAAGAATTCCACTAATTTTAAATAAGTTATACTGTTATATCGATTTTGGCGATAACTTTGTTAAAATTAATGTAATTCGTGACTATCTCTTCGCCTCTATCCTTACGCTAGGTCGCATCTGCTCATTTTAATCCTAGAATCTAGAATAAAACGCCAGAAGTATCCTATTGGAAAAACACATCAACTGCAGCACAATTAAATTAGCATTTCAGATTAGAAGAACCAAAGCATGTTCTTCGTACAGAATTTCATGTACGGCTGTCGCAAATAAAATCTGGACTATTACACACAGGTATACCTCCTGAATTTAAATTTCGTACAAGCATGTTACTCATTGCTAGATCAAATAAATAGGCAGAGTATGAAAATGTATAAGGCATGAAAATGTATAAAATGTATAAGGCAGAGTATGAAATGAATAGGCAGAGTATGATAGATCAAATAGATAGGCAGAGTATGAAAATTACTATCAGCTGTCATGTTATTTTGCAATATTTTCTTGGCTCTATTCACTCGCACTGAACTATGTGAAAAGTCAACCAGGGGCTACACGCCCATATGAGCTAAGATTCAAGTTCCATCGCGATGGTAGGTAGAACATTGCAGTGACGTCCTTGAGAGTTGCGTTCTATCTTGTGCTATACCATCGCACAATGATTCATTCGTGAGGCATCCGAGCAACTTCGGAGCCAGCTTCACGTTCAATCGTCAGTTTCTTCGCGTATATATAACCGAGATTCAGCCGCTGTGCATTCGGATTCTCCGCAGCGGCTGTCCTTGATCTCTTCCTCCCACCAAGTACCGGCCCAGCCCCACTTTCGGGTGAGAAAATATTCGAAAATAAAACCCGTTCAATGCTCGTATTTATGTGATTTACGCGGCTTCGAGTGGTTTAGCAAATAATGAAATTGAATCAACCCTTAAGTACAAAACGCTGAAGATGATTGTACAGAGGCTTATAATTCCTTTGCTTCAATAATCATGTGTAAGAAGACCATTCGTTTGTGAGAGTAACAATTACGAACATTTTTGAACGTTTAAACCCAAAAGCAGAATGGTAACTTTAATGACTAATTAGTAACTAATTAGTATTTGACGACCATCACAACGAGTGTAGAACTATTTTCACAGCTCCAAAAATTCTCGAGTTGTAACGAAAGCTGCGATAACACGAGAACCATTAAGGCTGATGATGGTCTCATCTCTCTCAAAAAATCTATTGAAATTGACATTGGCACACTTTTTTTGATAACGTCGAAAAATGCGAATTTTTCCCCTCATAACCACTCAAAAAACCCTTTAAATTGAGGTAGCAATTTGTTTAAAGAAGTAAGCTAAAAATTAAGTAGGACAAGATTGAGTTTTGGTGAAAATTTCAAGAATTTAGCTTTTATAGTTTCGCCAGAAAAATGTTGACGGCGGACGTACATTTTTGTATTGGATATTGTACGTGCCTTGAAACGTAATTCATCAAATTTCGAGGAGGGGTAGAAAAAAAATTTGGGAGATTACTGCGGTTTTTTATTTAATAATATACCAAAATCAAAGCTATGGAGTTTTCGTACTTTTCCTAACATCCAAAACCCAGTCAAGTTCTTCTACATACGTTCATATAACATTTCACCACTACAAACTATAATAAGAAATCTGATAAGCGTTTTCAATAAAATGACGCGTAAAAATAATAAAATCGAATCCACACGACAATTTTGAGACATTATACTTTTCCACAAAATGCCCGACATTTCTTCCGTATGAAGCCCTGCATATATTCGACTTTTCTAATGAAGTCATTGGGCGAATCGGGGGGCGATTGAATTAGCAGCGCGTTGAGAACTGCTATCGCGATCACGGCCGAAACGGCGGAACGGAATTGACGCCTCTCTCGAGTAATAACGTAATGACAGACTGCACTAACTACATCTCAACCCTAGCAACCTGCTCTGGGATATAGTAGGTAGTTAATTTCCAGAAATTCCATCTCTTGACCGCTTTAAATTCAACAAAAATCGGCATCGGCCGAATTTTCACTCAAATATTCTACTTCTTATACTACTAAATATTCTAAAAACCTCATCAAGATTGGGCCATTTCTCTAGCCAGAAGATAGAGAAATAGAAAAACGCTGGGAATAATCGGATAACGCGGAAGTACAGTGTGTAAGCCAAACAATTGAAATCAAGCTTCGTTTACTCGTCATAAATAGCATTCAAGACTTTCGCAATTAAAATCTTGTGTCCGGTAAAAATCAAAAGAGACTAACTGATCGCAGTTCGATTTCTTTCGACAAAAATTGACCTCTCCAATTTTATACCAACGGCACGGACCAGATAATTACATCCTGGTAAAAATCTTTCCTTTCATGTTTGCATGACGAACTCGCTTAGTCATTCTCTTCAGTTCAGTAGCCCTTTGAATGAAGAGCATCTTGAGTTCGTCAGCTGAATTGAGTTTATAGTACGTCGCCGACGTAGTCAGCTTTTTTCAGCCCTCTCGTCTGGTAATCAGTACGTGACGGAGCGAAGCTTGGATTCCATTCTTCGAACGGACGAAAGTCACGCGCGCGACATTTTGCATTTAACCCAATGTAAAATGTCAAAATTCGAGATAGATTTTCAACGTAGTAAATACAGAGCGAAGGAAATACTTGAAATATCACGTATGCTCTAAGGCCTCTTTTACACAGGGAGTCAGACTTTTCCCTGAACATGAGATGCTTGCATACAGACGTATATAATCTCAGCTTTTCCATAGCAAAAAAGCTGATGATCGAAGGAAAAATCGCAAGACATGACTTGAAAGTCAAAAGCTTCTCAAATACTCAAGCAAAATGTAAGCATAAAATTAGCCGCTCACAAATCAGAGATAAAGGGAAGGGATTAGTTACCTCTTACTAGCTTGTTATCTTAAAACAGCAGAATAAGAACGTTGAATAATTAGGCAGAGATAAGATAACTGAAAAATACCGACAAAAGGTATTTCTTGCTGAGCTGGAAATAACCACGACATACAATCGCTATCTGATAAGCGCGAACGGCAAGTTGTCATAAAAGTCAACGTTTTTTGCTCAACCGGCGCTTAACGCTTGTCGGATGTAATTAAAGGAGCGAACGAGCGCTACACGCGAATAAAACGTTTCACTGAATTTGCCTGCTCAGATGGCAGGCAAACGTATCATAGAGACGCAATTTTACGCAAGATAGACATATTTAAGACAAGAGACTAATAAAATTAAGGTTTTTAATGTAGTGAAGGTTTTACAGGATACAATCACAAGATAGGTGAAAATAGTTAAGCACTCCATAGATAGAATGGAAATAGGATGAATTTAAGATCTTCATTCTAGTCATATTTTTTTCTGCGCAGAGGAGATTAATGTACACCACAATGTTTCCTCCTCATCCTCGAGATTTTACTCTTTTCTAAAAATGCGTTTATTTTTCGCCCCAACACTTTAATTGATTCATTTCCTTTTATCTTCCTTCGCGTTAAGGAATTATTAGTATTTTCATAAAACTCGTGATTAGTTTTTACTTTATTGACCAAATTAATATACTTTTTTATTGCTGCGTGGCACATTTATATTATTTTAAAAATCGACCTAATTGGGCGTTAGGTTGTACTGTACCAAAATAAATACATAAATTACTTAGCTGAATAATTGAAATGCATTTTAGGTAAATATAGGTTTAAAGCGAAACGTCCCAGAGAAGCTAAAGGATTTTTTTCCTACGCAGAAATAACGATCTTTGAATTAATCCTTCGCCAAATTATGTTAATTAAATTGTTTGGAACCCGCAGTTCCAAATGTCGGATACAAATCTTTCCAGTGAACTACGGTTAACTCTTTCAATTATGCTGAACAGAGTCGGATACATAAAAATGTCCGGCATTTAGAACTGTCACCATCATTAGCTCAGAAAGTAATTGAAACAAGATTCCTTCACGATTCGGAATAATAAGCGTAGAACATGCAAACGAATTACAATTTCGAGATAGAAATGTTTAAATTATTCTATACTTGGAATAGTCAGGATAGTACTCACGCTTCGCAGTACGGGTCCTTATTGAATCCTTTATAGTTTCTCATGTTAAGCGTCATGTTACATTCTTTGCACTTGAAACATTGCTTATGCCAAACCTACGGACAGAGAACACAGATGTGAAATTCCATTGGAAAAAATTGCTCTGAACAGATAACATAGGGATGGGCAATACTGAAATAGGATACAATTCCTAGTCGGAAACAAAGTACGATCAATACGCGAGCGATTTAAATAAAAAAAAAGTGAAAAGTAAATTTGTCGCAAAGAGCGAAAAATGTACGTAAACAGTAAATTTTCATCAACATAGGTACGTCGGACGGAATCAACTTACTTTGTCCAGGCATTTGAGCTCTTCGAAGAGGTAAACTGTTTTCTCACACCTGGCGCACGTTTTGCTCATTTTTAAGGCACAATAATCACATCAACGGTACGAAAATAGCCGAATGATAATGCGACAATCAGCGCGTGCTGGTACGAAAACGGGCGAAACTTAAGAACACAAAAAAATTGAAAACAAAGAAAAACACGCAACCGCCGAACGTCCGCGTCAACTGTCGGCCATGAACTGAAGTTCGGATGAAAAACGAAAAGAACGTTACGCCTTCACATTAACCATGGAGGTAGGAAGCGAATGGAAATTACTCCTCCTCTCATTTATTCACGATACGCGCGAAAGCATTGCAAGCGCTTTAAAAATGGCGGTTTATTAACTGCCAAAGGTTCTATTATGTCTGTGACACTTGTTTCTTTGCACGTACTTGTTTCAGATCAATATTAAACAATAAAAGGTGGATGCTCGCTTAAAAAATGAGCATTGGATGCGAAAAAATGAACATCTTGCAAACACGAGTGATTTATAAACATTTTCCTGCCAAACATAAATAGCTGCAGATTACTTAAACTCTTACATTGTCCTGTGACCAAATATGACGAACTTATGGCTTAATCAATAACAAATTCAGGTAACGAACTAAAGTAACGCTCAAGGTCTTGAATTCATTGTGACGGCGGGTGAATGTCGCTTGATGTCTTTCCATTTCTAGCTAGAAATTGGCCTTATTTTTAAAATTCTTCTTAAAACATTATTTGATAACTGGGCCCACTAATTTTGATCGAGATATAAAGTGTTCTAGATTATTAATCAACAATTTTTTATCTGAATCCAAAAACATTGGTAGTTTTATCCTTCTTATAAACATTTGAAAAATAAAATACATTTATGATGATGTTACATAAGCACTTAATAAGCTATAATAGTCTATACTTATTTAATATTCGTCTGACAGTCTCCTCTACTATACTCTCCGAAAATTCGCTCGCAAAGCAAAGTTGCATGACTTATTTGATCTATTTTCTGATAATTTTGACCAATTATAACAATATCGGTATCATCTTGAATAATAAAAAATTTTTACAAATTTACAGTCTTACATACTGATGAGCCAGTGTCTTCAGGCTACCCATAAATAGCTGAATTAAACAGACATAATAATTTTCAGTCTAATGACATCACAATAACTAAAGAAAAAAGCCACTGAACTTGAAAAAAAGTTTCCTAAGCTCAAACAGGGAAATAAATTTTTTTCATGACGCCCGTCTCTTAATGGTAACAGATCCTTTGATCAGTTGATGCAGAAGGATTTTCAATTTTGTAGAATCGGTTTTCTTCACTTGCACCTGAAATCATGAAAATATTTTTAATCAACAGATCAGTTAAGGCCATGTAGTTGAATTGGTAGTGATGGAAGAGCAAGCAAAGAAGAGGAGCTCATCATGGATGGCGATTTAAAACTATTCTGGACATTCTTCCTATTCTACCCCTGATGATGCCCAAAGAGGCGAAAATGCTCAGCAGGAAAACACGAAATGACTTCTGTTAAATCGCCGGGTTTGTAAGTTTTCTTCGTTTGGTTGTCGTCGCATTTGTTGTAGAGGAGTTGTCAGGGGGAGAAAAACCAGGCGACTTATTCTCCAGATTTTTAATGGCTGGCCGAGCACTTTCGCCCATTCGGGCAACTTCAGGGCGACGTGGAACCATGAGGTCCACAGTAAGTTTTCTGCAAGTGTTTTTGGATATACTGTGCTTGAACTCACCGATTCAGTTCCTATGTTAGATATGATTGCCGGAAATTTGGCCATATGTTTTCCTTCAACGTAAACCGTCTGCCCTCTAAGAAACCTGGAATCAAGATGGTGTTATTAACAATCAAGATCAACTAAACAGCTGTCCATAGTTAACAAAGAAACAGAATTTCAGATAGCTAGTTAGACTAAGATTCAATAATAAGAATAGGTTTTCAATAAGGCACATAAAGAGCAGAAGCCATTTAACCCATAAGTGAGAAACATCATGACTGTACCAACGGCATCATCTCTGAGCAGGCTCAAAAAGCAGGTGAAAATGAGCCATGAAGCAAAAGCAGCTTAAATACCGGTGACGTGATAACTCCATGAATTAAAATCATTAGTAATAGCTTAGTTCTGCGGTACAACACTTACAACTTAATTCACAATGAATATAATCTTAGGTTCAAAACATACCATTTCTTTTCATATAACAGTTTTCCATCTTCAATTTTGATGTCAGCAGGGTTACTAGGGAAAGGGCCGAGGGTTTGTATTCCGTTTACTGAAAAGGATCGCAATGATATTGATATGAGTCGCACAAGTACATTTTAAAAAATCGAGAAATAAATGCCACATTTTAGTAGCTATGCCAATTATATGCTGAATTAAAAATGAGACGCATTTTTGCAGTTGCTATACACCCGTTCAATCAGGAGGGAAAATTGTATAAAGAACTGTATTACCCTGCTTGGCAAAGAAGTTAACTGCTTAAATCGAAGACGTGAACCTTTTAAATTAAAATAGGATTATTATTTTTCTATTTTTAGAGTTTTTGATAATATTATTTCCAAAAGCTGTATTTTTTTAACGATACGGTCAATTTGAAACCGATTAAATTCCGAATTCATTGTTTTAAGACACCTAATCAAGTTTGCAGTTACAATCTAAGTTTCCAGACTCACCACCTAGAGAAGCAGTCCTTTTAGCGCGGGCGATCGCCCTCAGATCATCCTCGACATCTTTTTCGTCTAGGAAAAGATTAATTTGGCAAGTAGCTAAAGAAATTTTCCCCCGTCTCCGCTCTGGAACTGGTGGTGTTTCAATGGCACGTCTGCGAAGCATCCTCTGTGGTAACTTAATTTCAAACGAGTCCACTGGAACATAAAAAAATTAAACATCCTTTTGCTCAGTCGCAGGTTTTCTATTTTACTGATACAGAATGTTCAAGCGTCTTACCGTCTTTCATCGCTTGGTAGGAGACTTCAGCTTCATTTCTTCTCTCTTCAACCTCGTGCATGATGTTAGTTTTGAGCGCTTCTTTCTTTTCGTCAAACTCCTTCTTCGCAGCCTTGATCTCCTCTTCGTAATCTTTTTCCGCCATTTCAATTTCTCTATCCCGTTTGATTGTGTTCAGTTGAAGCCTGGAAAAATCACAACAATGCAAACCATTTATAGCTTCAATGATAAACAAGTCGATAACTTGCGAACCGCCAAAAAATTCTGTCCGTCCGCCGCCAGCACTTTTCTGACTGAACTATAAAAGCTTAATTCTTGCGATTTTCACCAAAGGTAAATTTCGGTCTGACAATAGCTCAATTCTTAACCAAATCGCTACCTCAATATTGAGGGTATTTTTGGGGGGTTTTGAGTGGGAGACAATTCCAACGCTTGTCAGACAAAGACTTGTTACCAATGTCTATAGATCTTTTGGCAATGAATCGAACGAGATTATCGCGAGATCGATAGCTTTAATGGATCTTGAGTTATTGCAGCTTTCACGTAAAATTTTGGAAATTTTCAGGAACTTGGCATGAGGTCATAACTCGAGAATCATCCCATACTCGTTGGAAAGCTCGTTAAACACTCTCTTCAGTTATACCGTTAGGCAAAACATTTAGCTTTTGATTGGAAAATTAAAAAAAAAAATTTTTAATGACCATAGATGTTACGAATCATTTGCAGCGTTTTGTCGATCAAGATAGCATTCCTCAGCGAGGTAGAGTGAAATTTTGTTGCAAACATCTCCTGATTTCAAGGCTCAGCAGTAAAAAATAAATTGAAACCTGCTCTGATGAAAATATTGCGATTCCCACCAAAAAATATTTTTTTCTAAAAGATAAAATAAAGGTTAAGATAATGTAAACCAACCTGAGTTTCATTTTCTGTTCAAGAGCTGCACATTGGCGTATGTAATCGGGATGACGTTTTTCTATCAAATCTTGAAGTTCCTGTTTTAGCTTGTCAACCATATTCGAGTGATCGCTGGAAGAAATAAAAAGGTTGGAACAAAGTGTTCAACAACTTACTCAACAGGGTTTTCTGACACAATTAATAGTATTTTTCCCAATCATTGATGTTAAAACGGTTGTTCATTCCGTATCAAACCGACCTACCATCTGCATTAAATAGTCAAAATTAGTGTCTAAGTAATTTTTCCAAGTCAGCAGAACTTAAAGGCGATGAAAATGGAACAAGAGGGTAAATTGGCATAAAATTAATTACAGTACAAGTTAGGAATGCACGATAGCCCGGCGTCGCTCCGGAAAATTGTAAAAATGTTGGTTTGCTCAATAAGAGGAAGTTTCCGGGGTATTTTGGGAGCATCCAGAAGTGCTCGGTATGATCGGAAACCGCTGGCTATTTTCAGCTGTCACAACAAATACAGGTGCAGTGCAGCACAGTATTTTTAAAATCAATCACAAAGCGAATTCCCCTTTTTTCATCAATATTGTTATTGTCAGGGGTTTACAGGGTAGTGAACAGCCAATTCAAAATCTTGAAGAAAGTGACTCAGATGCCGAAACGGACGAAAAGGAAAAAATCAGCTGGGCAGAAGCAGCAGATGAATCACTAAATACGTTTCTCTCTTTTGCTGAGACTACTACTGTATCTAAGAGACGCAGATTTGACGCAAACTTAATTCAGAGCAGCTTCGTTGTAAAGGAAATAGCTCTACGGCGAACACGAAACAGGCGAGTCTTCAAAAGTGCAATGTAGCCAGCTAGCATGGCTGGGAACAATTAATTTCATCGCTAACTACAATTAAAAGCCACAAACCGATTTAAACGGTGATTATAGGGTCGCTTTCTGTCTTTTCTCGATTTAGGTGATACTGTTCTGGATGGAGGCGAAACAGTGGTCTGTTGTTCAACTTCGCTAGCTTCTTGAGTGTCTGAAACGGAGTAAAAATCGTTCCAATTAATAGATCACGTGGGGCCTATCCAGGGGCGAAACTTTCAGCCATACAATGCGGCATTAAAGAGAATTTTAGAACGATTAAGGTGGTGACTGGAATGATAATCGAAAGATTCTCAATGTTCTGTAAATGTAGGCTGTATAATAAGATAGGTAAGGCGTTTTTCAAAAACGTGAAATTCCATTCCAATCACGGATGTCAAAGTCTTGGAGCAAGGACTTACCTTCAGATTCGTCGATTTCGTCCAAATCATAACTTGGGCGTCTCAAATTCCTATCAACGTCAGCGGAGGATCCCTTGAAAAAACAATGTTTGCGAAAAACGGCTCAATAAACGGAGCAATACACAAAATAAAAATAATACAATTTCAATAAAGGATTCAACGCCAACACGGTAAATACGGCATGATAACGGAGTATAAATGACAAAAAATCAGATGAAAGAATTCTTGACTTACGAAAGTTTTCAGTGTCATGATCGAACAGAACTGTAGCTAAAAAACAATCGAAATTCTTATAAACAACTCAAACTTTAACAAAATTATCTACATTGGCAATATACTTAACACATTAATTTAATCAAGGAAGCTTGTATTGTACAATTACAATGCTGCTAACATACAAGGTACAAGGAAGGTTACCCTCGAAGAGGGAGGCACACAGATTAGAACTAGCGATGAGATATCGATATCAATAGTATCGAATATAGCTAGTTTGGTATCGATATTTGATATTATAACATCGATATTCTAATTCCGATACTATTCATCACGATATTATCGATTCAACGATAACGGGATTTTTCTAATTAGATTTCATTGTTAAAAAAAAAAAAAAACTAAGTAAAACAATAGAGATGAGAGGAAGTGTAGGGCTTGAGAGGCCTTAAATAATTTTTATCAAAAAATTTTACTGAACTCTGCCGGCGCCATCTACCTGAGCGTTTAATACGTTCGTGAAATAATATGAAACGTGAGTCGCATTATTCGTAAGAAAAAAAGAGCTCGTGTTCGCCGAAGCGACGTGAGAGGCAAGGTTGGTACATTGACATCGATGTTACAAAAATATCGATGTATCGAACTTTTAACATAGATGTCTATGCATCGATTATTTGTTCACATCGATGTTTTAATCCTGATTTTCTCCATGAACATAACAAATAAATAATAAAGATGTTTAAAAAAAAAAAAAAAATCCCGCTAGACGACCATAGTAACCTCCTCCTTGTTTGAAGTCGGTTAATGAAATAAAAACCGACGAGTCAATCTTACTACGCATTTTAAAGCCGAAGCACATAGCAAACAGTGGACCTAAGGATATTTTGCTTCACTAGATTAATTTACAAACAAATAAAAGTATCGATTTTTGTTCGAAGTGTGTTTAAAATTTCGATGGTTTTTCCGATATTCAGTACCGTCGAGGTTGTGGGTTTTCGATGTCTGAAACATCGAACATCGATGTTGAAGCTTCGATGTCTCAACCCTAGCAAGTTGACTTAGCTGATACGCTTCATATCCACGATGTTAACCAACTGTAACGTCGAGGTGTCACTTCACACGACAATGTACACTTTTCTAGAGTCAGAAGCTCTCAACGTCCTTGTCGATTAATAATGTCAGTAGAGCAATCCTAATATATTTTTATGTCCAATGTGAAACAAGGACAAGGACAACAAAATTGTAAACAACAACAACAACGATATTATTGATACATCTCTGTTTCTGTGTTGGTAAGTTTTGATTATTGAACTCGATACATCTCGGGCTCGGATTGTCCGCTGTGTAGATTCTAACATTTCAGTATTCCCGCTAGCCTGTGTTGAACTGTAATCTGGTGTTGATTCGACTATTATAGGCTGCGAATCATGTCGGAGTACGAGTTAGCTTCTGGAGGATCCCTGAAGTTGAAGGGTGTAACTGAAGGCGGAATCAAGAAGTGAGTCTTTTGCTTACACCTGTCCTTATATTTTGCTACGGAAATTTGAATTAGTAGAAAGCATCCCTTTTTCTTCCCATACTCAGACACACGTCGGTAACAATAATACCAAGAAACGGTTTAACTGTCTGTGCTTAGAAAGGACAAGAAATGATTGGCAGTGTTGCGCATTTTATTATTCAATAGTAAACCATTGTAATCACCCAAGAAAATTTTTTTCTAACCCTCCACAAAATTTGATGTTTTGCATTTAATGGCATGAAGAATATTGCAGTGATTTGTTATCCCTTTGCTTCAATTGCGATCGTTTCCACATAACAACAGATTGGAAAACTCCGTAGCAACTAAGGTATTTTAAAATTAAAAGTTAAATTATTCGTCTCGGTACAGCTGAAGAAGTGAAGAGAGAGTTTGACTATTATTCCAGCGAGTATAGAACGATTTTTATAGCTCCAAAAATTCCCGAGTTACTATTCTACTCGAAAGCTGCGATGACTCGAGAACCATTTAATGTATCAACCCCGCTATGGTCTCATTCGATTCAGAGGTTCAAAAATTTATAAAAATTGATACCAACGACACCTTTGTTTTCCATTTTAGACAGAAAGCCTAATATTTTATAATTTTCCATGACCGTTTTTCTTACCTGTCACTCAGTTTTCAGTGCTCAAGATTTTTCTAATCAATTTTGATTTTTTAGGAAGAAAAAGAAGAAGAAGGACAGAAAAGAGAAGGAGAAAATAGAAGAAATAGCGAAAGAAGCAGCGAAAAAACCCGAGCTTTTACCAACTAAGGCTGAACTTGCTTTTCAGAAGATGCAAGAGAAAGTCGTACGTCCTTCAATATAATACTAGACTGATGCAGATTTTTTTCAGCGGAGCCACAATTTTTCACTCATTTCTCATGAGTTGTAGATACTCGATTATTCTGTAATTTTTCTGATTATTCTATTTTTTTTTTTTTTATTCTATTCCTGCATGTGCCTCCTAGAGTGAATCCACCTTGGAATAAGTTCGTTTGAATAATTCCTTTCAGGAAATGGAACGTATTATGAAGAAGGCGTCGATGACTCATAAACAGCGCGTCGAGGAGTTCAACAAACATCTGGACAATCTCACGGAACATTTTGACATTCCTAAAGTCAGCTGGACGAAATAAATCTGTCCTCTTCGCTGTAACCTGATGCTTGGGTATTCGCTGTGTTCTTTCATCATTAATAACAATCTATGAATCTGAAAGTTTTCTAACCTCACTTCATGTGCGAATAGAGTAATATCTAACAACTTCTTCAGTCTGCCATGAGGGGATAAAAAAAGAGTTACTGAGATCCACTTCAAATATAAAAAAAAGTATAAAATAAAAAATTTCAAGTACCTATAAAATTAGTTCTAGGTATCCTAATTAGGGAGCCGCTCATGTCTTTATTGGGCTACCTCCGAGACACTAATTCAAGAACTTTATCTATTGTTAAGGACCATGAAGTGTTCAAATTAGAGTTCAGTTGGCACACTAGTTTGGCATTGATTGGACGAACACTTATTACGTTTCAGACTGTACATTTCCTGCAAAAAATGTTCGGAAACCATGTTTTGTGATACCAGTAAAAGAAACTACATTTGCGAAAGCACTTTTCGGAATAAGATTTAAATCCAGTTTTAAATTTTCAGTATAGTTTTACACTTCACTTGTATTGTTAATTATTTGCAATAAAAATATCAACTGACTGATGACTGATTTTTATGATCAATATACAAAAGGAAACTGAGAATCTCTGCCACTCCATTACCGTCAGTATGATGTTTTTCATTCGGGAAAAAGAACAACATTTATAAAGGCCATGTATTTGTTCAAGTAATAATAACAGAAGATTGTTCGGTATTTCCTTTCGTCTATAATTCGCCACTAGCAGTTTAATTTGTCTTCCTGCCGTCGTAAGAAATCGAACAAAAAATACAGACTCGACAGGATAGGTACACAATATCAATTTCTATTCAGGTCATTCTCGCACCATGATTCGCCGTCGTTCGAATCACAAACGATACGTTGACCTTTTATAATATCGAATAACAACAACGAAGTAGGCCACTCTAAAATAATTTTTCTTTAACCTATAAAATCATTACACCGTTACGACATTAGGCCAAACATCAAGTTTATGGTTTGTTCAATCGTACCACTTTCTATTGACTGTAGTTTTTCTTCTTTCATTAGTAATAATAACAGGAAAGGTCACAGCTAATTAGATTAAAATCAAAATAGGCAGGCGTTGAACATCGTTTGATTTGATTTTTTGTTTAAATAAATTTACCGGTTAAGTAGTAAATGTATAGAAAGACTTTGTATTTTTTTTTTTTTTCTTTTGTTTGTTCTCTATATAAGCCCGAACATAACGAGTTTCCCATATTAAATCGACAAACGAGAGTATTTTTTTTCTTTCCTAAAATAGTTTAACCAAGCTAAGGCTGTACAAAAATAAAAGGAAAACGTGCGCGCTGATCCGTGTAATTGATATTTTTTTCCATATATTTATATTTATTTATATCCAACTGTAAATAACCTTAAATACGCTGTATAATTTATACTTATTATATACATCCGGCGAAAACACTAACTATAACCTACTTCTATTCCCGTACAGATTAGTATCTTTGTGTTAGGGCCCGTTTTTCGAACTCTTCATTAGTGTACATTCAAGTATGACCAAGCAAGCAAAATAATTTTGGTATGTATTTACAATTGTTACGAATTTTACAATATTGCGTTTCTTTTGACAACTTAACAATCAAGCGGATACCCATAACCGAAAAAAAATCTCTTATTTGATATGTTTTCTGACTTCGTTTAGTCGTAGTGTAATTATAATTTTTTATAGTTTTCGTCGTCTTTTCTCAACTTTTTTTTTCTCTTCTTTTTAATACGAAAGCAGTGCTGGTAATTAAGTATTTTCTTGCAATTCATTTGAGAAGAGAATCGGCAGGATTTCTCTTTGTGGGGTAAAAGAGTACGCGAAGGGACCTCTAGGTCAAAAGCGGTCCAAAGAACTTGCATCTTGTGAAACGTGTGAAAATTCAAATATAGGTTTTTCAACAATTATCATAAGGTTCACAGCGCTAAGGATATTGTCGTAACAGCTGTGATTTTCATTCCGAATAGTTTTTTTTTTTTTCAAAAAATGAAGAAATACGATGAATACATTTTTTAAATAATTTTTTTTTTTTTGCCTTTCAAGGTGGTCAGGGTAAACTTTTCTCCTCCTTGGTAAACGTTTCGTGAACGCTTTATAGGAACGTGGGAAAACGCCTGATTTGTTTACTCTGTGCTCTTTGAATTTATAAAACGGTGGAAAACCGACGAATTTTTTCTCACTTTCTCCTTTGCGAGTCTCTCGGGACAAAGTGGTCCCAAAGGTAGTGATTTCGAAGGTGCGAGTGCGTGCATGGGGAATGTGCGTGGACGAGAAGATGAAGGAGAATCGGATAACAATAACAATGTTCATTATTTTTGTTCTTATTTACACACTAGTATAATCTCGTTATCGTACAAAATGAATTTCGGTTGAAAAGATATGTATCTCTATTCAAAATGATCGGGCATCCGAAAAGACGACTTCTTATGCTCGTTTTGGCTAAGCTAGTACGAAAATAAATTAACGGATAATCTTGGAACTTTTCACTCGGTAGCGTCAATTGGGGTGAAATTGCAATCGAAATCAATCCCATTAAAACAAGGGTCTTATGCAACTATGCACCTTCCTTGATCACTATTGCTGCCTTGCAATATCACTGCACTTTCAGCAATATAAAGAAGAAAATTACAATGGAGCGATCATTGCTAAGTAGCCATACTGCAATGCGTAATAGTGCGAAGTATGGGCGCATTACTAGTACTGAACGTTTGACAGCTATACCGAGCAAATCACGATCCATTATTACAGTTATTTGAGAGTTTTTGCTTCAACCGGTGTTTTACGACGGTGGCCGATTTGCTGCATCATCATTTAGTTACATCATGTCAAAGAAAACAAACTTCTTGGTTCTTATGAGGGATAAGAGATTAAACAAACGAGGTGTTGGCTTCAATACAGGAAAATCTCTATCTCAAGGACCTCGCCAAGGTTCACCGGCTCATAGATTTCATCAAGATCGATAGGAGAAATTTCGTATCATAATTCAAGTTTTACGGTCAACTTTTCTTTTCATACAAGATCGAGCTCAATTAAATTGGATTTTCTTCGGAGTGAAAAACTCAGGTTATAAATTTGTGATAAAACACTGTACCTAGGCCGTACGAGGAATCGAGATCTTTGCAGCTTTATTATTCTTAATGTTTGTTTGACATCTATGTGAAAAAGTCAGATTCAGCTGACTCAGCTCTTTGTCGCAACAGCATCAAAACAAGTTTCTCCTGTGTTTTTGCTCTTGCGAGTAAAAACAGTGGGAACCTAAAACCCAATTATTAGAGCTGATGTTCAACATGGCTCAGTCGGAGCTCTATATAGAATAATAGTTGACCTTGATTGCGTTAAAAGCGGCACCATTAGCGCATATAATTTAACAAAGTTGTAGAGGACGCACGCTGACACATAGTAAAACAACGGATGAGCCAAGAACGGGTATGATCCTCCTGCTGAGCAGGAAATGCAAATATCCCTCAGTTTCTGTTCCTTCCGCTTCAAGCATCCGTAGCTGGATTCTAAGAATGTGAGTAATTCTGGGGTAAAAAGTAATTATTTTATTCTACACCCGTCATGGCTCATTTGACATTGGCTGCGTTCGAGCTCAGATGACTAGCATTAATATACCTATTACCCCGAGAGGATTACCTCTGATTTGAATACAGGTTGAAATGTGGATACTTACAAGTGGAAGGAAAACCGAAGGGTTCTAGCCGAACGCTCGGGTTGCTTGTTCGGTGTAATAATGCACCTAATACAGACACTCGATTAAATAAAACTTGAAATACTCTAAAAAAAAAAAAGCCTAAGAAACAAATATTTAGATACGCTTACTTTATGTATATTACGCCAATCAAAGAAATATTGGTTCAACGGAGAAAAAATTGCCATTTATTAGACTGAAAGGCTCAGGCTTACGCTTGCTTAAAAGGACAGACCCAATTCGTTGTTTGAATCGAGTTAACTTATTTCACGATATTTTTTCTTCATTATAGTAATTTTGTGAACGACATTCTGTGTTTAGAATCGTGAGTGAGACAAAATCAACATCAATTGCATCTTGTCAGCTTTTAGGTGCCTACTGCTACACAACGGAGGGAAAATAGAAATATTACGAACTAGATTTTTCAACAGAATCATTCCCTTTGTCCTTGCATTCATCACAATTGAATTTTGTGAGATTGAAGTTGAAACGACAACCCAACTTAAGCGGAAAAATACGTCAGGTAAAAACGGTTTTTAGCGACAGAAGTCAAAAATTTTCCCCTTCAAGAAGTTACGAATTTTATAAATACGTCAAGCGACTATGAAAAACGATGAATATTCGTTTTCTAATGGCGATTTCAGGTTGCTCGAGTAGCTACCACCGAATATCGATAAGCTGCCTTTGAAAATTGCTCAACGCTAATTATAACCGTTGTAAAAATTCACTCCAAAAATATCTTGCGGAGTTTTTTTTCTTTTGAATATAATTTGAACGTTTTTGGAAGAATTTCTCAAAAACGAATGAATCCTTCTTAATACCTAACAATGATTAGTAGACCGCTTTGCGAATAAACCAAACGAGGAAACTGTTTAGCAATCGGGAAGGTCATTTTTTTGGGTCGTACAAAATTTCTGCAGGTTTCGTTAATAAATTCATCTTTTCTTTTAGGTGTATTCGAGTGAGAAAATTTCGGCTATGAGAATATTTGGTAAAATTTCAATCATGAGTTGGGGAGAGGTGGATATGTGATGTTCTTCTGGTCGACTATATACATACAAAATAGCGAACGGGGGAGGGCAGTTTGAGCATCGTGAACAATATTGTTAGTTTGAGATCAGCTCCTGCCAGGCCTCTCTTGGTGATCGAAACCTCTGAGAGAGCGGGATTCACGCCTGTACATTACCTACCGCTTCAATCGCTTGACAGCGATGAGAAATTCACAATCTAACTTCATCTCCACCGCGTTATCATCTAATTCTTCGTTTCCAAGCGGTTCCACACTTTAACGCTCTCTATCCCTCAATCACTGCAAATAATTCAAATTTCTTACAGGAAATTTTCAGAACTTTTACCTAGGTACATTAAACCGGCGTGCCGATAAGTGCTGAAAAAATGGCGATCAGAATCACGGAGTAGCGGCTAATGTTGGCGACGGCTCCGCTCGTGGGCACACACTCCTGCACGGTTTGTACTCGTTGTTCTACAATTCAAGAGAAAATTGATGAGAAAATAGGATAAACCAACGTACCTTTGTAAGAGTCTGATAATTGATCTATTATTTCAGAAAATAGGGCGGCTTAATAAAAATTGACATGTCGCCAGCTCTCATCCAATAATATTGGCCCGGTTTATCAATTAACCCAATTAGCTACCTATATAATTTATCAATTATGGTTGTAGACAAACCATGATTACGGGCACTTGCCTGTCATTGATATTAGCTGAGGGAGATATTTCTTCCAGAAGGCACACTGCTTGACGCGCGGTCCCCTTCCTGTGGACGCTGTCGAATTGATGTCAAGGGTGATGTACTCGCGGCCGTAAGCCGTGTGCTGAGGCCAGTACGTAGACGTCCACGAGTTGTTGCTTCGCAAGTTGGGATTCCTTACAAAGAACGGTAACGTGTAATGAAAATAGTGAAGATCACACAACGTAAATAATTTAGAAAAGGAGTCAATACGGTTGGATGGAAGTTGTAACATGTAGTGGACAAAATTGAAACATGGCAGCACAGTTTGGCAAAACTACAAATTTTATCACAATAATAACAACTTGACGGCGTAGCCAGCCAACCACCGACCCAGGGCCGATTTGATTTAACAACGGGTTAGTTAACACTACGATCTTCAATGGTTCGAATAACCGACCCTAAATCAGTCGGGAGGCTGAAGTCGTTCTGTTATGCTACAAAAACAATAAATTGTTGAGGAGTCTCGACATTTCAACTCCTGCCAGGTTTAGTTTGAGATATAGCCACTAGATGGGCACCTCAGTGGGCTCTTCAAACAACTACTAAACATAATATTTTTTCACATCAGGAATTTTGACCTATAACTGCGCCATAAACCACTTGACCAATCGGGGCACTTGAGTTGCTGTGAAACTTAGAAGAGAGGATAATGGATTGAAGCTGCTTTACCCCGTTTTGGCGAAATTTGCCCAATAGTTCATCATCCTCCTGCTTAGCTCTGCCTCCCATGGCTGATAGTTTTTCGTTGGATTGAGAGGCTCGCCAAATATGTAATTGATTTCATCCCCGTGCATCACGCCCGTCCACGATGGCCAGGGATTGTTCAACGACCTGAAAAATTAACATTTTATAGACGAGTTGCTAACGCAGGTTATTGAAACTTTGTGTGAAGTTGAAAATTATTAGAGGTGTTTAAAATGTATAGGGGGATCATTAGGAAGCTCGAGCAACCAATAATAATATAAATTTTCCTTTGATGTTATCAAATATTATTTTTGCGAGTCTATTAAAATAAAACTTCCATGGATATGGTCAAAACAGTACACATGGATAGAGTGAACCACGATGAAATAAATGTGAGTTGTGATTAGAGTCTTTACTTTTTAGGGCCTACTGCTGGAACAGTGTTTAGTTGAATCGTAGTGTTGTAAAACCAGCAGTGAGTAAATTGTGTATTTTCAGGCTAGTCTAGTGCAAAGAATTGTGTCGCTACCTAGCGACGGATTTGCGAGCTTCTTGCAGACAGGCTAGAAATTATCGATTTTATTATAAGATCAAAAACTTTCATCTCCACCCTATATGAAGTGAATTGAAGCAACTAGATTGACTCAAGAAGGAAAAAATTGTCTCTGGGATCAATCCCAAAATAACTGCTTTCGAATCCTAGATCATAATAGGCTACACAGCTGTTGTTAGATATTATTGAGAAAAATACTGCTTATCTAGAATCAGTGCAGTAGTTTGATTCATACGTCGCTAAGTAACCATGCGGCTCACCACTCATCCTTTTCACTAGAACTAAACAATCGCTTCATCCATCCCTCTATTTTTTTCTCCAGACAACACACTAAAGTTACCTGTGTGTAAAGAAGTACATGTACACGTTGTTGCCAGTTTCAGCGTACGTGTGCGCAAAATCATTCACACTACAAGTGAACTGGTAGTCGCCAACCATTTTATCGAGGGAGTCGCGATTTTTAATCGGATCGTCCGGATTGCTCCAGTCTGTGTATTCAAACACGATCGCCTGCTTGGCCACATTGTTCACGTACGGGTTCAACTCGCGCACTGCTTGTAGAAATTCTTCTCGGTTCACATACACGTTCTCTTCTTTGCGAAAGAGCTCTGTGAGGTAGTAGATGATGAAGTAGTAACCTTCCTCCGAATTGCTTCCCATGATGATACTCGTCTTCTTAAAATTCTTATTCGCCAGGTTCCGTTGGGGAAGATCATCGACGAAAGCGCCGTCGACGATCGGCACGAATGGGAACTCGCATATGCCCAACGTTCCCCATTCGTTTTGGACAAGATCTGTAGCATTGGCCTTTCGCAGGCAATCAATTACAGCTTGGATGTCGTCCTTAGAATGGGGGCAGCCGACAGCTTCGGCCAAGCGCAGACCTCTTAGGATGCTCTCGTTTCTGTTGACTATCGCCCAGGGAGCAACAGCCGATCCGCTCTCCATTATCGCCTAGAAGACGAAAAACTGCTGATTCCAAACAACTGCATGAAAAATTTGCAAAAGTAGATAATAAATTAGTGAAGCACAGATATTCCAAGAAAGTTCCAAAAGTAAGTTCTGATGAGAGAAGTCAGTTATGAGGACGAAGAGGAGTGGTTTCTTGGTAAATAATTGGTTACCAAATAATGGAAAGAAACAGTCCTAAAACTTATATAATTCAATAATTCATTAATAATTCCATATTTGTATGTGGTGAGCATTCCCAGCACCATTTATGAAAGATCTTTCAGGGCCACAAATTACACAAGAGTAGTGGCCTATGTGTCTAAATTAGTGGACCTCCTCAGAACCAATTGCGTCTTGCTATTTTAAAGTCTTCGTCCAGAATTCTTTTCTCCTGATGGATGGTTAACTCGGCGATCTCTCAGGAACTAGGCCAGTGTAGGATTGTTAAGATATCCTACATATAGACCATCAGTACAACGTTCATATGTAGAACCATACAAGCCCACAATTAACTTACATTCAACTGGGTGAACTAAGTGCGACTCAGGATGACCGAGCACACCATCAATAAGGAATTAGTATTGCCCAAAAATAACACCAAAAAATATACCCTCCGTCTCTTTTCCTTTCGATTACAAACATTTTGGAACTTACTTTTGGAAGCCTGCTAAAACACAGTGTACACAAATCTGATCGACAAATGACCGATGTTAACAAATGTTGGTTGATCACAAACCACTAAGAGCATCCTATTAATCAACATACCAACCTGTTTGAAAAGGTCCCTGCTCAGGGGAGATAGAAGATGTAGGGACACGGAAACTGCGCCTGCACTTTCCCCAAAAAGCGTCACTTGAGTCGGATCGCCTCCGAATTTGTCAATGTTGTTGCTCACCCATTGGAGAGCCATTCTCTGATCGAACAGGCCGGCATTGCCAGGAACCTGAGTGATAAACAAGATGATTGATGAAGATTCAGTACTATCATGTGTATGGATGCTAGATATTGTCAATCTTGAGTTTGAGCAGGAGCTGAAGACAACAGAAAGCAATATAATTTTTCGAGAATTTCAAAAGTTGAACATTTCATTCCCTGGTTGGGGAAGATTGGTTTAATTTCCCTGACTGGAGAGAACAGAGGAAAAAAGATAGGTTAGCAGGTAGAGATTTTGGAACAGTCCACATCGTCATTGTTGAGCAGCACAACTCGTGGAATCCTGACACAGAACCACTCAGAGGACTGAGGAAAATAATAGTACTGCACAGTCTCAAATGACCATTATAATTATTCTCACCTCGGGCGTATCGAAGAATAAGAAACCAAGAGATGCAACGCGATACTGCATTGAAACGATGATCACATTCTCTTCAGACACCAGCGTCTTTGGATCGTAAACTTCAAGCGTCGCCGAGCCCGAGTAGAAGCCCCCACCGAAAATCCAAACCTGTTGAAATTCATTATCGTTCACATTCTCATCAAAGAAGAAAAATATTAATTTATTCTTATAGCCTGTAAAAACCAAAATAGAAAAAACTTTGAAAGCTTATATTCGGAAGTACTGCGTGCCATCCAAAATCCGGAAAAGGCTAATTATGTACAATCACTGGGAGAACATTCTCTGAACATTTCATCGAGTTTCATTCATTTTTTAACAGAGACACGACGATTTAGGTCAATTTTTGACCACAAGCACACAGACACTTGTTCAAAAAGTTTTTCCAAATATACTATAATATAACAATTTCTTCCAAATTCATCTCCGTTCCGAGTGGGACTTTTCAGACGATCACAATACATCAATTTACAACGTACCTAAATATGAAAGTAAAAAAGTACAATTGATTTGAGACTCGTGCACTATATACGGACCATAACGGCAGCGTTGGTTGGCCTCGGTTTGGGTACGATTACATTCAGGTAAAGGCAGTCTTCAGAGAGGGGACTGTTAGGATTCCACATGGTCGCTCCTGGGAAGTCGCCGAACACCGTATCGATGATTTGTACGCACGTGTTGGGCGGCCGCGTGGCGTTCAGAATATGGTCCCATTTGTCGATCGGTTTCGGATGGCGAAATCTCAGTTTACCTGAACAACATAGCATCCATTTACAAAGTAAAATAACAGCAAACAATTGTGATACATTTTTATAATCCTCATCTAGGTAAAGCTGATTTTTCTTTGCAAAATAACGCCTAAAACCGCGAAATGTTTTATATTGAGAGGATATTTTTTACGTGTTGCGAGAAATGTTTCGGAAAACGCTCAACGTTATCATCCAGACGCGAGGAGGAAGTTCTGTTGGCTGAATAACGTAGTACTCAACCGACAACCTCTCACTCGGGCGAGAACATGTCCGAACACGTTTACCAACCAAGGCTCAATGAGATGCAAGAGTTTGCCAGAAGCCTCGGCTTTGTTTCACATTCTCACACGTTCGGTGAAGAGTTTCCCTTTGGAGAAATTCCTTCTCCCGCCTCCGACGTGCTAAACTTCTCACAGATAAGCTATTTTGCTCGCCCAGCTGCCTGACAAAACTATTTTCGTGAAACGGCGGAAACACCGCAAACCGAAAACGATAAAAGGCGCGGAAATTTGCAAGACAGACAAGGACGAGGAGGGATATTTCATTTAAAAGGAACGCACTCGATTATGTAAAATGGCTAGGTGGAAAAATTGATAATAAACTATTGGCTGGGATGGTGAAGATCTTCGATGGAATACATAATATATATACGTTCATTGAAAATGGCCAACAAGAAGACGTACCGATTTCACGTACGCCAGGGAACACAAAATTAGCAACCATGTGCAATCAAATCATCAGAAATATATCGTCCCGAATATTACCGCACTCTCAGGAATAATCATTCAATCATAAAACCCCTAACAAACAAATGGAACAAATTGTGAATCGGTGAAATTATTATTTCTCTTACCAAGAGGTTTCTGAGCGTAGGGAATGCCGAGCCAAGCGTCAACGTACTTGCCAGTGGCTGCCTGGAGTATGGTGCCGCGGACTTTGCCCTTATCCGTTTCGATGAGCAGTTCGTCAGGGAGCGACGCCCCCGCCCCAAGAACCACCGCAGCCACCAACAGCCACCTCATCTCTCCTGCAAACGAAGAAATTTCATTTTTGTCGTGAAGTGGAGAAAAGTATCGAACTCTAAAACATCGATGAATTTAACCAAATATTTAATCGATTTACAGATCGATTGGCGTTGAAAACATTGAATAATCGATGTTTAACATCGAATAATCGATTTTTAACGTCGGTTGCATTTAGAACGAGCGGTAAAGGGAAATAAAAAAACAGCACTCAAAAATCTGGCTCGGCGGTGGTGGTGCTGTGTGTGTTGGTCACAACTGAATGAAAAAAAACCTTGAAATTATAAAGATTGAAGAAAAAACGCAAACTAACAATCGATTAATTGCTATTGGACATCGATTAATAAGGTCACATGGAGAATCGATTAAAAATCATCGATCGTTTCATTAAATTATCGATTTTACGGATAAATCGCTACCTATGCCTAGCGTGAAGTTGAGAGGGGGAAATTCGAAGTGCCTATTTTCCAATTCTTTATGTCTTAGCAAGATCTTATGTCTTTTTGATAGTGTACTATCTTCAATTAGTTCATTATTGTAATATTACTAAATTTTCTCAGCTCGAGCAAAGTCAAACAGAAGAGTACAATGATATTGTGTATGATAAGGATATGCTAACAAAAGAAGTAGCAGCATTTATGGGCTGTAGATAGTGTACTGCTACCTTGAAGACGTAAATACCGAATTAGAGGATTAGCCCCACGTCAATAGACAAGCGACACCGAGAGGACGGAAATTATACAATCTAACGTTGAGCGATGAAAGGGAAAACACTTAAAAACTCATTGTTCAGCGACAGATAACCGATCATAAACGTTGCAAATGATTGACAAGTAGTTTGTTATTCCTTCGCATCAATTAAGATTTAAAGAGACTACCTACTTGAAACTATCGCAAACACTTGTGTACTTTTCCATTGGAAAACAGGTTGGAAACCATAGGGAGTGCTATTAAAACTATCGATCTTTTTAAGCATTCATCAAACACACCCGTTTCAAAAATGTTGGATAAATATTCAAAAATCTAAAATCGAAATCGAAAAAATTCCATCAAAATCAAAAATATTTCGCATTGAAAGTACCTTTGAAATGAGGTAGCGATTTGAATGAAGAATTGAGCTATTGACAGGTGAAAAATGATTTTTGGTAAATATTCAAGTAAGCAATAAAGTATTGATATTTCCTTAGAAAAGCGTTGATGGCTTTTTGTATTTTCTTTGTTATTATTTTGTTAAATATTTGGATTCCACGCGCTTTCAAAAGTGAAAAAATACAATTTTGAGGGGTTTACTTTTTTTTGGGCGATAGCGATGGTTTTTATTGAATAATTCCAAAATCAACACATTTATATTAAAGCAACATTTGGCCGACTTAAGTTATCAGCTGTACATGCTGGTAATAACTATGAACAGAACTATGAGGACGAAAAGACGAATAAGAACAGAACAAAGGTGAGGCAGGCGTGTGTGCATACGCTATTCCCAGCTTAATCGACTCGATTTTTCAATACCAACCGGCTAAAGTTCACGTAATTCCTTACAGAAAAAGTTTCAGATTAAAATTAACGAGCAAGACGAATATTGCACTTCAAAACTTCATCGCCCATCCGCGCAGTTACATTTTAGCCAATTAGAGCTGATTGTAATAGCTAACTAAGCTCTAAATCCAAGTTGCGTGCCACCTTTCGACTGATCAATCATTCATCCGAGTAAACGCAATCGTTCTCATGTCATTCGACCTGCAAACCATCAATCTCTTTGCCTAACTTTATTAAACGCGCCCGTTCGAAACTTTCACCACTTTCAGTTTTGCTCCCTACAAAACGCTCGGAATAAATCTCAATTATACGCCGCCTAATTCGAGATTGGCGTGTAACAAGTAGCCCACGCTTTACCCTCAATGGATGATATCAACGAACCTTTCACATCCGACTCGAAGGTGGCATTTTATACCCTATCTTTACGGATAGCTAATTGTTTTTTTTTTTTTTCATTTTGAAAATCCTAATTCTTCGAAAAAATAATTTTAACGATTGCTTTGAGTTCCATGCCAAATTTCTGCAAATTCGATTACCGCGGTTTATTATTGAACGAACCAAAAATCGAGAAAAAAAACCGCTCATACCTCGGAAGTACTGTATGTTATCCAAATAAAGCCTAATACGTATCACATGTAATATTTACTATTAATTCAAGACCTGTAGAGCGATCAAATGTTGATTTTTGCCCTGTAAAATTCGCTACGCTATAAAAATCGTGATTCTTTTCGTTACTATATTCTTTGGCCTCTAGAGTACTAGGCTTTATAGCCAAGTTGCATGCGACGAGACAAAAATAGATAACATTCCGTTCGAAAGGAGCAGTGATTTAATGTTTACATTGAATGCGAATGTAAGCACTCGAATTCTAGACGGTCTAATTATATTCGAAAGTGGAAAAAGAGGTGTAAGTGGCTAACCGAACGGTGGGCAAAGTACAGAAATGAGGTGGAAGTGGCAAAGAGGCCAAGGTCGCGGCCCTCATGCAGATGAACACTGCAGTAGGCGCACGCTATCTCAACTGGACGAGGGGCCCTTTTCAGCATAGCTCTAAAATGCTGTACTGCATTCCGCCCTCTTTAACATTTCGGGCCGTTCGGAAGGAGGCCAATTCAGCCGGCGTGGCGCAGTGCATGCAATCAGGAACGGCCATCGGGCAAAGAGGGGCGGAAGAGGCGCCACCGGTTACAACCTTCATCCCTCGTAAGGTTACCATGGAAGAATAATTATTCTTCCCCAAGCGAATGCAGTGCTTTCAGTGGCGCCAGGTAAGCGCCTTCCGCTCAGGCCTCGTCAACATTTTCATGTATACGTAAAAGGAAGTATTGGGACCGTTCGATCTGAATTCAGAAACGTACTACTTAAAACATACTACTTAAATACTCGTTTACTTCAACGACTAAATCGGCAAGTTACTATAAAATCGGGGAAATTTATAAAAAGGCACTCATAAAAGTAGGTACTCTATGGATTTAATTTGATTATTTACTAGAATATTCATATGATGGCAGGTGTTTAAACCAGAATCAATATAAATCGTTGATTATTATCGACTGAAAGAGTGTTTTTGCCGAGTCAATTCAACCTAAATTAAAATTAGAGGGCTCGCAGCTTGAACATTTGATTCCTTCAAGAAACGGAGCACTTTTCTCACCTTGAGACCTGGAAATAATAATTCTAACGGGAAATACTGACAAAGTGACCTGTTGTACGTGACAACCATGAAAATCAATTATCTGCTCGCCATAAAAAATATTTCAAGACGTCGATCGTATGAAAATGTAATTTCTTGAGGCCGGTAAAAATACAAATAGTGAAAAACGTTGCTAACGATTGTACAGCGGTTTATTATTCCTGCTCGGCCAGCCAATAAAGAATCGGAGAATGAGTCGCCTGGGTTTTCTCCTCCTCACAACCCCTGGATATAAAAATTAAAGCTAATATAGTATGTTATTAGTAATAATAAATATTTTTTCCTGTAAATATATTCTTTTCATGAGCGAAATCCGTCAATAATTTAATTCGGTGTAATATGATACAGTATAAAATATTTGTTATACTTTCTATTAATAATATATTAGTTATACATTGATAATATATTAATTATACTATAATAAATATATATAGTATTTAATATACTATAATAATATAGTATAAAGTTAATATAGTATGTTATTAGTAATTAGTAGTAGTAATTAGTAATAATTAGTAGTAATTAAGTAAGCAAGTAGTAATTAGTAATATAGTAGGTTATTAGTAATTCGTAGTAATAATAAATTTTTTTTCAGTAAATATTCTTATGTGCACAACTAGTCAATGATTGGTAAATTTGACGTTTTTAATTGTTCAATATGGCATTAATTCGATTTTTACCGTTCGTCACACACGCATACACACACAATACCTCCTCATTATTCGCATCTTTCGAGCGGTTTCCCCTCGCTTCAACACAAGCGAATTTTCGAACTCTTTCCCGTACTTATAGTTCGAAAATTGGGTGTGAATAAGTGGCATATACTAGGTTGCTCTCTTTTCGTTAAAGGCCACAAAAGATACGGAGGAGAAATGAGAAAATTCAAGAGCCGTGTGCGAAAAGCAGATTAAACGGGTCAATTGATGAGCGGCCCGGGAATTTCGTTGTTATTAGAAGCCCTCGACAAAGAATGGTTGGCCATCGGAGGCGGAAGAACGACAAGGCTCGAATACGTTTGGAGGGGAAAATGAAAGAAATTCCAGCGCTCGTGAATAGGACAAGCATTATTGTCATCGCTCGGACAAGAAAACGGGAGATTGGAAAGTTGCATGTGTGAGAGCGAAGTTCGCAACGCTCCAGCCCTGTTCGATCTGAGCTTATTTCGGTCTCGTCACTGATCCTCTATTAAAATCGCCCCAGTCCACTACCCTCGCCTGACCACCGACAGACAGTTCTGTTCTATCGCCAATAACAACAGCCCTCCCACGATTTTTCCAGCCTTCCCCCTCTGTCATTTTTTTTCTGTCAATTCTATTTTTAGCGACGGAAAAATGGAAGTTACGAGCGAATGGGCGCCTTGTCGAACGGCGCTAGTAGAGGAACATTTATGAGGAAGTTCAACTATTAAATGTTGCATGGTCCTAGATAATAATTATCGGAATTTTTTCTCTCTCGCTCGCCTCGATCAGAATTCCTCAGAATGATAAATATTTGAGGTCTTACAATTGTGGAAAAATAGTTATTCGACTGAAAAAATGTTAGCTAGTTCCTCACCTCAGTGTCTAGGTAGGTATTTTATTTATTCTTTAAACGGTTTTAGCCAACAATTTTTAAGGTTGACAAAACTAGTACTAACAACGACTTTATGAGACTTCATACCTGCTAGAAAAATATACAATTGATATTGATTCTTCGTTTATCATTTTTTCTGTTTACTCGCTCATTTAAATTTTTTTTAAATGATAAATATTAGATATTTTTGCTTATTAATTACCATACTGTAACCGCTCAAAAAAAAAAAAAAAAAAAAAAAAAAATTGCCACAAGTGGCTTGAAGGTACGCTGAATTGGAACATCGAATTAATCAGCTAAAAGACGACCACTCCAACGATTATAGAACGATTTTCATAGTTCCAAAAATTATCGAGCCTCATACAAAATTTTTTAAAATCTCAAAAATTCAACAAAATCGCCGCGAACCATTACAGCTATCAACATTGTCATGCTTCGGTTCAGCGTCCAAAAACCCATAGGAAAAATCTAAAAAAATTTTTTAAAAATTAAATAAAAAAATCAATAAACATGGAAGTAAAAATCTATAGAAATACCATTTACACCTTTGTCGGTAAAACGTGATCAAATAATAATGAACTTCAGTCTTCACCTCAAAAACCTCCAAAAATGACCAAAACTCGAAGTGTAGACGGCGTAAGGACGGACAAATTTTTATCACTGGATAATATTCTGGTTTTAAATGCCTCGAAACGGAAATATCACATTTTGATCAGATTTTTTATCTTGGACAATTGCAATAGTATATTATTAAAATTAAGATTTTAGTTAATTAATTTTAACTTAATTTTAATTAATTAATTTTAATAATCCGAGCTGTTTTGTATATTTTAATTGATTTTATATTCAATTTCCTCAAATTTCTTCCACAGAAACTATCTTTTGGAAATTAGCGAACGTGGCGGAAAAAATTCCGAAGTTGAGACTTCGAAGTATGAAAATCAGAAAATTTGATTAAATGACTGGCAGTTTGCCATTTTTCTCTTTAAATTCATATTTTACGTCAATTTCTAGTAAGAATGATCAATAAATTACAATTGAACAGCCCGGTAAGTATTTGCAATGAATTTATGAAGTTGAATAAACATTAATATTAAAAATGGAAAATACTGATGGTAGAAGTTAAAAAAAAAAATCGAATTTTTTCAACGTTTGCAGAAAAGCTAATTTAAATTTAAGCGAATATTCTCATTTAATAAGTTCAAGCATGGGTGAACTTACCGATGGTCAACAAACCGCTGTAGCCATAGGTCTTCTTAGCACATTTCTGTGTTCCATCTCATCAGTGCCCATCCACAATCATCACCTGCAACACATGTGGAAAAAATTAATTATAATTTAAGCAGAGGTAATGTCCGTGCTATAGATGTCATTAGACACATAGACAATTCCGAAAACGTTCTGAAAATGGGACGTCGACATATTTCAGCCACCTAAAATTTCACCACTGTTTTATAAGACGATACGAGTTATCTCGTTTGAAGCCAAAACCTGGGCGTGAGTACCTGATCCTTCTTCATCACCCTGACGAGGCTAGAAGAGGCGAAAGTTCTCAATAAGAATAGTTTTTTATATGTGGTAACCGCACGTTTCATTTCAGTCCGTCAAGATTCAGTTAAAACCGATGAAATATCCAGAAATGATTTCCCAACGGAAATGAGGCATTATTGAATTCAGGATAACACGCAATACTTCCGAGAGGCAATGTTCAATTTTTACTTCAATTTTTACGTATTAAATGGTCGAACTCAGCACGGAGGAGTACTAGGAAGAAATTTTTAGAGGACTATATATATACTCAGAAACAATTTCTGTACAAGTGTCTGTGTGTGCGTCTGTGGAACAAAAGTAACATAAATCGCCGTATTTCCCCGAACTACCGTGTGAAACCACCTTTGCGCATAACAATCGGCCAGAATTATAGTGACAAAAATGACGGAAATATTTGCTAACGTCCTGTTGACAAAGCCCCAGTTTTCACATTGTATCTCGTAATGACAGCAGGCACTGACGAGATAAATTTTTAAAACGTTTCTGCACTGCGCGATTCGAAAGCGGGAAACGAAAATAATTGGCAGAAGTTTAGTGGACTCGATAAAGGAGGAAGTCAAGAATTACTTTGATCGCAGGCGGCAGATAGCGAACGGGACGTGCGGATCAGTCGGCGCTGATACTGCGCCAATGAAGGAATCAGTGGCTCAACTGATCCTCAGCCTCAGCCGAACACCGAACTGGCTGAAGGTTGAACTCGACGGAACGTTGAGCCGCGGGAGGGGGCGACAATAGCGCCTCTTGTAGGGAACAACTCAACCCGAATCTTCTAGCGGCGTCGTCACATTTGGCGAGCAATATGCGACGTGCCAAAAAACCAAATTCCTCGCGTTCGTTTTTATTCGCTCAACGGGTCGAGATGTAAGTAAGCGAAGCTTGGTAACGCTGGCGGAACATCAGATATTGAGTGGACCTAATAGTGAGTTATAGTGAATTTCGCGGTTTGGTTTATTATTCAATAATAAACCACTTTAATCGCCCAAGAAAAAAAAATTCGACCCCCCTCAAAAGTTGATGTAGAACCAATAAAGCTATCGACCCGGCGATGGTCTCATTCGATTCAGCGTCCAAAAATCTATATAATTTGATACCACATTTTTCTGAAACGCCCCGGAAAATATGGATTTTCTCCTCCTCAAAACCCTCCAAAAATACCCTTAAAACTGAGCTAGCAAGTTGGTTCAAGAATTAGGCCGCCGGAGGACCGAGATTGATTTTTGGTGAAAATGTCAAGAATTTAGCTATTATAGTTTGGCCGGAAAACTGCTAATGGCGCACGGCTTACAGACAGATTTTTTTTTATTGGATATTCGGATTCTACATGCTTTGATACGTAAAACATCAAATTTTGAGGGGGGTTAGAAATATTTTTTTTCTTGGGCGATTACAATGGTTTATTATTGAGTAATAGACCAAAATAGCAGTCAGTCCGTTGTCAGTACTCTTCTAGAGAGACTAATTTATACGTAAAATTTTAAAGAAAAATGTCTCACTAACAAATGGCTCAATTTTTTAGTCAAATCGCTACGTCAATTTCAAATTTGTTCAAAATTTCGAATTATCATTTTTTTTTTTTGTTTCGAGTTTGTTTGAATTTTTTCCGTTTGTTCGTTAGTGGGATTACAATTTTTCTGGGCTATGGTTGTGTTTTTTGCCCCAATAGGCATTTGGACGCTGAATCCATTGCGACCAGAATGAGCTCGATAGGTTCAATGGTTCTCGAGCTATTGCAGCTTCTGTGGCAAATTGTTGAACAAACGGCGTTGCTTAATTTATCCTCTTTAATGGATACTTATTACGCCAATTTCCCGTGAATAGGCGGAGTCAATTAAGAAGTTACGATTTATTCGATAGTTCTACCGAGGGTCGCTACCGTTGTTTTCTTGCGGACTAGTCCCAAACTGAGAGGGAAATAAAGGTGAGCATGGAGAAACGGTGTGATAGATTAGAAGAAAGGAAAAAGACTGCGGTTGCGGTTTCGGTCGGGAAGAAAGGAGGGAACGTGTGGGCACTGGGCCCTGGGACTAGGACGGGGAACTGAGGCTAAGGCAGGAGTCATATCAGCTGGAAATCAATACCCCGAGCCCAAAGGTCAACCGAAGCTGTGTAAACATTGCCCCTTATCGAGTGGGGTACCGAGCGGTAGTCGATCCGATCCATCCTCGGCTATTCCAGATTTACTGAGTTTTGTATAATACACGTAATAGCAATCAGTTCGTCGAAAAATCGGTTCTTTCAACGCGTCGCCTTAAAACGCAGAAAGCGTCGAGAATCGATATGCGATTCCTTCATCGGAACTTCTTTGGCATTCAGGTTTGCTTCGGCAGTTCATTCATTTGGAGGAAACTATTCGCCATTTAAAACGCCGGTTTCTTCCCGTTTTCGACTGACCAGCACGAACCGAAGTTCCTATTGAGCGGCAGTTACACGAGGGCAGTAATATAGTTGGCTGGAGCCAGTCATCTGGATTTGCATAGGTAGCTGGGAACTAACACCGCTCCAGACCTCCCACTGAAAAATCTCAGATGGCTTAACATATGGAAATATTGTCAATAAAACTTTGAAAATTCACTTCTGCTGTACCGTGAGGCGAATAATTTAGCTTTTAATTTGAGCATTAAGAAAAATAAAAATGATTAAATCACCATAGTTGCTAGGAAGTTTCCCCATATAGTTACGTTAAGGAGGGAAATGCCCCCCAACTTTCATATGCTATAACAAATCAAAATAAAAACATAATAATTATTCCATTAAATATTATATAATATATTCCACCTAAATAAAGTTTAATATAAACCAAAAAATATTAATTGTTATAATTGTATAACCGCAACTGCTGGCACAATTTTAGTTATAACTCTTATCTTAGCTAAAAATCAATTCCTTGATCATCTTAAAATTCAAAGACTAAAATTAAAATAAAGTATTATTTTTTAAATAATATAATTATCACAACAAAATTTATATGAAACACTTAAATAAATTAATATACAATACTTGAATTAAATATAATTAAGCGGTAAATAAATGAGAGGGGGGGGGCACTACCTAATATACAGGTATCCTCCCCCCCCTCCGGAGTCCTGTTTTTTGGTGGAAACATAATGTTCGGAATATTTACTTTACGGCTGGTCTTATTACATTATTATTGAAGCAAAGAAATAAAAAACTATTGCACGATCATTTGCAGCGTTTTTATTTTATTCATCACAAGATTCAAGCACAAATCGTGCAGAAGCCTCGATGTCCCAATGGTCCTCATGGTTTTTGTTGTACTGGTTCCAGTTTAATTGCTTCGGCTAAACTGGTACTGGCGCCAGCCAGCTTCCGATTGGCCTTATTTAACTGGCGCGTGATAGCTGGAATGTCTATTGGCCTCGTGTAAAGGCGGTTTTACGGTAACATTTTCCCATGAGGCGAAGTCGAGTCGCTCGTCCGAAGCTTCGGCAGCGGGTGTCGAATGGCATCAGTAGAAGGGCATATCTGCGGCTCGTTAGCGGGTATCCGGTAGCTTCTTGGTGACTGAGGCCGATGACGTTTCCATTTACACTATCATTAAAACTGTAGCAAATTCAAACTATCAGGTCGCAGGATATTCAAGTGAATCTTCTCGGACGACCCGAATATCTCTGAATAAATAAAAAATGTATCAAAATCGAGTTCAAATTTTGAATTTAATATGGATTAAGATTGTACGCTGTGTTATAGACCGCGGGGTAGAATTCCGACAGTTTATACAGTGCACTCAACGCGTATCCGTTTTGAAGGTTTTTAACCGACTTCAAAACGAGGCGGTGACTCCAGTTTACGCGTTTTTTTTTGAGCTGTATTGAACACCCCTTAACTTCTAGATGAAAGCTAATTTTTTATTGTTTGTAATTTTCAACTGCTGGAATATGAGTCTAGTTTGCATACTCAAAGTTTGGTATGGATCAAAGGCAGACAAGTATTGAGTCGTATTTTAAAAAAGTCTTGAAATTGCGTTTTTTTTTATTCATACGGTAGTAAAAATAGATGCAAATAGTTACGTTGTTACAAATGGCAAATAGTGTAAAACGACTCTGATTTTCTATGTTTGTTGCTGTTGGCTTTTTAGCCTGCACCAACATAAGCTATAAACACAATATTCATTCCTGATACCATCATGAATAGTTTGTCAAAATATTGTTTGTGGGCTCTTCAAAATAAAGCTTTCCAAATTAAAAAATGTGTCGCTCACTATTTAACACCATCTTGTGAGAATAATGAATATTTTTCCTACGGCGACACCCACAACAGAAAACGCGATAAAGCGGAAGTACTCCTGAGATTAAAAAAAATTAGGATCAATTTTACGCACTGAAAAATTTGAAAATTGGATTAGAAAGCAGCATTACCTACTTGAGCGGATCATCCTTGAGGAACTCTTCGTTAAACTCTTTCGAAATACTTTTCGAGCCCTCCATGCAAGCATGGCTGGTTTAAGGAATGCCTGAACATCATGTTCTTAACCTCCTCCCCCACGGCAAGCCGCAGGGGTTCCATCTCCATTTCTGGAGACTACCTTCCGAAGAAGTACCCATTTGCCGAAAGGGTAGAGTCGTGCGTCCCAGCTCACACTCCCGGCTATGCAGGCCGGTCTCCCGAGTTATTGTTTGTACACGTAACTCACACGCCGGGAACTCATAGAGTTCCCTTCCCCACCACTGGTCAGCTATCGCCTTCCAGTTGGGGTATGGCAACCACAGCCCCCACAGCTCATTCGACAATTGGAAAATATATTTTTTTTCTTTTTCGGCTGTTTCACCATCATTGTAAGGAAAAGTTAGATAAGACCGCGTGTACAATACCGCGTGTTCTGCGGCAGGATCTATGCGAACTTTCGGCTGAGTAAGCTTCGGCTTTCTCTTTGATATCTACGTTTCAGTAAAAAAGGAGTATTCTCACGTTCATCGAGCACACTTAGGACCCTCCGAAGCCTTCCAAAGGCTTCCTCTTGTTTCTCTTTTTGGAATGCATTAGCCGCGGATACGACCCAATTTACGGGAAAACGTTCACTCTATCCGTCTCCCTTTTTAGCTTTCTCTCTCCTATTTTCTTCGCCAATAGTTTCGTCTTTTTCCACTTTACTCAAAGCCGGGGGGTTTTAAGAAGTTTTCCCAACTGGTGAGGCCGCTCATTCCGAACGAGAAACCTATTAAAAAGCTCGGCCAGCGTTTACTTACAAGGGCAAACCTTTTCTTTTCCTGCGGACTACAGAAGAAAGGGAATAAAAAGTCCGAATTATGTAAACACGACTCGGTCGGAAAAGTTCAGTGGAAATATGCAGAGGAAAGCAGCTGGTCACTTTTTTTACTGTTCCATTAACGAAATTTTCAGAACCGCAAGGACTTATCAGTTCAAGTAGAATTAGTATAGAACTCAGTCTAGGATGGGATTGAGTAGAAAGTATTCTCTCAACATTCGTACGATAAGTGGATGCATTTTCAATCTAAGTTGGCCTGATGGCTAATAGGTACATACAACACTACTGGGCTAAAGATAGTTCGAAGTGGAACAGTCCCAAGTCTGAAAACTGTTCTTCAATCTTTTCCATTGTCCGTTTAACTTCCCCCAAAATCTCTTGTGTATTCTTTATTGTATTATCATATGTAAACTGGGCTCGTCCCATAGCTGATAAACAAAGCTAACTAGACATAAAATATTTGATATATTAGATGGTAAATAATTAGACCGTTATTCTAGCCAAAAAACAAAAAAAAATAGAAAAAAGGTACAAAATAGAGGAATAACGCGGGAACATATTAATCCGATAACAAAAATGAGGAGTAATTCACTGACTGAATATATAATAGTATTGTGAACATTTCCTCCTAATTCACCTCCGTTCCGAATTCGACTTTTTGGGCGATCACAATACTACGTTAAAGACGTAGTAATTACTACGTAAAAATGATAGTAAAAAATTGACTATAAAAAAAGAATAGATTTTTTTAACGCTTTTATCTCAGTAGGGTTTTATCCGTAATTTAATGAGGCTATATTATGCACAATATCGTAACTATAAGAGAACATTTCCCAAGAATATCATCGAATTTTATCCGTTTTTCAGAATATTTTTCACAAAACTCCCTCAATTATAGCGCAAATACAATTTTATACTAAATTCGCTTTCGTTCACAATAGTTTCATAACAGTGCGTATACGTGGAACTGCCTATACGTGGAACTGCCTGGAAAGTAACAAGTATTCATTCAGCTTCAATTCATTGCGTACAAACGTCGGAGGAACCAATTCTTTTTCGCCCCTTCATTAAACCCAACCCTGGCCGTTTCGAAGATGTTGATTATCTTTTCAATTTCTCTTCGCAAGAAGTGACTCGTGAAGAAGCGTAACAAACGTGGTAACGAAGAAAGCGGCGTAATATTTCTTCTTTCGGAAGAGAATACTTTACCCGCCCTATCTGACATCGCCTTTCTTCATTCCGCTCCATTCTTCCTAAATTCACGGTTCCTCGAGTTGCGAATAATTCGGTTAAAACGTTCCATTCCCCGAAGCAATCAGAGCGGGAGTTTTTCTAAAGAGCCGAGATCTGGTTTACTGATTTATGCGGGAACCGCTTGCGCATACGAATGAGAGCAAAACGCTGCGTTTTGCTTATTGTTCAACAATTGCGCATCGCTGCGTATAAACAGAGGGACATGTAAAGTTGTTCTAAAAAGAATGAAAAAAAAACCAGCGAATTATCGTACGGTGGTTTATAATCCTTTGCTTCAATATGACTTAAGAAGACAGTCCCATTTGTGAAAGTACCTACCCCGAAAATATGTGAACTTTCCCACCTAACAGATTGGCTATAAAGGAAAAGCCTTTATAGTTACTATGGTAGTTTGAATTTTTTATTTATACTTAATTACCCAATTGAAAGTTAAATTATTTGCTGAAAGTTGTTTGACGACAGTTCCAAAGAGCATACAAAGATTTTTAGAGCTCCAAAAATATTTTAAAAATAATAAATTCCCGATATATAACCGCATTTCAGGAAATCTCGATAACCCACTGTGGTCGCATTCGATTCAGCGTCTGAAAATCTATAGAAATCGATACCAAATACACTTTTGGAAAATGTTGGAAAATACGAATTTTCTCCTCCTCAAAACTCCCCAAAAATACCCTTAAAATTGAGTAGGTTAGCAATTTGGTCTAATGATTTGACTGAATTTTTTGTCAAAGGATTTGACCCAATTTTTGGTCATTATTGAATAAAACCAAAATATAAACCTCATTACGAAGCAATGATGATGATAATCGTACTTCAAAACTGCGGCTAATTTGACTATTTTTTACTCTCAATTTTCAATATGCTTGCCTAACTTTTTTTGCGGTGATTGACTTTTTTTAATGTTCGAATCTCACACCGCTGCATTTCTGATTTTGCTCCTATTTTCGAGTCTACTGGATCGAAAGATGGTCCAATTTCTACAAGGTTTGTTTTTCAAATATCAAATATTGAAGCGAAGGTCCTTCTATTTCGATGTTGGTGAACTTGACGTAAGCGTTTAAGTTTAGAACCAATAAGCGTCCATTATTATACAATCCGGTACTCTACGTTAAGCATGGGTCAAATTCACTTCATCGTTGCAAATGTTTAATATTACGAAATTCTCTCTTTTTTTATTGCGAAATTTTCCACCAACAACAGGTGAAAACGTTCACACTGTTTTACTAACAATTGCGAGCGGATATTTTCATCTTCGATCGTTATAGAAAAAATAAACCACTGTGTACAATTATTTGCGGCGTTTTCATTTGATATACGTGCACGTTGAAGAGAAGGGAAAATGGTGCAATGAGGATTACCATAAGGAGGATGGGCGTTGCGGGCAAAAGGAGGAGGTCTTGCTCGCGTATTTGCAATCGGCTTTTCTCCCAAGTATTGATTCCGCAAATGAGGGTATGAGAAGCGTCAAGGTTGAAGTTTCTTTCGTAGCAAAATACTAACGGACATCGAGGTTAATTGCCTAATAATGAGATTATACGAAATTCACGACCTATGCTAAATCTTGTGAGTTTAGTACCGGCATTGGTTAGTACTCGCAATTCGCCCTGATGTATCTCAGTCGCTAGTAGTATCCAAAGATTTAAATCGTAAATTTTTTTCGACATTCGATCATCTCAAAAAATCGATATTATCACTTTGCTGGGAATTGTGAGAATCCGTAATATTACTAATGAAGAATACTAATGGAAACTTATATAAACGGCGCTTGAGCTCGCTAAGGAACAAAAGCTACAATATTGCAAAATATATCGACCTATATAATCCAATCTTTCTCATTCAAGTTTAAAACGAGAGGAAAAAAATTCACCCGCTATCTAAAAAAACCTAACAAGGCGAACATAAATTCGCAAAAACCTTTCAACCTATCGGTGAAACGGAGATTAGGCTTCACTTTAGCGGAAGGAGCAGTAAAATGTTACTGCCGAAACTAGTTTTACGACCGAGCAAATTTAAGCGGAAAAAGTTTTAACGGCGCGGTTGAAATTTAAAATTTCGGAAGCTTCAAGTTCGCTCTAGTTCAATTGCGTTAGAAAAATGTAGGTCAACTCCGTCACGGAACAAAGAGTACAAAAAATATCGACGTTCCACTCGTTTTATGATGCTTTACGACTCGTAGCACCGAGAGAAAACACGAGAATCGCCATAAAAGTTCAAATAAAAACCGCACTTTCTCTCGTTCTTCGGCCAGATCGTCCGGTGATATTTCTTTATAATCACAACCCCAAGACCCTTCAGACTCGACTCGACGGAACGGAAAGAAATAAATAATCATATTGGATTAAGAATGTTTCATTTAAGCCTCCGCGAAAGGGAATTTTATTATAAACCTTGCCAAGAGCCAAAAAATGCCCATGCAATCAATATTGTTTGAATATAAGTCCTCGTATAGACCACGATCTCAACTGGAGCGGTTTTGATTAAAATATTGAGAGTCATCTAACAGGAATAATATTAATTATTATTGTTTATTGCTTTAACCTGCGTTTCCCACTGTGGCTGTGTGGAATTTTAGTTAGTGCGCCATCGGTGACTATTAGAAACCAAAAATGACCGAATAAAATGACGAAAGATGCGAACTACGTGGAAGCACGGCGTGAAAGCCAATCGATAAAAAATCGTTCGTCGTTAGCTTGCCATAAGAAACAGTTTAAGGCCTTGACCGTTCGAAAATATTGACACTTACGTCCTACGAAAACCAGACTAGAAAAAACTTTGAACGCTTCCATCTTGGAAGTATAGTGAGTCATCCGAAATTCAATAACGGCTAATTTTACCTCTGCGCTTCTGAAAAATTCATCGATTTCTCGGAGATTGAAGATTTTTATCGCAACAGACAGACGCACAGATATGAGCATTTTGTCGGGAAAAATTCGAACCGTTTTCCCCCATATTACCTTACACGTACACTTCAATTCAGGCACCATATTGTGATTAATTTCGCCATTGTTCGGTAGCGGAGAAATGAAAGCAATCCGCCAGTGTTTACCGGTTGACCGAATCGCGGCGTTTTTCGCTCACGTTGCGGCTCGGGGTGATAAAAAGAAAGATTCATCGCTACATCTCTTCATAAAAAAGGGAAACGCGAGGATCGGACGATTGGTCGAACGAGGAATGAGAAATGAAAGGGCCATATCGCGAGCGCTGGAATCGGTGGGAAGGGCCGTTATGAATTGTTAATTGGAGCACACAGGTCGACAAATCACACTATATACACGTCTCAGCACTCCATACATATACATAGGTAGTAACATTGACGGGGGGAAAATACTAGGGACCGTTCCTATCCTCACGCTCCTTCCTCTGACCTGCCAACACGAACCCAGCTCAACATTTCTAACTCGGCCATTTCGGCTTCTCCGTCTCCTCGCCCAGCATGACGTTTGCCGGGCACGTGGCTATCGGAAACGTCATGAAAAATACATTCAACTGTTGAGTCTACCTAGGTTTACTGTCACGTACACGCAGACCTTGGCAATAACGGGTGTTTCTGATTGGAACCCAGTTTTCCTTTGATCGCACAGCAGTTTTCTTTCGCACCGATGGAACAGAAATTAGTTGGTCGTTATGATTATCAACTGACGCGGTTCCCCTTTATTTAAAACGGTACATTTTAGCTGAAATGAAGAGTTTAAGTGTGAACGGTCAGAGAGGGTGAAGACTAGCGGATCGATACCTTCTGAAAACGTTTATTAACGAACATAGGGTTATCAATAGTGATGGGGTCAATCGAACACTGTAAAGATCGTAACGAAATACCCGAGAAAAAAAAAAATCGAAACGAACGAGCCTTCGAATAATTTTGTTTTTTCTCCTACGGTTCACGTTTGTACACAGAAGATGAGAATGTAGGCAGGGAATAAAGAATAGATAATAACTCGAATAGAATTTTGATATTCGCCCTTGAAAATTTTTAGAAAAATCGAAATGTATCGAAAAACGTCGTTTTCGCAAAAAGTCGGCTTCGCCGAATTTCGACTATCAGGCACAGTAGCTGGTAAACTTTCGGGTTTTGCATATACCAAGTGAATTGCAAAGTTGTAGCCAGATAAATTTCCTACATTTTCATAATTAGAATCATAAGGTTTGCTTTCACCTCCGCGGAGTCGTAGCCGTCCAAAGTCGAAACTTTGATATTACGTTTCGAAAAAATCAGACGGCTGGAACAAAATTGTAGAGCGAAAAAAAAAACTTTACACTATATTTGTAAATTAAATCAAAATTCCTTAGACCATTTTTTGATCTTTTTTCCGAGAAACTATTTTTTCAAGATTCGAGAACGTGACGAAAAAAATTCCGAAATTAAAACTCCAAATGTATGAAAAACTAAAAAAAAATCGAAAAAAATTATTAGTTGTTAAAATTTTTTTACTTCTTTTTACTTCGAATTAAAATTCTAAACCTAATTTACGAAAAGAATGGGTAATCAAATAATATTGAACAGTACTGTAAGTATATGCAACGAATTTCCAAAGATGAAAAACGTAATAACGGTGTAGTACTAAAACTGGGAAAAACTAATAGTTGTCGTCAAATTTCCGTTGTTTTGACATAAAATTTGGATTCAGCGTTAAATTTCCTATAAGAATAGCTTTCAAAATCGCTTGAAATCAAAAGATTATTTTTCCACTCTTGCGAGCTCGTAATGTCGGCCGGTTGAAAACTCGATTTACGGAAAATAATTTCTGTGGCGCTGTTTAAATTTTTTTCACCAAACTTTTTGCTATGCACGTGTGTAAGGCGTTCAAATGAAGACTCCTGCATAATAAAACAAATGATTCGCATGAATTTTGACCCCGAAAATCACAGTTAAAGTCCGATTTTCGAGCTTTTAAAAACTGATTTTTTTGGACCATTTTCAGATTTTTCCGAGAATTGAAAAAAATCACAAAAATACATCTCGGCAAGATACAACTTTCCTGAAAATTTCAGATTTTTACCTGTACTGAAAGACGAGTAAAAAATCGTTAACTGATCGGTTCTAAAAAATCGCAGGGGTACCCCTTGGATTTTTCGTGAAAAATTTTTTCATTTAGATTTCGCTCAAATTCAGCATAATGATAGTTGATGATGTGTATGTCAATAATATATGCTCCATTCTTTGTTTCTTTTGCTCTACAATCATGAAAATAATTTTTAAAGAAGAAAAATGTGATATTTTCATGTATATTCTACTAATATTGTTGAATACCTCACAAACGGTTGAAAAATTGATAGGTACATTACATAGGGAAAATGTGGACAGTTGAATTACCTATCTTTTGGTATATTCAAACATCTGAAATGACGAGTTTTTGTTAAAGTTACCCACTGTGCAAGTTGCAAACCTTGGAAAACTTAGAAGTAGGAGGGCCTATCTCGGCTAAAACTAGGCTAAGCCTACCACCAACATACCAAATTATAGTTAGGTACTGCTATAATAACTATAGATTACGCCTCTCCGTACAGAGTATAAACTACTATAATATATGGTAACCTTTTTCGTTTTTTGACATTTTCATGTCTTGGCTATGGCACACAACCAAAATTGTGTTATGTTACGTAACGTGACATTGTTCGGAGTAGAGTTTTAATATAATATTTTCCAGGGTTTTTCAGAAAAATTTGTATTTGGTATCAAAATATAGGTTTTTGGGCGCTGAATCGAACGAGACCATCGCGGGCTCTATAGCTTTATTGGTTCTCGAGTTATCGCAGCTACTGTGTCGAATTTGGGAGATTTTCAGAAATTGGACTTGAGGGTATAACTCGAGAGTTCTTCGAGCTATGAAAATCGTTCTATACTCATTGGAATGGTCGTCAAACACTCTCCAGCTGGAGGGTAAGGTAACAAATTTAGCTTTTAATTAGGAAATTAAGAAAAATAAAATCGATTAAAATTACCATAGTTGCTACGGAGTTTCCCCCTATAGTTACCATCTATTTTTCGGTGGGATTGTTCAGAAATGTTCGAAATAATTACTATCACAAATGGATAGTCTTCCTAAATCATTATTGAAGCGAAGGAATAATAAACCACTGTACAATCATTTTCAGCGTTTTTTTTCTTGGGCGATTACAATGGTTTACTATTGAATAATAAACCAAAATAAAGCAAGACATGAAGAAATAGGAAGGTATTATTATCTAAGTTCAATTTTTGTTTGTTACCTAATGAAATTCTGAAAAATATGTAGCTCGGTACACACCTGGTTCCGTAAGTGATGAATCTTGCGCCGCAATTGAATTTTTTCCCGATTTCGACAAACACGTTCATTTTTTTCGCGATTGCCGGAAAATTTATGTAATAAATTACAAAGAAATTCTTGTCCATCGTAGAGAGAAATCCACTCGTTTTTAAAACTATTCACAACGCGAACAAAAAAAGCACTTTCACAACCGAAACGCAACAGAAGACGGAAGACGCTCGAATGAAATTACTACTCGAATGAAAGTCTCCGAGAGCATTAAACATTTTCATGCACGGACAGACGAGAGCAGGAATACGCATGTCTACTCGTGGCTGGGGACACTCGGAGACATGATCGGACATATCGCTGATACTGCTCTCGGGTCACATCGATTAGTGAGTCTCGTGACTGCTTTTGTGACTGTATTGTGACTCAAGGGTGAGCTTGATACAAAATGCCACTAATTCAATGCGCAAACAAGAAATTGAATAATAATCACTGTACAATTTGCAGTAACTCAGTACTCCAGCTGTCGGGAATTGTAGTAGCCACTGTAGTTGCCACTACAGCGCCATTGTCAGGCCAAGATAGGGGAAACCGAGGATGGGGTGAGTTTTAGCCTTGAAAGGTTCTTCACGAATCGTTTTCCTCTACTCTGACGTATATATTCATTTTGTCGCATTTATCTCGGATATCGTTATTGAACCGGTTTGTCACCGGAACTCCGACATATTTTTTTCTGAGAATTGACAAAATTACACAAATAAATTTTAGTAAAATACAACTTTCATGAATTTCGGATATTTATCAGTATTGAAAGTCGAGCAAACAATCATTAACTGATCGCATCGAAAAATTCGCACTTCTTGATTTTTTCGCGAAAATTTTTATGTTTTCGATTTGGTTAAAATTTGGTGCAATGACGTTTGATAATCTCTACACCAATAATATAGTATACATTCTTTGTTTCTTTTGCCCGAATGGGTGAAAAAAATGTTCGAAGCTGAAAAAATGTCATTTTTTGGTGTCTTTTTCCTCAAAAGTATTGCATATCGCAAAAAGAGCTGAGAAATTGATAGATGCATCACTTCAAGAATGTAGAGACAATTGAACAACCTATATTTTGGCATATTCAAATCTTGGAATTGACGATTTCTGCTTGATGTTATCGAGGGTGCAATTTACAAGTCTTAGAAAACTTGAAAAGTTGAAATGGTGATTTCGGCTAAAACTTGGCAAAAAAAAAAACAATAACTAGCCCTACTTAGTCGAACAGAGCTAAGATATGGGTCCCATCAGTTTTGTTTTTCTGTGCACTGCCCATTTGTGATCCCTCTATACCTTGAAACGTGAAACACCACATTTTGAGGAAGGGTTGGAATTTTTTCATGAGCTAATTTTTTTATTGGATATTCGGATTCTACATGCCTTGAAACGTAAAACATCAAATTTTGAGCGGATTTTAGACCATTTTTCTACTGCGATTTCAATATTTTATTATTGAACAACAAACCTAAATTCGAAGCGAATAAATTCCCTATAAGAATGCGACTAGGGAAAGGTTTAATGAAATATGGGACGATTTGATACGCAGTCATAAATTATGAACTTTCCGTCCTGTCACCTTCGAACCGTTCAAGGGTGGCCCTTCGGGGTTGAATCCTCTAAGGGGTTGAATTCAACGGTGAATTGCAGCAACTAGAATTCGCGAGAGTCGACGGGAAGATCTTGGCGGAATCGAGCGGCGCAGTGTCGCCTTTGGAACGAGTACGGGTCGCCTGCTGTAGCTGTAGAGGGCTGCAAATTAGGTTAGACCTTCCCTCGCTCCCATCCCAACCTATCCCGGGTTCTATCGTATGCTATACAGCGGTTCTCTGGTTCCAGGCTCGTCTGATTGCGTTCATCAGTTCTCAATACAAACCGAATTACCCGTAGCCATACATTCAATAGGCCATTGTGAGCAGTAGGTTAGGCAGGTGATATTTGAATTCGACGGAAATTAGTATCGGTTCGGTTCGGATTGTAAATCGAAAGGAAAATAAATTTCTTCATCGCTTTTCGATCGAGAGCCGCGCGTTATATAATTAAAATATAAATTACCTAACACACCAATATCCAAAAAACCTTGGAAAATACTAATCTCCCAACTTCCAAAATACACTTAAAATTGAAGTAGCATTTTGGTTAGATTGAGGCCTAGGTTGAGATTAGGGTAAGATTGATTTTCGATGAAAATTTCAATTATGTAGCTTTTATAGTTTTATAAAATTTTGTTATTTTGATATACTCTTTCAAGAAAACTTGGTTCGTTATTTTATTTCATCCTACCTACCACGTAACACGTTGTACATAATTACTCGTAGAGGCTTCATGGTAAGCCGTGTAGAAAACGATAAATCGGGCATGAATTATTAAAATTAAGTCACTTGAAGCTAAACGATCTGGGTAAAGTTTTTCGGAAGTGCGTGACCAAAGTCGGTCGCACGCCATGTTCTCGACAGAAAGCTTGATGAGAGTCTCCACGTAACATGGGATTAGTGAGGTTTTGATGACGAGGTATGAAGCAGCTAAGGAAAATCTTAGTATCCTCGCCGCAATGAACTTAGCGAAAAACAGCGTCGAATTCAATGCATTTACGCGAAACATGTGGTGCTAATTATGATCATGTTAAAACACAAAATTGCCGCTACCTCATTATTGTAAGAGCTGTTTTTGCTTGTGGTTGACTCTTTTTTTTTTGTTGACATTTCATGTCTTTGCTATGGCACACAACCAAATTTTCGTTATGTCACGTTACGTAACGAAATATGCTCAATGATTATTATGATTCTTAGAAGTGAGGTATCTAGATATATATATGATTATAGCTGCTCCTGAAACTAACTTCTTTCCTATCAACTGTAGTAAGCTGAACTTTGGCTGGTAGCCTCCTTACGACGTGAACAATAAGGTGCACAGGGTTGGGATCAGCTGATTGGCTCCTGAAGCTAAATTCTTTCCTATCAACCGTAGTAAGCAGATATTTGGCTGGTAGCCTCCTTACGACGTGAACAATAAGGTGCACAGGGTTTTGATCAGCTGAGTGCCTCCTGAAGCTAACTTCTCTCCTATCAAGCGTAGGAAAGAAACGGAATGCTTCATCTACCAATGACGAACGAGAGGAAATTTCAAATACCGTGTATGCAATGGCCACAAGTGAAATCCGTCAACGTTACATGGGTACCTAGTAGTTGTATTGATACTATATTCAATCGAAGTAAAAAGTTAGGTTTTTTGTTATCTTTTTCGTAGCCATTGTTGAAGTATATGGAAGTATTCACTCATGCATCCAAATTTTTGAAAATAGTTGAGTGTTACCTACGTAATCAATGTTTCCCAAGCATCAAAATATGACAATAGTTTATTGTTGTCTACGCAATCATTGGTTCGTGGAGTTAGTGTACTGTTATGTAAATGGAAGGGAAGAAGGAGAGAGGGGAAAGATATGAAATGTCCTAATGCGTTGCAGACTTGTATGCAAGCGTTTTCTTATATTTTTATTATTATTATTTTTCATTTCAGGAAGTCTATGCTTTTTAATGAAGTTTTAGTAAATGTACGATTACTAAAACTCAACGTGTTTTCGACAAAATATGAAATTTTTCATACAAAAATCTCATAATCAGTTATTTGAGATTCATTTCGTCATTTTAAATAACGTTTCACAAATTTTACAATAAATTTCTCTTTTTTTTGTATGAAACTTCTAGTATGAAAAATAATTTCTGTTTTAGGGCTCGCTCGTATACCTTGTAAATAAATAAATAAAATGCTAATTAAGTTGGGTAAAAAATTTATTGGAATGTTTATCGCGGGGTTTTATTTCCATTTTAACATAGTAATTGTTGGAATAGTAAAAATAGTGGAATTTGGAACGAGGTGAATACAACTATATTTAATTTCTCTTTCTGTGTGTTCTCAAAAATTGACAAAAAAATTATCTCTGTCGTAAACAAACGTAATTCGACGACGTTTACGGATAATTTTCTCGCAAAGAATGCGCCAAATTAGCCGTTGTTGAATTTAGAGTAACGAACAGTACTTCTGAAATAGGGATTTTAAACGTTTTACTATCTTGATTTTAACTGGCGATAGGAATCAATATTTTTGTACGGTCGAGGACTTGAAATGGAAAATATGGAAAGCAAATTACGCCGGATTTTAACCGTTGGGGTCACACAATTTACTTCCGGGTTACTCGCATATTGCTTGTGTTTTGGCGAATTTTTGCAGAAATTGCTATTTGGCTCGTTCCGAAAAATCGGCCGTTGAATTCCGACCCGACAACACATAGAAAATCCGTCTCATGCATCCGAGATAGATATTTATGTAATAAATAATATTTAATAAATTCATAGAAAGATGAATAATAAATACCATTTATTGTATTCGATATGAATTTTCTCCCCTTCAAAACCCCGGCAGATGGGGAGAATTTTTTTATTGGATATTCGGTTTCTACATGCCTTGAAAAGTAAAACATCAATTTTTTTTGGGGTAGGGGGGTTAGAAAAAATATTCCGGGGCGATTACAATGGTTTATAATTGAACAGTAAACCAAAATCAAGTCTAGGTATCTGCAACTGTTCTCGAGTTAATATAGTTTTAAGGAATTGGTGATTTTAGGAAAAATACGTGCTTACTTATTACTCTAGGATTTATGAGCATGAATAAAAATCTCTGCATTTGCTATAATATTCTTCTAACAGCCCACTCATAATACTCTAATATTCGCTCGTGAAGCCATGCTGCATGACTTTATATTCATAGTTAGTCGGAAAAATTGTCCACTTCTCGCAAATCTATAGATCCAATTTCCAAGGTAAATACGACATAGAAGTGAATGGAAATTACTGCTTTTAGATATGCCCGTTGACTGAGGGCTCTAGCGTTGACAATGGTAGAGTAATAATGAATGTCCACGCTACTGCCGCAATTGCCAATAGCGCCAGTTCTCTCGGTCCTGTCAGTGCAATGAGTCCTCGAAGGAATTCCACCGTCGAAGCAACGTTCAACGTCCGTTCGAGGAATGTGGGTGGTTTCGTGCATATATCAAGGTATGAAATGCGAACGTGTTACCGCCGCTGAATGGTTTGCGTTACATATCGCTTTCAATCGCAACTGGGCGTTCATGGTTCGTCGTTGACAATAGTGGTGGAGCTACGCTGGCTCTCAAACTTGGCAACAGAAAATGATCTCGCTCGTATCAAGATGGCAAGGTCCGATTCGTATGGAAATCTTGCAAATCTACTCGGTAAAATTAACAACCAGGAAATGGAAATCAGAAAACGTCGATTTTCAGCGTTGAATTGAACTAGCTTTGATTTTCTCAATCTTCAATTTTTTCAGCCTCCTCTGCGCAATTCTCTTTTGAAATTCGCTCGTACAGCCAAGGTGCGTTAAACTTTAATTTAAAATAGCCTGGAGAAAAAGTGAGGGTAGTCGTCGAATCTTTTTTATGGGTAGCAACGAAGAATCTCAATGTTGTCTTTGAATACCTCGACCGCAGCATGGAAAACTTGGTCTCTAGAGTTTGCTGTAGCCCCTTCTCTCACCCTTCTTCCAACCGCCCGCTACAATCTTCAGCAACGATTTCCCGTCCTCTTCGAGAACTTCAGCGGCTTCGAAAACTTTGGCTACAAACACAGCCCTCGATGCCAGTTAGTTATCATTCACTTAAAATCTCCGCTTTCAGCCCCAGCGGAGGATTCGGCTTTGTTTTCAATTTCACAATTTCCAAACAACCGAATCCGTTCGACAAGAACAAAGTCGACAAACTGACCACAAAACTTACGCATTTGGTTCGAAAATAGAAAACCTATTGCAAAATTGTATATCTCACTGAACCTCAACGTTCGAGCCGGCAAAATCGTATATAACCACGTATAATTTAATATAAAAGCCGCAATAAAGTAAGTACACTACAGCTTTTGTTGGAAACGCCTCAAATAAAAAATACCCCAATTTTAAGGGTATTTTCGGGGGTATTGAGGGGAGATAATTCGTTTTTTCCAACGTTTTTCAGAAAAAGGCGTACTATTTGGTATCATGATTTCTACGTAGTTTTATTGGTTCTCGAGTTTCGAAGCTTTTGTGTAGAATCAGGCATCGTATAGCTCGATCATTTTTATTTTTCTTAATTTCCTCATTAAAAGCTCAAATTACTGCCTAACGATACAGCCGGAGAGAGTGTTTGGCGACCATTCCAATGAGTATAGAACGATTTTTATAGCTCCAGAAACTCTCGAGTTATTCCCTCGCGTCAAATTTCTGAAAATGTCCCAAATTCGATACAAAAGCTGCGATAACTCGAAAACCAATGAAGCTATCGACCCCGCGATGGTCTCATTCGATTCAGCGTCCAAAAAACTTCATAATTTGATATAAAGTACACATCTTTCGGAAAACCCCTGGAAAATATGAATTTTCTCCCCCTCAAAACCCCCCAAAAATACCCTTAAATTGAGCTAGCAAGTTGGTTCAAGAATTGGGCCGTCGTAGGACCGAGATTGATTTTTTATGGAAATTTCAAGAATGTAGCTGGAGAAAATTTGTATATTCCAAGTTTTTTTCAGAAAAATGTGTATTGGGTATTAATTTCTATAGTTTTGGACGCTGAATCGAATGAGACCATCGCGATAGCTTTATTGGTTCTCGATTTATAGCAGCTTTTGTGTCGTCTTTGCGAGATTTCCAGAAATTTGGCATGAGGGTATAACTCGAGAGTTCTTGGAGCCTTGAAAATCGCTCTATATACTCATTGGAATGCTCGTCGAACACTATGCAACTATACCGTAAGGCGAAAATTTCAGATTTGGAAATTACGAAAAATAAAAATGATTAAAATTACAATAGTTGCTACGGAGTTTTCCCCTATAGTCACCATCTGTTTTTCGGTGGGAACGTTCACAAATGTTCGGAATAATTACTATCACAAATGGATAATCTTCTTAAATATATTGAAGCGAAGAAATAATAAACCACTGTACAATTATTATTTGCAGCGTTTTTCCCCTTTGCCCACTCCAATCTATTGTTCGGTCTAAACGTTCGTTTCAACAAGTAACTATCTCAAATTATGGTCTTCCTAAATAATCATCGAAGCGAAGGAATAATAAACTACTGTACAATCATTTGCAGCGTTTTTACTGGATATTCGGACTCTACATGCTGTGAAACGTAAACCATCAAATTTTGAGGGGGTTAGAAAAAATTCCTCCTATGCCATTAAAATTATTTATAATTGAATAACAAACCAAAATCAATCTTGAGCGTTCTAATATTTTAATTAATATGGCCATTAAAAATTAAGAGAGAAAAATCTTTGAACGCCCTTTGAACATTTTCTGCGGATACTGAGAGCTACAGGTATCCGAAATTTTCACCGAAAATTCGCCCAACGATGACTCAATCTTTAGTCACATCGCACCATCAATATATTGTATTTCAAGAGGATGATTCCTAATTCCAATTCTCCACCCGAAACAAGGCGATTTCGGTCTGAATTTTAGTCGAATAGCAACGTCGATTTCTCTCATCATACGACCCGTTTCGCGCGAAATAGAGGTAATGAATATTCACGTTTACGGTTTAATTCGTTCAACATTTGCTCTCACTCGTCGAAATTCGCTTCAACCATGGAATCATCTCGAGACCGATATACAAACTATCTTTCGTCGCGGAAATTTATTCATCACCGACCGAATTCGTAATTTCGATTCGAATGTCCTTCGCATCTTCAACGATAATGAACCTCTCCGTTCACATTCACGACCGAACGTAAATCCTCCCCCGGCTGCGTACTCTTCTCCTGCCGAGGAACTTTCCAGCCTCGGAATGGCGCACCCCTTCCGCCTCGATTCGACCGCCAATAAAGGGGAATTAAGTTCCTCTTAGCCTCAATACAAAGTTCCCGCTTCCTGAGCCGAATGGCGATCGCTCGGCGAAGATGAGACTCGAAATGAACGAACGGCGGAGGCTAAGTTGAACTTTATTGACCTCGCAAGGGAAAAGCGGCCCCCGAGAGCTGCACAGCTCCCTCCCCCTCCCCCCTTCTACTTCGCACTCGCACTCGTTTCATTTTCTTCAGATACGGCTACACTCAAGATTTTCTTTCAGAAAAGTAACTTATCTAATCAGGAAGGACCTTCGCTCAGAATCGATACACCTACGGCGAGAATTCGATATTTTCTCTTTCAGATATTCAATATTTAACCGACGAAGAAACGGAAAGTTGAATTTATCAACCGAAAAATACGGTTAATTTTATCGTCAAAACAATATTGCAACGTTACGCTACGTTAATTTTCCGCTCGAAAACGTGGAAACATATTTCCTCATCTTTTCCTGCGATACGCAGTGACGTTAAGATTTGATTAAATTCTCCCGGTGCCAATTCATTATATCAAGGTAAAGGCGGTTGGTTGGTGTTGAATACTTACACGTTTGGTGCGAGATAAGAAGGCCGGAGTTGCTGGTGAGTGTGGCAGGGGCAGTACTGAGGGACCGCAATGTATAGTACGGGCGGCGCATGCCCCGCGCGCCAACCGCCTCCCATCGCAACGCCTTGCCCCCACTCGGGGGGCGGGAGGTCTCATCGCGTGCCACCCCATCCTGTCCTCCCCGTGTAAGGCACTCCCGACCACCTTCGGCCGCTGATTGGTACGGCAGCCTGGAACGCGCGAACCGTTGTTATTGAACCGAATCGCACATAAATAATAATTTATTATTACAAGCCGACCTATGTCAGGAAAGAAAAAAACGCTGCAACTGACTGTACAGTGGTTTATTTATTCCTTCGCTTTAATAATGATTTAAGAAGAGTATCCATTTCTGTTTTTAATTATTCCGAACGTTTGTGAACGTTTCAACCGAAATCAGATGGGTAACTAGGGGAAAACTCCGTAGCAACTGTTGTAATTTTAATCATTTGATGGTTTATCATTGGTTTATTATTCAATTATAAATTTCTAACACCCCCTCAAAATTTGACGTTTTACGTTTCAAGGCATGTAGAATCCGCGAATATCCAATAAAAAAAATTCTGTCCGCCGTACGCCGTTAGCAGTTTTCCGGCCAAACTATAATAGAAATTCTTGAAATTTTAACCAAAAATCAATCTCGGTCCTACGACGGCCCATTCTTGAACCAACTTGCCAGCTCAATTTTATGGGTATTTTTGGGGGTTTTGAGGGGGAGAAAATTCATATTTTCCAGGGTTTTCGGAAAAATGTGTATTCGGTATCAAATTATATTGATTTTTGGACGCTGAATCGAATGAGACCATTGCCGGGTCGATAGCTTTATTGGTTCTCGAGTTATCGCAGCTTTTTGTATCGAATTTGGGACATTTTCAGAAATTTGACGTGAGGGAATAACTTGAGAGTTTTTGGAGCTATAAAAACCGTTCTTTACTCGATGGAATGTTTGTCAAACACTCGAGCTGTCCCGTTAGGCAAAAAAGTTAGCTTTTAATTTGGAAATTAGGAAAAATAAAAATGATTAAAATTACAATAGTTGCTACGGAGTCTTCCCCTATAGTTACCAATCTGCTTTGGTTGGGATTGTTCGCTAATGGATAGTCTTCATCAATCATTATTGAAGCGAAAGAATATTGTAGCGTTTTTTAATAACAGTAATCTTGCAATTCATTATGTGGCCTTTATAAATTTCTCGATTTTATCTTAGGTGTACCGATAATAGTACAGCGTGTACTACTATTTACGCCTTAAATCAAATTGCCTTTCAATTACAGTATTTCGAATGTCTAACTGTCTTATAACGAAAGCCCTCGCGTGGGAAAATTCGGCGTCAGATTATATAAAAATGTCAACACTTCGCTAAATTTAGCCCAGACAAAACGCTCTCTGCCAACATTATCCACTTCCACAGGCATCCTGTACCCCCAACACGGTGAAACGTAAACTAATTACATCAACTATTGTCATAGTTCATGCTCCCACCACTTACACCTACCCAGGAGCTTTTCTCTCTCTTGAGCCCAAGTCCTCTTCCTTCGGCCCTCTCTGTCACATACATACACTTTCTCCATCTTCCTTATTCCCCCTTCTGACGCTCGTTCCGTCTCTAGAGCTCTCTTCAACAGTCTCACCTCCACCCTTGCTCTGTATACAATCGCTCTTATCTTCCTCTTCACTTACATCCATCCAGCTTCTTCTGGAAAATTCTTCACTCTGCGAGACCCGCAAACCCGCCTTGCCAATTAAGGGCCGACCCCCTCATTCCCGCTCTCGCGAGAAACAACTCGCCGAAATAAAGTCGAAAAATCCGCAACATCTAACCCGCTGGGAACTGGGCTCTTCAGCCTTCACCTCATCGTCATAGTCGCTCATTTTTTCCGCCCGAACTTAGCAATAACCGACTTTTTGACTGCCAAGAAAGGGAGAAGGTCGTCATTACGAGGAATGAACGTCCTACGTAAAATGAAGAGCGATTGAATAAAAGTTTTATAACCTCAAAGAAATAATTCGTAATAATAATTTACAATATAATATCTATCTCTCTACAGATATATTGTAAATTATAAAATATTTATTTTGGTACTTATAGATACATTGTAAATGATAAAATATCTATTCTAAATTTCAAATTATTTATAAAAATGAGAAGAAATTAAATTATTGTCCTCCCACTTATTTGAAAAAAAGTTTGCACATTAATTGGGGAAATATTTTTGGTTTATTATTGATAATAAACCATTGCAATCGCCGAAGGAAATTCTAAATCCCTTAAAATTATTTTTTTTACGTTTCAAGGCTAGTAGATCTGAATACCAAAAAAAAAATCGGTCATTCTTCCGTCAACACTCTTCTGTCGAATTTACTGTTGAAATGAATTGATTTAAGTGCGGATACCTCGTGCTTACATTTGCCGCGGAACCATAGCACCGCTCCAACGAACATCTAGATTCCGCAGGTGCTAACAAGATTCCAAGCTCTAACGTTCACCCAGACGAACAGACTTCGTCTATTATTTATTGATACGAAAAAGACAGCTTTGCCGCAATTACCAAAGTTGGATAGCACCTATCTCATTTCCTAAAGCTCGTCGACCTTATTGGGTAATCTTGAGCCAGGAGGACAACTACTGGCATTGTTAGAAGGTTGCAAAGTCGAGGAACGCCGCCGCGTTAAATTGCCATTTCACCAAACTTTAACTGCGGGATCGACCCGAATGGGGGAATTATTCATCATTTCTCGCACCATGTATAAAGAGGCTCGAACACTCCACGTTTACTCTGCCAGCGAATTCACCTCCGTTCCGAATTCGACTTTCGGACAATCACATTGGATTGCAGAAAAAGATGAACTTCACAAAAGAGGTAAGGGCAGTCGAGCATACCAATCGTAAGACGAAAAAACTTGAAAAAAATATATATATTTAAAAACGGACTTCAAAACTGAAATATCGCATACATAATAACACCAAATAATTAACTTCGAAGCTATAACAAAAAATAAAATTACAGACACTCTGAAAAGGAAAAAAATAATAAGCGTCTCAACTTCACTACAACTCAATCACCAAATACCAAACATTTCAAGGACTTTCTATTATGATGATTATTATGTGAGAGTTAATTACTATACATTTTATTCAATACTTCTTGTGATATACTTTTATACAACAATAATATTATATTCATATTTACGTAATATGAACCGTAATATAGGTATAATAAAGTATGAAAATAAAATTGATAGCAAAAAGGGGAGAATATTATTACTATACATTTTCTTAGGGGAGAAAATTCCGACAGATTATTTCGTACCAAGAAATATCCGATTTCCATGATAATCTATTTGGTTAATTCCAACTAGTAAAATAAAATGTCCTTTTAGTCCTTTGATGCCGCATACATTAAAATAGGAAAAATGAAAAGTCGGAAAGGTCGAAAGGATATGGATATACTCATGCCGTATGACATAAACTATCTGGGAAACGTAGCGCTTTAGCCTATATAGTATCTAAATAAATAAATAAGGCGATATTGATGACACGAAATGCGCTTAATACAAGGATTGCTGGAGCATGGCGAGATTCCGATATCAACGGTAGGCTCGTTTTTCTGCATTCGTCTTTTTCTGTCTTCCATGACAACTGTTGCACGCCGACAGGTTCATTTCAGGGTTGCAAGCAGGTAGCCGGAACTAACGCATCTCCAAGACTTGTCTCTTTTGGCTGATCGCAGACTGAACAGAGGTTTTCTTTCGAAATTGGTTCTATTTTGACGTTGCTGCAACTCTTTCCGTTGGCGAGTAGGGTCAAACGACTTTCACCGTATTTTGAATCCAGTATGATCCCAGTTTGAATGCAGTCTCAAAACGCTTATCGACTAGGGAAGCGACATTCCTTGTAGCTCAGCCCTCTCACTTTGCTCATTTTCGGGCTCGTTGTACCCTTCATGGTAAAATATGTTTTTGGCGCCATCGACGCCGAAAATATGCCGTCCTAAGACATTGAGCGATTCGCGAGCGTCATTTTGAAGTCGGCTGCGCGCCTGTTGCGACGTAGGACGGCCCAACCAGTCTAGTATGTAATTCAGACTTTTGTAGGCTTCTTTGACAGCTGCCAAGTGATTATTATCAACTCCTGGAGCAGTAACCTCTGTGAACAATATTCGTTAGAAATTAATCCAGTTCAGAGAGTGCGGTCGGACGGATGGACTGAATTTTCAATTTTGAAAGCCAAGAATGAACGTAAAGGGGTCGAATTATCGTTACTTAGTTATTGGCATTTCATTACCATTAGAAAATAGAGGGTCTCCCAGAGGCTGAGGTCCCGGAGAAGTCACATTAACACCATTCCCATTAACTGAAACAAAAGAAGAGCTCAGATACAAAAGTGCAGAAATTGCAAAAAAATACCACTATTATTCACTGATGTGGATCAAGGAATGTACGAATCACACTTACCAGTGCTCTGATTCAGCTGTTTGACTGCAACAAAGGAATATTGCTCTATTATTAATTCGTTGTCCTCGTAACATTTTCAATTATCATAGAAGGGCACAAAAAAAAAATGAGTGAAATAGTGTCAAAGAGATTACAATGAAAAAGTGCGTACTTATCTCCTGCCTAAAGACTTCGGCTAGCTGGTCAATGTCTGCAGGTATGCCTGCATCAGACAAAAAATAAGAGAACAAATCATTCAAAGACAAGGAAAGATTAGCGTAATTAATTAAATAGACGTACAAAGGAATTTATGCAGGCTTGCAGGAAAATTTTTTTCAACCAGCCAGGAGGTAAAAATGAGACAATTTCAGACCTTAAGGTTGATTTTAATAGGCAATTGATTGGAGTGATTTTTCTTATTATTAGGTAGCGTCCTTTGCTTGAGCTGCATCTCGATTAATTAGTGGCCATGAAAAGGGCCGTTGAAAATATGCGTGTGGGGTTCCTTCACACCTGCTTATCTACGATTGAGAGTAACAGGCTCAGCAATGACTTAGAACAGTCATTTTCACTATTTTGCAAATGTTAAAAAAAACCGAGATTGACGATATTGCATAAAGAGGAATAAGTCATTAGAAACACTTCAACGGTATAAATATTACGGAATCAAAAAGATTACACTTGAGAAAAATACTTCAGTAAATGAAAGGAAGGATACAATATACATGTTTAATTTCAATAGCTTTCTCAAGAAAAACCATGACTACGGAATTTAACTTGAAGGCAGCCTCACAAACTATAACACCAGAAACAGAAAGCATGGCAGCTATTGCGCATGAGAAATGACTAGGGCTCTATTGGCGAATTGTTAAACTAGAGTAGTTTAAAGGAGAAACCGCTACCCGTGGAATGATCACGCGTCGCCCCTATGAAGTGGACCTTCCTGTTCCCTTATTCCATAGTAAAAGCGCCAATTCTATTAGAAACAATTACTTACCTGGAATCTCTGTACGTTCAGGAGTAGTAGCAGGTTGGGGTTGCCTGCCTAAAACAGACGGACGGACAGACTCAATTTTCAATTATGAAAGCCAATAATGAACGTAAACGGGTCGAATCAAGGTTAATTAGTTATTGGTATTTTATTACCATAAGAAAATAGGCTTCCCAATCTCGAAGGAGGCACATTAACACCATTCCCATTAACTTCGGCTGAAACAAAGAAAGAGCTCAGAAAGTGTAGAAGTAGCAACAAAAAAAAGTCCACTATTATTTACTGACGTGAATCAAGGAATGTACGAATCACACCAGTGCTCTGATTCAATTGTTTGACTGTAACAAAGAAAACGTGCTCTATTATTAATTCGATGTCTTTGTAACATTTTTGTCATTCGAAAGGCACGAAGAAATAAGTGAAAAAGTTTCTAACAGATAAAAATGCAAAAATTCGTACATAATTCCTGCTTGAAGAGTTCGGCTAGCTGGTCAACGTCTGAAGGTAACACATTGCCTGCATCAGACAAAAAAAACCTTCGCTTCAATAATGATTTAAAAGACTATCCATTTGCGATAGTAATTATTCCGAACATTTGTGAACGTTCCCACCAAAACACAGATTGGTAACTATAGGAGAAAACTCCGTAGCAGCTATTGTAATTTAAATCATTTTTATTTTTCTTAATTTCCTAATTAAAAGCTCATTTTTTTGCTTAACGGTAACAGCTGGAGAGTGTTTGACGGCCATTCCAATGAGTATAGGAACGATTTTTATAGCTCCAAGAACTCTCATGTCAAATTCCTGAAAATCTCCCAAATTCGACCCAAAGTTGCGATAACTCGAGAACCAATAAAGCTATCGGCCCCCCGATGGTCTCATTCGATCCAATTCGGTCTAAAAATCTATAGAAATTAATACCAAATACATATTTTTCTGAAAAGCCTTGGAAAATATGATTTTTCTCCCAATAAGACAACGCGCGAACCTATGAAGTGGACCTTCCTGTTCCCTTATTCCATAGTACAAGCGGCAATTCTATTAGAAACAATTATTTACCTGGAATCTCTGTACGTTCAGGAGTAGGAGCAGGTTGGGGTTGCCTGGCTAAAAAAGAAAACACGCCATATTATAGTATGAACGACGTATAGGCAAAATGTGTCGATACAAGAAATGAAAACAAGAAACTTATGCAAATGTAAAACTTACAACCAAAGGGCATCCAGCTCTTTATGTAGTACATTATGAAATCCCAGCAGGAACCTTTTTCTATCACATTATTTGCAATTCAGGAATAGTACAACCCAACTACGTCTCACGATGTACAAAAAATAACAAACAACATACGGTTGACCTTGACTCATCGATGTTTAAAAAAACATCGATATATCGGACTAAAAACATCGATGTCTGGGCTTCGATTTTTTTGGACATCGATGTCTGTGCTTCGATGGTTTTTTGACATCGACGTTTTATTCCGATTTTTTTTTATATAGAAGTTTTTTTCTAGTGTTTAAAACGTTCTTGGGATTATCAATACAATCTGTAAGAAAACTGAGGGTTTTTTTATTTATTTTCTCATTGGGTACCCAGTGTAAGGCTTTGGCAACACTGGTTTCTGTTCACCTTTTGAGTTGATACCTAGACTTACTCCAAGGTGCTAAGCCTGTAATATACTAAGAAATACTAAGAAATAAATATATCGGTTATTATTTCTTAGCGATTAATTGTTAAAGTATAAAACATCGATGTTTCTGTCGATATATAGGTAATCGATGTTGAGCACTTTCGATGTTTGAAACATCGAAGTTGAAGCTTTTTTTGTGTGTGTGTGTTTGTTGTTGTTCAATACCTAACTAGACATTGTTGTCCAAATTTTAAATGTACTCATCTTATGTCGGACAAAGGATAGGTTATTTTAACCGACAAGATAGTTCCTATCAAGGTGATTTACACACCTTAAGTTCCTATCACAAATGTGGTAGGACAAAAAAATGAGAAAAGAGTAGGAAACAGGTGGATTGGCTTTGGAAATATTCATAGCAAGACGTGGTTCTCTTGAATGAAATGATATGAATGAAACGTAGCATAATTTTGATTATCTTTGAGGTAGATTTGAATGGGGAAAGAATCAGAAGGAAGCAGTTGTGGCGGTACAACGCCATTTAGTTATAGGAGCGGAATCGTTTTTGCTTTCTTCATACATCAATTTAATAGTCGTGAAGAATGAGTAAGGACAAGTTTTACCGGATTCAATGCTCTTGACAGAGGCCAGAGAGCCATGCGTGAGTGCTAACAAGCAGTTTTCTCGTGAGTTAGTATAGCGAAAACTACTTAATAACACCAACTCTAGTATACCCCGGATTTATCTACAATCGATAAACGTATCCTAAGAGGTTGAGATGAATAAATAGCGATCAAAGCAGATATCGTACAAAGCGGTAGTAAATGACAATCAAGTAAAACCAGAGGTTAAAATTTTTTTAAATTAAGATTTTTACAACAATATTTGCAAATTACACAATAATGCATTAAACACTAGAGGAACAGCGTTAAGTTCAAAAAGGACAAAACCAATCGGTTCAATAGTTAATCCTATGGCATTAGAAGACTGCGAAGAGAAGTTATGTTGTTGTCGCTGTAGACGCTTGTAGGAACTTCAGTTTTGATTACGGAATGGTCGAGGTGCGATTTCGAAAAGGAAATGCTGCGGAGAAGAGCGCTATAGCTTAAAGAGGCTTCATCGTCTGGGCTATATTCGTAGGAAGGATTGACTTCGAACTTTGTCCAAACGTAGCCTTTGCATTTCCGAACGCCCGGCGAAGCTTGGATCAAATGGTGGACTGTGGGGTGGGATATTCCGAAAAAGTCAGCCCCGCGGCCTTTCGTGTTGACGATTTCCATGCCCAAGCATTGGTTGACAAGAGAGAGCAACAGCGAATGACATTGGTCAATGGATGAACTCGTGATTGGAGCATCCAGTGCTGTATCGGCAGTGATTTCAAATCTAAAAACATAAAATATTAATTTAATTAAAACATTAATTAGCAAGTTGGTATAGAATTACTCCAAATTTCAGTGCCAAAATATTTTAAAAATATTTATACGCAGGCGATATTCATCAGCAGACAGTTGTGACGGAATGGGAAGAACGAGATAATAATTCCATAGAGAAGGTCTAATCAAACAATTAGGATCTTTTGTGATAAAATGTCAAGGACAAACTGTTATATAGTTGAGACTGTGTGTCAATAATACGAGCATTTATCCGCGAGTTATTCATTTTACCGATGTAACCAGTACAAATTTGTTTACTAACCTAGGGCCAGAACCGCCGTCCATTACTTTGCAAGTGTACAAACATTGTTTCTCAGGGTCTTTCAAACTGCCATAGATTCTTGTTGAGCAGTATCCCACGGGGTAGATCAAGTCTTCGGTATGGTACTCGGGCTTTTCACAAACCTGGAATGGAAGCAAAATAAATTAGTGAGATAATGCCACTTCCTAACTTGGCCACGGAATGGCCATCAGTTTGATCTAGAAACACGGGATTCAAGGCAAGAGGTTACGAAGAATTTTAAGATAATATAATTCGAACTTACTTCGCCTAAGCTGTGAACTGTGAAATCGCCAAGTACGATAGGAAAGATCGGCTTGGCAGCTGCGTCGAGAGGTATCGCTTTGACAATCTTTTTCTTACGCGCTACTTGAGGTTTCTTGGGCTGTTTTGCGAATTTGGCGCCATCGCTGGTCGACGAATCTGACACTGAGCGCTCGGTGCGTTTTTTTATGACCGCTTTCCTGTTGCTGGGAAATTAAAAGAACTTGAAAAAAATCGTTATTTTCATACATTAAAGACAATTTTGGAAACAAAAAAACCTCGTCTTTTATTCATTCTTTGACAGCGAGCGAATAAAATAAAATAGATCGTTGTTTTTAATACCTGTTGGACGAAGGGTCGTGATTGGGATGAACCGCGGGAAGAGACCTCATGAAATCCGGCTCCGGAATGGGAAGATATTGTTGTAATTTCTTCAAAAGGAAATTCCTCTCGTCGATGAGCAACTGTGTATTTTCTTGCAGTCGGGCAATTTGATCGCAGAGGGCGGCGTTTTCAAAAATGAGCTCCCTCGCTTGTCTTTTGATCCTTTCGCATTTGACTTTGTACCGTTCGTTTTTCAGCTTTTCAGCCGTGAATAGGTTCATTTTCATCTGTTTCCTCGCCGCCGGAGGCGTTGAGAATTTTGATACGGCCGACGGAAACATATTCTGAAAAGCAACAGGGAATATTAATTATTAGGGAATAGCGATCGAACGACGAAAGTCTTTCTTCTTCAATAATTATTCGATCATGTTCACTCACCGAAAATAGTAGGCAGACGCTTAAATCTAAACGAGTATGAAAAGGAAACAAAGACTTCGTTAACTTGTTTTGTTGATTATCCGAGAGCTAGGAACCAGCTGATAATGTTGAAACCACTGACTTATGGCGGACATAACTTATTTCGTAGGAACATTTCGATTTATTTTAATTGAGAAAATAATATCAACGAATTCATGTGATGCCGTCGATATATAGTCCAAATTAAATGCCTAAAAGTTGTAAAGAATTATTCAGTTTCCTAAAAATCGAAAAAATTTTCGTTCATCTAAAATAATGTAATCCGGACAAGCTATCGAACAGCAACAACAAAATTCTGTCAAAACACAACTCAGTAGGAGAAAGTTAATGCCTATATTGCCTATTACATTGTTGCGATTTGCAGTTGCAATTTGTTCACAAATTCAGTTATTTAAGGGATTTTTGTGTATCAGTTACTGAGCATGATTTGATTTTTGTCGACAACACGAAGAGTGTATATCAAGTTGGCCCCATTTTGGATTGACTCAGTGACTTGCTAAGGTATTATTTTTTCTAGTTTTGGCAGCCTTAAATACATATTTATTTACCGTACTTCAAATGAATTCGCGAATTGACGTTGCCTGCCTGGCACGTCGCTGCTGAAAGACGAGTGACGGATCTCAGTCACGTAGACCGAAATCTGTAAAGGTATCCACATATCAAAGGAAAATGAAATAGAACGCTCGGGAGTGCTTGCGGAGGCAATTATAATGTGGTATTGGAATCTGCGTTAAATTTATTAGGTAGCTTTTATTCATTTTCGGGGGATTTTTGTTTTTGCATTGAAATATCGTTGATACTTAAGTCGATCCACTTCTGTAACACTTGCATAACTAGCTTAATCTATCAATGGCAGTGGCCTCTTTTATCCTATGCTGAACGTTATTGATGGAAGGCTGAAAGCTTGTACTAATTGCTGTGTCATGAAGCGTGCCTGATATTTCTGCCCCCTATCAACCAAAAGTTGCACTTGTCCACCGAAGCTCAGCTAAATTGCCTCCTTCTCCTAGCAGGGGATGAAGCTCGCAGAGAACCTCCTGCTGCAGGATGGTCTTGTCTGTCCTGCAGTATGTATACATCTCCTATGTAGTATTGCCAACCTCGACGTCAGTGGGCAGCTTAATTTCCTTCACCTTGCCCTAAGGCCTAGTTTAGATATAATATAAATTATTTAATTAATAATATAATTATATAGTTAGATGTAATATTAATATGTCCAATTGCTTTAACGTGTATAATAATAGTAAAAAATCATTCCTCTTAGGAACTGTGATATTTGAGCCTATGGAGGTGGACGGGAAAAGTCAGTCGGCCGAAGAACCTTTCCATGTGCGGCCAACTGTCGTACAGGGGAGTTCATGCGAGCCGAAAGGGCTTAGATGTATGATAAACGATGTCCCTAAAGATTTCCCAGCAGAAAACTCAAGACCGGTTAAAGTGTGGGATATGCAGGTAAAAAAGATTTTGGGCAAAGTCAACAATTCTCTAAAAATCCAAAGTATACCAAGTACTTTTCAATTTAGCGAGTATTTTATACACTTGGAAAATCCGTAATTTGCCGGGCGACCTTCTCATTATCACCTCCCTTGAATAATAAAAACCTATATGTTTTTTCAGATTATCACACGACGGCACTGTCGTTGCAAACCGACCCTTTTTTTGAGAAAGAACTTCTCGGAGAATTTCCCCCGAAAGCCGGTCAAACGATTGGGCGTCAAGAATTTCGGCTCTTCGAAAAAAATCCAAAGCAGTGTACTGGAAACGATTCTCGAAGAAGCGATGCAAACTTTGGCCCATGATTCGAAAGCAACAGACGATTCAAAACCATTCAGATATTTCACGGTCCGCGAGTCCGAGCGGAATATGGAAGAAGTCGAGAAACTGATGTGGAACTTGGATTTGAAAAAGAAGAACCAAAATGCATGAGCTCCGCGGTGTTCGGTTGAACCATAAATTGCGTTCCATTCCCTGTACTGTGCTCCGCTATTGATACATTTTTTTTTTTAACTGAAAGTTGAACCAAAATGGACGGTTTTTTGCTATTTCTAGGTAATAGTTGAAATGTTCGAGAGCATAGTTCAGAATACAACATACAGAATACTTCCTCCTAGCTTTATAATATTAGTGGATAATTTTCCATGAACTAATCTTATTAGGTAAGTTAGAATCTTGGGTTTGATTCTTGTGAGAATTATTAGGTGTAGAATTATGGTGCATTTTTTTCCAGCTAGAGATATTTGTTAAAATGTTGGTATCATGAAATGGCTCGAAGCGCTCAGTAAAGAAAATTATCGAAAAGTAACAGTTTATTCGTGTTCATCATTGTTTTACACAACAAATGTAGCGTTTTTAGTCTGCAACGGTTGCTACAAAAATACTCAATCAGTTGAATTTATCACAAAACCTCTCAGAGGACGGAATTTCCCATTATAATATCATATCCATCAAAAAATATGTCGAGAACATCTGGAATTAATTTGATAAAAGTCACATAGTTGAGCGTATCATATTTGACCTGTAGAAAAAAATCATACTAAATCTGAAATGTTATATGCCTTAGAAAGTTTAACCCAGGACGGAGCAATAGAACGGAAAAAATTAATTTAAAACGATCGAACACTAGGAATGTACGTCAAGTCAAGTATTATCTATCAGTCTCGTCTAAATTCAGTAAGCATTTTTCTGAAGGAGCAGGGCAATTCTCGTACGTCTTGAATTGGCCATTCTTAGTCTCCTCCGGAGTACCTAACGGCACGCAGGCGCACCTGTAGTGGTCTTGGCCGGTTTGGTAGAATTTCCTAGGGACGCCAACCCAGTCACGTGAGACACCACCGCTAGAAAATATGAAGAAAATCCCCATAGAGCCGAAAGTGCTTAAATTCATTTTGCAAGAGAGCTGGTAACAGTTCCTCTGCTTAAATTTCAAATCAATCTATATCTTTGGTGGGTAAATACTTTTTTCTCAAGAGGCCATTTCATATTTGAATAATGAATATCAAGTATCAATAGTGAATATCAAGTTCAGGCATTAGTGTCTACCTTTTCAAAGAGCACCAAACGGTTTTCCCCGTTTCTTGGTTCCACTCAAGGTTACAAGCTGGGTATTTTTGGTCCAATTCCATTTGCGCCATGTGCAACTTATTTGCCTCTTGGATCTTGAGCTGAATCCTTACTAGGTTGGCAGTCGGATTTCCATCTTCGTCGTAGAATCGACCAGCCAACTTGCCTGAAGAAGGAAACTCTTTTAGTATGATTATTATAGAAGTGAGGAGGTCAAATTCGAAATTCCCAGGCTCAGTATATGTCCAGTGTAGCTGGTACAACACTAGCTACTAGTTACAGGTATCTAGTTGCATTATATCACCCAATAAGTAACAGGCTTGCGCCTCGATGTGCAGGATTCAGTCGTTATGCTGTTTAAAGGAGGGCAATTTAAGAGCCATTACTGTGTAAGTCCACTTCATTGATTTCCACCCCGAATAAATATTAACGCATATCAGGTGTACTCTCGCTACCTCTATATCAACAGCCTAGAAGTGAATTGACCCCAAAAAGCCACGTTTTGGATCAATTTTTGTGACCTTGCACATTAAATCGGGATCCGCATAAATCGTCATCTGTACCGCCTTTGGATTGGCGGCTCAAAAAAGAAAGTGAGCATGGTTCTAGCTGGAGTCACCTTCCCAGTATTGCCGGTAACTAAGGGCGGTGATCCCTCGTATCAGTTCCTCACATCTTAGTGTGGACAATGAAGCATGCATTATTGATCTAAAAGAGAACTCTAAGGAACGAATTACAATTAAAACTCAACTGTTGCCTATTGCAGTAAAGTGTACCTTTATAATCGTAGTTCTGCCTGTACAAATCGACCCAATGAAGGAGGCCTACGAGTTCGCCCATTGGTAAATCATCGACATCATCCGTCAACCCTTCGGGCGTAAACTGGCCAGTAACGAACGCTTTGCTGGCGTCCTTACCTGAAAAATATAAACGTTAGATCTGACAAAAATCTACATTCAAAAATATAATAGAAACATGGAGTAAAACGTGAATCTCACCGACGAATCCGTGATACGCTTCACCGGGTCCATAATGATTTTTCCCTTTGCTCACGTCGTACACGTTCCCTAAAATAGCCAAGTATATTTCCTTTTTATGAATGCCATCGTACTGGCTCAACTGTTCCCGGGTGAAAATAATCTCGCTTGAAAATAATCTTGACAACCATCCCGATTCAAAAATTGGCGAATAAATGTTTACAATATCGTCGATAATGGGACCGGATATTGAATGGCCGAAGAAGTATGCAGCAACGGCAGCAGAGCCGATGAAATACGTAATGTAAGCAAGTTTTGACATAACCACGAGCTATTAGGAAAATATTCGAGGAAAAAAAACTCGAAATGTTGAGTGCTTTTAGAAGCACCAGCACGGTTCCCTGTTATCTTATCAACAATAATATATTATAGTCAAGATCAAAACAAGGCGGTTCCCAGTGCTGCCAAATGCATTCTGTTGATTATCGATAGAAGAAAAAAATCGTCTAGTATCAATAATCGTCTAGTGTCGAACGAAGAAAATCTAGTCTAGTGTCATAATTAGAAAAGAAAAATTATCTTATAGTTATTTTGAATCATTTTTCCAAGTGCCTTCGTGATTAAAAAGAGTAATAGGAAATCTGGGAGGAGAAATCGTTATGTGGCAACACTGTTGTGCCGATTGGCATGATTGGCCAGTCTGGGTCTAAATTGCAATGGTGTCTCGGTACGAGTGAATGATCCGTGTTCAATTTACTTATCGCTAGTCGTTCCAATGATGTTCCGCATTGTGAAAACTACCGTTTGATCCTTCAATTTACTTTTGTCCGCCGGTGTGAACGAATTCGCGCGGCCGAAATGGCGAAATTGGTCGAAGTTTACCGCAACGATGACCAGAAACTGAACAAACGGCAGCTCCCACTATTTGTCGATGAAAACCTCACAGTAAGTCAGCGTTGGAATTAGTTTTAATGATTATACAGTTTTATTATAGTTTGCCCAATGTCTATAAATCTATGATCGATCGGAATAATCCAAATTTATACCTATAAAGCAATAACGTTCAACCTGATGACACATAATGACTCGTGGCGGCCTGTCATAGGTAGTTGGACGATGGGATACATTTCTATTTCGCTCATGCTTCTTGAAATAACCTAATCGATGATTTGTTCAAAATGGGTGGTGTCCTTATCGGGCTAACGGTTCGCACAGTTTCGCATCTGGTATCCGTCAAATCGTCAAAACCTATTCAATTAACCTGTACAGTAGCCGAACTCATGAACGCTTATCGACAAGACTCGCCCGGCATGTTTTTCCGCAGTGTTGGACCATAGCCTCGGTTGAATCGATGACCCGATTTTCATGGCCTTCTGGTCGTTATGGCATTCAATTCGCGTTATTGCAAGCGGCCGTATCGGTCTGCTGCGCTTAACGGTATTCCAGTTGCAGATGGGCGTGTATTAGGTATAATTATTGGAGTGCCCTTCGAATTCGAGGAGTATCCTTGAGTCAGCCAGATTTAACGACGCTCTTTAAGAAATCCATTTTCTTACCGACTCCAGGCGGTTTTGATTTAATACTAGTTGAAAATCAACGATGAACTACGCTGATTTACAATCTCAGCCAAAGATTAGACCGTTAGTGATAAGAATTTCAATGAACCCTTGCGCTCTTTTTGGTATCAGTGCTGACTACTGTCGACTGTCTTTAAGCTCTCATTTAAGAAGTCATAATCAATATGGAGAGAGGGCTTTGACCTTATTTTTCATGATTCCGACTAATTCATTTTTTGCTCCACAGATGGTGATGGATCTCAATGGCTTGGGCCTGTACTTTGGCAGTTCGTCTGTTCGAGCAAAAGAGATTGACAAGTTTCTCGACATGTATAACTCCCTCACTCCTGCCGAAGCCAGACAAGCATTTTCTGTTGATTGGAAGGAGTTTTTTGCTGCACTGAGTCAAACCATTCCTTGTGTTGGCTGCCGTAGAAGGTATATGCAACTATAATACTCTCTCAGCTGTATATTGTTTCTTCAATATGACAATGAAACGTGGAATACTTTTTTATTTAGCGTTGAGCGCCTGTACGAGCAGCTGCGCAAATCAGGCCATCCTGCTCTCGAACCGCTTGAAATCACATCCGATGGAACCTTAACGATCAAAGAAGATCATTTCCAAGGGCCAAGGCTTGTTTGCACGCTGCTTCATAACCACAAGTTCGTATTGATGTACATTGAATACTTGGAAATATGAAACAAGATTCCAATATAGTGATTTGTGTTATTATTTGTTCATATATTCGGCAAAATGACAAAGGGGCGTTTTAGAAAATTTGGTAAATTTGAGCTTCCGCTACTCCCAATGTTAACTCACACTACTCTGTAATGTGTGGCAAACCCATGACGATCGGCCCCATAGAAACTTTTGGATAAACAGAGATTGAATACGCCCGTCTATCGTAGCAATATGACTGACTTCTGTCAGTTACGCCTGTTTTTAATGACGCATTCAATTTCCATTTTCTTGTATTTTTCCAGTTCACGGCTCAACCAGTTAGTGGAAAACCAGTTTAGATCTAAGAAAAACCGTCGATGCGTATTGCACAGTTTGGATTACCAGCGAGTTCGCGCTCCTTGGAAGGAAGTCTGGGATATAATGCGACCACAATGTCGCGAGGAAGTTCTTCTCATCGATGCCGGTTCATTAATGGTCACTCTTGAAGGCTATTTGCAAAAGCACAGGTGATTCGACTTGAAATAGCGTTTTATCTCATACAATTTGAACTTTCTATGTTTGTATCTTGGAATGTAGATTTTATGTTCCCCAATCAATTGGTTTTTCAAGCTTACCATTTATAAAACCTAACATTCAAAATGACCGTTTCCTCTTTTGATTTTCCTCTTTTGTTGTCAATGAAGTTGATTTTATTCATCATGTGATGTTTTTTTCTCTGTTTCAGGTTCTGCGGAGAATGTCGCACCAAAGTTCTTCGCGCTTACTGGTTGTTAGTTGAAGAGCCTGAGCCCACGCGAGAAAAGGGTTACATTCCAGCGTTATACGCAGGCATCAAGCGCTGCCTGCCAGACAAGCACATTCACCTTCCAACGAACACAGAATACGTCACAACTCTCGTCGCTCGCGTTCAACCTGACATCATGGGAAGGTGATAATAGATTTTTTTTCTTTTTATAAATGATTAAATACTTGTTATTTTCAACTGCGATAATTTCTCTGGTATCTTTCAAAGGTTATTAGAGAGTTTTTGCAAGCCACAAACATCTTGATCTAACGTCAGACGTTAGCGGTCTGCACCGCATATAGTTTGACGTCATCATGACGTCTCACGTACTTTGAGGATTGATTCACGTCTGATGTTAGTGCCTTGCAAAAACTCTTTAATAATCACAGAATAATAAATTGCTCCTTTGTAAAAGCGTCGCATTTTCATGTATTGAAAATTATCTTCGCTATCATCGACATTGGCTAAATAATCTGAGTTTACTGTATTTCAAGTATAAGTTTTATCGAAAACATTCTGCTTTGCAAAGATAGCGATCTAGGTGACTTATTATGATTTTTCCAACAGATTGTTAAGTTTGCGATGGCTATTGAGGCAGTAAGTGGCCGTTTGTAAATTCCATACTAATGCTAGATGTGTTGATCGTATTTAACGGATTTTGTTGGCGATGCAGTTTTCGAACGGAACATGCCGACAAACAAATAGTTTTGAGAAAATGATGAAACAATATGTTTCCAAAATCACAGATTTAACAGTTGCCAATTTTTCTTGTGTACAATTGCTGTGGCGTACTGCACATGTTAGCACTTTTTTTCTCTAACAGTTAACGATTTTCGAGTGCAGTTTTTGCTAGCTTTTCTAATGCTTCTGAATTTTTTCTCGCATAATCCCGATAACGGTATTGAACAGCGTCGTTTTTCCGAGTGTTGTTGCGATATTTTTTGTCTCAAACACCAAATCTATGTCTTTCAAAAAGTGTAAATTCGATGTGAGGTGTTACACTTATCAGGGAATTTCCATAGTTGGAATGCTAGTTTCGGAAAATGTATTATTTTCCCAGGGAATCATTCCTGTAATTTATTTTAAACAAATTCTCTTTGATTTCGTGTAATTAGTTTTTAAATATTCTTAAAATCACCTTATGTTGATTTATCATTTTGTGGTTGCAGTGTGTGGTTTTTTCTTTGTCAAAACGCTAATTCGGCTTATGCTTTGCAGCAGCGGAGAAAGGCATGCAAAAACTTTGGAAGTGGCTCAAGGCGAAGTCATCACATGTTTAGGGCTATGCGTTTATGAAAGGCTCCATCGAATCCAGATGCGCCTGAGAGAAGAGGAAACCACGTGCCAAGTTCTCGTTGCCGTCGCAATTGATTCTTTAAGCAGAAAATTCCAAGTAAGTTGCCGTTATTTGTTCTAGAAATGATTGTTTTTTTGTAATTTTCTATAATTTTGGTTTTCAACTGAAAAAATATAATTCTGTAGAAACACCCACACACTAAGTTGAGTAGTTGAAAAAGCGATTGTCTAACTTTTGCAGACATGTGTTGAAACGAAGAGAGGCATCACTAAACTAGAACTGCTCGCATTGGAGCTCACTCAAGAAGAAATTGTGAAACAACAGCGGAAAGAAATGAAAAAACTCAAGAGGAAGAAGAGGCGAGAGCGTAAAGCTGGAAATGAATCGAAAATCGAAGACGACGTAAGTTTTGCTTTTGTTCTTTTTTTATGCCGCCTCAAGGGTCGATGTTTCAACTTTTTTTTCTCAATTTTCAAGATGGCTGGCGATAAAGATTTAGAGGTGTCATCATCGTTGGAGGCTCTGGATGAAACTGTTTCGAATTGTAACGATAAAGCTCAACCAATACCTAACAGAAAAGTAAGACTAGTGAAATTTTCTGTTTGTTCAAAGTTGCCCATATATTTGAAGCTAATAAGTAAATTTGGATAAAAAAAAAGTTCAGCTGTATTAAATATCTCAAGATGAGTAAATATCTCAAGACCCAAACGTGTGCAATTCACGAAAACATTTTTTATTTTTATAATTTTGTTTCAGATCTTAACCGTTTCACCGTCTGATAGTTCGAACAGCAATTTCTGCGAGAAATGCGGCGTATTCGATTCAACCAAGTCTGGAAACGTTAGGAATTGCAGTCTGAATAATATTAAGTCACCGGAAATGGTCAATTCGTGTAAAAAGACGATGAAGCCGCTTAACAATCCTGTCGACTGCGTTACGTGTTCCAAGCCGAAGGTTAGTGAGTTTTTGGTTGCATTTTAGTTTTGAAAAAAATCCAAATTCGGAAAAATTATGTGTTTTTCTTCTTCTTTTTTAGAAAAAAACGGAAAAAGTGAAAAGAAATTTCGTGTGTGAGTACACTCAAGACTGTGGTTATTCTAGCGGTCACAATAATGCAAGTTCGTCGGCCGCTAGTTCACCCGAAGGTTCTGAAGTTGCTTGCTGCGAGGAATTTTGCAATGACGAAGGTACATTAGGCATTTTTCAATTATATTTTTAAATATCATTATATCTGGATTTTATTGCTCAAAGTTTTGAATGTTTCAGGCGTTTGTAGCAAAACAAATCCAGCTCCCAAACCAGAACCTATTCACCAGGCCAAGTTTCAGAATAGCACGAAGATTGTGATGACATTAGAGCAAATGTTAGAAGTGAGTGCTCAAAAAAATATTAATCTTATAGATTACTAGAGGATCTCCAATTTCCTCGAGAAAGATTTAAAAGGCTTGCGAGATCGCTCAAACTTCCCAACACTTTGACTTCATTTTCGTCGTTTTTCCATTTTCCAGGACGGCGATACGTCGTCAGATGAGGAATGCTACATCCCGATAGAGGACGTGAAACAATTCCAGTCTCAGGTGAATATCAATCAGAGGCGAGAAGAACTGAGGAAGAACTTGCGAGCGAAGTTCGCTCAAATGTGCAACAACCGAAGTCACAAGCCTTAGAGCCCTAGGTCGTTTCCGTGGACCTTTTTTATTTTTCTCCTCTCCCCTCCCCCGATATTTCTTTACTGTTCAATAATTTGCAACTGCCGTTCGACTGCGTTCCATCTTTTCACCGCAGTACTTTGATTGCCAGGCGGCAATAATTTGAAAATGTCTCACTTTTTCTAGGAAAATAAATTCAGTTCAATTTCTCTCTTTCGCTTGTCATTTCGGTGTTAGTAATATTTTCGCTATGGCTGTCAGACAACCAAACATTCCTATGAGTTTATTTCAATAGTGTATTAATCCAAAATATTTGCGTTAGTTTCCACTTTGATTTCAATATTTGTTGCGTTTTTTTGATGAATTTTTCACATTGATATCATCGCATTGGCTCCTCCCGCTGTTGATTATAGAAGATAATCGCCCATGAAATATAATCATACATTACGTGAATCGATTATTGTTAGGAAAACTTTAGGGATTAAACAATATTTTTCCTTATTCATTTCGAACTATCATTTGAAGCCGTCTGATGAATAATTTTCATTTTTCCGCTTCTCATTGAAATGGATTTTCTGATTGGTTTCCATGGTTGATTTACCGTTGTCCGTGGATTTGTTTCTTCAAATGTACTCCATCTTGTACTGAGAAAATTCCAAATTTTCATGATAACATTGATGGCGTAAAAAAGGAAACTGAAGTCTGCAATTGTTTTCCTTTGTTTATTATTCAATATGAATTTATGTAAATGCCTAAGGAAATTTTTTCCTTGTTTTACAACCAAGCAGTCGGCACATAGGGGTGTCTGAATGATTTTTTCCCCAGTTGATTAGGCTCTTTGAAGTACGAAAATCACATCGAAATTGAGGAAACCAGCCGAAATTGGTTTAACAGTGAAGTTACTTTGAGTAGAAAACCAGTGTAGAAAATGCTAGGGTATGTGGGGCTTCCAGTATATATTTCCAAGTTTTATTTGCATTCACGTCCACCTCCTATTCTTGTTATACGCTGCTCGTACGACGTTCCCACACCGATTATCAACTGTTATATTTTCACAGTTAAATATTAGCAGATAATGGGGTTTAAAGTTAACCGGTATTTAATGATGGTTGGCTGGAATTTTTCCGATTTGCGATCTGCAGTTAATGAGTTAATCTCTCAGGATTCTTACTACTGATTTCATCTCAATGGTTCTCTAATGTAAAAGTTTATGCGGTTATTTTTTTTAAAGCCGTTAAAACGAGCCAATACTGTTCATATCAACCAAGTTTTCATGTTATTTTTACCACTATGATAAAATGATGATTTCATGGGTGATTTTCTTCGTTTATTCAATCGTCTGTTGTCTGTCGTTTATGCTCTGGGTGAAAATATGCATTGTTGTACGAGAAGCCTTGTCAAACTATCTTGAATTGGAAGTTCATGTGCGGGTGGTCGAAAGCTTAACCCATTCAACACTTCACTGGCAGATTACCGAATGTAGGAGCTCGCTTCATGCTTGATGTTGCTCACTCAGAAAAGTACATAAAACTGTTGCTTTTTTTAGGCATTTCTGTTTTATTTTGTTTGAAATAGACTGGTTTTTCTTTTGTCTCGAGCCAATTTACATTTGTTATGAAGCCCAACACTGGATCAATCTTACTTTCTGCAGGATATTTTTTATGGCTTTGTAGAGTTTAGGGAATTTTTCGTAAGGGAATTTCTAGAAAGGCACTTGGCAACACTGCCTTTGTTCCACTAGGGCTGCAATTTGCCTTTTCAGTTTCCACCAAAAATTTAGCGAAAATCAGCAATATTCAATACATCTGTCATTTGCATTATTCTGTTCTTTGTTTAAATCTATATTTTCCCACTATCTCAATTAAGTGCCGAAAGAGATCACCTGCTTTTCTAACCTTGTGTTAACTCCCGGTTATTAAAAACAACCTCTAGTTGAGCAAACTAGCTGCTAAAAAATAATCGTTTTGATAATCGACTTTTTGAGAGAAAAAATCACTTTTCGGCATTTTCTACGTCTGGCTCTGACAAACCCCCAGTTTTTAGGTTCCCGAATGGTACAAATCCTTATTTTCTTGTCAAAAGTTTAACTCTTCAATCGAAAGGTAACTCATCCGCTCTCACACATTTGTATCATCATTTCTAACAAGTGAGAACGTATTCTAAAACGATCTGTAAAATGGGAATTTTGTTCAAAAGGGCACACTTCCAAAACTCCTAAACGTAACCTGTTGTCTCAGTTGCTAATTGGGGAATTGACAAAAATGCTGATAGGCAGCCAAAGTATTGTAAATTTAATGGGGAATACTCATTTTGCCTCCAATAGAGAGCATTCAAGGTATTTTTGGGCAAATGTGTTATCGAATAATCTCACGGCTCCACATGTTCGCCACTAGCGTTCTCAAGACTACTACTCAATTCTTCTTTCGGACTGATTTTTTATAAATTGAATTATTGTTTTCACCCCAATGCTTAGGAATCACTTTTCGCTATGATCTCTCTTATAGAAAATTGCTCTTGTAATACGAATTCCTGTTGAAATTGCTGATTCATCGCTAAGACAACTGATTCCCCTAACCTACTCCCTCAATTTTACGCCTGGGAAAAAAATCAAAAACAGGCGGTATTGCAACTATTTGTATCATTTAATTTCTAAGTGCCTTTTCGTTGTATCAGTTTGTTTTGCATTCCAGTGTACGTTTGAAATCCGACGAGCGTTTTTATATTTGTACCGCGGCTATTCGTGAATTTCGTTCGTTTTTTAGAAAAATTATTGTACTCCTCGAGCCTGCTCGTTTTTCCGCCAGCGATTGTAGGTTTGTCGAAATTTCTCCGCCGATTATATCGTCGAACGATTGAGATTGGTCCTCGCATCTGATCTAATAGCTCCTTGAGGACGTCATATAAATCTACCCATGAAATGTTTATATGACTATATACAAGAAATATTGTTACTATTTAACGTTAGCGAAGATATTGTACAAGAAATATATTGGAGCAGTCCGTTGAACGTAGCGAATTGTTTTCTCCGTCTCGTGCCTTTTATTCTTCCTTTAGAACTGATTCGAAAGAGGTATATATTATCTAAATCTTATTTCGGTGTTCTTCCACGATGAAAATTGCCAGCTGAAAAAATTACTGATGGAAATACTTTTCAGTCGCGTGAAATTTTTCACTAATGCTCAAAAATTGCTGATCAATACTGTAGACTCATCAAGCCTCTAGCTATTGTGTTTTGATATTTATTTTTACAGACGTTAGACGTTATGGAGGGATCTTCTGTTTTTATTTACCTTTTAATCTGCAAACGGTTTCTTCGTTTTTTCTCGTCAACGTGTTATTTTAAACAGATGACCAAAAAACGCTCAACTCTTACGACATTAAGCCCTTTAGAATGGTTCACAAGCTTGCGCCAACCCGCTTGCGTCATTGCGTGTTGCATTCTGTTCGGCATAGCATTCCCTCGTCTGCTATTCAAGCGGGGTTCACAGGCATCTGTCAAATGCGTTTGCGTTTTAATTGAGAACCCAACGTGGGAATGCTATCACCCAGCCTATCAGAATGCAAAACGCAGTTACGCAAACGCTTTGACGCAAGCCTGTGAATCTTCCTTCAATCGAAATGCTCAACGCAGCAACACAGACGCATTTTATCTATGCCTGCGTGCTTATCAGTCTCAGAACGTAAACAAACCAATTTGATTAGCTCGGTGCATGTTTATTCGTTGCGTTCTTTGTTGTTATCCGGGATCCGGGATTATCACTTTGTCTTGCTCCGCTTAAAATACTACAGACGACTTTATCGTTTTCGAATGAATTTCACTCCGTTCGCATAATTTCCTGCGAGATTATAAAAATGAATCGCCGTGTTGTCGTTACCGGTCTCGGCTTAGTTTCGCCGCTCGGTCACGACGTCAAGTCAGCTTGGATCAATTTGCTCGCCGGAAAAAGCGGCGTTCAAAAGCTGTCCGGGAAAGAATACGAAAAAATTCCTTGCCGAATAGCTGCAGTTGTGAAACAAGGTAATTTAATCAAAATTACGCCGCTTTTAAGCCCAATTTTTGTTGAATTTCATCGTTGATTTTTTTAAATCGTCCCCTCAGGTTCGAAGGACGACGAATTGAATGTATTTAATCACATCACCAAGTCTGACCTGAGAACCATGTCGCCTGGGACGATATTCGCTCTTATCGCGGCCGAAGAAGCATTAAACGATTGTCGATGGCGGCCGGCCGCTAAATCAGAGATGCAAAGAAGCGGCGTCTGCGTTGGAATGGGCATGGCCGATTTAGCTATCATATCCGAAACTTACGAAGCATTGAAACAAGGCTACACCAAAGTTAGCCCGTATTTCGTGCCGAGGATTCTTCCGAATATGGCCGCTGGGCATATCAGCATGAAACATGGATTGCAGGGTGAGAAATACTAGAGTAGGGTTGAGATTTAAAATTTACCATCCAATCCCTACTGTAAGTTATTCTATAATATTATTCAAGTTCGTTAAATTGTAGAATTCTATTCAGAAATGAGCTCCCTCTGACATTGTCGCCGTATTTGTTTCCAGGGCCAAATCACACGGTTTCCACCGCCTGCGCCACCGGTTGCCACGCAATTGGAGATGGTTACAAATTCATAAAAGGGAACTACGCCGACGTAATGGTCTGCGGGGGAGCTGAAGCTTGCATTAGCCCGTTAGCTTTAGCCGGCTTCTGCAGGCTGAGAGCGTTAGCAACTTCATTTAATGACAATCCGACCGCCGCATCGAGGCCTTTCGACGGCAAAAGGGAAGGCTTCGTAATGGGCGAAGGTGCCGCCATTTTGGTATTAGAAGAGCTCGAACACGCGACGAAGCGCAATGCTCGAATATATGGAGAGATACTAGGCTACGGATTGTCGGGAGATGCGTCGCACATTACATCGCCGCACGAAAATGGCGACGGTGCTGTGTACGCGATGTCAGGCGCCCTTAGGGACGCCAAAGTGCGACCTGGTGATGTGACATACATAAACGCCCATGCTACATCAACACCATTAGGGGACGGGATCGAACTCAAAGCAATAACTCGTCTCCTCAAAGACACTAGTAAATTCGCTGTCAGTTCGACGAAAGGCGCCCACGGGCATCTCTTGGGCGCCGCTGGAAATTTGGAAGCCCTGTTCACAGTTTTGGCATGCTATTACGGCCAATTGCCTCCCACAATCAATTTATCGGAAAAATGCGAAGAAGGTGTAAATATAAATCTTGTTCCGAACCTGCCGCAGCCTTGGGATAAAGAAAGTCGCATCGCGTTGAAGAATTCTTTCGGATTCGGCGGAACGAACGCAAGTCTTTGCATAGGAAATTATGCGCAATAGTGAGTACTACGAAAGAAATAATTATTCATAGTGTTGAAAAAACTGTCTGGGTCCTCGAGGGTAATCTAGAGTTCAAACTGGGCTAGAATAGGATTCTTTTTCTCTGATATTGAAATGATGAAAAGAAGCTGCGTTTTTAAGCTGCCCGATAAAAATGCTGGGCATGGTATAGTTGAATAATTTTTTAAAATTTCGATCAATCGCTATTCCACTCAGAGTCAATTTTTCAAATTGTTTTCTTCATGAGTGGATTTAAAGGGAATGCAGAAAAATTAATTATTCTAGTCGCTATGGTATCTTGCTGGAAGAGGCGATCATATTTCCGTATAGTTTATTGTCAATCACTGTTGAACATTTCTATTTTTGGTAATAAAAAACTATGTTCTATAACGTTATTGATTTTTTAAACAGTGCAATCCACACGTTCTATGTTCTTGAAAAAAAGTGGCAAGGGCGAGTTTGACCTTTGATCTAATACGAGGGAAGCTCAAAAGTTGAAAGAATGTCCTTGTGAAACGCTTATCATTCAATATTTTTCCAAAAAATTTTGGTCACCTTCAAAGTAATTACTATTGACACAATTGTCCAATCTTTTTCTATTGTGGGAAACAATTTTTTAATTCACTAATTGGAATCGCGTTTAGGCCGTCCTGTGATTTGCTTTCATCTCCACAGTGGCAAAACGCTTCCCTTTCATGTTGAGTCTGGGGAACTAAAAGAAGTCACATATGGCCAAATCTGGAGAGTAGGAGGATGAACAATCAGGTTCATGCCGTTTTTTGTCGAAAACTGCCACACGGAGAGTGTGGTGTTGTCATGATGGAAGAACCAGCCCCCTGTGTGCCTAAGGTCCACCCTTTTTTGCCGAATGTCCTCCTTCGGCCTCTTCAGAGCCTCCAGGTAGAACTTCTGGTTATCTGTTTGACCAGAAGGAACAAATTCACCGTAAAAAACACCTCTTGAATCGAAAAACAAATCAACATTGTCTTGATGTTTCACTTCTCGAACGAGGTTGGTCTTCAATCGTCATTTCTCCTTTTTTTAAAACAAACCACTTGTAATTTGGTGTTTTCCCCATAAGCTGTAGTGATCACTGCAAGACTTTCGTGGCCGTTATCCCCAACAGGAAACAAACTTTCAGTGCCAGGCGTTGCTTCTGGCTGTCGGCTATCGGCCAGTTTCACAGAAACGGAGGAAGGAGGTTCACAAAAAAATTTCACGGACAAACCGTTGCACCCACAACAATAAATCTTTGCACACCGACTCGCCAGATGTTGCCCTTTACTCCACTCTACCAATATTCTCTTCCTCCCCTCCACTTTCCCACGCCAGTCCCATCCCAGTTACTTTGGGATCCCCCTACAAACCATCATTTCTCATTACAGGCCAAAATAAAGCCACCCTAAATTTCAACTTGTTTTCCATAGGGTTTTGAAAAAAATTGATCCGTCAATTTCAACGATGAGCAATTCATATATTAACCGTACAAAGAAATTAACATAACAATACAAACAAAAGCGTAATAGTTGACCCTGCTCACTCGAGTAGTTCATCACCTTCTGTCACTTCTTTCAAACTCAGCAGTTCAAGATGGCCGACGCAACCTTTGACGGAATGGACCCCTTCGTCCATTTCTCTGTATTTACCAGGATCGATTAGACATATCTAGGCAGAAAGAATAGATAATGTACCATAAGAGAGTATAAATATGAGGAGAACAAGATGAAACAATTTTCTAGAATAGTCCAATATTAGCATCCCCAGTAGGTTAATTATGACCCTCATCAACAAAAACTAGGGTTCGCTTATTTTGGAAAAATTGATCGCTCGCCGTCAGGAAATAAACGAAGCAAATATATTACTACTCTGTCTTCTCAGAATATATCCGCTTACCATCACGACTTCTCCCGCGTCCCAACTTTCAGTTTCAATGACAGTAGCGAGCTTGACGAGTTTATCTCGTAGTTTTTTCGCCTCTTTTCCCGAAATGGCGATTTTCAATCTCATTTGAGCGCGTTCAAGCGGCATAACCGCCTTCAGCTGCGGAATCACGTCGAGCATCTGTAAAAATGATGATGCTATTTTACCGCTTATTCTCCAATGATCGTGGATTTATATAATTGATTTCCAACCTAATTAGTATAGTTTTTTTAAGTTAGTAGTGTTACAAATACACACTTGTTGCTTTGCATTTCTGTTGGGCTTTATCGAAAAATGAATATCCCTCATAGCTTTTTCGATCATCGTGACTGGATAAGGACGTTTCGTTTCAGGGTTGACGCATTTTTCTGCCAAGACAGAGTGATGAACAGAATTAAGAAAAATTATTATTATATTATCAAGTACCATTTTTTAACTGGCAATACTACTGTTCTTACCACTGACATTCGTCGCGATATCTTTGAAAAGCGCGTCCAAATGTGCCTGCCTCTCTTTATCAGAAACTTGCAGCTCACCTTTCTTCAGAATTTCTTTACACACCTCTGTCAAATCATCTTTACCGAACGCTTTGAGGATATCTTCTTTTTTGGCTACCTGGCCTTTGGAAACATTGGTGAAAACTGTGGACGTTTGGAGAACCTCGTCGAGGTCTTTTTCCCTGAAAATAAATTTCATCATCTCATTTCGTGGAATAGTGCGATATAACCATGCAAAACTACTTCAGGGAGGTTAAAGATGCGCACTCAGAATGCAAAACGCTTTGACGACGCCTGTGAACCTGCACAAGGGTGATTTCAGGAGAAAATTTTTGGAATTTGAGCAAAATACTCGCAAGCTTTCTTCTTCAACATATTAACTTATCTATGACAAATATATCGGTACAGTTTTCAAACTCACACATTATTTCTCCAAGAAACGACTTTATTTTTGTAGCATGCGATTTCGAACCGCTTTCCTGCTTTTTTCATACGAACGACAGCGACGTTAGTTAATCTTATTTGGTTCGTGGGGGTGAAAATTTTCGCCATTGTAAAATACAATGTGCTCAAAAGCGCGATAAAGACCGTGAAAATCGAGAAACCACTCTAAAAAACAATTTTATTAGGAAACGAGGGCGGCAGTAATACAAATAAACTACGCATTGCTGAAGTGTGAAGTCTAGTTGTTGCTTCTATCATTCAGGCCCTCGTTATCATTGTTGTTATCAACTCTGTCGGTATTGAGCAGAATTCATTCAATTTATTTTTATTTCTTTATGACTGTTATTTTCCTGAATATTCCTATAATTTTCTATTTTATTTTTCATTATTATCGGCTGCTAAATATGCATTTTTCATTATCGAAGCTATTTCCTCTCGATTAATCGATAGTACTTTCGGTACGATAGATCGATACTTTTTAAATTATTTGGCCTGTAAACTCCTCTGCGTGTGTCTGTAACTGCTCCTAAACACCATTCAATAATTTAGTATCTCATAGATAGTGCTTTTATGTAAAATTTGACTCCAAATAAAATATAACTGACGCATCGCTTCGAAATTTGGGAATAATCGCATTTACTCATGCATCGATATCAATCTGCGATGTATCGAATTATCAAAACGATATATTGTTACGTTCGATTTGGAAATTTCTCAAAAGTTCACTCAAGGAGGTTAGTCATAATTTGCAATCAAAATTATTATCAAGTTATTTGAATTTTTATAGTTCCACTGTCGGTCATTTTGAAAGTTTTTACGCAAACAATCATTGGCAAGAGGTAAGAGCGTTACTAGCGCTCTCTATAACCTCACTAAACGCCTTTGGCTTTACTGATGATCTATGCACTGTCCTCCATGGAATTTTCCATCCCCTTCCCCTTCCGATTCCCGTTTTGACGGTCAATGTTCATTCTTCATTCCTCGGATCGAGCTCAGCTGGTCGACGTCGGCGGAAAATTCCTTTCCTATTCAGCGTTATTTTTCTCCTCTTCGGAATTACTCAAGTTCTCTACTGCAACATGGGCATCAAAGAAACCGTAAGTTCTTTTATATAATTGAATTTTTAAAAAATTTTTACAGTCTAGTACAGCCGCTTTTTTTTGCGAGTGGTTTTTGTTTACCGATTTTATTTTGTTTCTTCTGCTACTTCTGAGCGGCTTTGAATATTTATGTCCTTTGGTTTATAGTGCCCTTTTGACTGGCTTTCCCACTCACTTCTTCGGGCCTGAACATTCCGTTGGCTTTTATTATGACGAAATTTTGCGAAATCTATCTTTCAGGCCGTTGTTAGTTACATTCCGTAAATGGAAAGCGAAACTCGGGATTCCCCAACTCTCCCTGCGTTCCTATTTCTAGAACCCCTACCTTCGCATTCTTCAAGCCGAACGAAAGAAAAGCCTCGAATTCTGTCAAAATTTCAACCTTGGGCTGCCTTGCATAATAAATTTTACATAAATTTACTCAAAATTACGAAACACAATCGAAGCCCTCGAGTGACGAATTCGAGTTATCTCAACCTATTCAAATGAACTCGTCGTGGTGAATTTGTTAACTTTCAAATTACTCCTTGTCGCCTATTCTGCTTCTGCGCGCTGTACTCTTTCAACTTCTGTTCCTCAGATGCCGTTCGGTGGTGACGTGGATATGATTGAATCGGCTGTGCGCATCTGTCGCGGTTACCTGCATGGAGTTTGGAAACGCATCGGACCTCAAGATGTTACAGTGAAAAGACTCAGGTAAAATTCATTAGGTCCCCACCCTTTGGATTGCTTTTCTCAAGTCGATAAGTCCTTGATTTACGCGTGACCTACTTCGCCCCTTAGAGTTCGATATAGTTGATCGATAGGTGTGAATTCATTTTCCTTATAAACGCTGTAATTCAACGTTCGATATCGTGCAAACATTGGAAAGATTCGAGCTATCCAGATGTTTGATCTTTCGTTCAACTGTGACGTAAAATCAATAACACCAACCGCTTTGCCCCGGCCCCTTTTCGCATTCGCCCGCTTTGAAGCCTAGTTCCAGTATTTATCGCTGTCGAAATTATTTTTCCAGCTTATTTTTACTTTTCGAGCGTTGAAACGCAGTTAGTATAATTAGTGCGAATAATACTCTAATCGATATTGTCGAATGGTATAATAATAGTAAAATAACTCTAACTATATTTGAGATGTTGTACCTATCTAACAGCTGGTGCTTAGTCGATGCTCTCTTTACAGCAGTACATCATAACAATTGTCTTACTGAAGTGAGAATTTTTCAGAATTTTGTGAGTCTGATACATTTGAATATTTCGCGCTGCACCTGTTGTTTACTTGGCCTAATTTGCTAGTAACACGATTATCTTGTTAGAGCTTATCTTTCGTCGGAGAGCTTACTATGTTATCGTTGAGCTTGTTTTTTTCCAAAAGCTTATCTATACCTTCCGGCAGTACTGATAACTAAGCGACTTGTTGCATATAAAATCATTTCTTATCAACTTGAAAATTTTCTAGCTTTGAGAGCATAGAATTTTTTATTAAGAGCACAAGTGAAAAAGTTTTTTCCCTCAAATGTGGGCAAAATTGAGGTGCGACTGAAGTTAAGTAAGAAATGAATTTTTCCCCCCGATAATATGTTACCACAGCGACATTTGAAATTCGAGTAATGTTCGGAAAAATAATTTTCTCGAAAAAAATGGACATTTTACCTATTGCATTTCAATACTTGAAACCTTTACGAAATCGCTGAGGTCTTTCAGTTATTCAGCCTCAAGATAAACTCCACTTTCGACGTTGGAAACTCGGATTCCATTAGTGAACACGTTTCCAGGTTTCTCGTAATTATTCCCCCCAAAATTCCATTATTTTTACTGGCTTAATTTTCTGGCCTCGAAACTTACTCTGTCGCTTTTTAGAAAGTCGCTAGAAAACTGGCGTTGTAATATTTTCCCTCTTCATAGATTATTGGTCACCTTACGTAAAATCAAGGACTCGGCTAACGTAATAGATACCGAGCGACGAGCTGTTTGCGACCTGTCTGTCTCTTTTCCGTTCCTCGTGCAAAAAAATACTCGACTATTCGCTCGAGGTCGCTCTGTTTATCCCTTGAGAATTTTTTCTCGTAAATTGCAAGTGGGAACACTTGATCCGTTCCTAATATCTTAGTATTTACGTTTGACCGAATTCTTTAGTGAATCACTTTTGTAATCATGAAAATCAATCGACTGTCATTGAGAAATTGTGGCAAACTCGAGTTGTTATTTATGTCGGAATTCTATCAGTTTATCCGAATTGTAATTTTAACCCTTGAACAAAAAATTAATAAAATTAAAAAATAAATTAATAATAATTAATGAATAAAAGTCATGAATTCAATTGATTTATTATAAGATAGGAAATAATATAATAACCCAAAACTGGGTTATGTACCATCAATTTTTCTTTACGGCTCGTTGAAAGTAGGAAAAATAAAGTTTTACCCATTTTATTTCATTTTAAAAGCCTATATTACAGAAAATTTATCGCAGGTAACGAATTTCGAGTCTAAACTACAAAAGTATTTTTTGTTTTTAGTTTATTAGAATTATTTTTCCAATTTTTAAAGCGCCTAGCTTGTTTTTTTTTTTTTTTTTTTTTTTAACTAATTTATTGTTGAAGAGTATTTATGTGAACTAGCACTTTATTTAGTTCAGATATGTGGCGTCACATGGTGTAAAAAGTGTATTCGAAATCACATCATCAGAATCGTACCAAGTGGCTCTTTCCAAGTAAATTGTCCAGTTCGAGTCACTGGAAACCTAGTTCTAGTTTTAGACAAATTTCTTCGGTCGCATTTTATCAGCTCCACGTTCTTCCACGGGAAATTCTGATAAACTCAAAAGCGGGCGAACGTGATTTAAATAGAAACCGACTCGTCGTAAATCGCGTGACGTAAGATTATGAGAGTAGGTATTGAAGAATGAATCATTGCGACGGGTAAAAAATACTACGCAATAGTTGAGCGCTCGTCTTGAAATTGATGAATGAACCTGGAGAAGTTTATCTTGAGAGTTTTTTTATCATTTGTTTCCTCTATTTGAACCAAAGGAATTCCCGTCCATAAAATTCCTCGATCTGAACTAATCGAGATTGGGAAAACGGCAATGTTCTTTTTGGGTTTTGCAGGTTTCCCCGTGACTAGAGGATAATGTGGACGATTAGCCCCAGTGACGTTTGGGCAAAAAATGGGGAACGTGCGTTTAAAAAAGAAGAAAAAATTTTAGCCCGAAATGTTGTGATTTTTCTTGCTCGAAAGGTTTTTATTCTTTGTTGAATTAAGTGGTCGCTCATCATGCTCTAACCATCAGAGGTCTCTTCGAAATTCAACTGAAATCTTTCCGAATAATAATGTTAAGGAGTTTTAGTCGGCGAATTGTTTGGATTTTTCTGTTTTTATCCTGGCCTCGTTACTTTAATACTTGCGAAAATAATCATTTCAACAGCTACTCTTGTTGAAACTCCTAGTAGAAGGGTTTACATTCTAAAAACCAAAAGAAATATAAATTAATAATAATAGAGAAAATTGCTAGCCGTTGGATTTGATATTAACCTTTTTAAAACGTTTCATCTCCCAAAATTCCAAGCTACATATTTATACATATTTTCTAATTCTAAATTAACCTACGGTGTTTGAATAATTCCTTTCGCTCTCGCCTAAGGAAATTCGTTCACCAGGAAAACAGCGCTAAAACGCGACAGAGGTTATCCTTGAACATGTTTTCAATCGCGGAGCTCGTTCGATTTCGCGAACCGGTCTGCAGGTGTTCGCCAATTAACAACAAAAGGCGCAGTTGTCTCTCCAACTCTCTTTCTCCTATGAAGATCTCGGCCTTTTCATAAATTCTGTCCGTTCGCCTCAACAATTTTCTATTGATTATTTTCGAAATATTCACCGACTGTCAAAGTTATCTCCTGGTCTTTTCTCTTAGATATATATATCACGATCGCAATAAATTGTCCCGAGTTAAAAGGAGAAAAATCAATCATGATCATAGGGGGTTGTTTTCCCCCATCATGGTAAATTTTCTATATCACAGAATAATTTTTAGCCTACTTTATCTTCGAAGAAGTCGTCAAATTGAATAATATTCCTTCGATTTTTTCAATTGAACTTGAAGAATATGATCCAAGAATAAATTTTATTTCCAAAAAAGTACTTTTTTTACTTTCTATTTCAGTGTTATACTTCCTTTTTTTTTAAATTTGAAGTCTCATCGACTCTGATTAAGATTCGTATTCAAGTTTGATATCGGTCAAATTCTTAAAGAATAATAATTGTGAATTGGAATTTTAATACCTGAATATTTTCTCTGCAAGTTTCAAGGTTCTGGCGTCTCTTTATTAAGTTTCTTTGGCTTATTTCTCATCAATATTCATCATTTTTCTATCACATGTTTCACCTCTATTTTATTTACCATCTTTTCTATGTTTCAGTGGAGGATTGAGCAACATCTTGTACCACGTGCAATTGAATCATCCCAATGAAACCACTCGTCCCAAGCAAGTGCTTCTGCGCCTCTACGGTCAAACGCAGGGCGAAGGCGCTTTGGAAAATCTCATCACGGAATCCGTCATTTTTACTCTTCTTTCCGAACGGAAAATCGGGCCGAAACTTTTTGGCATTTTTCCTGGCGGTCGGATCGAAGAATACATTCCGGTGAGGTTAAATTATATAGTTTTTATAATTATCTATTCGTCCAGTTTTTTTTTTTTTTCAATTATGCCATTTTTTGCGTTTGTTCCTTATTTGTATTTCTTGTTTAGGCTTCCCCACTTAAACCTGAAGAAATGTCTGATCCCCAAGTGAACCCGTTGGTGGCTGAAAAAATCGCAGCTGTTCATTGCATGAACGTCCCTATAAACAAAGAACCTCGTTGGATCTGGGACACTATTCAACGGTAAACATTCTTCATTATTTATTTTTTCATGAGCTATATCTTTTAACGGAAGTATCCAGATGTAATGAGTGATACCTTTCCTAAACATTTCGCCTGTATTTGGCCATAAATCTAATAATTCTATATAGCGCTGAGGGGACTCGAGTAAGCGACTTGATCTATGATTTATTGCCTTCATTTTGATTGATTATCTTGGACATTCACAAGAATAGGAGACGAAGTGAGAGTCACGAATGCCGCTAATTTTAATGAGTTATATGTAATTCCTCAACCTCAGCATGAATTATATAGTCTAATTCGTTCACATAATGCGCCTGTAATTAAGTTTTACTTTCTCTTAGTAGTAGGTAAAAATTTATTTTTATCTATCTGCTTATGCGCCTTTTTGATGATTCCAGGTGGCTCAATACCATTCAAGATACTTCACCCTGCGGAAATCCTTTGGAGCAAGAATTGCTCTCCTATGACCTCCAAGGGGAACTCGACTGGCTAAAGTGAGTATTATAAGTAGTGTCCGTTTCAACTATAGGGGTATCATGATCACCGTCGGGAATGATAAGGTTGCCATGGAAACTAAATCGACCGGACATGCGCAGTCCTTCATTTTACATGAAACGACGGCTCTTCGACGAATCTTTTCACCTTAGTTTCCGATTTTTATTCGTTATTTTATTTAGCGTTCGTGATGTTGTCAGTTGCAGACATTAGTAAAAACAGGCCGCGTGAATAATTGGTGGTCTAAGGAATACTTTGATTGAACTTGTGCGTATGGTCGGGTGAGATAATTTTGCAAGGGATGGCTCTGCGTTGCTGTAAGTCTTCCGTTATCCTGCCCCAAATTATTAGCCCAACGTTAACTCGCACTTCAACCATCGCTTGGTGACATCCGCCATTAGAGGCTTATAACGTCGTGTACTCCTGAACCATAAATACAGCCCATTATTATATGGAAATATACTCCTCCATCTTCTTCTATTCTCGTCACGTTGTATAATTTCAATCTTTTCAGGTTGCACTTGGCCAAAGTGCCGTCGCCGGTCGTTTTCTGCCACAACGATCTCCAGCAGGGCAACATCCTCAGGCATAATACTTGCCCGGAGAAAATTGTCATTATCGATTTCGAGTATTGCGCCTATAATTACCGCGGTTTCGATTTGGCAAATCATTTCATCGAATGGACTTACGACTACAACCAGCCCGAACATCCGTATTTCGGTGCGTTTAAAGACCGTTACTGCAGCCCTCAGCAAATGGTGAGTTCCCTTTTCTAATCCGCTCCCACACATCAGGTTACCATGGTATGTTCTTGGTTGCACCTTTTTCCCCATAATATTTTGGGCGAGGTTCTCCTCTCGTCATTTTGTGCGTGAGATTTTTTTGTGTTCATTTTGCAATTCGCCAAGTCCGCGACGATATTTCCCCCGGATCAGTTCATCTGCCACAACGAAATGAATGTCTTCAGATTATCAAATCGACAGCTTTGAGTTCAACGTGGCCATAAAATTGACACGTTTCCTTCCAATTATTCCTCAACAACTACCATTTGCATCCTAATAAATGGAATATAGCAATCGTTCCATGTTTGATATAACCATAATTTACGAGGTGAATAAGAAATAAAGTCTCCTTGGCTAGAATAAAACACAGAGGAGCTTCAATATAAAATAATTGAAGTAAAATTATGTAAAGTTGCAAATATCTGACCACTTCGGGTAAAAAATCACTACTACTAACGAATCGACTGATAAATAATAATCCTACGTGCTCTCAATTTTTTAGAGCAGATGTACAAATTTGACGCTTGCATTTCTTCAAGAGAGGTCTCATAAATGTAATAAATTTATTTGATTGAAGTGCTTTCATCCTCATTTTTTCCATCTATTTCAAGTTTCTGAAAGCCATAAAATCTAGTCTTAGTCCTCTTCCCATATTCCCGTTCCTTTCACTGCCACCAACGGAAAAAATTAAAATGCACCCGAGGTTCAGTTTTTTTTCTGGATTTACGTGAAACCGAATGTATTCAGTGCGGTTTGAAATTATAAGTACATGCGAGTTGTATGCTTTTATTGTATTCGATTCGATCATATTTTGGAAGAGGCGAGAACCAAGCAATTGATAATTACCATAGTTTTCGATTATCATAATTTTGAGAGAAAAATATGGCTGAAAAAAACTAGAGATCGAGCGTTAATTCATTAGGTATAATTAATATTTAATTATGCCTACTGTGTAGAGCTTACGTAGGAATTAATCTCCCTAAGATACGTTTGTGTAAGCTCTGACCACACGAATATTTAGTTTTGCAATGTTTGAACCCACAGAGCAGGGAAATGTCACTCTTCTGCCCAATTTTTCAATATTTTATCAACCTACCCTTGATTGCTCGCCTCTTCGAATCGTATTTCATTCATTTTTCCATTTATTCATCTCAACATTCATTTTTCTAATATTTATGTATACGAAACTCGCCGTGCAAATCCGTCTAGCCCAAAATCAATTTCCCTCTCGTTTTTTTTTTTAATTTTTTTTATTTTTAAATCAATTTTTCTCAACATTAATTGAAATAAAATAACCTATTCGACTTTCACGGCGAGGTTCGCCCATGTTTTTGAACTTTCAGATATTGAATCGCGAAAAATGCCACATTACTTTCAATCTGAATCGCTCGTCCATCGTATAGGAGAAATCATATCACTCAGGTGATTTAAAATATTGATTTATCGCCGGACGATTTTTATCTTTATGGTTTCTCTGTAAGTTGTAAAAGTCTCTACAAATCGTTTGACGAATTTTGGTTTGTAGAAGCTTAACTGCGATTATTGTAACATATTCAAGGAGCGATGCAGATTGATCGTGTGCTTGTTGAGGAAGATATCCCATCTTGGCTGATTCATGACCCTTCTTTTGCACGCTTGGCACGAGATGGCTGACATTTTGAAATTTTTTTTAATCAACATCAGAATAGTTTTCTTGTGATTAAATTGTCAATATTGGCACTGACCGCTTTTCTGACCTTAGGTTTGAGCTTTGTTACTAGGAAAAACAGAGTTGATGAATTCAAATTCGTGGCCTTTGTGGAAAAAAAATTATAGTTGAAAGATAGGATATTTTTTCTTGTCTATAATAAGTGCTTTCACCCCTTCGTGCCTCATTTTCTTAAGAATTTACTTGACTAACTTTTCCTTTTATCACAGTTGTTTACGTTCGTTTCCCAGAATCTCAAGCTAAAAAAATCAAGATTTTGAGTTTACGAACTTCATTTTCAATTAGAGAACCTTTTATAACCTGCTTGGCCTTGCGAATCAATCGAGCTTTGGTGAAAGTAAATTCTTAACTCGATGTCAGTTATTTCATGCTGAATTCACCAACCATTTTACAGTCTCAACAAGCACGTTGCGCAATTTCTATACAAATAGCATACAACTCGATTTTTAAATACATTATGGCGCGGGGAATATTTTTGTGCAGATTTTTCCCCTCCCGTCAGTTCGGAAGAATCTTCGAGTTTTATCGAATTCCATTAGAGATATTTTTTTATACATTAAAAATCTATTAATGATCTTCAATTTAAAAAAGAAATCTATTAAAGATATTAGATATAAACCCAATAAAGATAGATTGAACTCTTATTCAATCTGCTATCGAGTTTCAAAGCCTGTTAAAATACATCCCCGCTCCATAAAAGCCGCACTGACTGTCAAATTGGTTTCACGTCTAACGTTCTATTCGGCTACATAGTCTCAGAGCGATTTTTCTAATATTGGCGCATATTTCATCTCACTTCCCATGAGTTGGTAGATTCGAGCTTCCAATTTGAATGCCGTTGTAGGAGCGTGCACAGTTGAGCTGGACGTCCATTGATTCTAATTATTATTATTATTTTTTTTTTAATTTTATTAATTAATTTTTTTTTTTAGTAATTACCTAGTGGACAGAAATATTATGACTTAATAATATTGAGTAGGAATGCTACGAGATAATCGACTCATAAAATAATCTCTTCTTTTACTGGAAAATTGATGAATTTCTGGTAGGGAATCCATTCGTGGAATGATTGAATATTACAAGAAGAAGAATCGGTTCTTGAATGAATTGATAATTTAAAGAAAAAAGAAAAAAATCAATGTTTTCTGTTATTTTATTTTTATACTTAAATTCCAATTAATCCAATAAATTCCCTTGTCAATAAATATAACTTTCTCCAATTGTCAAGAATCAACTGTGAACGTCCTTACAACTGCAAACGATTTCTTCTTTCCAAAATGTCATAGGAAAGATTTTCGCATTTTTTGTTTTTCAACATTGTTTTGATCACTAGGAGCAATGAAATATGCGCCCCAATTAATGACTTGAACCTGTGAAGCAGTCGAAGCTGAAAACTACCTTCGGATGCCGAATGGATGCCTCGCCGTAGTCGCCTGGACAGCTCGTGCTGTTTTCCCCTTGGATTTTTCTTTTTTTTTTGGCGAGGAGCGAAATTCGGAAATGTTTCTTTTTCCGTATGTGTGTGTTGTATTTTTCTTTTGTCGGTCCGCCTCCTGAGGAGATGGGTACCACCTGTCTTCAAAAACGCTGAAGACCAACACACTGGCCTGCTCATCATCTGCCACCTCTCTAATGATAAGACGTTGAAATTCAACGGTAACGTTCAAATGGCCTATCGTAAAACCGTTTCATTGGAGCGAAATCGGTTTCAACCGGAGTTCTGTAAATTAAATATTTAAAAAATCACGAATTGAAAGACTATTTCTCAAGACTGAAAAAAATCGAGCTGATGCTGCAAAAAAAAAAAAAAAATGCTGCAATGATGACTTTCGCCCTATATAGTTTTCAATGCAGTTCACCGACAAATTCTTCGCATTGGCCGGCGCCATTTCGCTCCATTGACTCGCGGTTTTTACCTTCTGGTGTTTTAATATCAGTAATTAGGCAGCGGATTCTTGTTTTTTATCGTCCACCCGCTCCGTCTCAACAAACGTAAATATTTTTCACCACAGGATGAAAATACTGCCCGTTTTTGAAATAGAGATCAACGCCTACGTTAATAATATTGCGCAAAAATCATACTGTGCCGCTGGTCATTTCCTAGAAGCCGATTAATGCTTAGAATAAATTTGAATATTTGATCGTTGAAAAGACTAAATTTATGATCGTTTATTGTCACACTTTGAAAAAAAGTTATGTTTGAAACATTTTCTCCATATTTTTCTCTTAGAATTGTTTAAATTAATTTCGAAACTATTTTAATAAAATAAAAATTATACATAAACTTATAGTCAACCGAATATTGAATTTCGCCTCTTTTTCTCGCGTTCTGGAAATGTTTTCAAATGAATGCGACATTTAGTTGGATATTTACTGTATTGATTTTACTCATTTTTGAATTGTAGAATTTCTCTCTTTTTCTCTCGCGGGTTCAGTGTTATGAGATTAGTATTGTTTCAAAATTTTTTGCTATTGCGCGATATTATTATTCTGAATTCTTCAACCTTCAGGGCAAGATTTTCTTTTATTTAAATATCATTCACACTGAACCTGGTCAAATTAATTTTATCGAGAAAAAAAAATGACCAGGTTCGCGGATTTATTTTTTCAATCTGTTGTCGGCTATTCAGAACAATTATTTTTGAGCGTAGATTTTCTCAGATAATTTTTGCTTTTTTTTTTTTTAAAAAAAATCTTACACGTTTTCAACTTTCCAAAAATATTCAAATTAGTATATGAACTTGCGATGAATGAATAAAAATGACTTGGAAATTCAGACAATTCTCTCTTTTGTCATCGTACATCTAGCAATATTTACATTATTATCATCAAATATTTTCAAAAACCGTCGAGCTTGCTAAAACGTTTCTCAGTTGATATCGACTCAATCCCTGATTCTACTCCAATAACGACGCAGAAATATTTAATTGATTTGTTTTATGTGTTTTCTCGTTGAGATTTTTCTTTTCCATGAGGAGCGCTGCTTCACTCTTTGGATATATGAAGACTCAAAGCGATGGTTGAAGAGATTTTTTGAAGAATTTTTCTTTTAACTCTCAAGAATCTATTATTTACCGCACATTAATTTTTTTTCTGGCGAGAAAAAAACTCTCAGCTGCAATCCAATAACGTGAGTCTCGTTTTGTTTTGCTTTCGACAGAAAAAATTCATCGAGGCCTACCTCCAAGCTTTGTTTGACAGAGAGAACAACAATAAGCCCGAATTGAACAACGTCAAGTCCATCGTGAGGGAAATCAAACACTACACGCTCGCTTCGCATTTGCTTTGGGGCGTTTGGGCGATTGTCCAATCTCGCATATCAAAAATCACCTTCGGCTATTGCGTAAGTATTTTGAAATCGCTTGGGAAAATATTGTGAGATTGAAAGCCGATCGATTTTATTTAATGATGGCGCAAAAAGGAGAATACGTACTAGGAGACTTGGATTTTCCTTCACTTAAGTAAGCGTTGTCGTTGATCTGAGTTCAAAACTGCGTTTAAGCTATGGTATTCTAAATTATGAGAATTTTCGCAAATAATTGAAAAAAAGAAGAAAAATCGGGGGAAAATCGCTGCATCTTGTGATAGTAAATATTCCGAACATTTGTGAACGTTTTCACCTAACAACACATTGGTAATTAAGGGAAAACTCTGTAGCAACTATCGTAATTTTAATTATTTTCGTTTTCATTAATTTTCAAATTAAAAGTTAAATTATTCGCCTAACGGTAGAACCGAAGAGAGTGTTCGACGACTATTCCAAAGAGTAGAGAACAATTTGTATAAATTCTTGCTATTTTCAATCATCTTGTCATTCAGAAAATTCTTCTTTTTATACTCACACAAAAAAAAAAAAAAAAAAACAATTTTTTCAACATACTTATCCATTATTTGAAAGTCGAACATTTTAAAATTACCTGATTGAAATTAATATTGGTCAGCATATTCCTAAGGAGCTTTGGTTTCCTACTGATGCCATTGTTACGCGTTTTCACGTTCCAACATCCATCCCCTTGTCAATTCCCCATGCAATTCAGCATCCCCATGCCCTTGTCAATTTTGTACTTACTTGTTTATTTTCGACAAGCCGAAAAGCGTTCAATTGTCTTCCGTTATCTGCTCAGACCAGACAAAATTAGTTTACTCTCGAAAAATATTCTTTCTGGTGCCTTTGAATTAATCTCATAGCAGACCACTTTGTCATTACCATATCCACTTCCATATTTTGCCATATATGTTGTAATTAGTAGTATGTATGCTGTAGCTATGCATAATCTTCAGTGGTTAGTACCACGTTTTGCTCATCGGGTTCCTACTCGTGTCCCTCCTATTTCTTTGAACCAAGTGCGTTTAATAAAGCTTTTCTATGTCCGCATAATTACATAATAATATTAAGAATGAATTCAATTCATATTGTTACAGGAATACGCCCAGGAAAGGCTTTCGAGCTACTACAAACTGAAAAACGCCATTCTTGCCGGCTCCAAAGAGCAAACCGCCGCCGTCAAAAGAAAAGTCATCGAACTCGACTAATCCTAGAGCGGTTATCAAATCAAAGGAATTGATTCCTTCCTCGACGTCTTCACGCTTTGGTGACGTCATTGCGGCTGTGAGGGATCACCGACAGGGATGTCCTTCCCCTACGAATTGGTCTACCCTTTATCCTAAAGTATATTGAATCTACAATGATTCCTACGGTCAATGATCACGGTCAATTAGAGCTGCGCTAAAGCTCTTCAAATTGACCCATCGAATGGCAAAATTTTCAACAATGGCTGACCCTTAGCGCGCAAAATGTGCAGCAATATTGCAATCGCTCTCTTATGGCTGTGCTCCGGTCATGCACTAGCATACTCGTGACGCTGATCAATTGCACATAAAACGCCTAAGTTAACCCTTCAGTTCTCGTCCGTATCTCGTACTTTATCACCGTCTGACAAATACGAATGTGATAAAAAGCTTTTTACCAGTATTATAGTTTGGAGTTACTTATCTAGTTCGATGTTATTTAGGTTCGTAGCGGAAATTAATTGCGTCGCGTGTGAGTTTTTAGTTACTATTACGTACTTACGTAGATAATGTTGCAAAGTCGATTTATTTCAATTTTTTATCCGTGAGACTGAACGGCGAATAAAATTATTGTGATTTAAATTGTTGCTTTTTTTGTGACCTGGTTGACATTTTGACATGGTTTTTCGAAAAAGTCTTGACATTCTTCATTGTACAAGGGTTATTGGCGTCTGGGCCTCTTCAGGATGTGAGGAGGTTCTTCTGTTATCTCAAAATGGTCGATCATTTTCAAGAAACTAACCTTCAAGCAACTACATTGCTTAAGAGGCAGTTTAGTAAAAAAAAAAACCGCTGCAGATTATTGTACAGTGGTTTATTATTCCTTCGCTTCAATAATGATTTCAATAATTCTTAATAATAAATATTATCCATTGGTTATAGTAATTATTCCGAACATTTGTGAACGTCTTTTCCCACAGAATAACAGATTGGTAACTATAGGGGAAAACTTTATTGTAATTTTAAATATTTTTATTTTTCTTTCATAATTTTAATTATTATTTTTTTTCTTAATTTCTAAATTAAAATCTGAATTTTTAGCCTTACCTTGTAGAGTGTTCGACGAGCATTCCAACGAGTATCGAACGATTTTTATAGCTCCAAGAACTCTCGAAATAAGGCAAAATATATTCCTTCCTATACTTTGCATTGATTTAATCGTTAACATTAATTTTCTATTCATTTCTACAGCCGTCAAAATTCAAATAGCTTTTCCGCCTTTGATTGACAATCAAAACGGAGATCAAACACGTTTTCCGTCCGTTTGATGAGACTCCTGTCCATTATCCGGTTTAATCAGTTTCAACGTCAAAATGATGGCATTCCGTTCTCTTAAGCCTCTTCATCTTAATCGAGTTTCGACATGAAAGGGTTCAGATTTCGAACGCGATACGGACACCTATCAATCATTGTGGAAAAAACCATTTAGCCTCGAGCTTCTTGAAACAACCGATCGATAAATTATCGAGGAGCTGAATTTCTTGAGGCACGAATTTGACGAGCAAAGACACGCTACAAATAAAGGAAGATAGGTTCGTTTGAGCGGTATACAACTGACGCTAAGCGATTCGACTGATTTAAAATGGGACAAAGTAAATTGAATTTTTTCTACAATTGATTTTGAAACTCTAAGAGCGTCTATTGCTCGGAAAATTGCCGAAAATAAATATTAGCGTATAAAAACATTAAAACTATTTTTTTAAAATTAAAAAAAAAATTGATTAAATTTTCGATTCGCGTTGTCAATTTTCAACTGACGAAATTGAACGCCGATTCTCTATCTGTTATGATCGGGCGGTGAGTTTTCCGTACCGATATTTTTCTATCGCTGCAATATTTCCTATTGTGCGGTTGTTCCGAGGGATAAGGCCGAAAGGAGTTGGAACTTTTCGAACTCGCAGTTTGAACAGCGGTCCGACGTCGGCGGCAAACAATTCACCATTCGTAGCGAACTTCGCTAATGGCAGAAACGAAATCCTCTTCAAATGTTTGCCTTTTTACTGTTTTCAATGCTCGATGCTCGTCCGTTGGAAATCTATGACGCCGATAGGATACATTTGCGAGGCGAGACCGAAGCGAGGAACTTGATTCGGAAATCTCCAGACATCGGGACAGTGGCTTTTTATAAGCGAATAGTTAGATAAATAATGGACAGAAGAAAATTTCGAGAATAAATCGAATAAAATACGAAACGCCACTACGAGAGCGTACTATTTTTTATCCAATAATATCCCAAACTCGGGTTGTACCCAATTTTTCAACAATATCAACTGCCTAGTTAATAGTTGAAAATAATTTTCAAATTTTTTTTTGAAATTTCAAATTTTAAAATAAAATTTGTTATGATGCCTTCTCTTGGTTGTTCGTCGGGAGCATTTTCAAAGTAAAATTATTGCTTTTGGTTGCCGAGAAAAACTGAAAATAAGTTGGGGATCTATTGACGGAGAATCTCACTACTTGCAACTGGACATTAGCTTTAAAGCACCTGCTCTTGACCAATGCTTTGACTGGAAAATGCAATGTAGGAATAGAAGCTTTAGAGCAGAGAGTGGAAAATACCTGACGCTAAGCACGTATATTTAAGAGCCACGGAAATAAAATCAGCTAATAAATGCTCTTATTCATGGGCCTCGTAGTAGGCTACGCGCTTTTTAGCTCCTTGTGGCGCTAATCAAAAGCTCTATAGGCTACTACTCGTGCGATACATTTAGAGCTTTTGACGCCAAAAAGTCTTTTCGCTCGGCTCTAAATAGAGTTTATCCTCCCGCTCTCAACTTGGCATCTATATTCTCTTCTCTATCTATTTAATGTTTTCCAGCTCTGAAGCCCAAAGCTCGTCAATAACGGTTTCCGTAATCGCACGCGCAATTTGACTCTTGCGCAAAAGAGCCGTCACTATCCCCGTGCGATCGTTGATAATCACAACGTTTCTACGGATGACTTTCTTCATAGAGCCTGCGGCGATAACTGTACAGCTTCGCAATTCAAATGGTTTGAAAACGTGTTCTTTCTTCGAAAGGGGAAGGGTCAGTTCATCAACGGGTGAAATATGAACTCGTCAAGCGAGGCCTTCATTAAAGACCGAGCGCTATTTGAATGGCCTGCTAATGGCAGTCGAGGAGTTATTTGAAATTTTTATTGCCATCTTTACTATCGCGGTTTTCCCGTTGTATTCCCTGTTCGCCCGTTAAAACAGCGATTCGAATGAGAGAAGAAAAAAAAACGGTTTTGTCAAAACAGTTATAAGTCTTATGAGTGATTATTTTATCGATTATTCGTCAAATTATTTTGCATTGTAATTTTGTCGCTAGTTTCCCTTCTTCCCCAGTAGTTCCTCGTTATTCAATGGCGTCCTGTTCTCGCTATAGTTTTACTTCCACGTTTAAACAGACAATTAAATGTTTCCAAACAATTATTATTCGATCTTTATTAGCGTAATCTAATTGCACCTTCGGGTGAGGAAGAGTTCGTCGATTCCTCACCATCTCAAACCTAACGGCCGATTCCACCGGTTCAGCCTTCACGAGTTCATTGGCCTTCGCTTCGTTTTCGGGCGTACCCGGTTCCGGAGATTTCGGCGCCCGCGAGAACACGGAGTTACGCCTCGAACCGGTGATTTCCGACGGCCTATTGATTCCCGATAATTAGCTCTTGTGTAAAGCGAGAAAACGGAACGCTGGAATGGCCGAAGGAAAACGCGCGCCGGTGGAAACTAGGGAGAATACGTGCAATCAGATTGGTGTGAAGGGAATCGCGCGTATAGTCATTTGAAGTCCACGTGTATACACGTATGGAATAATTGGAGTCAACGAAATAAGTGATCGCTCGGAAGGTCCATGTGTCCAAGTTGCTTAACAACGGTGACCCTAGGCGCCTGACGGGTGACTGAAAAAGTGCGGATCCTCGCTTCAACCGAAGCTCGGATCTGTACTCTAAGCATAAAGGCCGAGATGAGTTCTATGTTAACGCTCAAGCATTTAAATCACCTCGGAGCCTAAATCCTCCTCGGAGCGTTAGAGAATTGTGAAATCAAAGCTCTCGCTCTAGAGCTTGTGTGAATTAGATCCAGTGCTTTTTGTCCCCAAACACCCTTCCTAGCGGTTTCAACGGGCGCCTTATGGAGTTTGCTGAGGCCTAGTGGCGCCCGATCAAAGTGCCTTGCGTTCATTGTTGATTCAAGGAAGCTCAATAATTTTTGAAGGGATTTTTAGAGTTATTAGGGAGATTAGCTTTTTTCAATGTTTTGAAAAACGCTGCAAATGATTGAACAGTGGTTTATTATTCCTTCGCTTCAATATTGATTTATGAAGACTATCCATTTGTGATAGTAACTATTCCGAACATTAGTGAATGTTCTCACCAAAAAACAGATGGTAACTATAGAGGGAAAATCCGTAGCAACTATTGTAATTTTAATCAATTTTATTTTTCTTAATTTCCTAATTAAAAGCTAAATTTTTTGCCTTACCCTACAGCTGGAGAGAGTGTTTGACGACCATTCCAATGAGTATAGAACGATTTTCAGAGCTCCAAGAACTCTCGAGTTATACCCTCATGTCAAATTTCTAAAAATCTTCCAAATTCGGCCCAAAAGCTGCGATAACTCGAGAACCATAAATGCTATCGACCCGGCGATGGTCTCATTCGATTCAGCGTCCAAAAATCTATATAATTTGATACCACGTACACATTTTTCTGAAAAACCTTGGAAAATATGAATTTTCTCCCCCTCAAAACCCCCCAAAAATACCCTTAAAATTGAGCTAGCAAGTTGGTTCAAGAACTGTGCCGTCGTAGGACCGAGATTGATTTTTGGTGAAAATTTCAAGAATTTCGCTATTATGGTTTGGCCGGAAAACTGCTAACGGCGTACGGCGTACGGCGTACGGCGGACAGACAGAATTTTTTTTATTGAATATTCGGATTCTACATGCCTTGAAACGTAAAACATCAAATTTTGAGGGGGGGTTATAAATTTTTTTTTCTTGGGCGATTACAATGGTTTATTAAACCAAAAACAGGCGTGTTTGGTGTCGATTCCGTTAGGTGTTCGATCGCCGAAAAGAATAAGATTATAATGGAATCGATAGCTTAAACGGTTCACCAGATATTTAGCTTTCACTGTCCATTTCCAAAATGTTGAATTTTACGTGTTAAAATTCGAGCATTTTCGAAGCTATACATTTTTTTTCTATACCTGTTTTAATATCAATTGCATTGAAATATTGTTCAAATAAATAAATTATTTGTTAAATTCAATGAATGGCCATATGAAACTTTAATATTGCGGAAATTCTCTTCATATCTCGGAATAAGTTAATTACGAGAGAATATTTTCCGATTTATTTCTACAGTAATATTTGTTGAGGGTGGATATTTCACCTCTGCAAAGGGGTGGTATTAGATCTGTGTCTGTATTGGGTGTTACGTTCCGGCAAAAATAAGTAGCAGAGTGGCGCAGTGGAAGCGTGCTGGGCCCATAACCCAGAGGTCCGTGGATCGAAACCACGCTCTGCTAGAAATAATTTTGCTCCCTTGACGCTGCTGCTTTTCTTCCATTGGAGTAGTGGAGAAATTTTTATTTAAATACCTACTCATATACGTGTGGTGGCTGCTACAATTCCCTCCAGCTGGAGTACTTAGGCACGTTTACGTTTGAACCAGAGACGCGTTTAAAAATATATTTCAATTCGCTCTAGTCATTTTTTGAGATGAGCCGTATTCAATAAATTGCGTCGCTAATTTTATAAATCGTTGACTGTCGTGATAATTATGGACGCGACATCTAACAACGATATACCTATTATATTTTATTAAAAATTATTAAACTGAACTTAAACGTAACCATCGCGATGAAAATATGACAGGTACAAATATTTTGTTCCGATAGATAGAATTGCGAATGCGCAAGGTCGATTTTATTTTTGGTTGGAAAAAAGGAAAAATTATTTTCGTGTCACTCGGCGACCTTTTGAACATTCCCGAGGCTGAATCTCAAATTGATATACGGTTGGGAAATATAGGAAATATTAATTTCCAAAAGACGCGCTCGAGGCATAAAATCTTCTCAAACGTCTTCCACGTTGGTCCTTATTTATGGTAATAGCTATCCCATTATGTGTGCAGCTCTATAGTTCCGCCAAAGCGATAAGTCATTTGAAGATGGAAAAAATCCGGAGAGGAAACAAACGAAAGAACTTCGAAAGTCTTTTAGGGCTCGAGTCGCGGTAACGGGATTTTAATCTAGTGCTAAGCACCGACGTGAAGGTTAGATTATTATTGGCATTTTTAACCCGATTCATTTGGGTATTCTGATTGAAAAAAATGTACAGAAATAGGTAGTTATTTAAAAAAATTATATTAAAAACATAGACCGTTGAATAATAAAAAAAAATTGACATGCTGAAAAACATTTCAAGTCAATAATAAATAGCAGATTTTTTCGATACCTGATTTAGTAATAAACAATAATCTCTAAAAATTGAATTTGTGAAGAAACGATAAAGTTGCGTACGGGTCCGCAACTTTGACATTTTTATGTATTTCGCCAGCACTATCCTCGGTGGAAATCGTCTGGGTAGCGTAAATACGAGCTGAACGACGGCATAATTAAATTTAAACTCAAGACTGCCTAGCTTTCGTCAGGATTTTTTTTTTTTTGCGAAGCTGTTGGTGAAAAAAATTTCAGTTGTCAAATAAAAGAATAGCTAATATTTGTATTTATTTTGTAAGGTACAATTTTGTGAAAATCGGTAGGAGGTTAATGAAATGATAAATGTTGAGATTAAACTTGTCAATAATTTGAGTTGAATGTTTTGGATTACAATCATCTAATGCTTTTGGTTTATTATTCAATTATAAACCATCATTGCAATCGCCCAAGGAAAAAATTTTCTAAACCCCCTCAAAATTTGATGTTTTATTTTTCAAGCCATGTAGAATCCAAATATCCTCGATTTTAAGGGTATTTATGAGGGGTTTTGAGAGGAGGAAATTCGTAATTTTGCATGGATTTTAGAAAAAGGTGTATTTAGTTCAAATTTCTATAGATTTTTGGACGCTGAATCGAATGAGACCACCCGCGGGGTCGATAGCTTTATTGGTTCTCGAGTTATCGAAGCTTCTGTGTCGAATTTGGGAGATTTTCAGAAATTTGACCTAGGTGTATAACTTGAGAGCTCTTGGAGCTATAAAAATCGTTGGAATGGTCGTCAACACTCTCTCCAGCTGTACCGTTGTGCAAAAAATTCAGCTTTTAATTTGGAAATTAAGAAAAATAAAAATGGTGAAAATAATAATAGTTGCTACGGAGTTTTCCCGATAGTTAAGAATAATAATAAATAATTCAACCATAATATTATAAACCACCGTACAATTGCAGCGTTTTATAACGATTTTTCACAACGCTTTTCGAGTTTGTACGCCAAAGAGAAGACATGAAAATGTCAAAAAACCAATCAGAGCACCCATATTTATTTCTTTTTTGACGACCTTTCGAGAGTACTGTAAATACCTAGTAGGATTCTCTTGTGTATTGATGAAGGCTGTCGTCTAACGACCTCTGGCGGCTACCCCCAGAAACGTCACGGTCAGGGCATTGACCTCAGGCAGTACCGACTGTTTACCCAGAGACGAAGAGGCCATCTTCAGGCTCACCGGTCCCACCTCCTGACCTCTCTGGTATAATTACTAAGGTCACAGGATCCCATCCCGATACCACACCCTCCATCACGTCCCCAATAAAGGATCCTACCCGTAGAAGCCTCACCTGCCTAGATATTCTCGTTATCCTTCGAGTACGTTCTTCGAATATAATCGTTTCGATGGGAATATATATATTTATTTTCCGATTTTTCATATTAATTTTTTTTAAATATATATATTTGGTTTATTACTACCAACGGTTTCTACATTTACCTATAACTATTGTATAGAAAATAATCCTTATTTCTTTTTTATAAAAGTTGTCCTCTTTTCATCGATTCGAATATTTTTTCTTCCAATTTCACCCAACATTTTTTTCAATGAATAACACTCTCACTCCTCCTCCTCCTCCTCCGAATTTTATAAAAGCTTCGACTATGCGTAAAATATAAAATATCGCCGGCATTTTATCCTTTTTCGCAGTCTTGAAACAACTGCGACGAAAACTGATGCTCGGAAGATGCGGATACTCTGAGAAGAAATTAGCGACTTTACGTCTTGCGACAATGAAATACGCCCTTGATTTAGAGGGCTGGACAAAAGACAAAGTAAGACGAAGCGACCTGACTTCGAGCTTTCCCTACTACAACCCCGGATCAAGCGATGGATAAAGAAGTGGAAGACTGCTCCTGAATCCCTACCGAGGCTTTGCTTTTGATCCTGGATTCGCTCTCCTTTATTTTTGAGCGTCTTTGTAACTCGAAACCGGGCGAGTGGAAGTGAGGGAACCTCTTACGAAAAGAGCTTTGCAGCCTTTTGTTTCTGACAGCCCCGCAGTGAGATAGAATGCGAGGCAGAAGCGTCGTGGAAAAAATTCACGTTAATTCTAGACTTGGTGAAGCAACTATTGCTGTCACGGTAGGTAGACGTTTTGTGAAACTTCAACCTTCCTCTCAATCTTTGCATTCAACCTCCGCCCTCAATATTCCCCTTCGACTTTCATTTTTAACATTCCTCTGCAATATTCCCCTTGAATCTTCATCTTCAACCTCGGCCTTTAACCTTCCCCTTCAACCTTAGTTTTTAAACCTTCATTTTCATCCTTAGGTGTCAACCTTTCTCTTCATCCTTAGTTTTTAACCTTCCTCTTTACCCGTCGTCTTCATCCTTCCCCTTCAAACCTCCTCTTCCTGTTTAACCTACCCCTTCCTCTTTAACCTTCCCCTTCAACATTCCTTTATAATTCAACATCCTTCCTCTTCAACCTTCCCCTTCGACCTTCACTTTTAACCTTCCTCTTCAATCTCCGCCTTCACCCTCCGCCTTTAACCTTCCCCTTCCCTTCTAGCTTCCCCTTAAAACGCCCGCCTTCATTCAAGAAACATTTGTCATACTATTTGGCCATATGCGAACACGTTTATTTCCCCCTCAGCCCCATCATGAAAAATAATACGAGAACGAGGAATAAATAAAAATAAAATTAGCTATCTATTAAAATTAAATAACTTCTCGGAAAATGAACGTTCTGAGAGATCAAATCGTGTTCGCTCCTGTAAATATTTCTTAGCCATCCCTAGGGATAAACGATACCGATCGATATAAGTAGAGTATCGATACTTTCTTTCCGATACCAAGTATTTTAGTATCGATACCAGGCTTGGGATTTGAGTACTGGTATCGATACTTTAGATCCAGTATCGGTAAAAATAAAAATACTTTCTGATATTTTGAAACTTTGAAAAAAATGAACCTTGCCAAAAAAAATAATTTAATCGGTAGAAATCGCAAAGAAGTGAAGTGGTCAATGGAGTCAGTGATTACGCATATTGTTCTCAATGGACAATGGCCGGGAAGAATGAAGAATCTAACCTTCCTTTGCTGTTACCCTGTTACTTTTATTTGATGTTTTCTTTATTATAATTACCATTCCATAAAAGTCATTAATTGGCTGCTCATGAGAATTGAGAAGTGCAATTATGTACTCATATGAGTAAAATTATACTTGCAAGTATTTGTTTACAAGTACCAACACTAAAATCGGTATCGATACTTTCATAGAAGTACTAATATGAGTACAAGTATCGATACTTTTACGGTATCGTTTATCCCTAGCCATCCCTTCCTGAAAATCATCCCAGGCTAAGCACCCGTAAAACTATGCCCGTGAAAGGAGCTGGTCATTATTAAATAAAGATAATGAACATGAACGGCGGAGGACCTTTCGGGTTGAAGGTGCGGCCCGTCAGGCCATGCGCATTCCGAATGTTAGAATCCGCTTGCCGAAAGCGTGGGACTGAATTCCATTCGATTAAGGGAATGCTCAGCTTTGCATGGATTCGTGAGGTCATGTACACGAAGCTACAGTGAACAGATCGCTGGATCATTGAACTCGGAGGCAAGTATGCGATGTTATTGTCTATGACGGCAGTTAATGCGACTCTGAGCACGACTAATTTCCCCATCGGGTGCGATAGGAAACTAGATGGCGAGGAATTTTATTTATTAATTCTCTTCGGTTTGTAACTCAATTTAAAAAATTCTACGCTGCCGGATTAGAAAGGTGAAAAAATCCATCGAATAAAATTATATCGAAGTTGATAATTTCAACATCGCGTGCCCGCGTATAACGACGTCGAATTTATTTCCAGTCCTTCCTAACAATTTCGAGTAACATAAGTCGACGGCCAAGTGAAAACGTATTGTCTTGCACTTCCTCCGATACAAAGGGTTCTTTCCTCTCATCGCGTCAGCGGAATAATATCGCTATTCAGCCAGCCAATTCAGCTCGAAACCAATGGACGTGCCTCGTGCTAACTGCTGTCGTCAGCTGCCGAGTTTGGAAGTTGACCGCTAAGACAATGACACCGAAGTCGGAGGCCCACGGGGCTGAAGTTTTGGGCGAACAATTAAATCGGCGGCCGCGTCGACGAGCTCTGAAAATGTTTTCGGAATAGAAAGCTACAGTTCCTTATTTTTGGTCAAAGTTATTAAACGAATGGCGTTATTGATTTATTATCGATTCATTGACCGACACTGGAAAATGTAGATGAATTCAGCAATCGCTCAAAAAGTAGTTAGGTACTCAAATTTATTATTTTAAATTGTAAGCCATTTTTATAAATTTAGTTTCATCTATTATTTATTCATTATAAACTTTATTTTTGAATACTTATTATAAATTATTTAGCGATTTTATTTTCATATATTAATTGTTATTATTAATCATCAAATTTATCATCATTTATAAACATATCATTTATCAACATCATTTTCAAATATGAATTATTACATATCAACTTTATTCATTTATGAACTGTAAATTAATATTAATCATTATTTATCAACTTCATTTCCAAATATGCAAATATGAATTATTATTTATTATCAACTTTATTTTCAAATACTAATTAGTATATCCATCAACTAAATTTTTTTTTAGTTCGATAGATTTTTAAATTTATTTTTGACTCATTATTAATTTCTTTAAAAAATAAACTAAATATAAATTTAATCGAACAAAGACGCAATATTTTTAAATTAATTACTAATCAAATAAATTATAGTTATTTTACAATTTATCTAACTTCCCCATACTAATGGTACTCCATCAACTAATAATACTCACGTTTCCTATGTTATTTCCAAAACGGATTTATCTGCGCTCGTTATCGTGCTAAATAAGAATATTTTTATTCAACGGTCACGTTTTCGACGATATGGCGGTGTGAGACTTGTTGAGTACACGTTTCTTGAATAATAACAACTCGAAACAAAACCCAAACGTGTTTGACTTTAAAGAAAATGTAATTGTTGAATTTTAAAAAAAGTACAAGTTGTCATCGTCATGAGCGTTAGAGGAATCAACTTTTCGGCGGCATAGTCCTAATAAAATAAGTGGAATAATTTGAACATGAAGAATAAATAGGAGGAATAATTTAAATCTGAGAAATTAATAAAAAAAAAATTTTTCTTCTTTAGAATTGGCGATATAGAGCGGAATCGAGAATAAATAAGATTGTGTTATTTTCGGACTTGTATTTAACTTCCCAGGAGAATTATCTATCCTCGAAGGGATTACATCGCCGCAGATCGCACGAAGATTCGCATTAAGATTGACGGGCCGCTTTTATTTTTACACATCGGAAACGATTGACCTACGCGCTAGTGCACAGGTACCAACTTCTAAGCCCCTTTCGATGGTAGATACTTATAGGTTACCCGAGCTGGAGATGAAGGGAACGAGAATGTGGTACCAAGGCCAACAGAGGTCGATGACATCAGGCATTAACCTGCCCGGGCAGCGTTCGAGCTCCGATGACTCCCCGCTGTTCATCGGCCAGTCAACAACTGATAAATTTTCCCAGGACAACAGGAAGACCGGTCGCCAGGGATTAGATTGAAATTTCATGGATGACATCTCCGATTGCTGGGATTGTCAAGATATTAATAACAGGTGCGCCATGGGTTGGTAGAATCGACGCTGGAATTGGCCGGAGTCCTGAAAATAATTGAATACCGGATTTCGGATTTCGATAGCCCGTTCAGATGAACTGCCAGTTAAAGGTGAAGGTTGAGAGCTTCTCTTTCAACATTGATGACAGATTGATTTGGCGTTAAATGAAATGAAACAGTTTCTGTAAAAATAAAATGCCGCTCAATACAGTTTAAATATTCGAATTACGAGGAAGTACGGAGTGTAACAACAATAATAAAAATCAAACGACATTCACTCACATGAAGAAACATTTCAAGTCCCCCCGCGTATGAATATAATCATTTTTCATCACAAAATATAGTCAATATGCTTATAAAGCGGAGGTACTGTAAGTGGACCACTTGATAAAAATCGGAGTTCATTCAATCGCCGTTCCAAACATTTCAAAACCTTGAACGTTCAAATGTATTCATTTTTCTGGCTTTAAAAATCAAAATACAAAAATACGCACCAGTGAAATCGTGAAAAAAGCTCATAACGTGAAGGTGACCCAATATCGAAAAAATCAAGCATCATCTACTCGGCATAAATAACATTTTAAGACCTCAAACGTAGAAAAATATTTACTACTATAGCCTGTAAAAATCAAAATAGAAAAAAATTGAACTCTTCTATCTTGGAAGTACTGAATGTTATCCAAAATCCGGAAAGGCTAATTATGCACAACTACTGGGAAAACAAAAATTTCATTGAGTTTCATTCATTTTTCATGGAGGTATTACAATTTATGTCATTTTTTGACCACAGACGCACATGCAGTTCAAAAAGTGTTTCTGAGTATACTAATAAAAAATTTCTTCCAAATTCACCTCTGTTCCGTATTTGTCATTTCGGACGATTACAGTACTTCTATATACTACGTAAAAATAAAAGTAAATATTGGGAACCTCTTAAATACGTCTATTTGTTTTTTATTTTATTTATTATTATTTTTTTATATCAGCGTTTACTGTTTTTTAATTTTCTGTAAGAGTTTTATGGTTGGACTGCTAGTTTGACAAATTCGATCCAGAACTGGCTAGTTCATCGGGTGCCGTCAGACGCATGTCGAAGGATTCGCTCTAGGAATAAGTCGAATGTGGTGCCAAGGCCAAGCCAGGTCAACGACTCCTTCACCCGCAAGCCCGCGAAGATTGTGGGAAATCGGCTCCACCTTCGACTTGCGAAGATGGGATAAAAATTCTCCGGAGTCGATAATTTAAAAAAATAATATCCATCGACTCAACGATTCGTTGACACGGTTGGATTCGGATAAATTTGATACTGGCCCAGGTGACTTTATGAAGCGACGATCCTTCGGGAACCGGTGCCGGCTTCAGGTTCACTGGAGGAGGGGGCATACGAAGAAGACACCGCTAGTCCTAACTGTACAACAGACCGCCCAACTCAGCTCAACCACTGGGCTCGAATCCGCTCACACTTGAACGTTGGACTTCCTTTAGGACACCCATTTTCTCACGTATTTTCCAATCCCGTGACCTCCCGTGCGAGAAAATTTCCCCAAAATTTCCAACGATGCGCTTTTCGGCTCGACAATGTTTTTCCTTCTAGAGGACTACGAGTACGACGGAACATTTGTCGGCCCGCCTAATATTTTCTGACGAAGTGTTTAGCGAGTACGATCGAAACCGGTGCGATCGCGGTCGTTTTATTCGGGGAGCTGAAAAAATTCGAGTCTCGCGATCGTGTGCAGTGTTTTCGTCGTCTCAAGTTGTGCAAGATCGTCGGACGCCGTCGATCATTTGGATTACGATTACAGAGCTGACAACAGAATGCCCAGCACAATAAGAGGTAATGCTAATGTTAAGGAGAAAAATCACGAATGTAGTGTAATTGAAGGTGTCGAAGGGGTTGCCGGTGTAGAATCGATGACAACGAACTCGGGTAAACAAACAATAAGAATAGCTGAACCGGATTTTTGAAAAGGCTCAATTCCATCATCAATGCCGCAGATGTAGCAATCGATAATAATTTATTCAGCTTTTAATCACTTCGAGCATAAGCAAGTATAAAACATTATTATTATTATTATTGCCTCATAAATGGAAAATTATCATGTTTTTTATTATCGCACTTTTATTGCTATATTGAGCGAACAATTATTTGGCAGCCCTTTGTTGCCGTATTTGGATGAGATCTTTCGCCCTTTCGGGCTTCCTCAAGGCGTCTGTGAAGTCATGAGTACCTAATAAGACCTACTCTAGTCTGAAGACGCCCGAAATGGCCAGAGCTCCAAACACAGCAATCTCAACCTCTCTCCCCCTCAACCAAATTTTTATTCTTCTCACGGTCGTCTCATTTATTACGGTGTTGTGTTGAAGGTTGGAAAAACTTGGCGACTGATTCTCAATTTTATTTTGGCCCGACCGAGCACCAAATGGTATCGCCATGAAGATGCCCGAAGAGGCGAAAGTGCTCGGCCGGTCCACAAAAAAGGAGAATCATTAGCCAAGTCTTCCCCTCAACCTCATAATGTTTTGATGGTTACAATAAATATAGTCAGGACAAAATAAAAAATATTGAGACGAAGAAGGTTGTTTTATTTTGGTCTTATTTCAAGCGAGCATACCCATCTGCGATTGACCCTTGCAATGCCCTGAAGATGCCCGATTGGGCGAAAGCACGCGGCAATTACTGGTAAAAAATATCTCTGGCAGCGCAAGAATATTCGACAAAAAGCGCTAGTAAATTTTAATATGTGTAAATTATCTTGAGACGTATATTGTGAATAGTGAAATGATTTGTGGTGGTCATAAAGTCGATTAAATGTTCAAATAGATGGAATGATGTTCGGCTATATTATTGACGTCTATGATGACTCTCTTCATTCCGATGGCCTAATGTAGTATTATGATAATAAATATTTTTATTTTTCCTAATTGCTTAATTCAAAATCAAATTAAATGCCAAACGAGACAGGTAAAAAGAGTGTTCGACGAGTATAGAACGATTTTTTATAGCTCCCAAAATTCCTGAGCTAAGTCGTGGCAAGTTTCTCGAAATGTCGAAAATTCCAGATTAAAGCTGCAATACCTCGTGAACTATTGAACCTATCGACTGCGTTATGGTCTCATTCAATTCAGCGTCAAAAATCTTTACAAATGAATTTACAAAAAAATTGAAAAATACCAAATTCCCCCTCCCTAAAAACCCCCAAAACTCCCTTGGCAGACCATTTTATTGAGAAAATATAAGAACTTCCGATACTAGGAAAAAATCGCAATTTATAAGTACCAGAAGTGTAAATCTGCGTAAGACCGAAATGAAAACATCGAATAAAAAAATCCCTTAAAAAATACTGAAATACCGGTAAATATTCCGATTTTACTCATTCTTCCATTTTTCCTGTCTCAAAAGTAAAATCGAAATCCGGGGGAAAAATATTTCGATTCTAAGATAGGTATCGCATATGATTCAATGGCCCCATTGATACCTGTGGATGGCAAATCTGGTGATAAGGTCTGTTGCCCACACATGCGAAATACGTGAAAAAAACCAAGCAGCCGGTCCGTGTGAAGTCATTGCCCCCATGGACAGGGGGCCAGGTTTTCGGCAGGGGCCCGTTATGCCCTCGACGCGTTAGGCCAAGCCTTCCGAACTTGCCTCGTCAGTATTACGGAAGAATGAGCAATACCTAATATGCTTCATCAATTATAAATATTATACCTTCAAACACAGCAAAAATTAATTATTAATTATCACAAAATATTATTTTTATTTCACCCGAATAAATAAAATCCACTGTTGGAAATTTCGAAGTGATAAATGATTCAACATTAGAATTATTGATTTTTTTTTGCAATTAGATCTTATTAATTGTGGCATGAAATCATTTTATTAATTAATATAATAAGTTACAGATTTTAAATTATACATATATCATTAGGTATTATTTTTATTAGTTTAAAATTAATTCATGTTTAAATTTATTAATCCCCAAATTTTATTCCCATTTTACCCAGATACGTTTGAGGTCTCAAAATGTTTGTTATGGCGAGCAGATGAAGTTGATTTGTTAGATATTGTTACAATAGCATAGATGTAGATGATCTACTTTAATCGTAAATGAAGCCATGATTGATGATGATTTTTATCAACCCAGATAAACCGATAATACAATGCGTTTTCCCCTTTCTCGTACTGATAGTTGCAACGTTTTCAACTCGCCAAAAATGCTGTTGTTTCATTTACAATTTACATTAATTCCCCGGAAGAAAGTGTGAGGGCGACGATTTCGATCAGGAACGATGGTGTCGTGACTTTTCCCCTTCCTCACTCATCCCCTTTCCTATCGCCGAAAGGCGCTTTCTTTCCCGGTATTCGCACCCTTCTAGTCGTAAAACTGGGCTAATGTCTTCGGGTCAGGGGTGCACTCACCCCTCGATGGTGCCCCTTTATAACCTTCCACGTGTTTGACCCATTGGCACGATGGCACGGAAATCCCTCTAACTTACCCTATTCAAACCCTTAGACGCATAATTCACCAGGAAAAAGAGTCTTTTCATCGTGGTTTCATCGTTCAAGGGGAATCCTGGAAGACAATCCCTTTCCCTTTACGAAGGCGTGGTCAGTGTCTTTGAAAGCCGTTTGTCTTCTTCAGACTCGGCCCCGGAAAAAAGGGCGAAAAAACTTAAGAACGCACTAAAGAAATAGTAAATTCCGAGCAAAAAATAATTACTATCAATTCTAGCTTCATTTATAGGTATAGAAGCGGAAACGAAATTAGGCGCGTCCGGAAAATAGCGATGTTGCCAGCTTTCAGGGCAGAAAACAAATGAGATTGGTGAAGATAGGAGCGCATAAGTTGCCACCTAGTGGCTGTCGCCTCTAGAGACGAAGCGTTGCAACGCAGAAATTGCCCACCCGCCTAATTTTCTGCCCACTAATTAGAGTTACCGGTATCAGGTTACATCGATTTTTTCAGAGCCTGGTAAGGTTGGCGTTCCGTATTTTAGAGTTGTAGCGCAAGGCCTGTTTTCAGAACTTAAACGTGGAAGTTTTTGCTTTTTTGTAAAATCGTAAATCTCTACTGGTCACCAAAATTTGCCATCTAGAACCATGGGAAACATATTAAGATGAATCAGAAAGTGCTAGCGTGTAATAGAATAGACTAGAAAGGAATAAGAATCGTTTAGAATGGATTTGAAATTTCTTGAGTGGAATATAATGGATTAGAAGTGATTAGAAAGGTCTAAAGAGGAAAGGAATAGAGTACAATGTGATATTCCTGGAGAGGCAAAAGGCGAAAGCGCTGGAGTGCAAATTGACACCCAAGCTTGGAGATCACAAATGAATCACGCCATCGATAAACAAAAAATATTTTTCGTTGTTGAGATTGGTGCGACAAAACAACAAAAAAAATAAAATTCTCTCAAAAATCATAATTTTGAAGAATTAATATCAATTAATATAATTCGATAATTTTAATTTAATAATAACAATTATACGATAATAATAATAATAATAATAATTATTATTATTAATAACGGATAATAATAATAATAATAATAATTATTATTATTATTATTATTATAATTAATCAAATAATATAATTCGAAGAATTAATATCAATTTCCTATCGAACTGAGATTGTATTCGATTTCGGCGAATTCACCAAATCCTTATCGTTCGAAGCGATTAAGCGGAAAGAAAATATTCCTTTTAAAAGAAAAAGAAAAAACCCGAAACGTCGCTCGATCTGTATAGCGTCTTATTTTTTTTCGAAATAATCCTCGCGCTTTGAACAAATAAATCGAAATCGGAGGCGTCCCAATCTGGAATCATGGCTCAGTCGAAGAGTGATAGGCGCAACTAAAACATGATAGACCCAGGAGAGATATCAAAGCGTATTGGAAACACGAGCTCAACGCTCGAACTAGCGGGTCCTGTTACGGCCTCGGCCGTTGAACCTGCTCATCACGAATTCGCGGTTCCTTACCTACGTTTCGAACGGGAGAAATGTAATATTATTCTTTTTGGAGGTATTATATTTTTCGACACGGCCGCGTTCGAGATTATAAAACGTGGAATGGTGAATGATATATATGTTCAACGAAGTATTTTCGTCACGTTCGTACATTTTTCAATTTTAATAGTTTTAATCGCCGTTAAAGTTGAGCCAAAAGTCGTGAAAATTGGAAATCGATATATATAAAACTCGTTAGAATTTGATTCTATCCACTTCAAATTCATATTCTACGTCTAATTTCCTATAGTAATCGTTAATTAATTATTATTGAACAGAACTATAAGTATTTGCAACGAATTTTTAAAGTTGAAAAACATCAAAACGTATAGTACTAAAACTGTGAAAAAGTAATAGTTGTCGTCAAATTTCCGTCGTTTTGACGTCAAATTCGGATTCAGCGTTAAATTTCCTATTATAATAGCTTGCAAAATAGCTGAAAAACATAAATTTAATTTTTCAACCTCTTAATTCCGGCCGGTGAAAAACACGATTTACGGAAAATAATTTCTGTGGCGCTGTTCAAATTTTTTTAACCAAATTTTTTGCTATGTACGTGTATAAGGCGTTCAAATGAAGGCTCCTGCATAATAAAACAATTGATTCGCATGAATTTTGACCCCGAATATCACAGTTAAAGTCCGATTTTCGAGCTTTCAAAAACTGATTTTTTTGGACCACTTTCAGATTTTTTCGAGAATTGAAAAAAATCACAAAAATACATCTTGGTAAGATGCAACTTTCCTGAAAATTTCAGATTTTTATCTGTACTGAAAGACGAGTAAAAAATCGTTAACTGGTCGGTTCTAAAAAATCGCAGGGGTCCCCCTTGGATTTTTCGTGAAAAAGTTTTTGATTTAGATTTCGCTCAAATTCAGCATAATGATAGTTAATGATGTGTAAATCAATAATATATGCTTCATTATTTGTTTCTTTTGGACTAAATAGATTAAAAGAAGGTTTAAAGTAGAAAAATGTGATGTTTTCGTGTATAGTCTACTAATATTGTTGAATATCGCAGAAACGGTTGAAAAATGGATATGTACATTACATGGGCAAATTGTGGATAGGTAAATTACCTATCTTTTTGTATATTCAACCATCTGAATTGACTTTTTGTTAAAGTTATCCACTATGCAAGGAGCAAATCTTGGAACATTTAAAAGTTGGAACGTCTATCTCGGCTAAAACTTTGCCAAAGTTGCAGACCCACTACTTTATGATACAAAGTACATGGAAACTCCTCCACCTACATACTAAATTATAGAAACTACTACTATAAAAACTATAAATTACACCTCTCCATACACACATAATAAACGACTATAATATATTTATAGTTGTGATAAGGACAACACCCCAACTAAATGTAAGGCACGGCAGAGCGGCGGAGCCCCTCCGACGGCCGCGCCGGGGTGAGTGGAGGGCGGAGCCCCCCGACAGGGGGTTGGGCAGCGAAGCCACCAGGGGCGCTCAGCCCTTAGTAAAATTATAAAACCAAGTTCCAAAGTTGAGAATCATTTTATTCGAAGTAATGGCGATATAAATAAAACTCGGGGTAATTTCTTGGTTAGCGAAAATTTTTTTGTCTTAGGCTCTGCCCTTGACCTCTCAAGCCAACCCCAACTGAGCACAGATGAGCACGCATCGCAGCGAATATTCTGCCGCCCGTTTGTGCCCCATTGCACCCTAGCTCGGCTTACCCTTGAGTTCATGCGGGTGCGCTTCAATGGGCCCGATTGACGAGGGTACTCATCCGGACAGAGATTTCCGCCTAAGGTTTACAACCCTGACCCTTCAAAGGTGTTTCTTTGTACCCTTGAGCTCCTCAGACATTCGATAAGGTAGGCCCGGCGTATTGACGGTCGTGAATATTTAAAATAATGAAACTGTTGCGAAACTGGGATTTCTGTCGATTACAGGGAGAAAACGCTGCAAATGATTGTACAGTGGTTTATTATTCCTTCGTTTCAATAATGATTTAAGAAGACTATACGTTTGTTATTGATTATTCCGAACAACAGATTGGTAACTATGGAGAAAACTCCGCAGCAACTATTGTAATTTTAATCATTTTATTTTTAAATTTTTTGCTTACTACAGCTGAAGAGAGTGTTTGACGGCCATTCCAACGAGTATAGAACAATTTTCATAGCACCAAAAACTCTCGTGATCCTCATGCCAAATTTGTGAAAATCTCACTAGTTCGACACAAAATCTGTGATAACTCAAGAACCAATAAAGCTATCGACTCCGCAATGGTATCATTCGATTCAGCGTTCAAAACTCTATAGAAACTGTTACCCAATACACCTTTTTCTGGAAACCGTTGGAAAATAGGAAATACCTTTTTCTCCCCTTCAAAACCTCCCAAAAACAACTTTAAAATTGAGTTAGCGATTTGGCTAAAGATTGAACCATTGTCAGACCAAAATTGATTTTTGGTGAAAATTTCAAGAGTTTAGCTTTTATAGTTTCGTCAGAAAAGTGTTGACAGAATTTTGTTTGATTGAATATTCGGATTCTACGTGCCTTGAAACGTAAAACATCAAGTTTCGAATTTTTTTTTCCTTGCGCAATAATTTATCATTGAATAATAAACCAAAAAGAAGAAAACTGTTATGGAACGCTAAGTGCTCAAGATTACTAGAGCATCAGACGCTCGGACAATGGATACTATAGAGCGTCAGGCGTTAGGGCAGAGGTTACTCGAGAGTTCGCTCAGCAACCTCCAACAATGACAGGGCACCGCTCATCAATAGTTAGGACTACGATACTTGAGAATCAGACGCTTGAGAAACGGTTATAGAGCGTCAGGCTCTTGAGCAGCTATTTCCTGATCGTCTGACCCTGGGACAACGGTTTCAAGAGCGTCAGACGTTAGGGCAGTGATTGCCAAAGCGTCAGTCGCTAGGACAACAATTGCAAGAGCATCGAACGCTAGGACAACGGTTACAAGAGCGTCAGACGTTAGGGCAGCGATAAGGTTGAGAGTCATTCGATAAGACCGCAGTTACGAGAGCATCAGACGCTAGGAAAACGGATAGGAGAGCGTCAGGCGCTAGGGCAGCGATTACCAGACGCTCTAGTACCTGTTGCCCCAACGAAAACGCCGTTAATAATGCGTCAGACGCTGGGGCAGCGTAGTTGGACGATAAGCTACCTCCAGCAATGACAGCAGGAGTTAGAATAGAATAAAATTAATTTATTTCCATTAAAAAAAAAAAATCTTGTACATATTTAGTAAATTGGGCGTTAAACACCGCTAACTTAATTACAATAAATACGTATCTTATACATAGGCTGTTCAATTTCTAAGTAATAATTGTCCATATTTGACTAAGCTCGTATCGGAAGATGAGTTAGCAGGAGAAAAGGAGTAAATCATTGAAAACTTATTTTTATGCTCTCCTTAATAGTTGATGAAAATCGATGTTAGAACCTACGTATTACTGTTTTTAAGTTTGCCAACCCTAACATGTGTTCTAGACGAATTTTATTATCCATCGTTCAAGAATTATTAGTTACCTTCTCAAGACCTTTTTACTTTCGGTGATTATTTTTTTGATCAAATTTTCTTCGGCTCGAGAATTCGTTTCTCGCGAAATTCTTTCCTGTGAATTACCGCTGAAATAAAAAAATAAAAATTTCTCATGCGCATAAAAATTGCTCGACTAGTTCGCACGGCGAGTATGTAGGTTGAGCAATGACGTCACAGCATCGCGACACATCACCTCCGGCTGTGGAATGTCTAGTTGGCCATGGGCGGGGTTCGCTTTACGGTCAAAGTCGTGTAGGTTAGTCGGAGCACAAGCCGCTAACGGTAGCTTCTCCGTGTTGCTCGGCACGGCCGAACAAAGCAGAGAAAAGACGGGGACAATGACGGTGAATCAGATGGATCCCCGTGCATCCCTACCCGAATCTACCGGTCCGCACGGTAGAGGGGGATCTACCGGAGGACGAAAGGTGCAGTGGGCCGATGAGAAAGTAAACATAACGGCGAAGGAGCCAGCATCTTCACTAGGCACCCTACATCTACCGTGCCTCACCTGAGGTCGACGACCTAGCATTACCCCGCATCTACAGATTCTATCACTCTTATCCCCGTCATAGATAGCGTTGAGCCTTCCTCTACCAACAACGGGAACTATAACTGGTTTTTATAAGCGGTCGTTCCTATTGCAAACGGTTCCGTAATAACGTGAACCGCACGCTGACCGCCTCTGCGAATCGGTGACTTATCGCTCATATGTCAACAAGCGTGCCATGATTCATGTAATGAAAATAAAATTTGGTCTATAAGATGACTCGGTATTTCATTGTTTGAAGGATTTATCTTGATTAATATAGAACCCTGAAGACAATTAGAATAACTTAATTTTAGCTCAGTTCCAAGCAAACTCATAAAAAAAATTAAAAAAATGAATAAATTAAATAATAAGTTTTAAAAAGCGTCCATAAATTACACACTTCATTGGTGGGCTCATTTCACGAATAATGTTTGCTCGGTTTAAAATCTTGCGTGGAAAAACGGACAGTTTTTCCGACGCAAGAGACCAGAAATTAAGAACCAAAAAATAAAAATAATAAACGGACGCAATACTTTAAACTTGTGGAAATAAACTTTAAACTTGATAATTTACCAGCTATAAAACGATTCGAGGCCACAATCGTTCGAATATGTTGATTTTTGCGGCCTGAGAAAAATCAAAATTAATAAACGAGCGAGTAAATAAATAGCGAAACACGCTCACATCGCAGAAGCACGATGTTTGATCCTATATAAAAAATTAAAAATTGCTCACAAATAACTAATTAGTATCCATACAAAATAAAAAAACGCTTGCATACGAGTCTGCAACGCATTGGAACATTTTCATGTCTTTCCCCTCCTCAGCTACCAAATTAGGTAGGTACCTAATTATAAAGTCGCAATCTTAGTTGTAGTGTAATTAGACTTGATGACCATAATTAGTCCTTGCGTTGGTGCTCGACGACAAAAAGTGGAATTTACTCAATTTAAATGCCACGGCAAAGACATGAAAATGTCAAAACGGCAAATCAAACGGAGTCAAAAAGTCTAGTTTAGTTGCAACTGATTGTACAGTGGTTTATTATTCCGTTACTTCAATAATGATTTAAGAAGACTATCCATTTGCGATAGAACATAATATATGTGAACGTTCCCGCCGAAAATTAGATTGGTAACTATAGAAGAAAACTTTGTAGCAACTATTGTATATGGACTGTTTTGTAACGCTCATGTAACAAAATACTACTATTTCGTCACGTAACGATTTTTAGGTTGTGTGTCATAGCAAAGACATAAAATGTCAAAATCTATCTTGGCCTGACAATGACTCTGTTGTGGCAACTACAGTGGCTACTACAATTCCCGACAGCTGGAGTACTGAGTTAGGCGCCACGGTGACGCGTTATAAAAATTTCAGTTCAGTTCTGTAAATTCGCTCGAGTCATATTTTGGTATTTTACGACTTACTAATCGATGTGACCCGAGAGTATCGGACCCATGTCCGATCATGTCTCCGAGTGTCCCCAGTCACGAATGGACATGCGTATTCCTGCTCTCGTCTGTCCGTGCATGAAAATGTTTAATGCTCTCGGAGACTTTCATTCGAGTAGTAATTTCATTCGAGTAGTAATTTCATTCGAGCGTGTTCCGTCTTTTGTTGCGTTTCGGTTGAAAATGCTTTTTTTGTTCGCGTTGTGAATAGTTTTAAGAACGAGTGGATTTCTCTCTACGATGGACAAGAATTTCTTTGGAATGTAATACATAAATTTTTCGGGAATCGCGAAAAAAATGAACGTGTTCGTCGAAATCGGGAAAAAATTCGATTGCGGCGCAAGATTCATCACTTACGGAACCAGGTGTGTACCGAGCTACATATTTTTCAGAATTTCATTAGGTAACAAACAAAAATTGAACTTAGATAATAACACCTTCCTATTTCTTCATGTCTTGCTTTATTTTGGTTTATTATTCAATAATAAACCATTGTAATCGCCCAAGAAAAAACGCTGAAAATGATTGTACAGTGGTTTATTATTCCTTCGCTTCAATAATGATTTAGGAAGACTATCCATTTTTGATAGTAATTATTTCGAACATTTCTGAACAATCCCACCGAAAAACAGATGGTAACTATAGGGGAAAACTCCGTAGCAACTATTGTAAGGACGATGCAAGACCATGCTCTTTAAATATTTATGCTTTATGCGCTACTAATAATAAAAATAAAGGTAGGTATAAAATTAAGAAAAAAAAAACTTTGAAAGATTATCCTCGGAAATGTTGTGTGTAATCTAAAAGTCAAATGCTATTCCACTCGTTATATTTGTAACGTGAAAATGGCAGGAAAAAATCATTATGAATGCGCATTTCCTTGCGGTTCAATTAACAGCAAGGTTCGAATTCGAGATAAGTCTTCTTCGGCCCATTTTCCTTGTCGAACCTTCGAAAGAAATGAATTTATATACCGTCGTAAAGGGAGAGAGAGAGAGAGAGAAAAAAAAATTCGGCGTTCATTACAAACGCTTTCTCCTGCCAGGGCCTCTTCAGGACACATCCAATGCTTGGTATAATTCAGATTATCGAAAATATTCTAGTGATATTCTCAACAATGATTCGATTTCGACAGAGGAGGAATCATTATTAAAACTAAATGCGTAGATGCATTGAAATTCTTATTAGCGATCCAAGGTTATTCGGAATGTCTATCGAAAATTAAACGAATACGTTCCGACACATTGCTGCTGGTTTTATTCGGCTCACGTTTGTCACGTGCTAGGATCTCATTTGTGTTCAGCTGTATAGCATCTGTTTCATATGGGCCGCGTTCAGATAGGAACCGACGATATTTCTGCCAAGAGCCCAATGCTTTTCGTACAGGGAAACTAATCATGATTCGAAGACGTCACTCGGAATAATGAGGAGGTGATTTGAACATATTTTCCCGATTTTGTTTATCCAGGTATTGATTCTAATTTAAATGTCTGAGCGATTTTATCCTATGAAGAATTTTTCTTCGGCCATTTTCTTTCCCTAATTTTTTCACTTTAGATTTTCCACGTTTTCCTCTACAACTTAGTAAGACAACATTAACTCTCTTAATTACGCGAGTTAAATCAAATCGTACTATATCGTTTGAAAGATCGTTGAATTCCCTTTTTCGTATTGTGAACGTAAATAGAAATCCGTTGAAAATGAAAATATTTTCAAATAACGAAAAGTTCATGTTTTTTTCTCTAAGCTTGTGGCGCCTATTATTTTTATAGGTTTTTTTCACTGTAACCTCAAAAGCTATTTATGCGTCACGATGCCATTTTTGGAAATTAATTCGAACATTTCGTACACGTACCGCTTCACGGAAACTAAAGACACGATCGTCCATTTGGCCGCTCTGAAATTCGAGTATAACGAAATTAATTTCGGAAAACAAAAGGCGTTTCGGAACACCTGTCGGTTTCGCATTTCGGCCAGAAGCTTTTTCCGCTCGGACATCTGTCAGGATGTTAGGGAATTAGCATCACCTGCGAGTTTGGAAACTTTTTGAAGAGATGAATTCGATTTGATGCGCACATCCTTAAGAAACGAAATTGAGGTTCGCATTGAATGTGACTACAATTTTACACAATAACACCCTCGAAAAAATTACCACCTACGACAATTTTTTTCAACTTTATTGTTCTGTTTATTTTATTTTATTTTTTAAAAAATATATTTTTTAGTTTTTTCCTCGTTTTTTATTCTTATACTTTTCAACCCCAAAATTATACACTTTCATTAGAAAGAAGAAGTGGAGGATTTTCTCAATTACTTGAGCCGTAACGAGCCGCCGCAAACGAACACCGGTCGAATAATAAGCCGAATGATGACTTGGAATAACCACACTAATGTACTACCAATTGACCACTACTGTGAGAGAGAGGAAAGGCCTTGACCTTCGTCGGCCGCGTTCATGTTCACCAAAAGCCTTTCTCTGGAAGTAAAAATCAAAACCGTCTTCCTTTTCGACCGAGCTCGGTTTAAGGTCGACCCTTCGAAACTTGAACTGCAGCTTTTTTTCTAGACGAATTTCTCAACTTTATAGCGCGTTAAAAATATTTCGGTTTTCTACAGGTCGCGAAAATTGATATCAGCGTTCGAGGTACTTAGTGATAATTTTTCGTGGATTGCAGAATACATCGAAGATTTAACCTACCTAAAGTGAATGGTCTAGTGAAATCATTATTGAATCAAAGCAATAATCCACTGTACAATCGTGTGCTGCGGGTTTTTTCCTTTTATTCTTATTATTGGATATTCGGACGCGCCTTGAAAGGTAATTATCGAATATTTAGGGGGGTTAGACATTTTTTTCTTGTGCGATCACCATATTTTATTATTGAAGAGTAAACCAAAATCAGGAAATAAAGAAAAAATCTCAGGTCTGGAATATATTTGACTTCCCAAGCATGTTTAGGCTATTTGGAATCTACTCTTCTTCGTTTTGTTTTTCATTTCAAAATATTCACAACAAAAGTAAAATCCTTCGCTTCCAAAATTTTATTCGCCTTTTGATAATCGCATTCGCTCTTTCCTTAATCGGTCGGAACGATTATTGAAGAATAGAACGCAGAGCGGCATATTTGTCTTGAGTCATCGCAATCGCGGCATTTACAATGATAGAAGAGGCCGGCTTTTATTCAACGACTTTCTCCGAAGCGGGAAAATTATCGCCGGGCATTAGTATTTCGAATGAAAGAAGGCCGTTTACCTTGAGTAGTAATAACCCTACGTATTTCGAGCTGTAAGGTGTTTAAAAGTAATGTATCTTCTTAGTACTTACAAAGCTCCCTCGGCGTTTCTTCCGAGGATGACGGCTCCTTTAGAAAATCCAAATTGCCCCCGGGTTGAGCTCAATGATTAAGGGGAGGCTGAGATTAGTTTTCCACTCCCACGCGTCAAGTGACATGTTTTCATCACGGATGACGCGTGTTCCTAGAGCTATAAAAAGAAAATTTTTACATTTCTAAAAGCTGCAGGTCGGGCCAATTGAAAATGCTGCAAATGATTGTACAGTGGTTTATTATTCTTTCGCTTCAATAATATTTATAGTAATTATTCCGAACATTTGTGAACGTTCCCACCGAAAAAGAGATAGGTAACTATCGGGCAAAATTCCGTAGCAACTATTGCAATTTTAATCATTTTTATTTTTCTTAATTTCGTAAATAAAAGCTAAATTTTTTTCCTAACAATACAGCTGAAGAGAGTTTGACGACCATTCCAATGAGTATAGAATGATTTTTATACCTCGAAGAAGCAAGGAAGTTTAGCTTTTAATTAGGAAATTAAGAAAAATAAAAATGATTACAATAGTTGCTACGGACCTTTCCCCTATAGTTAACATCTGTTTTTCGGTGGGAACGTTCACAAATGTTCGGAATAATTACTATCACAAAGTGATAGTCTTCCTAAATCATTTTTGAAGCAAAGGCATAATAAACCACTTTACAATAATTTGCAGCGTTTTTTCGGAATAAACTCTTCTTCATTCGTTCATTCAGCTTTTTACATCGTTGCGACCATTGCTTGTAAACGGCTCTTATAATTTTATTTTTGAGGACGAAAAATTTTCGTTTTAGATTTTTCTTTCACTGATAATGTATTTTCTTTGTTACTTCCAAATATTAACAAGCCATCCCTTGCAAAATCATTTAACTCGCCACACTTTCACTCCTCGTATTTCCCTCGGCTGTTTCTCGTTTCCACGAGCCGTGATTTTCCAAGGTACGTGCGTGTGAAAAGCTATCGTCCGATTCGCGCGGTTTAAAAGGTCAAGGTGGACAAAGAAAAATTCAATTCACGCATCGCTATCGAATGTTGACATAGGCGAAGCTCGTAGCCGAAGCCCGCTCCGCCCGAGTTGACGTACTACGACGTTGACAATGGAACGTAGGCGCTATCAGTACGCACTGTCAGTGACTGCATCCTTCAGAAGCAGCGTTGACAAGTGAGCCCGCCCTCGTCGCTTTTGTGCCCGCCAGGCACAGCCTACGCAGTGAAAACCCACTCGCTTTTCCGAAGAGTCCCAGCGACTCATCACTCTCGTGATTAGGAGAGCGCAAAGTGAGCTAGACATTTCCCCTTTTCTTTAAGCCCGTTGAAAATTTTCCAGAGAAAAAAAACCTCGCGAAGGAAAAAACACAAAGAGTGCGCCGTATTTCGCTACGAATAACTCGGACCGGATTTCCAGTGGAAAGGACGCGCGCTTATTTTTTTCGACGGTTGCTCTTGTCGATGTAGCTGTACATGTCGATTGCCATTGTATATAGTAATCCTTTCATCCATATAGAATGTTTAGTAGTAGTAGTAAAGGTGCTTTATTGACAAAAAATAAATTCTAATGATTACATTCGAAATCATAAGGAAATAAAACATAATTGTTTCTTCTGAATCTGATTTTTTAAGCACCATAGACAATGGTCATAGAATATTTAGTACTTCCATGTTTACATAGTAAATGTGAGGTGAATTCGGAAGAAATTTTTATAGCACTAAACTAGAACACGTTTTGTGAACGTAAATCCGTCCGTCTGTGGTGAAAAGTGTCACAAGTTGCCTTATCTCTGTGAAAAATGGCGAATTTCGCAGTCAGTCACACACCGTACATCCGAGCTATTCAGCATTGTGTCGAATTTGGGATATTTTCAAAAATTTGGCATGAGGTTAACTCAAGTGTTCTTGGAGCAATAAAAATAGTTCTATACTCGTTGGAATACTCGTAGAAAACTCTTCAACTATACCGTAAGGCGAAAAATTCAGATTGTAATTTGGAAATTAAGAAAAATAAAAATGATAAAAATTACAATAGTTGCTACGAAGTTTTCCCCTATAGTTACCAAGCTGGTCTTTTTGTTAAATCATTATTGAAGCGAAGGAATAGTTAACGATTTTGAAAACCGTTTCCAGTGACGTTTTCGAGGTTGAAGAATGGCTCGAACGAAGGGGAACTACCACGTTGTCAACGTCAGCAGTTTTCTAGCTCGGGCTTGTGATGTCAAAAATCCTCCTCTGTTTTGCACACTCCTTCAATTTTGAAAAAAGTTCTGTCTTTAGGGACGTATAATAATTATTGCTGATCACGTTCGTAATTAAAATCAATTCAAATTACACCTTACAATAATTTTCAAGTCAAAGGGTTACTCGTCTGGCGAAAAATCACAATGCGCACCAATTAAAAGCTCTTGAGTATCGGTTTAGTTTTTGATTTCTCGCTGCATCGAAGTTGACTTGCGACGGGTTGAGGTTTATAGCGACGGAGGTTGCTCGCCCGTGGGAAATCTGGCGTAAACTCTAGCGATGTCTAAATATTAGATTTACTCTGAGGCTCGTATGAGATTGGGCCGGAGCGTCGTCGTCAAAACTCCCTTCTCGAGATCGGCTCTGCACATTCTGTATCTTCTATATCATAGTGCAAAGAGTGTTGATTAAAATTGAGAAGGGTTGGAATTTTTTTTAATAAATAAAATTTACCTTTAGGATTTTGATGCGTATTTTCAGGCGTTTTTTTAGTTTTAAGGTAACTATATTGTCTTTTTCATTTTTATGATTATTTTCGAACTTAGGTTATTTCTTAATTGGTGTAAATTAGGTGAGTAGTTATTCAGAAATACACATACTCTTTTATATTTTTCATGGAGAAAAGTACTCATTTATTTGATATTTTGAATACCAATAACTTATTCTTTGACCTCGTCCAAGTCTTTTATTACAAAAAAAAAAAAAAAAAAAAAATTAAAAAATATTTGGTATGCCAAGATGACAAAGAAATTTCTAGTTTGAGTCGAAAAATATGTATCACCAGTAAAAATGATAAACTATGGTAATTTTAATTTTTTTTTTAGTTTTTCTCAATTTTAAAATATTAAGTTAAATTATTTGCCTAACGGTACTGCTGAAAAGATAGTTAGACGACAAGTCCAACTAGTATAGAACGATTTTTATAGCTCCAGAAAGCTATAGCTCGAGAACGACAATAATTTGCAGTTTTTTTTTTAAATTTTTTGTTCATACTAAGTGCCCGCTAATTGGGCTTTTCTCTTAGCTCATGGCAAAGTACTCCGGCGTAGAAGAACCGCGTCTAATTTTTCAGTAAACAACCCGAAGAAACATTTAAAACGTCTTCACTGCTATTAGGATAAATTAGACATCCGCATTTTGATATTCATCGTCTTCTCGTAGAATACTAACTATAAAATTTGTAGATATTTAATATCTTATGAGGATTAATCGACTCGATTATATCGGTTTCGATTTATTCCTCTCCGAGCGATCGGGGTCGACGAACGTCGCACAAATTGTCGCAAAGCGGAATCGCCTCAACTACCTCGAACATTGTCAGCGGAGGAAATCTAATTATAGCATTGCGAATGACTCATCGCTCGTCGGATCAGCAGTTTTGCACAGGCGAAACTTTCCTCGCGCTATTGAGAATCGCTGAGCTCGTCGGACTGTCAGCGGTTTCCGTTGCTGTCAAAACCGGTGCAACTGTTCTCATTCGATTGAAGATTGATGGCACCTGCGGTAAAAGCTCGACGTATCTTCATTATTGTTCGAGTCGGTGAAAAATATCTCTGAAGTGGAAAAATAACGTGTAGATATCTGCGGTTTTATTTTTGATTCTGCGAACGGGCAAATTAGAAGGGAAGGGGATTAAAGAAAAGAACTTAGGAACTATCGTGAATAATGACAGACTCTATTCCTAAGTGATCTTTAAATAATTTCCGACAACAGTGTCCTGTAACAATTTTTTACTCCACTGAAAATTCAGCATTTTCATCGTTGAGAATTATTTTTCGCTTTTTCGACCTTGCTTCGTGAAAATGGCCATAAGACTCAATTTTCACGCAGATTCAATTCAGATTACTCCGTTGGAAAGAGCGGTGAATTTTCTGACTATCTAATACTTGAATTCAAAAAATATTTCGAGGCCTTGAACGTTGAAAAATATATTTTTTTGAGGCACGTAAAAATCTCAGTTTTTTCTCAGTTTTTTTTTCCACTTTTTTCTCAGTTTTTCTCCAAATTTCATCACATTTCATTCGCTCTTCACGAGATTGGGAACGTTTCGTGATTTATTCAAACCAACCGAATTCTTCTCTACTTCTACTGTGTTGATTTCGCCTTCAACATCTGCTTTTGCAATGGGCATTGCATTTTTTCGCCGCGCTCCCTTTCCCCGGTGACGTCATCAGAGCAGCTAAAAGGGCGAAGTCGCTGAAACGGTTTTCACAGCTCGGGGGAAAAAAACGGTATGGAAAAAAGCCAGACGGTTCTTCCAATTGTCAGGTACGAAATGGAAAAAAGGGGTGAAAATCGTCTTCGTTCCCAACCTAAAAGTAAGTAAATGGCTGAGCTGAAGGTTGAGGTATTGATTGCTTCAACGGTGAAAAGCGATAGCTCCGAACTCTTGAAGCGCACACGTGGGGTAAATATTTTCTTCGGCATTTGCCGGAATCCCCGCCAGGAAAACCGCGAATTCGCGCGCGAAAATGGAAGAATATCGATTCGAAAAAGGTTTCCATACTGTAGAATCGAAGGTTTCGTGAATTCGTGCGAGCCAGATGGTTTTCCAGCGAAATTCGCCGGTTTTCCGTCGAGGCGTCGACTGCCGAAGGCCAGTTCTCCTTTAAATCCGCGACTGCGCGGGCTGGCGGTATTGATTCCGCGGAACCGGCGAGATGTGCAAGGGGAATGAGAGGCAGAAGCTTTTCTCGGCGTCTGCAACCCGGGGAACCAGGAAGTGTTCCATACACCGGAAGTCGACAAAGGTGAAGGCAGAGAAGTCTCTCTCGTTCCTCCTTTTTAAGAGACCGAGTCTCTCTCTCCGCTCTTTTTCGCTTTTTGTAGTTGAAAGAATTTCTTCGACGAGATCTCCAAAGCAGAGCCTTGTTGCAAATAGCTGAGTCGATACCAGACAGACGTCACATTGCAGGATAACTTATCTCGATTCTATTTCTTCGCTCGAGATGATGAATTCAATTGGACGAAAAAGCGTGCAACTCGTCCCCTTTTTCCGTCGGCGGAATTCACTGTTGTCTTAAACTGGATTTATTTTCCACAACAAGAACGATAAGATTGCAATCTAATTCAGGCAAGAAAATACTCAGTTAGCCGCAGTTCGAATGAATCAAATCAGAGAAAATATTTAGAAGGAGATGGACAATTTTGTAAGTGGGTAAGAGGTTAAAAAATTTTTGGAATAGTTACGATTAGTATTATTATAATTGGGTTGTTTATTATTTTTATTCTGTATAGTTCTAAGAGAGGGCAGTAATGCCCTAAACTGTGCAAAAAAATAAATCGTTAATTCATTCATACATTCAATTACAAATGGACGGTGTTCATGAATCATAATTGAAGCAATGGAACAATAAATAACTATACAATTATTTGCGTTTTTATTGGAAATTCGGATTCTACATGGTTTGATTCGTAAGACCTCTGATTTCAAGGAGGGTAAGAAAACTTGTGTCACATTTGGTATCAGAGCTTGCAACTCCACTATAGTGAGCTCGGTACTGCTTGACCATAGATAACTCCTCTAGGTAGGCTACTTGTTGGTAATTCTACACAATGACAATAGAAATGATCGGACTCGATAAGCAGAAATTAGCGGGAAGCAATTTCGATACAGCGGTTACATCCTTATGTTCGAAATTACTACTAAGCTACCTTTGCAGTGCTGGATGAAAGTTGTATAAGATGAAAAGCCCTAACTTCGTACGAACTCGACGATAGTGAGATCCAAGATGGAGCATACTAGATAAGAGATCCGGAAAATAAAGTGAGCTAAGCACGCTATCCAAATCGGAACGAACAGCACGGAAACTCGGGCTTCTGATTGAGAATTGCGACTCCGAGCTGAAAGGGTGGAACCTCGCGTGGTCTTGAGCTTTTCAGGTTTGGAAGACATCCCATCGCGTGGTAACTGTTAAACCAGCCATTGCAAAATAGCCGAATAGATGGAACTAACGTTCATTGCGTTAGTGCTCGCAATTCCGGCAAATTGGCGCCAACAGAGAGCAAAGAGAATGAAAATATGGATATTGTTCATTAGAAGCGAAGACTTTCTGGAACGCTTAGCAACTGATTCGGATTATAGCTCTAACTTGAATCATCCTTTTTATTTCCTTGGCGAATTCGCCCCTGTCTTAAGGAAGTGTAAAACCCTCTATTAGCAGAGTTAAATTTTTGCTGACCATTGCATGAAACGAACATCTACGTTCGATTGATTTGTTAGGGCCTTATAAGGACGTTTTTGATGATATAGCCGTACAATTATTTCTGAGAGCGAATTTCCAAAGTAAATTAAATGTATGAAACTTATAAAAACTTTGGGAATCAACTGAAACGAAAATGTCCTAGGTTGGATCTGCGGTGAACAGGAAATGAATACTTCTTTTCCTTCTCGTCGCATTTGACTCAGGAAATGAATAGCTCAAAATATGTTAACGTTTGCATTGAAGGTCGAGTAAAGAACTCACATCTACATCAATTTCATGCAATGACAAGGACAAGGCCAATTTTCCAATTTCTTTCTTTCAAAAGACAGATTTAAAGCTCTCTCCGAATTTTTTCTTGTTTTAGGTCAATTGTACAATTTATTTCTATCAAAAGACGGATTTAAAGCAACATTTAATTTTTTTCTTGTTTCAGGTGAGTGTGCGGTAATTCGACAATTATGGAAGTGAATCTATTTGGTAACGTAAATAATTACAATACTGTTATAATCACAAAACTTCAATCCAAAGAACATTGGTGTGATAATTGTCCGATTCGAACGCTTCTAGGATCCTTAAAAGTAATTTCACTCTGGTAAACATCTTCCCTGTAATGACTAAACCTAGCAGAAGTTTCTTCAGCTTAAAATAATTATATTGAACTTTCTGACAGTAAAATCAGACATTAAGTTACTGCAGCAGTAAAAACACTCAACCATAACAACCTTCATGGCTAAAACGAAATACAACAAATATGGCCGACTTATGGCTGATGTTTCACATCTCACCTCATCATTCCTATGCCTCGTTTCACCACAAGAGGCGCTAGTGTACTCACAATGAAGTTTCCCAAAACCTAGTCGAGTATATTGAACCTGAATGTAAGTCAATTTATCGACAAATATTTTCTAGCATTTTTCTAGCAATATCACGGGTCACAATGCAAAAATATACTCGACCTTGTAACATTTACAATGAAAACCCTCCAAAAACTTTCGCTCGCTTCACGAAGGGAGAATATAACAATAAAAAACTGTTAAATTAGGGCTGGAAATCCTTCGCTCGTTTTTGCACGCTCAGATCCATCTCTCTCCGGAGATGCCGTGGCGAATAAAAACCTTTGTTGAATTTTTAGTGGAACGAAGTACGTGAAATATGCCTAAAAGCGGTCCTCGCGTGGACGAGAGCTTAGCGAGAGGAAGCCTCGCTTGTCCTCTCTGGTGAACACATGAAAAAAATTGAGAGAATATTCTAACGATTTTTCTCCCTTCTGCGGTTTCACTATCATGAATATGGAATGATTTTTGTCTTTGCGGTAACTGTACCAAAACGATCAAATGTCAAGAAATGTAGCACCAGTTGGAAAAATAATATTAAATACACAGTCAAATTCTATCCTCTGTGAAAAATATAATGCCTTCTACCTACTCCTCTATGTCCTCTTCGAAAGACCTATAGCCAGCTAGTTTATACGCACCGATTACACCCCTTACCACTTGTATATTACTGTTCATAAAAACGTTGTACCATCGAAATACCGGGGGCGATTTTAAATCCTAGGCCGTCTGATTTTTCTCATTCGCTGGACACACGATTCTGAAAATTCGACTAATTCCACTGCCATTTAGGGAAATTCGGGAGTATTTCCGACTACAGCACTATGCATTTTTTCAAATGCTCTTCCTTTCCGTATTTGAATTCCAGGGCAGTTTCTATACTTCGATTTATTGCGTGTATGTGGAATTGAAATTAATTAAACATATAACTAAAAATCGTAATCGCAGATGTATTCGAATTCTACAGCGGTTTAACTGATTCTGTTGCATTATTTGAATATACGGGAATATGTTAGTCCATCGAAATGCCCGCCGAGGGAAAATGGCGCGGAAAACGGAATGCGGGGAGGGAAAATAGAGATGAAGCGAACGTTGGAATGGCTCGACGGGCGATAAAAACCTCTCGGGTCTCTTGAGGGGTGCGGTTTTCCGACACAACGGACATCACAGGGGCCACGACCCAACGGCCGAAAATGTTCACAACGCACACACTTATCGATGGCAACACATCTCACCAATACAGGAGAAATATCGACGAACTCGCGTTTCTACCGCCTCCGCCCGACCGAACGAAAAGGCCTCACGAGCGATTTCACTCGGCTCTGCCTCTCGAACTGATCGCTTTGATGATCAAGCGACACTCGATAGCTTGAGATATGAGGATTATAGATAATCCGTACTGTGGAAAGAAGGGGACCGTATTCGGAGGGAAGCGTTTTTGTATCGTAGCTCCTGGAAAATTCAAGCGCTGGAGGGAATATTATTCCGATACATAATCGTGTAGAAAATTTTTTTTCCATAAAAGCATCTTGTTATTATGGAAGATATTGTGAGGAGGAAAACGAATTTATTTCTATGTTTAGGGATCCCTCATGTCTCTCTGAAAATCCTCACTTTCTGTGGTCAAATAAAAAATAAATTTAGTAAATAAATTATGAACTTAACTTACATTAAATTAATTTAATTATTGAAAATTAAGTAGATTCGATTTCTATGAATACGGACGGACATGGGTAACTTTGGGTTATAATCATCCCTTGGAACTTTTCTCAAGATCTCTCTCTTTTTTCAAAATTAAAAAAATTCTTTCCCAAAAATGATGGGATTTGTCTATTAGATTTGGATAAAAAGTGAGCTATTAATTTAGTCGAGAAATTGAATTTTCGAACCTTATAATAAATCATCGGATCTCTTGAAAGAGTTGGATTTAATGCGCAATTAGAAACTTTAATCTTCGTCGCAAATGAATCGTTTGAATTCAAGTTTCATCTCAAAATTTTCACCTGTTTGAATAAGAAAACCCACCATTTAGGTATTTGATTAAAAAAATTTTTTTTCTTGAAATTGAAATTGTTTGAGTCTGGAAAGTCACAGTCTTCGCATTCACGTGAGTACTAGTCCAAGCCGAAAACGATTGGTGAAAATTTCTCGATGACTTAGCAATAATTTCGACCAATATTAGATTTTTTCCTGAACTGTTTACACAATTGTTCATGCCGATTCGTACTAATTTGCAAAACTCGCCTTTTATGTTTCGACCCTCGTCGGAAATTCGAAACGTCAAATATCGCCGGGTTTTCATAAATGAGATTTAACGCTATAATAAATGATCATTTACCGGGGTCCTTTCCTTGCGAACCCTTTCCACCTTGGAACCTTCAACTCGGTAAAAAGCGACTAAAAGTTCCTGGGTGATGGAGATTTATGGAATCTTCATTTAGACGTCACCGCCATGAATTCCACTTGCAATAATTTTCCTTCGCCTCGCTATAAAATGTCATTCCACGCGGGAAACATGTCACGCGGATTAAATGAAGAGATCCACTCGAGGCAAGGATTAGAGCCGTACTTGTTTGACCTTATCGATCAGTGGACGGGAGATTCTGGAAATATTCGAGTCTAATTTCGAGTTGAGGAATATATTTTTTATATAATAATATGGTTGTTTTTTTTTTTTTTTTTATTTATTCTTTTTTTAATTTTCCTTGTCAAGGGGTGTGAGAAGGAGATAAAACAGGCCACCCATTCTCCGATACTTTATTCGCTGGCCGAGCACTTTCGCCCGTTCGGGCATCCTCGGGGCGACGTGGAGCCATAGGTTCCATTATTGCCTGGAGCTACGAGTATATGGCTCCACGTCGCCTTGAGGACGCCACAACGGGTCATATGCATCATAGCATGCATATTGTAGATGACCATGCACCTATGTGCCCATTCTGTTTAATTAGCTAGACAATTTGTGCCCTTGATCGTCAAAATTTAAATCAATAGCTGTCACTCAGGTGTCAATTATGAACCAATAATTTTTTGCTAAATCGCTCCTCGATATTTCCTTTCAACAAAACGTGCGACCACTTTGATCAAAAATAATTCGACCGCTTGACATGACTCAGCTTGTGAATTTTAATCGAGACGTGACTCCTCTGTTTACACAGAATAGATCAAGATCTCTCCGTTTCAAAGGTCATAGGCCACAAGATGGAGAAGCACGCAGGGCCGTTCCGGATTGCATTTTATTGCAACAGGTACGCAAATTGCCTACATAACAGGAGCGGATTCAATTAGCTCAAATCGCCAATTGTTTTCACGAACCAGGGGAAAAGTCTCTCGCTCGAAATTTGACAATGCTCCGCGGATAGCGAATAGAATCGATACGTAAGGCGTTCATGAATTGTTGAAGGTCTTCGTCACGAATATTCAACCTCCTTTGCGGAGAAAAATGAAATTGCCTCGACGAGAAGGGCAAATGAGCCAGCAACGAGGGCCTGAAAGGTGGCCTGAGATCGAAGGTGGGCATGCGCTTCAGCTGGAGAACCTCTCCGGATCAACTGAATGACGCAAGTTATTGTATTTCGAAGAAAAATGGAATTTCCAAGCAGAAAACGGATAACTTTAATCTGAAATTTTTTCAAATATAATCGGCAACGTTTTGACAAAGGGTATTATATTTTTAAGCTGTACTTGGCCATCAAAATATATAAATTTATTACCTTTTTTTTAACATTCTGATTATCTATGGATCTTTTCAACTATTCTAAATTCATTGAATTCTGATGGGCATTCAACCATCAGAATTCAATGAATTTAGAATATTATCTAGGAAGAATACCATCACGCCACACAGTTCAACATTATTGACGTGATTATGTTATTTTAAATCATAAAATATATTGCAACTAAAATGATAACAGAAGAAATAATTAAAAAACAAATAATGAAAAAATAAAGCAAATAATAAATGAAATACAAAATAGATAATAAAGGAAAATGAATAAATTGAAATAAATGCAAAAATAAATAAATGTTGATAATAAATAAATAAGATGGTGAATAATGAAGAATAAAAGCAGAATAAATGCAATATGAATAAAAACATGTATCGTATACTAAATACCTGGATTAAGAAAAGTTGCCTGACTTAAAATGTTAAATCATGTTAAATCATAAGCGTGCTCGTCAATTTCTTCAAGTTGTTTTTGTAACTTCTTCTAACTTCTTATCTAACTTCTGAATTTTTGTCTAGTATCTTTTATAACTAGCATCGATATTTATCATTGGGCTCAAACGCCTATTTCCTCGTTACGAGCTTCTCTAGTATTTTCTATTTACATCATTACAGGCCGCAAAAATCAATATATTGGAACGCTTAAGGTATTACAATTTTTTTTTAAGGCGAGTGAAGACAATTAATTTTTATAATTAGTGTCACACAACGTACTTCCATGTGATTCGATTTTTTGTTATCTTATTCGTGTTTTTTTGCGATTTCATATTAACGAAATAATCTAGAGGACAATATTCTGAGATTATGTTGAAGACGAATTTCGGTTTCAAATTGCGACGACGGCTGATGAAAAAAAATCTGAAAATTGTTATAATTAGATAAAAACCAGATTCCAGATTCATAGCTTTTTCGCAATATTTCCTTTTTCTGGGGAGACTTGAGAAAAAGTCTGAGTAAATTTTTTTCCATTGATTGGCAGATTTTTATTCAAATATAAGGTTTAACAAAGATACCTACCAAGGTGTGCATAAAATAGAAGTAATGTTGAAATGTTTTAGTTGTTTTCTTCTTTTTTTAAACTCGTTATTAAAATGATTCCATTTCACGAAAATTTTCTAGTATCTTTAATATGTCATACACTGTAGTTCCACAAGATTTGCCTTTTCCGTTGTTTGATTCCTAATTTTTGTTAGTCATTTTGCTGATTATTCAATAAAAATATTCTAATCTATTAATTTTTCGACCTTGGAATGAGTGTCTAGGTTTTATATTTGGCCATACCCGTTGGCCAGCTCAAACATGAAAGTACTGCTTGATCAACCCATGGTTTTCAATATATCCTCTCTTTCTCCGTTTCTCTGTGGCAATTTTTCGCGCACCTAAGCTCACCAAAGCCGTAACCCTCAACTCCTGGGAGCGGAGGCATCTCATCACCCCCACAGAGCATTCCACTTGGCAGTCGCCTCAAGTTTCATCGCAAGGGTAGGTTATCGCCCGCCCGAACCCTTTCACATAAATTTGGGCTTTCCTAAATCGTTATTTTCATCGGGCAACTAAAGCCAAAAATTGTTCTCCTTTTTTTCAAAAATTTTTCCCGAGGTCGGAAAAAAATTGCGCGGCGAAAAAATAAAGCGATGTGCGATATCGGCGACGACGCGCGCGCAGGTTCGATGTAAGTAACTCAATTTACGCTCAACCGCTCGCCCGTTACGTTTACTACCTCCCCTACGTCACAGCTGTAAGGTGAGGTCGGCCTCAGCGATGAAGTGCAATAAGTAATCGGATATTTCCCTCGGGATATTGTCCTTTTATAAATTCATTTTTCAACTCTCAAACAACCTATTGCAAAAGGTTATAGCTTATCAATGGCGAAGTTGCACTAAATCAATACCGCAACCCCTTTGCTGGGGCCGGCCGGACCTTTTCCCTCGATACGCGGAAAATTCGGATTTTCGTCGAGTCCCCCGATTGGAAATATCACATTTTAACCACCCTAAATTTTCACTCGATACGGAATTTTTTTCTGCCTCGAAGGTGCCTTGTGGTTCGCGGTTAGTGCGCTTTTCAACGTCAAGCTCCACCGTGGCAGGTGAAACAGATGATGAGTCCAGCAGTCCCCTTCCCTCGACTTCTTCTGCAGTTATGACAGGTAATAATTAAAGAAATAAGTGTGGAGAGGGGAAATATGAGCGATTTTTTTCGCGAACGGTGCTTATAATTTTGTGGTGGAAAATATTCAGATTATCGTCAGTTGGTTGGGAAAATGAGAACGGCATAGATTGTCCTAATGAATGCTCCTCGTTCGATATTCCGATATCAGGGCAGTAATTTACATCGACGAGATTTTATTTAGAGGACAATATTTTCAGATAATTTCGAGAACAATATCTTCAGAATATTTTGAGGACAAATTTTGGTTTTTATTTGTGCGACGACGTTGATGGAAAATTTCAAAACTGGTAAAAAATCATAATAACATTAAAAGAGGATAAAAGCGGCTTTACCTCCGATGTTTCCAGATTTTTAGTGCTTTCGCACTATTTCCTTTTCGGTTGAAATTCTGAAAGTACGCTGGGAAGATTTTTCCCCATTGGTTTTTAGTCAAGTTAGTCAAGAAACTAGATTCAACAAAGATACAAATGTGTGCAATCGGAGTGTGTATAATAAAATTGAAGTTTGTGGCTTAATTGTATACGTTTTTAGTTTTTTTTTTTTTCAACTTTTAACGCTATTTTTTTTAAATACTTTTTAACCGTTGTTTTACGATTTGAAACAAACGGTGTTCGTGTATGGAAACAATATTCCAGAATGAAGAGCCAGAATAGCAACAAAAAAAGCTTAAATAATAGGTCTTAAGGATTATTAAACTGTGCAATCTTGCAAAAAATATACTTTTTTACTTTCAAAATGGTTTCGAAAGCAAAAAATATACTTTTTTACTTTCAAAATGGTTTCGAAAGCAAAAAATATACTTTTTTACTTTCAAAATGGTTTCGAACCGTTTCAAATAGTCGTTCGGTCGAATTACCATCGAACTACAATATTTGAAAGACAATGGTTTACTATCGAAAGCTCGGGCCAATTTTTCATGATTTTGGCCCTAGTTGGGTATTTCCAAATCACGTCCAGTTCCAGTTTTACGGGGAAAAAACGTGGCTAAAATAAAATGTACTTGTGGTCCGTGGATATTTTTCTATTTTACTCATCGACAATAATTGGTAATCAGTTTTTAGGTGAAATGAGCCCCCAAAATAATTATTGCGGTGCCTAGAGTGTAAAATATAATGAAAACTCACAAAAGGAAAAATCGTGGGTTAATCAGAACAATATTGCAATGAAATTAAGTCCTACCATTCCCTGAAGCTACCCGAGGTACCCGAAAGGTTCCAAACGCCATTTACTAATCCTAGGCCATGTAAAATATTACAGATAAAATAACTCCAGATAAAATCCACAAATTCGAGCAAAGGAAAATTAACGAATGAAAATTGTACGTAAAACTACATCAGAATCATTAGCTAACTAAATGCACCTTTGGTGGCTTGAGGATGTCTAAATCGGCCTAAGTGCTCGCTATAAAAGGGGAGAAAAAATAGAGAAACGTTTGCCTCTATCTTAATTCAATAAAATTGCGTCTCTGCGTCTTAAAGCTTGAGTTCGCTCTTTCTCAAGCGCTTTTGCCATTACTGGCTTCTCAGTGGCATTTTTTCAAGTCCACTATTTTCCTTGAACTTTCTTCAAAATTTTTTCACAATCCTTAAGCAAGCGTGAATGAGAGTCAAGCTATGAAAATTTATTAATAACGTAAAAAATATAATCCCTACAAGCTTTAATCTCTATACGTACTGGTTTTTCGAAAAAATTTATCTCGTCGTCATTTTATTCAGACGGATTTCACACTCGTCTTGTGACTTAAGGTTTAGTCAATAAGAAGCACGGTATCGGCATTTTTTTCTAGTCTCATATTGACCAGTAGGCGGGGTGCTACTTGATCATAACCCTCTAGGCCTTGGCTCGCTCAAGGCTCGTCTTCAATCGATGGAACTTCTTTTGTATTAATTATCCATGGAAGTCAACTTTCGTTGAGTGCCAGCTCGGAATTTCCCCTTTATTGAACGTGAAATTTTTGGTTCATTTTTCTATATTAATTCACCTTTATAATTACACACGAAAAACGTTCTAATTCCCCCTCAAAGTTGGTTGCGTTTCTTTTCAAGGTACGTAGAATCCGAATATCCAATAAAAAATTCCTGTGCGTCAGCTGTCAACATTTTACTTATGAAACTTGAAAACCTAAAATCAATTTCGGCCAGATAGTGACTCAATTATTAGCCAAATCGCAACTCAACTTTTCTGTGAGTTTTAGAGGGATTTAGGGATAGCTTTAACGGTTTTCAAATTATTGCAGCTTTCGTGTGGCATTTATTAAGCAATTACTCGATAATTTATTAAGTAATTATAGATTACCTATAGTTTTCTTAGGAAAGTGTTGACGGCGGACGGGCAGAATTGTGGGTTTTTATTCAATAATAAACCACTGTAAAAAAAAGAAAACTAATCCCCTTTAAAATTTGATTTCAAGGCTTATAGAATCTGAATAACGAATAAAAGACATTATACGAATAATAGAAATATTTCTGTCATATTTGACGCTGTTGTGTTATTTTCCGTATAGATGAATGTAAAAATTGTACGTTCGTATCTATTCCTCTCACGACGATAGGGGTGCAATCGATAAGACCCGCACGATGGCCCAGTCGTGCTGCACTGTTTACCCGACGTTTGAGACAGGGGATTAAGAATAGAAGAAGCTCCATATTATCGGTTTATTATTTGGCCGCGAACGCCTTTAAAAAAATCGTGTAGCGCCGTACGGGAGATGAAAACGGGAGGAGATGTGACAAATAATAGGCCACTGGCAATTATTATGAAAAATATATCTATAATTGCGAAGGGTATAAAAAACTGGGGAACAGTGGTCAAATTTGAAGATGTACCCCTCAAAATTTTATGTTTTGATTTGACGTTTCAATGCATTTAAAATTTGAATATACAATTCGAAAAATTCTGTCCCTCCTAGCCTTATTGGTTTTTCAGTTATCGCAATTTTTGTGAGGAATTTGGGAGATTTTCTGAAATTTGGCATTGGAGATAGACCGAGAGTTCTTGGAGCTACGAGTATAAAATGCGTTCTATACTCGTTGTAATGGTCTTCAAACACTCTCTTTAACCGCACCATTAGGCTAAAAATTTATTTTTCAATTTAGAAATTAAGAAAAATAAAAATGATCAAAATTACAATAGTTGCTACGGAGTTTTCCCCTATAGTGATCAATCTGTTTTTCAGTGGGAACGTTCACAAATCTATGGAATAATTACTATCGCAAATGGATAGTATTTCCAACTCATTACTGAAGCGATGGAATAATAAACCGCTGTACAGTCATTTGCAGCGGTTTCGTGGGATTTTCGGATTCTGCATGGTTCGAAACGTAAAACATCAAATTGTAAGGAGGTTAGACAATTTTTTTCTCGGGCGATTACCATGGTTTATTTTTAATAATAAACCATAATTGAAAACATATTAAAGAAGGTATACACAATCCTGTACATGAGGAATCCCTGTAATGAAAAGTCCCTTGTTGTCACTAATGGCTGCAATTCCCTCATTAGATGAACCAGCAAGGATCTGAATCCTCCCTATTACTCGCACCCTTTCGACTCGGAGGGACCGCTCTGTTTCGAATCAAAATCCGATATTCACATCTCCCCGAGCCAATCCATTTGCATTCCGTTCGAAACATCAATTCGGAAACAGCTCCTGAGTCGGTGAATTTATCTTCGTCTGACCTGCTAACGTGCCAAGGCTACGTCTCACTTTGATGAAGTTCTCAGCCCGCCGCATGATTACTAAACTCTGATTAAACCAGACTACACTCCTGTCCTTTCGGCGATGAGTTTGCCGAAGTAAAGTGGGAGAATTTCGAAACCGTCTGGACGTCGCTTTGATGTGTAATTAACGTTTAATTGAAAATAGAGCAAAGCGCAGGAGGGAAATGTAATTAGGAATTCTTCAATTTGAACGCTTCTTCGCGGCGTTTTCGACTAGTCATCTCAAGAGGGATTGTGATGTGATGGGATAATATCATGTTACAACTTGAGCGCGAGGCTTTTAGTGATTCGTAGGGTAGAAAAGGAATTCAACGTCTATTATATTCTTGAGAGGATATTTTGTATCTCCATTTTCAGGTATTTCCACAGAGGAAAAATCCACGTTGCGTTCCAGAGTTTACTTTATCCTGGACGTATCGCCATTACTTAGGTCGCCTCTTCAGCTCATCATCCAATCCCCTTCAATTCATCCTTCATCCATTCCATCGCATTGTTCAGCACGACTCGCATCTCGGACCCTCTTGAATCAATCCTTCTATTTATATACAAGAGCCGAAGAATTCTTTAAAACCCAATATCTATATCCTGCGGTGTATTTTTAACCGACTTCAAAAGGTGAAAGTTACTGTGGTTGACTTGCGGATTGTTATTATTATTTTTTTTAATATATATATTTTTTATTATATTTTCTTTTTTTAAATATCAAAACTACTAGCAGGGGCAAAACACGCACGGGTGAAAAGAGAATCGCTCATCACTCTTTTTGGTTTATTGATCAATAATAAACCATTGTAACCGCCACAGAAACGAAATTTAACCTCTCCTCGAAATGTGATGTTTTACGTTTCAAGGCATGCATACGAATATCGTAATTTCCGAATATCCAAAGAATTCCTAATAATTATAATTCCTAATACCCCCACCTCCCCGTTAACTTCTCCCAAAAATACCCATAAAATTGAATTAGCGATTTGGCTAAAGAATTGAGCAATTGCCAGGCCAATATTGATTTTCGATGAAAATTAAGAAAATTTAGGTGAATGAATAATGAAAAATGAATGAAAATGAATAATTATATATTATTAATTTAGGTGTTACAGTTCGTCAGTTGACAACGGATGGCGAACGGGCCGACAGAATTTTTTGATTCGATATTCGGCTTCTAAGTACCTTGAAACGAACAACAACAGATTTTTCGTAAACGAAAAGAAATTCGTAGAGAAAAAAAATCATGAACGATAAAAATGGTTCACTCAATAGTAAACCAAAATAATATTATTCCCCCTTTACTTTTTTCCTTTTTAACCATCCTACCCTCACCGATAAGCAAAGGAAAGATCTGGGCTAATATGAAGCCCACACTTTTAAACCTAATAATTCTGCAACCGACATAAACACTTAAACTATCCGAATTTTTATGTTGAACGCTGATTCAAGAATGACGGCGATCGCTTTTTATCGTTGACGACGAGTAAAATTTTCGCGATGAGGGCGGATTAAATAAATTTCGTCAACTCCGCAGCCGAGTAACGTTGGCCTATGATCTGTGGAGATTACATAATCGATACAGCTGGAGGATTTTCATGTTTTCCTCCCATTAGCTAACCGGAGTAACATCCCATTTCCTCTGGAATGGAGGAAGCAACGGCGGCGCTAATGATAAGAACCTTCCGAAGCCTCAAACGTGGAGAATCCAAAACGGGAAGGATCTTTTCGGCTAACGATCGAAGCTAAAGTGCTTCCGAACCTCATTTATCTCCTTGTCCTCGCGAACTGCGAGAAGCAGAGTTAGCTCAAGATGGATATTCAATGGAGATGAGGTGCTCTCTGCCGTATCGCCAAGAATTACTCATTGCCAGGCATTAGAGCGTTTTCAATAACCTCCCGGGTAGTATGAGGTTAGTTAACGTAAAACGAGAAAAATTGACAGTACATTGTACGAAGATTTCTTCGACTGTATGAAGAGACAAGGCGCTTGCAAAATTTCTGCCAAACATGAATGAAATCCAGATTAGAAAATAAATTTTCATCGAACGCCTAGGCCAAGTTTACAATAGGCGGACCAGCTTTTTGCAATCGCAGCTTTTGTGTGTCAAATTCGATATTTTGCGAAATGTGGCAGCTCGAGTTTTTCTAGAGTTATTAAAAAAAGTTCTATATCGTTGGAATGCTTGTCAGCACACAGCATTTCAGAAGTCTCAGACTTCGAATCGACTTCGAAAAAAATTAATATTTCATCCCAAATGAGTAAATAATGTTTCTCTCTCTCGTATGGTCCTATTTTTGGCGCAGCTTATTTAATAAAATAAATCGTCAATCTTACAGCTATTTTTACCCAGCCATTTACTCTACAAGCTATAAAAATATATAATAAATTCCCAAGTTTTTCGAACTAAACGAACCAGTTAAATCGTACATTTTGATTTTCGACTATAATTCTTCATGAGGGAGTTTATGTAAGTTTTTGAGCTTTATTGAAAACCGCGTTTTTCTGCAGTTGATCCAGATTTTCTCAAAAAATTCTCACAAGTCAATAGCATTTTACGAGCGCATTTTGTGCATAAGTAAATTGTTTAAACGAAAGAGTACAGGAATTTGTTCGTTGGACGATTTTCGCAGGGGCTAGAACGGCTTGAAGCGGACACCAAAAAAAAACCGTGGTATACAATTGATTGAGAAACTGGGGCTATGTAATCAAATTTTGATCATAAAGTCGTAAAATAGAGACAACTTCATCGGCTAGAAAATCTTCTTTTTACTTCCATGTTTACGTAGTAAATGGAAGTATTGAGATCGTCTGAAAAGTCGATTTTTTTTTATTAAGCCTTCATTCAAGTTTTATTGCACTTTAAAAAATTTTGACACTGTTTTTCGCGTTTTTTGCCTGTTTTTCCCCGATAACTTTTGAACCGACTACTTTTACATAGGTATATTACTCAGAGGCGAGAAATTGCTAACAAAATCCTATAGTTTGATGTATTTGATTATATGTTTATGTTATGTCTCCGCGGAGCTATTAGCTCGAAGAAAACCCAAAACACGTTTTTTACCAAAAAGTGTAAAAACATTAAAACACTTGCAAACAAAACATAATCCGTGTCTTTTGTATTTAAAGTCGATTCTAAATTATATTTCCTCGATTTGCTTACACTGAACCTATTTTTTTCAAAATTCGCGAACGTGACAAAAAAAAATCTCAAGTTAAAACTTCAACAATCGGGAACACCGAAAAAATTAAAATTATTAAATTAAAATTATTAGTTGTTAGAATTTGATTCTTTTTACTTAAAATTCGAATTATACGTCTAATTTCCTTAGGAATCATTAATTAAATTACAATTTAACAGTACTATAAGTATTTAAAACGAATTTTTAAAGTTGAAAAACATCAAAACGTGAAGTACTAAAACTGGGGAAAAGTAATAGTTTTCGTCAAATTTCCGTCATTTTGACGTCAAATTCGGATTCAGCGTTAAATTTCCTATAATAATAGGCTGAAAAACATAAATTTAATTTTTCATCTTTACCGATGCCAGCGGAGCTCGAAATTCCGGCCGGTGAAAAACACGATTTGTGGAAAATAATTTCTGTGGCTCTGTTTAAATTTTTTTAACCAAATTTTTTGCTACGTACGTGTGTAAGGCGTTCAAATGAAGACTCCTGCATAATAAAACAATTGATTCGCATGAATTTTGACCCCGAAAATCACAGTTAAAGTCCGATTTTCGAGCTTTCGAAAACTGATTTTTTTGGACCACTTTCAGATTTTTCCGAGAATTGAAAAAAATCACAATAACACATCTTGGTAAGATACAACTTTCCTGAAAATTTCAGATTTTTATCTGTACTGAAAGACGAGTAAAAAATCGTTAACTGATCGGTTCTAAAAAATCGCAGGGGTCCCCCTTGGATTTTTCGTGAAAAATTTTTTGATTTAGATTTCGCTCAAATTCAGCATAATGATAGTTGATGATGTGTATATCAATAATATATGCTTCATTCTTTGTTTCTTTTGCATTAAATAGATGAAAAGAAGGTTTAAAGTAGAAAAATGTGATGTTTTCGTGTATAGTCTACTAATATTGTTGAATATCGCAGAAACGGTTGAAAAATGGATAGGTACATTGCATGGTAAAAATGTGGACAGTTAAATTACCTGTATTTTGGTATAATCAAACATCTGAATTGGCCAATTTTTTTTAAGCTGTCCTCTGTGCAAGTTACAAATCTTGGAAAACTTAAAGTTGGAGATGTTATCTCGGCTAAAAGTTTGCGAAAATTGCAGACCCACTGCTTTATGTTTTTTCCAGAGATTTTTCAATAAACATACCTTCAATCTCTCTCTCTCTTCCAGGGAAAATATAAAAGAGGACCTCATGGTCCTAATATTCCCTGGCTAAATAAATGCTTCATTCATTTTCTCTTCCAGTTTTATCAGTAAATCTTACGTGTAAAATTTACGTTTTCAAGCTGATTTTCGAAGTGGCTGTTACTTTAAAAATCGAATGAACCACTCGTTGAAAAACTTTTTCAACTGCTACTGGAAACTTCTTAGTCGCACTTTTTGGTAGTATTATTATTGCCCGTGACATAATAATCACTACTATAATTCGTTGTTTTAGTACTCAAAAGCGAATACCTCTGCCATTTTTTAACCCATTCCAGCGTACGCATAACGAAAAATCCACCGCTTTTAAACTTCGTTCGCTCTTAATGACCGAAAAATTTCTCCCACGTAAAAGTCAACGCCCTTTACGTCGCGCGATTTACTCGTCGAAGCGTGTCAAAGTGCAAAAGCGCGTATTTTGCGTCGAGATGGAAAAACGTGCGCCATCAGCCGGACATTTGCCTTCCGGCCTTTTCAGAAGAAAGTTTTCAAGACCGACGTAGCTGTATCCGTTGTAATGGAAGTTGTTTGCTCGACGACAATCGGATTGAGCTTGTAATCAAAAGAGGAAGTTGTCAATGGGATAGAAAGAATCGTGCTTTAAGGAATAGCATTCTTCTGTTAAGATCCGACGTTGTTAAAGTGTGATTGCTTGTACTACTTTGAATGAAAGTCAGATATTAAATTGGGACGAGTTTGGTGGGGGAATAATTTTTCTTACATTGAATAATGTCATTGTAACGGGTTTTTGTTCGGTTAATTAAATTAGCTTCTCCGTGCCTATCGCCTGTAGAAATAAATGAATAGGTTTCAGTAAATTGAAATTACGATCGCATGTTATTATTTGGGTTTAAAATAAAAAAATAAAATAAATAAATAACTGCGTTAAAAATATGACAGAGGAGTTATTTTCAAACAGCTTGATTCTTCGTTCTTTAGATGATGTCAGATGTATAATTATTGATTTGATTAATTTACAACTTCTACGACACAAAATAAATTATTTTCGTATTTTATTTTAGTTCAAAATACTAGTGAGTAATTGAAAACCTTTGGATTAATTATTTGAGAATATAAATTACGATTTTATAAGCATTCTTATGAGACGAACCTATGTAATTCAATGTTATATTGGGTTAAACATGGCGCTCCGACGTTCGACCAATCAAAAAGAGGGCACCGTGTGGCCGAACTGTCTCTATCAAGCCACTGTACAGAGAATTAGCCCTCGTTGATACCTTCCGGATATTTTTGGTACTATTTAGTGTATCTCTCTAGAGGCTTTGGGTGGAACTTCAATTTTCTGTAGTGGTTTTCGCCTCTGTCATGAATCGGTCTTTCTCTTTTGCTAATTAGATCGTTCCTTTTCGAAGGTTGATTTTATTAGACGATCTATTAGGATGCTTTCCCTCGTTATTTGGCTACGTCTTTCGTTTGAGTAGCATCTCTATTAATTAGTGGCCCCGAAAAGGGCCTTTGAAATACGTGTAGGGTTTCATCCACAAGCGGTACATTGTGATCCCAAGTCGATATCACTGACGAGGTGGCTTTTTCGCATATTCAGCTCCGTCCAAAGGGTGAGCCGATGATTCGACCCGTCTCAGCATCTCCGCAGAATAAATATTTGGCAACGGTCACCGTAAAGGAGTTTCGCTACGTTGACAATATCGCCAGACTGTACGACATTATCTTGAAACCTTCTTAGCTGAACTGAGTCCTCAGAAGGGTTGGCATCAGTTGTTAATTAGTAGAAACGCGCAAGTATTGAGGATTGAGTTATGAAATGGCACGGGTTGGAGTAAACGCAGTGTTATCACATCGCAAGGTAAAAAAAAAAAAAAAATGCACTGCAAATGAGTGTGCAGAGGTTTATTATTCATTTGTTTCCATTACTCACAGCTTCAGAGAGTATTTGACAAAAAAAAAAAAAAAAAAAAAACTCCAATGACTGTATAACGATTTTTATTACATGAATTATACCTTCACACCGAATTCCTAAAAATGTGGAATATTTTACACAAAAGCTGCGTTAAATCGTGACAAATTAATGCTATCGACCTCAATATGGTCTCATTCGATTGGACGTCGAAAAATCTATGGAAATTGATACCAAACGGAGTCCTCATTTTATGTCGCATTCTAACCACAACATTGATTCCTCTGAATCCAGCCCTAAAGCGATTTCGCACACTTAGTCTAATTGAATTGCACAAAGCCACATGGGAAGCACCTTCGACAATATTATTGCTTGGGATGGCTCCGAGGATAGCAATCTTGTCGGGAGGAATACTAATGCAATTTAGGATCTCTTAATGGGGATTTGTGTAAGCTGATACTTTTCACAAATTGTGCGCAAGAAATGCTCAAATTTAAATTGAAGCTGACCTGCTGGACCTTGGATACGCATTGGATAATAAAACTTGTTATTAGCTCACAAAACTGTTTGGCAAAACCTCCCCTCGAAATCCAAATTTAATGTTTTACGTTTCCAGAAATTTAGAATCTGAAAATTCAATAAAATTAGTTGTGCAATAAAATCGTTGTTAAGCGTTAAAATTGTTTTTAAGCTAATTTTCGAGGCGGTTGTTACTTTAAAATCGAATTAACCGCTCGTTGAAAAACTTCCCTTTCTACTGCTACTGGAAACTTCTTAGTAGCCGTACTTTGTTTGTCCTTCTGCGGGCAAACAATTATTCAAAAGCCCGTGACATAATAATCGTCTGCCAGGGTTTCCTCGAGGTTCACAGCTGGCTTCACAGGCCAACATGGCCCGTAAACTTGCAAGTTGGTTGCTGTGTGGGAGCGCTGCTGCTCGGTAGCGGTTTCTAAAGGGATTAACTTTGAAATCCCCTTTGCCAAAGGACCAACCCATCTGCGAGCATGATACAGAAATAAACCCGCTGAACGTAACAGAGGAGTGGGCTAAGAGGCCTGGTAACTAAGTTGACGATGATGATATAATGCCCAGAACAAATGTATCAACGACACCGACGGTACGAGACGTTTCGACTACTATTCATCAAAATAAAATAAGAACCTACGTTTAATTAAGTTCTGAAATGTGTATAAGTCCAAGACTTGATAGTGCAACGTGTCGAACTGGTAGCAGAGACGTCGACGTCTCAACCCCATTGAGGTCCCTTATATTTTCTGTTCTTCCTATGAATTTTTTACCTAAAAAATTTTTTAAAATCTTATTTATAAGCGAGAAACTATCAGATTATGATATACTTGTCCAGTTGGACAGGTAATTGATTTTATCTTTCTGTATTTTATTATTGTAGGTTTAAAATTTTTGACCAGTTCAATTTCTAGGCGTGTTGTTCTATTGATTTCTGATGTACAATACGATGTTTTTTCCTCCTGTGGAGATGCGAGCATAGCTAGCGTCTATTTTCTATTAGGTATTTTTATTGATAGTTCTAATGACAATGCTGGACGCAAATTCATCTCGAATTTCATCAATTTTCGGTCGAATGTTTTAAACAGATTTTTTTCATAATAATACGACTAGAAATTAGATCTCGACAAGTGCATTCTTTATTTTCACATTTTTAACTATGATATAATTTTAATGAGATCTATTCACCTCTTGTTGGTCTTTTCGCAGTTTTTCACCTTGGGATTTTTTCTCTACCCCAACAATTTCTTCAAGTGATTATTGATTAATAATTGATCAACTTTCTAGCTATAAAACTGAAATCACCAGATCATCTGATATTATATTTACACGTATTTATTCTATGCAATCTTACCGTCCGCTAACAAGCTTTCTTTCTATTGCAGGTAAAAAATTGGAAAAAATGCACAACTCCGTTCAGCGGTGAGTTTCCGAATTAGAATGATCAAACTTCTGTGACCGTTCTGCAGTTTTTGGCCCGCTGTCAAAATATTCCTAAGGGATGTGCTAATGAACCTCGGGATCCCACAAATCTCAACTTAGCCCACTGTCTCCAGATGGGAGTGGAGTACTTACCACTTGGTGAGAAATCGCTCCCAAAAGCCTTTTGGAACGGGTCCAAATGAGTTTCTACCATTTTCGCCCTCTTTTCCCTCTTCCAAACTGTCAATATTCACTATTACCATTTTTCACGCGCTCGCGTTTTGAATTGGCTTCTGACATTGCGATGCTGATCGAATGAAAATTGAAAACCGCATCAGTGTCGAAATCGGAAAGTGATGAATTGAGTTGGTGGTTTGTATTTTACCGGAAAAACTAGATAGATATATGTTATATTTGAAGTAGAACTTTAATTTTGAATTCTCAAGTAGGCAATTTTTTGGGCGAGGAAAAAATAAGTACGTTTGCATTTTGGATTTTAGCTGTGATTAGTTGACTGAAAGCTTCCTTTACTTACTTATAACGGTCCGATTTGTTTAAATTCTTTTCTAGTACCAAAACGCTCCATAATTTTTTTGTCTTCTTCTTCCTCTTCTCCTAACCGCTCTCCCTCCATTCCTTCTCCTTCCCACTCTCCTACTCCTCCTCTTATTTTTCTTCTTCGCCTACAGCTTCCCCTTTTCTTTCTCCTCCTGCTTCTACACCTCCTCATTCTTCTTCATTTTTTCCTCTTCCTTCTCCTTTGCCTTCCCCTTCTCCTTTCCCTTCTTCTTCATCTCCTGTCTTTCCTCATCATGTTTGTTTTCTCCTCCTCCTCCTCCATATTCCTTTTCTTCTACTCCCCCTTATTTCCTTTATTCACCTCCCTATTCTTTCTATTTTCTCTTCTTCCCTTACTTTTTCTCCTCCTCATCGTCTGCTCCTTCACCTCCTTCTTTTGAATCTCCTCCTCCATCTCCATCTCCAAAACATCCTCCTTTTCCTACTTCTTTGGTCTTTTATTAAAGCTTGGCCTTGATAGCGTACGTCTTATAGCATGTGCAACCGTTGCATAAGCATTTTTTTATGGTTTCCATCGGAGTAAAAAAGCACCGCAGACTATACTGAAGTAATAATTTTTTCCACTCATAACATTAATCTATAACCGCTATTGAGCACCTTTCGTTCTGATAGGTTCTTATAAATGCAGAGGAAAAATATTCAACGGTTTATTTACGTATTATTTCCCCGTAGCTGAATGAAAAGGGCCAATCGTTTTTCCATAAACGATTTCTGTTTAAGCTGGGCCAATATTTCTATTCTTCGCAAACTGAATTAGATACCTGGCGACGAACATAGGAAAATCTCCTCGCATGACGAGCGGTGGATTTACCGAATTTCCGAAACCTCGGCTAAGTCGGATAACTAAGTTAACTTTAGCAGTACGGCTTCCCACCAGGGAACAAACTGGACGAAACATCGAATGGGAAACACTCGTGCGAGGAACGGTTTCAATAAAGAAAATAACGATCGAGTAGTTCATGCAGGGTTAAATTGCATTATCCTTTGACGGTAAATTAATTTGTAATTCAGAAACTATTCTAGAAAAGTATTCGGACACTGATCACCAGTAATTAAAATTACTCCCGTTGATGAGGTCAAGAAAATTTAGGAAGACATTTTCTCGTGTTTGAATAATAAGTACAAGGTCATGTGCTATGTATAGGATTATTATACAAAAATTGTGATCGTTATCGCTGGTTCGAATTGGCTTTCTTCTTCCATCACCACCGTCTCCAGCTCTCACCATCCCCACGGACGAGCGCCAGCTTTCTATTTCACTCAGACACTTCCTGTTGTCGAAAAGGGAAAGGCACCTGGGCCAACTTCACTTTTTTGACATCGTGGCCATCAGAGAACTTTCTTCCGAGCCGTTCTCGAGGCGAAATTTCGTGATTTTTGACATTTTTGCCACGATAAAATGATGAAATTCGCTATACGTAATAAAACGATTCTATTGTTGCAAAAAAATTTTTTTAGGACTACATGTGAAATACGTCAAAAAGCAAATGCGAAATAAATACGAGAAAAAATGTGAAATAAAGCCAGAAAACAAGAACTATACCTATATTATATAGGTAGATTTTTTTTCAATTTTTCATTGATGTAGAAACTCCATTGCCAACCGATTTTGCGATATCATTCGACAAAAAATGCCAATATGGCCATCATAATTTACAATAAATGAGTTGCTCTTCTTATAATGGAACGGCTTGAATGAAAAAAGGTTTAAACCTACAAAATATACATTTAATAAAATCTACATGAGATCGAATAGTTTTCTACAAATCCATCTGAACACGACATTTAGTCTCCGCAATTGAGACGGTTTTTATTATAACGATCTTTTTTTATTCTAAGCAAGAAATTATCTTCTCCGGAGGAAGGGCCGAGTTGAAAAATAATAAAAAGACTCCAAGGATTTTTTTATGGTGTAAGTTTTTCAAGGGTCGTTGGGACGAGTCTTGCCGCCCAATAATCGCCGTTGACCCTCTCATAAGGAAGAGAGGGAAAAACTTCACCAGTCGTTAAACTTAGCAGCTGGCTAGCGCAAATAAAACGTTTAATTAAACGGTTCTTTTATATGTCTTTCGTCCATTAAGAGAAATCTGACTCGCAGAATTCGGCGAGCGAGTAATTATTATTTTCGAGCGGAAAAAAGAGAAGTTTTTATTTTTATTTTATTTATTGGTTTTTGTAAGTATATTATTATAAACAACTGCAAACGCACATAGAATTTTTTTCAAAAACTTTTGGAATTTAGAATGACAATATTCCGCCCATTAGTTCTTTGTTGAGCTGCATGTATGTGTAAAAGTTTCACTCTAAATAGGTTTTTCCTAGGTTAAATAGTTTTTATACTTTCTTCATTCACTGATTTACTCTTTTTTTTTTTTTTAAATCAAAATCTACAAAATTAATTTAATGCGCTTTTAATTTCTTTACTAGATTATTTAGCTCCTATTCAGTTCCTATTAGTTCCTATCCACATTTATTTCTTTATGAACTTTTACTTGATTCACGAGCTTAATCGCTTTTAGCGAATTAATTTCCATTTACCGGCCGAGCTGATTTTTTCAAGCTTCTTCGAGCCTAATTATCTTATTCTGCTGTTGGTGTTTTAATTAATTTTTAATGGCTTTGTTCAGTGAGTATCTATATCATCTCTTTTCACTGAATAAAACTAGATACTTGTTATACTCGTTTTTAGACAGTCCAATCGAGTTGCTTTATCGCCATTCACCGATGTCTCCAGCTTTTGTCGCATCACAAGCTTTACTTACTAGTTTTCATAGGCTTTTTCTAACTTGACTAGCGAGTATTAACTAAGTAAAAAGTAATGTAATTAAAGAGTTTCACCTTGGATTTTCGTCCTACTGGGGGATATATTCCCCCCAGTTGTGGACGTCGTCAGTCGTTCCCATAGGGGATCAGATGATAATGCGCAATCGTTCCTGCTCTTACTAATTCTGACGAATTCGCTCGTGGCTACTCATTGCCTCACCACCCCTCTGCGTGAGGAGGACGAAGGGTCGGGCCCGAACATGAAATTTGACCCCAGCCGGATTCGAACCCGGCTACATCGTAATGAGAGCTAACGCTCTTGACCACTACACCACGGGTATTAACTTAGTATAATAGAGTATTAATAGTATCTACCAGCTGAACTGACTAGCCAAATTAGAGACGGCCTAGGGGACGGTTTCTTAGAAGTTTTCACAACTGTCTAACTTGACTTGCTTTCATTTGCTTAATTAGCCAGTCTAGTGTCACTTCAGTTTATTGAATATCGCTTGTCGATTATGAGCCTAGTCGACGTGCTATTCAATTACGCATTAAGTTGAGAATAAATTCCGGAATTATAAACCGCCCGTTAATCAAACTAGGATTAATTGTTCCTATTTCGTAGAATTACTATTTACTTTATTCTTCACATAATTATTCATTCGCGTCTAATTTGTAACAGTAAAAATCGAGGTTTTCGAACATTTAAAGAATAAAATTGAGGAAAGATTTAATTAGCCGGTCCGGTCGAGTGAAAAAGTAGTCAAGTGGAGAAGGTGAAAACACGCATTCGGCAGCAGCTGTTACGCAAGAAAGAAGAAATCCGACCGAGCTTGCGAGTTTTTCGGAACTTTCGTTTCTGCGAACGGTAGACCAATAGGGATAACGTAGTTCGGCTTGAAGCGAAAGCTACAACGAATATAATATACGTTAATAATAAATGGTCGAATTATAAAAAAAAAGAAAAAGAAGTTACCGTATCTATTTTAACTTTTTTTTTAATTAATTAATTTTTTTTTTAATTAAAATGGTATTTTTTGTATTAGTTTTTCGAATATCTTCCTCTATCTAGTTTTCGAAGGTTTCTCCAAATTTATATGCAATAAGTCTTCTTCAGTATTTTTTCAAATATTTTTACAGTTATTATAGTATCATGATAATGACCGTTTGAAAAATATTCCTCAATAATTTTTGCTATTTTTTTTTTTTTTTTGTAATTTTAAAACGTTTTAGAGTGGTCGGATTACCATCGTAACTCGCAACCGTCCCATCGTCTAAACGATAATACTTTTCTTCCCATTCTGCTAACGACGACTGGATCCAGGTTGAATTAAGAGGGCAAAAAGTTGAACGTTGGGCGGCGAAGGCTGTGGAACTGGCTTATAATAGAACTTAGCATAATGAACTTCCTTCTAGAAAGTTGGAACGACGTTTCCTCATACATAAAGCCCAGATATCGAGAAGTGAATCTTCAACGAGCGACCAGATGATATCATAAGGGTGAGATTTATGAGAGGAATGGTAAAATGTGCATTTAAAATGTTGGAATTGACGTACGGGATTTTATCAATTAAAATCCGAACTTTTAATCGAGTATATATATTAATCGAGTATAGGACGTGAGGAAATTATTTTCAAAATACCAAATACGTCAAATTTTTGTCAAACGCTTCAATTTTAGCGTAAATGCGTTCAGATGATAATTTTTCTGACTTGTGGAAAACTATAAGTGCTGAAGAAAAATTATGCAGAATATTTCTGTACACACTGTATGATAATTAATTGATTCGTTGCGAATAATAATTTATAGGCAAATAAACAAGTTCTATAGAGGGAATAAATTCAGCAAACTTCCATCTCTGTCGTCTGAATTAATAGTGAACCTTTAAAGGTTACAAGGAAGATTGATGGCCCTACGCTCGGAGAAACCATTGACAGGGGTAGGCGGTTGCCATTCGTGTCAGCTGTTCCTTGAGACCTCTATACTTCTTGTGGATCAGTTAAGTCTATAACAGAACCCTGCAATCCTCAATCGATTGGAGTGACGGTAAAAAATATATTCGAAAAAGCGGAAGGAAAATAACAACAACAAAAAAAAAAAAAAAAAAAAAAATCGGTAAAAAAAACTTAGGTGAAAAAATTGTGCTTTAATTTGAAACTTATTTTGACTTCTTCCCGTTAGTTCTTCAGCTATTACACGAATCAATCTTTTGCCAAGATATTGAACCGGGAGCGAGCGAAGTTCGATACGAGTTAAGCGAGATGGAAGATGGAAGCTTTTCAGAAGGCCGTTGAAAAAGTGACGTGAAAAGAGAACGATCGGAGGGGGAATGCTTTGTTCCGGCTCGGGGGCTTTTTTAATCCTCGGCCGCCCACTCTTGGAAAGCCCTCGGACCTTCTGGTTTGAAGCATGGTATTTTTTCAAGACTCTTCAGAAAAAGAGCAGAAGCCACGACCGCTCCTTTGTCGACAGAGGCCTTTTTATTTCGGAATTTGAAATGCCGAAAGGTGTCGAGGGCCGAAGGATCGTTCTTCGGCTTGTAAAAGAAGCATCACAAAATACTGTGTCCTCCACACGATTATCCTCTAATTTCGGCTTGAGAATTCCACGTGAATATTATTCTCCGCGAAAGGCTACCAAAACTATTTCTATGTAAATATTGTGGTTTTTAATTTTTTTTTACTACAGCCTATTATTTAATGGGGAATTAATGGCATTCCGATGAGTACAGAACGATTTTTATAGCTTCGAAAAATCTCAAATTATAACATGATGCGAAAATTAATCATGCACAAAAGAGGTGGTAACTCGAAACTATAAAATCTATCGATCCCATGACGGTCTCGGTCGCTCCAAATTGGGAAAAATTTTACTGCATAGTCATCTAGCAATCATCACAAAACATCAATGAAACTCGTCTAAAAATCGTATCTAGATCTAAAAATCTATTTAAAAATCCAGACCTATTAACATACTATTCCGAAATTTTTAAAAAACGTCATTTTTATTTGCGACTCTAAAAATCTCATCCCTGGCCTATTAACGTAGAGGAGATTCCCGCTAGACGAAAGAGAATCAATTGCATGTCTCGAGCAGCTAACGGTGCATTTCGCTGTAACCGCATGCGCTTCAAATGCAAGCGGCATTGGTGGCCTAGTGCACTAGAAATGCGCCTCCCTTGCACTTCCTTTTACTATCTTCGACTGCGAGTCGATATTTAATTCAATTGCAAATGTATTGTACCGATGATAAATAACAAGAAAGACGAGAAATTTATTGAAGCTCAGTTTATCAATATAATCCTCTAGATAGCCAAACTTCTATCACAAATTTTATCAGACTCCAATTTCGCAATTTCTTTGACAAAATTGGCAACAGTTCCCCCGCAAAGCCAGTTTCACATTCTGTACTTGACCTATCTTTCCATCGCTTAATGATGGTATTTTGCCGGGGAAAAAACGAACCCCGATGCCTCCGATAGCGGCCCATGCGCGTTCTGTAATTTGACAGGGCGTGCCAGCGAGCGTTTGCGCAAGAGCGATGAAACAGAGCAAGGTAATATGAAATTATATTGTAAACAGAGCGATGTCACGAGCTTAAGAAAATATCGAGTCGAATTAATTTGCGTTAGTTAAAACGTAAAAAAAAAAATAAGAATTTCTATATTTTTTTAAATTTGTTAATATTTTATTACTACACTTTGATCTTAGCCGAAAGGCCGAGAAGCAATATCTTATTACTATTCGATTAATTTATTTTACCGTTAAGGGGGAAACAATTAAATGTAGCTGTCTTCTATGTTTATTTTATTAACTCAATAGCATTTGCCGATTCGGGCATCCGCAGCGCAGCATAATATAGCCAATTAACTATTTTTTCTAGTCAACACAGTCTTGCCAAATGAGCTAGACTAGCTCGCTAATAATTTTCTATTTTTCAGGAGAGCCGTAGCTAGTTTTTAATGATGTTTTCAAGGTGACGATTGATAAGGCGACGGTTTCCTTGGGAACGTTGGCCTAGGAGGCGGTTTCTTAGGAGGCGATTGCCTAGGAGACGGTTTTTTACGTGACGTTGGCCTAGAAGACGGTTTATCAGTTAACGTCGGCCTAAGACACGGTTTTGTACATGTTCGCCTGGGAGACAGTTTCTTAGGAGACGTTCGCCTAGCAAACGGTTTCGTAGGAGACGTTGGCCTAAGAGACGGTTCTTAAGGACATATAAAAACCTCGAAATGGCCAAATGTAAGTTACCAAGTGATGTTATGAGAATGAAGATTTTTCCTGCACTGTCTTACACATAATTTCTCACGCTTCCTCAACTGCTCTATGAAATCCATTTCAAAGCTTTCCAGAAAAAACTATAGTGCTTTTAAGAAGCAGCGGCGAAATACGAGAGGATTTCCTATTTGTACAGCACATGGGCTTACATTTCGAGCGAGAGGAAAATTCGCGAATTACGAGCGACCTTCTCGGCTTCGATTTATACGGCTATTCGTAACCCCGCTCCGCTCAAGTGTCTCCTTACGAGGCTCGGAAGGCGGTCGGATTTTGATTTGCGACAGGCAATAACGGAGTTTCGCCCGAAAGTTACTTTCAAAGCCAGCGGGAAAAGCTTTGGGGGAATAAATGCCGACTATTTTCGGCGAATTTTTCTCTTCTCGTGATTTACAAATTCTTGTCGTCGAGATGGAAATCATCAATGGAAATAGTTCAGTTTTCAGAAAAAGGTGTATTCGGTAACGATTTCTATTGATTCTTGAACGCTGAATCGAATGAGACCGTCGCAGGGTCGATAGCTTTATTGATTCTCGAGTTGTCGCAGCTTTTGTGTCGAATTTGGGAGATTTTCGGAAATTTGGGAACTCGAGAGTTGTTGGAGCTATAAAAATCGTTCTATACTCATTGGAATGGTCGTCAAACACTCTCTCTAGCTGCACTGTTGGGCAAAAAATTAGCTTTCATTAGGAAAATAAGAAAAATAAAAATTATTAAAATTACAATATTGCTACGGAATTTCCCCTGATTTACCAATGGAGTTACCAATCTGTTTTTCGGTGGTAACGTTCACAAATGTTTGAAATAATTACTATCACAAATCGATAGTGCTCTTAAATCAATAATGAAACGAAGGAATAATATACGACTATTCAATAATTTGCAGCGTTTAAATAGGATTATTAATCCATTTTCTATAGTTTTATAATATTTGAAACAGCACTTTGGAAAAAATGGGGCCATCCTTTCTTACGCATAGCGAGCAACGAAAGGCGTGACGCACTAGAAGTACCGTAGTAGCGTACCGTGGCACGTCGCTTGTTTACCGTTGGTCGGTAAGGAGCTCAGCTGTGCCAGTGAGGAACACGAACAAAATTGTATCGGATAACCGTGCAATATTTGGTTGGCTAATCCATCAAAGGCAATTCTAGCGCAAAAGAATGTTACTAATTATTCTTTCGTTACGTTACTATGTTACATTTTCTTTGAGTTATTCGCAGAATAAGAATGAGGCTTTCGCTTTGGCAGGCACACGGTTTTCCTAGGCTGCTTTCAAATAATCAGTAGAATATAGTTTTGAGGTTGGTATTGTGTCGTAAATGTATAAATACGTCATGAACGAACGAAACGAGTCTATATAAAAACAGAGTACGTATGTCAAAATGGAAACGTGATGAAAATCGATTATTGAATACTACTTGAGTCGTCGGGCACTACATGTTCGTGGGTAGTACTACATGATGGGCACGTCGTCTCTAGGTATATTCTATCGAAGCGACAATAAAGAAGTATACCGCATATGATTATACAGCAGTAGGTTTAGAATCGTTTCTCATGCGATTACTTTGTCCCATTGTTGAATAAAACATATCACGTTATAATCGACGAAACGCAATAATTCAGCTTTAATTGCTATTGAAAATCGTATAGTTTGCAAGTTTAATTCGGTTTTGTCCGAGGTCGAAATTTCCTCCGATGTTCTTCCATTTTTACCACCTCTGGCTCCTAAGCGGGACACAGGCATCTACTAGGTGAAGTCCCCGCGGGGCGCTGAGGCGTATCTCGTGATGCGGGGGACGGGGAGCTCGGAGGCAACGGTGAGGCCCGGTGGCCCAGTGGCAGCCCACGTCGCCGAGTTCGTCGAACTTAACGGTCCCCATTGGGGGCCCGTCCTGCCTGTACCGCTAGATCATCCTCCATCGTCCGCGCTTCCCGACTTCGACGTAACGGGATATCGCCTTCCGCCGCTGGATGACACCTGTTCCCGCGTTCGGTTCTCATCTTCAGACCTATTGCACAATCAGCTGTTCCCCTTCGGGTGATGTAGGAAACTAAATAATTTTTTTTTCTTGAAATTTTTCATTATATTATTGGATCGCTGTTCAATAATAAACCTTTGCTATCGTAAATTTTTTTTTTCATTTTTCTTAATTTCCTAATTATAATTTGAATTTTTCGCCTTTCGGTATAGTTGAAGAGAGTGTTCGACGAGCATTCCAATGAGTATAGAACGATTTTTATAGCTCCAAGAACTCTCGAGTTATACCCTCATGCCAAATGAATAATATATAGTTTATAATGAATTTTTTATAATAATAATATAGTTTATTGAATAATTCACCAAAATTTCTGACCCCCTCCCTCAAAATTCTGAAAAGCGGATTCTAAGAACGTAAAATCCGAATATCTAATGAAAAAAACCCCGTCCCTTGCTGTCAACACAGCTATAGATGCTACTTGATTGAAATTTCTCACCCAAAACCAATCTTGGCCTGAAAATGGTTCAATAATTTAGCCTAATCGCTACCTAAATTTCACGGGTATTGTGGGGGATTATTGGGGGATTCCTATTTTCTAAGGTTTTTAGACAAAGGTGTGCTTGGTAGAAATTTTCGGACGCTGAATCGAATAAAGACATAACATAATCTAATCTTAACTTGGCGAATATTAGATAAATATAAATTAAATACAAGAAACTGCTGTTTTTCTCAATATAAACCCTTTTTCAGCTAGGGAATGTCACGAGTTGAATTATAGCCAATATCGCGTCGCGGGCTTGCCAGAAGAGGAAATGCGCATTTTTCGCTCTCCAAAAACTCTTACGGTTTACTTGTAAATCAAAAGCACCGCATTCGGCTTTGCTATAGTTTTCTTTTAAAAATATCCCTGCAATAGATGGCAAAATGCAACGAGCATAAAATTATCAACGGTTCGACTGATACCATTCAAGTATCATTACATAAATTTATACTAACTGCGCTCAAAATATTAACTTACGATTCTAAAGAATTCTGCAACAATAATTTTGAAGGAAAATTTTTTTCAGCACCATGTATGAAGTTGGCAGTAAAATCCAACAATACGAAGTTTGGGCAGAAAAAGCGAGGACTAATTTTTCGAAAAGCAAGATGAAACGGTTTGGCTCCTTTTTTATGCAGATTTTACGCGCCCCTTTTCTTCCCCGTTCAAACAGATCTCATTCCTCGTCGAGTTATATTTTCCGCCGGCGACCTTTGTTGCGAAATGAAAAACTGCGCATTTTTCGTCCGCGTTGTCAAAGAAATGCTCACCGTTTAAAGCCGAATTTTTTTCCCGTCAGGTGCCGACTAATTTATTTTACTCGCAAACAAACTTTTCACTCACAACTTCATCAGAGGAGAGGAAAAATTATGGCGAAGAAAATGCGTATCGTCATGGGATAAATCAAGCTAAGGGATTAATTTGTCTCAAATAGCGGGTGCAAATAAGCATTACTATTAATATTAAGCATTATTACCAAGTTCTCTCAGATTTTTCATATAGATTGTGTACATTATAATAGAAATATAATTTTCACTTTTCCAAGAAGAAACATATCAAGTACCTGTCCAGCTGAACTCTCATCAGTAAATCCAAATCCTACTGAATAACTCGCTTATTTCATGGGATGTAAAAAAATGTCGAATAGAAAATAACAGCGTACTACCAACAGGATAAACTGCTGCAGGTGATTTACAGTGTTTCATTGTTCCTTTGCTTCAATTATGATTTAAGAAGACAAAATTCCAACTGATATGGAACAATTTCTATGGCTTTAAAAATTTTCGACGCAATATCAAAATTTGCGAAATTTACGCGTTTCCCTTACAGGGCTAATTTTGTACCCAATTGCGGCTCTTTCACTTATCAAATTAATACTCTCACTTTTCTAATACCGATTCCCCAGATTTAAATACCCTTCCATAGCATTCCAGGCTTTTGATCGCCCTGGGAATGGTGCTTAATTAGAGATTATTCTCCTTTTCTAATTAAAATGTTTCGAACCCCTCGCCACGAGGAAGCTCGTTAAAGCGCAACCGCCTCAAGCTCGGCGGGCTTTGGGACTTGACTTACGCGGAGAGTCGGGTCTAGGAAAATTGGAAAATATGGCCGGGAAATATATCTTGCTCCGGCGCCCGAGATGCAATAACTCCTCGGCATCGTAATAACCATCCCCGTTCATCTTCATCAAAAATTCAATAGGCGGGTCGATCATTTTGAAATAACTCCTACTTCTATGCTTTGGTTTTGAATTCGAGAACGCGTTCAAGTCTTGCGGGGACGTTGCAAGGGGAATTCTATTCTAATGGAGTGATTTTTCCCAAGAAGGAAGCTATTTTAAGGAATAAGGAAAAATGAAGGAGTATTATTTAAGCTTAATGCGATAGACCAATTTATGTCTCCGTGAGTTGTTTTAATAACTTTTCTGTAATTTTTAGCTAAAATTATTAATATTTTAGAGCGGTAATGTGAACACTTGTTATAATTTATAACTCTTCTCCCGAACACGGGCCGTGGTCCACATAGGGGAATATTTTCCTAGGAGCTTAATTTTCGTTTTTTGTTTGTTTAATCTTGTATTTACTTAATGGAAATAAAAATATAAAAAATAAATAAAAATTTCGAATACTTACGTTAAAATGCACCACCGAGCTTTGAAGGTCTTCGATTTAAACTTGCGGAAAAACCTGTACAAAAATTCGAGCCAGGGAACGTGTCATGAACGGGCTAAAACATGACGATATTTTCCGCTTATTGTGACTAATTTACCCATCGATTTCGACTACTTGACCGAGTATTGCGATCCATGGCGTATTACATTTTCTCGTTTTATTTAGACAAACGAAATTACCAACGCTTTATTTCTAAATTTAGAAAAACTACGCTCACTCTCGCGGTTTTTCTTTCTATACCCGAATCCAACCTCGGCTTCTTGGTTGAAGGCTTTTGGTATGTTTCAACCGATACAACGGTAACTCGGGACAGTTGCTTGGGCAGAGTATTGAACCTAGCAGTTGGCAAGAGTGAAGAGTAGGCGGTCTTCTGCCTTGGCAAGGTCAGATTCGCCTGGTCGTAGTTTCGACCGCCTGCCATAGATAGCGAAACTGTCGCTATCGTATTCTCTACACAGTAATCTGACACGAGCAGATAGTATCAAAGAGGTATGAATTCATGAAGTAGAATGAACTTGTCAACATTTTCATAATTTTTTTATTTTTTAATTTTTTTTTTTAATGTCGAGTGTTCACAGTGTCGAAAATGAGGTACAATCTTGGGCATTTATAATTGATTCAAATGCTTGAGTTCAACTCGTCAAAATTAATTCAACCGCTTGAGATCCTCTCGATACAATTAATTAATCTGCTCAGGTTCAACTAGTCAAAATCACTTCATACTTGATCGAGGGCTTCAACGCGGTCAAAAGCAGATTATTATGAAATTTCAAAAATAAAACAAAGAGAAATTCGGTCTCGTCGAATTATTATTTTTATTTATTCAATACGAGCAAGGCTCATTATTATTAACAATGAAAAATTAACCAGTCAGATCGCGTTCATCAGAAGCGTAACCACCGTGTAAAAATTAATAAATTATAATAATTAAAGAATGAAAACCAGTGTAAATTGAGTTCAACGAGTGGAATCACATAAAAATCTCTATGCTATTAAGGGCAGGGAAATATTGAGAGTTCTATTCTAATATTCAGGTTCTTGTTTTTTTTTCATATTATTATGAGTTTTTCATTTTCATCATTTTCTTCATTTTTTCATTTTTATCATTTCATATTATAAACCTTTAAAGAATTCCTCTCGCGGCAAGGCCATGGGCCAAATGGGTGAAAAAATGTCAAAAAACATAGTGCATCGATATCATGTCGTTATCGACGCTTGAACGATTAAAAATGGTCTCAAAATCCATAAGCATGCTGATTCGGTTAAAATCCGTCGAAATATTTGTTTATTTACGGGCAAGCCCAATTACATTTTACAAAATACATCACTTGAAGTGGGAAGTTATATGCCAAAACAAAAAAAAAATTCCATTGCCAAAAATTTTTAAAAATTGCCGATCGATTGTTAAATGCCAATGTTATATTGCCAACTTAATACTCAGCCGGGAAAAATCCCCTCTCTTGTCTAATAGTCGCAGCAGATTTTTCAATTCAACGTTCGACGGCAATTCTACTAAACAGAAGCCCAAAAGATAATGAGCTTGCCCGTGCGAAACGCGGAAACACCGCTCGGTTCATCGACCTGAAACCGTTACCGCGAAAGGTGATGGTTTTTTTGGGCGAAAAAAAATTGGCTCGCCCTTATCTCCCGGTTGATAAATATACAGCGCCCTTCGGTTGACGTTTATTTTGCACGCGTACGTAAAATTGAAGCATAGTTGAGCACCGTTCTTCTCACCAATGATTCCGAGTGAAATACGGTCGCCGAAAGTGACCGTTTTCCGCAGTACGTTTTTCAACCAAGCTAGCAATCATCTTGCGAATATCTTCCTCCTCGAAAGCCCGTTAGACCGTTACTTCCGAATAAAGCCGGCGTGTGGCGTCTCCACACTTCGCATAGTTGCGATGGATAGCTAATTGTTTATCACCAGATGAAAACTGTTTCGTTCTCTTTAGCTTTCTAATGTTCTGATATAGCGATTGAGTGGTTCGAATACAATTCTTTGCCGTTCGCATAAGTTTGTTCTGAGACTCTAAAGTGGTGACCCCGTACGTTCCGTTTTTACTTTTCGTTCGCGCTCGCGTCGAACTCCGGAGTTCATTTCTAAATATTTCAAAATGGTCAACGAACAATCCGAACCAGCGGCAACCTCTTCGGCGCATTGTAATCACGTTGCCGTCAAGATCCCTCAGTTTTTTCCCCAAGATCCGGAAATGTTTTTTGTCAACGTCGATAGCCAATTCGCGCTCGCTGGTATACAGTCAGACCAGACGAAGTATTTCCATTTAACGTCGAAATTAGATCCTCATATATTATCCGAAGTGTCTGACGTCTTGAGGAATCCTTCGACTCGCACTTATTCGCATCTCAAAGCCGCTTTACTCAAAAGGTTTGGCGAATCCGACGAGGGTCGTCTCAGTAAACTCTTGGGAATTGTTGAGCTCGGCGATCGGACTCCTTCTCAGTTACTCCGTGAAACTCGCCGCCTCGCTGGACCGTCCGTACCGGACGATCTGATCCGAGCTATTTGGATGAGGGCGCTTCCTTCTCAAGTTCAACAGATACTCCAATCTGTTGTTGCCGCTCCACTCGAACAGCAGGCGGATGTAGCCGATAAAGTCATGTTGGTTCATGTTCCCCATTTCCCAGCCATAGCCGCTGCCACTACGCCCGTCGTCCCAGCGCCTCTCATCGATGCAACAACTGCCTCCGAGAACCTCGTCGCAGCAACCATGAATAATGTTCATGACTTTTCCAGTCAGTTGGCAAGTCTTTCTCGTCAGGTAGACAATCTTGCTCGATCTGTATCCAGCCTTATGGAAAATCGCCGGAGTTCTCAAGTTCGTGATCAAGGAAGATCTCCTAGCCCTTCTAGAGATCGCTCATCATGGTGCTACATTCATCGTAAATACAGACATGAGGCTCGTTCTTGTGCTGATCCGAAAAACTGCAACTTCACCGGAAAACGCTCGGGAAACGCCAACCCTTTCTCGAGCCAATAGCGGCGCTCGAGCAAGGTATTTCATCTCGCCGCTTACAGATTAGGGATGTGAGAACCGGCCTTACTTTTCTCGTTGATACTGGTGCATGCTTGAGCCTCCTTCCTCTTCAGAGCAATGACCGTCGGCATCCTCAACCACTTATCCTCTATGCAGCAAATAATACACCGATCAAAACTTACGGTCAACGGATTCTCAAACTTGATTTCCGACTTCATCGGGTGTTTTCATTTGCCTTCACCGTTGCTGATGTCACCGTGCCTATTCTAGGTGCGGATTTTCTTCTAGAATTCGGTTTGCTTGTAGACCTCCGACGAAAGCGCTTGATTGATCCCTCAACGTCAAGGTCCTCTCCAGCACAGAGAATTTCATCGAAAGGCGTAAGCATTACCACTCTCTCATCCGATCTACCAAAATCCATCCGTGATCTGATCATTAAACATAAGATCACTCAACCTATTTCTCAATCGCTAAATAGCAAGACTCCAAACGTTTTCCACTTCATCCCAACTCGCGGACCTCCATGTTTCGCCCGCCCGCGTCGCTTGTCGTCTGACAAACTGAAAATCGCGAAGGCCGAGTTTGATTTTATGATCGAGAGAGGAATATGCCGTCCATCCAGCAGCCCTTGGGCTAGCGCGCTTCACATGGTTCCGAAATCGGATGGCAACTGGCGACCATGTGGGGATTATCGAAATCTGAACCATCAGACGGTACCAGATCGATATCCTATACCGAACGTTCAAGATTGTGTTTTAAACTTGCATGGTTCCAAGGTATTTTCGACAGTTGACTTGGAAAAAGCCTTCCTTCAAATACCAGTTAATCCCGACGACGTTCCTAAAACAGCAGTAACTACACCTTTCGGACTATACGAGTTTACTAAAATGCCTTTTGGACTTTGTGGGGCTGCGCAAACATTGCAGCGATTCCTACATTCTATTACTCGCGAATTAAATTTTGTGTTCGTCTATCTTGATGATTTTTTGATTTTTTCAAAAGACCTCAATGAACATTTGATTCATCTCGACATCTTATTCGCTAAACTTAGGGAGTACGGTCTCACTATTAATGCGAGTAAAAGTGTTTTCGCCAAAACGTCTGTGTCCTTCCTCGGACACACCATCACAGCAGATGGAATCAGCCCATCCACCAAGAAGGTCGAGATCATCAGGAATTACCCGAAACCAAAAACGGTTAATGAACTGAAACGTTTCTTAGGTATGGTTAATTTTTATCGCCGTTTTCGTCAGAACATGGCACACATTCAAACACCTTTACACCTTAAAGGATGTTACGACCCAAAAGCTCCTTTACACTGGACACCGGAGATGGAGGATTCGTTTCAGAAATGCAAAGACGCGCTAGCAGCCAATGTTACTCTCGCGTTCCCCGATTCAAAGGCAGAGCTTTCCATCATGACCGACGCCTCTAATACTGCTATTGGTGGAGCGGTGAATCAAACCTCTCAAGGAGTCACTCATCCACTTGCATTTTTTTCTCGCAGGTTAACAACGACAGAAATGAAATACTCAGCCTATGACCGCGAGCTACTGGCTATTTATGCGACAATCGAACGGTTTTCATACTTATTGGAAGGGCGTCAGTTCGTCGTTTTCACCGACCATCGCCCTCTTACATTCGCATTTACCAAGTCTCGGGACAATTTCTCGCCAAGACAAATTCCCGCAAGCCAACGGACTGATTGAGCGTCAGCATCGTACTCTGAAGGCGGCATTGATGTGTCGCATGCAAACAGCTCGGGATTCATGGCTATTGGAACTTCCAGTGGTCCTTCTTGGTCTTCGGTCGGCGTTTAGAGAAGACTTGAAGGCAACCCCTGCCAACCTGGTGTACGGTACCAACCTGCGTCTTCCAGGTGAGCTGTTTGAGCAACCAACTGGTGACCCACCCACTCACGATTACGTTCACAAACTCTTGGACGTTTTTTCCAAACTGCGCCCAACACAAACAGCCTGGCATGGGACACTAAAAACATTCAACCATCCTCATCTCGACGCTTGCTCCCACGTCTACATTCGGCAGGATGGAGTCAAACTCGGTCTTCAGCGCCCATATTCTGGACCGTACGAGGTGCTGGAGAGAGGAATGAAAACATTCAAGATCGCTATAGGGAATCGCCAAGTCACTGTGTCCCGAGATCGCTTAAAACCAGCATACTCTTCAAGTGAGATGCATTCGTCATCAGCTCGCTCACAACTAGCAAACATTCCTAGACCGCCAGCTATTCGACTATCGCAAACTCAAGCCCCGCAAACTCAAACTCCAACGGCGGCTCGTCCACACACCATAACTCGCAGTGGTCGTCGAGTACATTTTCCGGACCGCCTGGGGACTTATATTCACTAAAGGGGGGAATGGTGTGGCGTCTCCACACTTCGCATAGTTGCGATGGATAGCTAATTGTTTATCACCAGATGAAAACTGTTTCGTTCTCTTTAGCTTTCTAATGTTCTGATATAGCGATTGAGTGGTTCGAATACAATTCTTTGCCGTTCGCATAAGTTTGTTCTGAGACTCTAAAGGCGAATAATCTTTTCTATTCTAGCGTGTATAAATAATGCAGTAGCGTACAAGCGGGGATTTTGCTACTATAGCGTTTCGAAAAAATCGGAATCGTATTTCAACACAATTTCACACTGTGTACTTAAATTGTAAATTTATTATTTTGATAAGAACTTTTTTTCTTTTTTTGGCGATTATTATTGATACAATAAATTTTGAGGCGAATCGGTTATTAGGCGTTAAAATCGAAAAACCAGCTAGAGATATTCGCGAAAATAATCGTTAAAAAATAATGAATTTAGGGCGGAACGCGTCGGAATTAGTCAATATTTTCTAGTAAGAGCAGCGAAATTATTGAACGATTCACCCCTCGAAAAACGTGACGCTTGACTTTTCAGTAAACCCGCAATATTTTTTGTTCATAGAAGACAATTTCTGACAAAATTACCATTCATATTAATTTACTACCTACGTTTTTAAATTTACTGTTCCTGTCAATCTTTTTCCTGTGCGTTCCTCGACAACTTCGAGACTATAATATAATATTATTTAGAAAATAATATTTTTCTAGCTATTCCAAAGTCTCGAGTTTTGCGCTTAATTTTTTTTTTTTTTTTTTTTTTTGTGCTCACTCGAAATAAATATTTGAGATTTAAACCGTGCGCCGAATTATTCTTCCTCGTGCGCATCTTATCTTAATGCCATTAAGAGCATCCAAAAACAATTCCTCGCATATATTTATGTCAAGGTTTCAAAGTTCGTCTTCGCGGTTGAATCATTAGGAGCGAATATTGAGGTTAAAACGTTTTCCTCGACTTTCCTGCCCTAGTCAGATTGAGCTAATGGGAAGTTTAGAAGATAGCGAATCGTAACTTTTGTCGAATTTCGATGACGAATCGTCGCTTTCGTTTTCCCCAGAGTTGACCGGATGTGCTTCGATTAAATAGAAATTACATCGAATTCGACGGTAAGGAGGATTTCAACGATAAGTGAAATTTGCGAGTTTCCTCGAAACGATTTTTTGTGTAGCCCTTTTAACGAATTATTCGTACGATGCGGATTTTTTACAGTATTTTTTTCATAATTTATTTTATTAATTTTTCTATTCCACCTAAGCTTACAGCAAGCAAATATTTGTAAAGCTTGGATACCATCGCTGTCGAAGCGTTTAGCATACAATTACGCCATAGTTTTGGTTTATTATTCAATAATATACCATTGTGATCGCCCAAGAAAATCTTTTTCCGAAATTTGATGTTTTACGTTTCAAGACAACATGTTGAATCCGAATATCCGTACGCCGTCAATATCCGTACTTATCTAACGAAACTATTCTTTAAATGTAAACCAAAAATCAATTTTGGTCTGACAATGGCTCAATTCTTGAGCCTAATCGCTACCTCAATTTTATGGGTATTTTTAAGGAGTTTTGAGGGTGAGAAAATTCGTATTTTTCAAGGTTTTTCAGAAAAATTTGTATTTGGTATCAATTTCTATAGATTTTTGGACGCTGAATCGAATGAGACCATCGCAGGGTCGATAGCTTTATTGGTTCTCTAGCTATCGCAGTTTTTGTGCCGAATTTGTGAGATTTTCAGATATTTGACACGAGGGTACAACTCGAGAGTTCTTGGAGCTATAAAAATTGTTCTATATCTGTTGAATGGTCGTCAAACACTCTTCAGCTGTAACGTTAGGCAAAAAAATTCAGCATTTAGTTAGGAAATTAAGAAAAATAAAATTGATTAAAATGACAAAAGTTGCTACGGAAGTTTCCCCCATATTTACCAATCTGTTTTTCGGCGAGAAAATTCATAAATGTTCGGAATAAAAAATGGATAGTCTTCTTAAATCATTATTGAAGCGTAGGAATAATAAACCACTGGAAAATAATTTGAAGCGTTTTTACTCCATGTTTCACCGAAAATGCTACGGTTTTCGCGTTGATTCAATTCTTACACTCGGAGGCCATTTTCGTGCTGCTCGCAAACGACCTCCCACGCACGGAGCTCGAACGCAGAATGAATTATGTAAGCTCCCGTAGAGAGGAGCGGTCGATAATACATTTTGATACAACACAATTTCTACCAGATACGGCCTAGGTTGGGGGTGTTTTCGCGAGGGTTATCCTCCGAGATGAGGGGCTCGCGGTGAGGGTGATTCGAAGTGCGCATGCGCGTCGGGGTGGGGACCGTGCCAGCCAGTGCCGCCGTCTGGTGGACGTCTGGTTGGCCGTCTGCTAGCGGGCGAAGTGGAGCTCGGATGGCGAGTCTAGCCGTCCGCTGAGACTCATAACTTCCTAGTTTCATGTTGCCCATGCACATAAAAGCGAGGGAGAAATCATAAAATCCAATGGGGGCCGAACGGATAGAAAGGACATGTACTTGGCCGTTGTTATGGTCTTTTGAATTCGTTATTGCTTCAATATCGATTGACAATGAAAGTGTGTTAAGCATCTTGTAATTACCTACAGAAAAAAAGAAGAAAAAAAACTGCAAATGAATGTGGAGAGGTTTATTATTCCTTGGCTTCAATAATGATCAATGATGACAACCCATTTGTAATTATTTCGAATATTTGTGAACGTTGCCACCGAAAAAACACGATAGGGGAAAACTGTATCAACTATTGTAATTTTAATAATTTTTATTTGTATTATTTCTAAAATATATCTACATTTTTTGTCTAACGGTACAGCTGGAGAGTGTTTGACGACCATTCCAATGAGTAGAGAACGATTTTTATAGCTCCAAGAACTCTCGAATTATACCCTCATGCCAAATTTCTGAAAATCACCCAAATTCAACGCAAAAGATAACTATAGAACCAATAAACTAATAAACCTATCGACCCCGCAATGGTCTCATTCGATTCAGCGTCCAAAAATCTAGAGAAATTGATAACAAATATACTTTTTTCTCCCCCATGTTGGAAAATACAAATTTTCTCCCCCTCAAAACTCCTTAAAAATACCCTTAAAATTGAGGTAGCGATTTGGTTAAAGAAACGAGCCATTGTCAGGCTTTTAGTGATTTTAGGTGAAAATGTCAAGAATTTAGCTTCCTTAGTTTTGTCAGAAAACTGTTGACGGCGGACGGACAGCATTTTTTTATTGGATATTCGGATTCTACCTGTCTTGAAACGAAAATCATCAAATTTTGAGGGTTAATCTTTTTCTTGGGCGATTACATCGGTTCTTTATTGAATAATGAACCAAAAAATTTAAGGGAAAATAGGAAAAATTAATATTATTCTGGAATCAAACAGAATTTAAAATCAATAGCTGCATGGCCAGCTTTCACTGTTATCACGCAGACAACTCACCAAAGAATGTCCAAGAATGTCTAACGATTGGTTATACTGTCCTTAACATTTGATCAGGCAAACCAATCATGAAGGACTTGGATTATGATTAGTATTCAATTATAAACCATTGTAAACGCCAAAAATTGAAATTTCCCTCTCTTCAAATTTGATGTTTCGCAAACATCGAAGAAACACTTTTCTGAATGTAAAAGCTGCATACTTGAAATTCCCACCAAAAATCATTCTAGGCCTGACTTGGCCGAATCATTAGCTAAATTTTATTTTTGGAGTTTTCGAGGAGGGAAAAACTCGCATTTTCCAACGTTTTTAAATGAGGGTGTGTTCAATATAAATTTATATAGATTTTTTGACGCTGAATCGAATATGAGACTATGACGAAATTAGTTCTCGAGCTATCGCAGCTTTCTTGTGAAATAAATTTCTGGGAGGTAGACTAATATTACTTTCAATACCAACTTTAGGTCATATATTGGAAAAATTATTTCCCTTGCTTTTCTCTTCATATAATCGACCTTTTTCCCATTTCCGTTCATAAACTGCTCGGACTGCCGGATTAACATAGATTTCTTTTCCGCTCGGTTTCGATCTATTCATGGCCCGAATTGAAATGAACAGGTGCTAGATATAGGAACCGATGCGCTACGCACCTGAGCCACGAATCCAGGTGGGTTACCCACAGACTCTGTGAGCATCTCGTCTTCCCATGTCCCGTTATCCGTATGTTGTACTTCGAAAATCCCCCGCCTCGCGTTACCTGTGTGAACAGATTTCGGCTCCGTTTCCGGGGAGGTGATTTTTTTTGTTGCATTCTATAAAAGTAGATTGTCATCGCCATTTCAATGGATTTGTAGGTTCCTATTGTCGTTTTTGCGTTAACAGTTAGTTCTACGGTAACTGTAATTTCAAAGGTAGAATTTCGGAAGTACTGATAATCTACATAGTTCATGCTATTGAGAATTATCGTCAAATACATTCGATTTTATTTGACTTTATCAATAACTATTAATAATATACTAAAACAAAGAGCAAGTCTATGATAGACTAGACTTGTACGCTTTTTTCTCGTTTTTTTTAAGGTAGTTAAATATAATACTTTCAATTCTTTAGGTCTGTCATATTATATTGGAAAGCTTGTATCTATAAATAATATATATGCCATAATTATAGACTACAAACTACAGACTATGATAATAATAAAATATATACAATGTATAATACATTTAAGAGATTGTGGACTATAATGGACTAATATAGAATATAGGCTATAATAGATCTTCCAGTTAGACTTGGTGCTGCAATATTTAGGCTCGCATATCAGACTACAGACTATAGACTATAATAATAAAACAATAATATTAAGTCAAGTTTGGCCTGCCCACTCAAGGCAGCCAGCTGAACGGTGGCTTATATTTGGGAAATAATGAAGGCATAATAATATATAGACTGTAATAATAAAAATAGCGTTGGCGACATCTATATATATTCTATACGTAGACTATACTCGTGGACTAAAATATATACAAACCATAGAAGTAGACTATAGACTATAATTGAAGTATAAGTTATAATATAATATGCTATATAGACTGCAAATTATACTATAACATATATACCATAATAACAGACTATTGACTATAAACTATAGTAGAGAATAATATACTATAACAGACTATAATAGACTACAGTATATAGACTGTAAAACAATTCTATGCACTATAAATATCTGTACGAAATAACATATAGACTGCAATAATATACTATTTACTCTAATATATCTACTATGATAACAGTATACGGACTAAAATATATAGACCATAATAATAGACTATTGACTATAGACTATGATAGAGTACGAGTACGAGTAGTAACAGACTATGTATGATCTACGCACCCGTCGATTTGAACTGATACTCGATGTTTTGTTTTCTCATTATTATTATCATTTTTATTATATTCTCTATCTTAGCTCAACCATTTTTTACCCTTAAATCTCAAGAACAAATAATCCGTCCCAAATCGCAATTCATTTAATTTTTTCTCAAAAACTCGTCCTTCAGTTTGATTTGAAATTCGCTCGACGTCCGCTACGACGTTTGAAAATATTTGCGTATCCATTTCGAATTCGTGATCAAAAGAAGATTGTGCAGGAGAACCAGTTGCAACAGTTGGAATCACGGATTTCGTGGATTGCATTTGAAAAGCAGTTTCGCGTCTTTTTACTTTATGCATAATTCCGCAACGTCACGATCCCCTTTTCGAAATATTTCACGACATATTCGCCCTCTTTTGGTTCGAATTTGAAGGAATTGGTACATTGAAAAGACACGAAATTATTCGAACTGAAAAAGGGGGAAATTGTATTTTGTAGTAATTTAAAGAAGCGAACGGGAAGTAATTTTTCGCCCATTCTCTACGAAGGCCCTTTGATTAAAAAAAATTTCGATTTTAAAACTGTTCAACGTGGAAAATACACGCGTCCTAATTCTATTCCGGCAGTTTCGATTATGAGGAAGGAACTCGTTAGGAAAAGGAAGTTAATTTCGCAGCATGGAGGATGGGATCAATAACTCATTCACCCGCAGCCTGTTCCAGATGGTTATTAATTGGGAAAACTTCGTCATGGTCCCGTCTCAATTAATAACGCTGCCCTTTTTTCCCCTTAGTTTTTCTCCGAATGGAAAAAATTACTTTCCCCGTAGGAAAACCTGTTTCATCTCGACTTTCAGCAAGAAATTCAACTGTCGATTGTTACATTCAGTGGTGGAAAAATCTAATGTTTGAGACAAAACTGAGGGTGAATTTTGTTAATTATGATTTATACTTGGGATGAGAAATAATCTGATGTAAAGCCATTACCGGCAAATAATGAGTGATGCGATATAAACGAGAAAAAACGCCGAAAGGAAAACATCAAGTATCGGTCCAAATCGACGAGTACGTATAGATCAGTCAATTTTAATTTTAAGCTAGATCGTTTGACGTGTTGAACCTTGCTTGATAATTATTATCGATGACATATTAAAATAGCCCTTCAGAAAATTAATTTGCTCTCTAGTCTGTTGGTTTGTTAGTTGCTTATTTCCTTCGTATTTAGATGACTTGAAATAATAGGATAATTTATTGATCGATTTATCGCCTCATTACAGTGTCAAAATCGAAAATGGACAAAAACTAGGCGGTCTAGTTCTCAGCTTTAGTTCATGAGTTGGGCGTCAACCAAGGTGAAGTATAGGGTTGTTTTCTTTTCTACATTTCCCAACACATGCGATAGAGAAACGCAGAAGGCCAACAATAAGAAACTCGGACGATAATTCATTCGAAGTGCTTCGAGTTTGCGAAGTTGTATAGAACTGAGTCAAGGAAACTGAGATGGAAAAGTATGAATTGAGTTCGAGAGATGAATTTTCCAAGGCGATTAGTCGAAGAAGATTTTTAGAAGTGTGGAAAATAGTTGGATTGTTGAATTTGCTGCGATGAGCTATTCTAGGTAGATTAGGCATTTATTTTTCTGAAATGGGCGATAAATTTACATCGAACTTCCATCAATAAGCTAATCGTTTTGCTTTATTTATAAAAAATCAGCCGGTACAGTTTGTTTTAATTTTTTAAAATTTATTTTGTCACGTTATTAAATTCAATATAATCACAAATATTGCTTCGAGAAGAAATTGCTCAAACATAATATAGGCATGAGAAGACCAGTCGATAGATCTAGGCGTTTAGAAAGCCCAGATAGCCGAGTCGCCTTTCACTGGCGAAAAATATCTACCCAAGCCCGCGACCACCAAAGGCGAAATTGAGAAGACGTGTTTTCGGATTTGGCGAATATTGGCATGCCCGATTTTGCGGAGTGACGTAATAAAAACCGACTTCTATCGACAGTGAATAAATAATCCCGAATATGTTATTATACGGAATTTATCACAGCATTCGAACCTGTTTATTATTTAAATTAGTCAATTTCAAGTATTGAAATATTGTCTAAAATACCTCGTCTTAAATAAATACCTTGTCATAAATATCGCGTAATCAGGTATAAGCCTGCAATATGAAGCGGGAATCCTTCGTTTCCGCCGTGTTGCTGAGAAGTCGAAAAAACGTTTAGCATCTGAGTCCAAATCGACGCGTAGATCATTCGGTTCTCATTGTTTTGATACCAACCATCTACACAGATTCTTGGCTACTTGAGATATAATTTTCAAAGAGATGGTAGTTGTTGCTTCTTTTCTAGAAATTCGACGAAATATTGCTTTCTTCTGAATGAATTCCTTTATCTTAATTATAAAAAACTAAAGCATATCTATTTTCTCAGCTAATATTCTGAGGTTATCTTTTTGGATGGTATGACTAATGAAACAATGAAATGAAACATAGTATGATATTAAATAGCAATGAAATAGCACTAAAAAAGAGTCGTAGCATTTGATTTACTTGGTTCACTTTTTTTGTGTGCATATATTATTAATTTCATTTATTTTTTAATATCATAAATATTAGATCTATATTAATAATTTCGAATTAAATACCTATAAATTTAAATTTATAATGATAAAATTAGTAGGTATTTTATTGTTTATGAAACAGTAATTCGGCAAATTTTTATTTTCACCTGTTTATAAAAAACATGGCCTTTTGCTTCCCCAGGTGGTCGCATTACTTCTTTTTGTAGGTTGAGGGGGAGAAAAACGAGGCGACCTCTTCTCCATTTTCTTTATATTTTTCAGCCGAGTACTTTCGCCCGTTCGGGCTTCTTCAGGGCATTATAGGACCAAGGGTACCTATGGCCTATGGCCTTTTGGTTTTATATAAGGTCGGGCCTGCTCAATCAAGTATTTAATAAATATTAAATAAAATAAAATAAGTATTTGATAAATGCTCTCATTTTTAATTACAGTTGCAGTCGTGCATAAAAACTCAAATGGCTGTGTTATTCTGTTATGAAGAGAATGAAACGATTTTTTCCTCCCCTATAGCTCGTGTAGAACAATAGTCTACAGCGGGAAACGTATGGCGAGATGTCGTAACGATCAAGTCACAGGAACGCACGCAAACGTTAAGTAATCACAATCCTATGGAAGTTTTCTCCCGTGTGAAACGATATAATCGCTCTATCAGTGTCCGTTTTTTGCCGAGAAAACCAAGTCGAGGCTACAAAATCCGTTGAGGCTTGTTAAACCATAGAAGAATGTAAGCCTGAAAAGTGATTGAATATTTTGCGATAATATTTGCAACAAATCGAGAGAAAAAAAGAAACAGTCGGAGTAAGATTAAAAAAACAGTCGGAGTAAGTCTTGAGCATATTACGTTTGTAGCTAGTTCCTGATCAGGGCAAGTTCTAATTGGACGAGCTTTAGTCCAGGTATAGGATCTACTTTCATTTCCCGCTCCTGCGAGCTAAGGAGCGATAACCGTCAGTAAGTTCGATAAGACTTGATATCAATACGAGAGCGCAAGATTTCGAAAAATGATCTAGTCGAAATTCCCCTATTAACATGGACAATCTATGCTAATGGATTAGACATGTTTCTGATTGTTCAATGTGAAAATACCTATAATACATGGACAACTGACTGATCTACTGTCGATTTGGATCAACAGTCTCGATGTTTTTTCATCTCATGGGCGCTATATTTGTGCTATTGTTGAATCCATTAGACGAGACGGTTTTTCGTCATAGTTTCCCTGACTCAAATTATTTTTCGTCGATTTTCTCAAGCTTGAAAATCATTTTCGACCATAATAGAATTCCTGGTTACAGATTTTCTTTATCAAAATCCCCTCAACATGGTCATTTGCAACTTTTTCTAGCGAATCAATTGTCGACAAACGTTGTGTGACGACAATAAATACATTTTCCGTCCTTTTCTCCATTATATTTTCCCCTAATAATTATGACTCACGAAAATTTCACTCAATGTAGCTTTCGTAATGGCAACTCGGCTCTTATCAATGCCGAATCTTTCTATTAAACTCGACCCAATGACACACATTGTTGTGCAATCTCAATGAGCTATTACTTGGCAAAATAATTCGGCACCTTTTCGCTTTTTGCGAGCCGAGATAAAGAAAGTAACTGCAAACATAGCTGGTAAACAAGTCGGATCAGGGAATCTAGGACATCTTTGAATTGACCATGTCCCCGTTAAGAGATATAAGTAAGCATGATGTTCAACTTGAACAGAAAAAGACCTGCTCCAATAAATATATTTTTTAAATTACAAAAAATGTCCGGTTTTCCTGCACAATGCTTGTATTGCCGGGTTCCATGACGAATCCAGTGGCGAATATTGTACAATTTAGGAATCCTGTGGTGGGGTGTAAAAAACTATGACTTCTGAAGAAAAAATCATTGGAACTCGAAAGAATTGAGTAAAATTTCGAATTATTTCCCGTTTGCAATAATAAAATTGCGCTCGTTTTAGTACTGCATCGAACGGCTGGAAGCAAGCCAATTTCCCTTCGAATTTTTATTAAAAAATATTATATAAATAATTCCAGCCAAGTGTATGAGGAAACGTGGGCTAGAGTCTCCGATAAGAGCTGTCGGTCTCGTCTTCTACGAGGGAGCATCAAAATCAATAACCGGAACCGAGGCAAAAGTCTCCTCGACATCCTTATCTTCCATTTTAGCTCAACCTAATCTGGACTCACATCAGGTCCAGTGAAATCGATGATGCTGAGGAGAAAGAAACCAGAAAAGTTGCTAATACTAGGAAAATAGAGGAGATCTCATATAAGTTTTAAAAAATATTCTTTTAGTTCCCTATTGATCTGATACGTGAACGAAAATAAACGGACTCTCGTTTTGGTCGCATTTGCAATCATGAAAAGATCAAGCATCTGAGTCCAAATCGACTCGTAGATCAGTCATTTTTTCCACGTTAATGTGAAGCATGGAAGCATTGCTATTCTATTTTCTTCATGCAGCAGAAATCAATTTATTTTGAAAATTCGAGACCTTGAATTATTCTCTAAGATGGATCCCTCAAGAATCGTCTGTGTCACACACTGTACTTCCGCGTTACACGAGAATGGAATTATTTCGCAGGTCAATTTTTCTACTTTTATGTTCTAGCTCAAAAAATAATGTATTTTTACCTGTTTTGCCCCAGAGCAAGTAGGATATTTTAAAAGCCCGCCAATCGTTTTTTTGTCCTGAACAGTGCAAAAAATAAATCCCCTCTGATATATTATTCGATCAACTCTCATTTGAGTGCATTTTTGTTCAGCTCAATTGCTCAATGAATTCAATTCGCTGCCCCTTTTTCAACATCCTTCTTCCAATTTATCGCACAATTTTTCTTTCGATCCCGTTAAATTTGCTCGAATCAAACCCAATTATCGTCTGTGTTGGCATTTTGACTTTTGAACGGTTTCAAATCGCCTCGCGACCGGTTCGTTCCGCAATAGCGACTTCGTAAAAGGTAAACTAGCGGGGAAAAATATTCGTAGCAACCAACGCCCGAAACCGCGCCTTGTTCGTTAGAAAGTTGATTTAGCGTCTGATCCGCTCGCAAAGTATTGGCCCGGGCTTAGGATGCAAATTAAACTCAACTGAACGCTCCTATTTTGGTCGCGGAGTTCGCGAATGATGGCCCGAACGGCTTGCAAAGTCGTAGATGATGAATTTAAATTGGATAGCGACTGTAGTAACAAGAGAATGATCGCCTATTCGCCTACGACTGCTTTCGACATCTGACAGCCGCCGAGCGCATTTTGAAAAAAAAATGCGCTTACCTAGAACGGACAGTTGACCTTTGCGACGTTCATATTCCACCGCTGTTTTTATTAGTCGACAGTAAAATTGTGAGTGGCGAGGAATAATTTGTATTCCCATTCGCTTGATGTTGATCGTTTCAAATGTATTTTCTTCATATTAGTGTACGAATTTCCTTACCCTGTACGAGTAGAAGAACAAAGAACAGTCTTGAGAAATGAACGTGGTCTATTCGTATTTTTGGATTTTCGAAGCTTAATTAAAAACGCGTCTGTAAACTTAGAAAATCAATGGGGAAAAGTCAGTTTATTAGTTTATTATTACTAGAGTGACTAATCTGAACATCGATTTGGACTGAGACTAATAATGATGATTAGTTGTTTTCTTAAACAAATGTTTCAAACAAATTTCTGTCAATATTTTAAAAGAATAGGAATAATCTAGGGAAAATAATTAAATGCTCAAAATAAAAAAAAATATGACAGCTATAAAGGATTTTAAACTGAAAAATAAACAAAAGTAATGATCAAAATTAAAGGCAAATGATAAAAATAAGTAATTATAGAAAACAAACATTTGAAAATGGAAGAGTTCGAGAAACGTTTCTTGGAAACCATCTTCATACTGAGGAAATGGAGTGGCAAAAGTTGGACTCGTCTATATTACATATCGACTAACTGATCTACTCGTCGATTTGGATTGATATTAAACGCAGATGTTTTCTGATTTCCACCGTTTTTGCTCACATGCAAAACAAAAAACGGACTGAAAAATTAATGAAATAATAAATCCATACTCTGATCGATCTAAGCATCAATTTCGACTGACGATTGATGTTTTTGATTTTTTTTTCTAACAAAAAACAGTAGAAGGCCCCCCTCAAAAAAACTAAAATTGTCTATAAAATTCAAAATTTTAAATTTTAAGAAATTGAGTATTTTATCACTTTAATAATAGAATATTTTTACGTTTCACATTATGCAAAATCCGAATGTTGAATAAAAACCGTTAAAGAATAATGTTGTTATATTTTTAAAAAGTATGAATAATCTAGGGAACAATATCAAAAATAAAGGACTGTAAAATAAAAAAAATAAATAATCGAAATGAGAGGAAAAATATAAAATTGGATTATGATAGCAAAGGAATAATTTTAGAATGGAAAAAACTGAGAAACGTCTGATCTAACACGTCATCTAATCGTCGATTTGGACGGATATTAAATACTGATGATATCTTTTTTGTATTCTATCATTTTGGCCCACAGTTTAGCCCATGTATTTTTTTTTTTAATGTTAAGCTTTTTTTAACTTTTTTTTTGATTCTGCATATTATTTAACTAGTTAAATGTCGTTAAAACATGTCGTTTGTGCTAATTCAATTCGAGCCATTTGAAGCCCAATCGACACAACATAATAAGTTTTACTTTCATTACTATCACCGTCTATGAGTTAAATATTATTGCAATAATATTATTAAATATTATTGCAAGTATTACAGATATTATCATTTTCAAAAATTCAAGAAAGCGCTCTTACATTGTACGGGAGACTTGGTAGTGAAAAAGCTGAGAAGAGTCTCCTTGGAAATAATGCTGGACCTCCGGCTGAGTGAAAAATGAACTCAGTGGGAGGTTTTTGAATGAATAGAGCGCCCATTAGGACAGGTATGGGCTGGGAATTTCCATAACGCATTGTCATACTTCCGATAATTACTCGTAAATGCGATTATTTACGAATCATTTTCTAAATCGTTTCCCAATTCATTGTTTTAATATTAATTCGAAGGGGAAAAGTCTGGCTTTTAATGATACTCTGACGATGCGGAAATATCGCGAAATTTTCGCCATCATTTCAGCCCTCGTTTATTCGACCAGGAAATTTCGACTAACCTGTTCCAATTTTTATTCAAACAGTTGCGGAACCGAATGGGAATAAAACAATCGAAAATGACACTCGACTCTGTTGATTTGAATACGAGCACAACGGCTCGACTCGCCGATAACGAGCTTTCACTTTTAGCGGCCTCGTTTTTCTCCTTTATCGACGAACCGATTTTTTCCAACTCACTCGTTTCCGTTAATTAATCCGAGTGAAGTAGCAAAAGCGCGTATTTTTTGGTCAGAATTTTATCACAGTGCAACTAAAGGTGGTTTATAAATGAGGTATAGCTGATCTAAGAAATTCTAAGTTCTCACCTAATAGCCTGACCATGAGAGCAACAGTTGCCTTCGTAGCTAACTGTAAAAAAACTATTCTATAGAAGAAAAAAATAATAATAACTTTGTTGTAGCTTTGTCGTTTTTTTCGTTCTTCGTTGTTGGGGTTGAGGGGGAGAAAACCACGGCGACCTGTTCTCCTATTTTTTATTGTTGGCCTGCCAAGCACTTTCGCCCATTCGGGCATCATCAGGGCCGTGGATACCTTGTAATGGTGCTACGAAGCCCTGATGATGCCCGAATGGGCGAAAGTGCTTGGCAGGCCAACAATAAAAAAAAAAAAAAAAAAAAAAAACAGAAAAACAGGTCGCCGTGGTTTTCCCCCTCAACCCCAACAACGAATAATAATAACTTACGCTCGGGTCGCTTCTCCAAGCGAAAAACCATCAAGCGTCAGTCCAAATCGACGCGTAGATCAGTCACAATGTCAAGTATTATTAATTTATTTATTATTATTACACGGGCAAGCCCAATTACATTTTCAAAGTAGGTACCTCAATATACAAGGGGGGAAACATTTAGTGAAAATTAGAGGGGAGGAAAATATTATGAATTTCAGGATTGAAAGCGGCGAATTAAAAAAGTCGAAGTCGGGATTCGTTGCAAGAAGAAGGTTGGAACAACGGAGAAGTTTTCAGGTGCTTACAGACCAAATGTTAGTGAAAACAATTGTTATTAACAATAATGTTTGAAACATGTTGATAACAATAATGTTTGTAACAAAATGAGCTGATCTAGAAAATATGTTACCAACATTGTTGGCAACAATGTCGTCAACTTTTTTGTTGCCAACAATTCTTCCGTCTGTTTTATTTGGGTCTAGTTCTCTAACAATGTTATCCACAATGTTAGTCACAAATGCTGGTTTGTTATCGCTCATGGCTCGATAACAAAACTCGGTGTCGCCTACAATGTTACTATCAATGTTGACGGAAAAAATAACAATGTTATAGAAAATGTTGCCAACAATGTTTCCAGTAACATTTCGGGGGAGGAATTGTTATCAACATTTTTCAAGTGCCGTAACAATGTTAACAATTCCTCGCCCGATGTTGATAACATTGTTGCCAACAATGTTGCGTTCGGTGTGAAAGGAAAGTTACTGAAAAACGCTGCAAATGATTGTACTGTGGTTTATTATTCATTCGCTTCAATATTGATTTAGAAGAACTATCCATTTGTGATAGTAATTATTCCGAACATTTGTGACGTTCCCACCGAAAAACAGATTGGTAACTATCGGGGAAAAATCCGTAGCAACTATTGTAATTTTCATCAATTTTATTTTTCTTAATTTCCTAATTAAAAACTAAATTTTTTGCCAAACGGTACAGCTGGAGAGAGTGTTTGATGACCATTCCAATGAGTATAGAACGATTTTTATAACTCCAAGAACTCTTATACCCTCAGGTCAAATTTCTGAAAATCTCCCAAATTCGACACAAAAGCTGCGATAACTCGAGAACCAATCAAGCTATCGACCCCGCGATGGTCTCATTCGATTCAGCGTCCAAAAATCTATATAATTTGATACCAAATACACATTTCCTGAAAAACCTTGGAAAATATGAATTTTCTCCCCCTCAATACCCCCCAAAAATACCAACTTGCTAGCTCAATTAGCAAGTGGGTTCAAGAATTGGGCCGTCGTAGGACCGAGATTGATTTTTGGTGAAAATTTCAAGAATTTAGCTATTATGGTTTTGCCGGAAAAGTGTTGACGGCGTACGGCGGACAGACAGAATTTTTTTTATTGGATATTCGGATTCTACATGCCTTGAAACGTAAAACATCAAATTTTGAGGGAGGTTATAAAATTGTTTTTCTTGGGCGATTACAATGGTTTATTATTGATAATAAACCATTATTATTGAATAATAAACCAATACTGTGAGGTCAGCGGAGCAACGACGGTTTTCGAGGGAAGCCAGGTGGCATCTCCGGAGCAGGACTCCATACTCCACGCTGGCCTGAGGAGTGCCTAACTTGAAGGCGATATAGCGGAGAAACCTGATATCTGTAGCCGATATCTGTGTACGTAGTAGGGCCGCCATACAGGAGACGCGTACTCCAAAATAGGGAGAACGAGCGCCTTATAAAGTGCAACTATAGCTTCAATACTAGTGAAATCCCTGGAGTGACGCTTCACAAATCCAAACGCACGCAACGCTCCGTTTGCTAATGAGTCAATGTGTCCCGAAAAAACCCAACCGCCGGTAGGGTCGGGCCAAGTCGGTCATAGTGGTCGATCTGCGAAGCGCCGCATGGGACATAATCACAATAGATCGGCTGGAGGGAACGATGGAACGTTACCACCAAGCATTTGGATGCATTCAGGCCTAAATGGTTGAAAGCACACCATGATTCTAAGCCAACAATGGCCAAGCGCCTAACCATCGGACGGAGACTCAACGTGGGCCAGCAATTTAAGGTCATCGGCGATAATAATAATAATAATAATAATAATAATAAAAAAGAGGCGATTTACCTGCTACTTGAGACGTCCTTTGGACTCGGAGAAAGCTATGCCATTCATATCATGTCAGAGTTGCAGTTAGTAGTGTTAGTCTAATCAACGCGCGCTCCTCGGAAGCATTTAATTTCGGAATTCGGTGAGTAGATTTGATTAATAACTTTTCCAGTAGCGTTTACCTAATTTGAGAACTTCTGTCGAACGTACAGAACTTCGAATTATCTTGAAGGTTTCAAAACCGCGGGAAATTCGCCTTGGAAAATGTTCTTTTGAATCCGCTCGCACAGGGAATGAAATAGTTGCACACAACACTCACTTAGCTTTCGAAAATAATTGTATTGATGGTAGTTCATGTGAAAACTAGCGTCCAAATCGTTCTTGATATAATTCCTCTTGTGCTTTTACGGTCTCTTTCCGATCTCTATGGAAAGAGGGAAGAGGTCCATATACGAAAATCCAGGAATAATTTGTAAGAAGCAGAAGCTTCATATAGGAACTCGAAACAAAACTCTTTTTCGTTGTGATTTGTCGCGTATCCAATGGATTCGACATGGGGTTGAGATAGAGACATTATTGGCGTCGTTCTCATCTTGCATTTCTGTATTTCTAGCGCTTTCGCTGCTCTGGGTCTCTTCAGGAAACATCCTCTATATATTTGTTGTGGATTTGTCGCTTTTTTCGTTCTTCGTTGTTGGGGTTGAGGGGGAGAAAACCACGGCGACTCGTTCTCCTGTTTTTTATTGTTGGCCTGCCAAGCACTTTCGCCCATTCGGGCATCATTAGGGCTTCGTAGCACCATTACAAGGTATCCACGGCCCTCCCACCCTTGTAATGGTGCTACGAAGCCCTAATGATGCCCGAATGGGCGAAAGTGCTTGGCAGGCCAACAATAAAAAACAGGAGAACGAGTCGCCGTGGTTTTCTCCCCCTCAACCCCAACAACGAAGAAAAAAAAATCCTCTATATATAAAGAATGGAGAAGAGGTCGCCTCGTTTTTCTCCCCCTCAACCTACAAAAAAAAAAAAAAAAAAGTATATATAAATATTTTTTTTGTCCCAAAAGCGGACGTGTTTTAGAAAATTCCCAATTCATGACAATCACAGCCTTGTGAAGCTATTACAGGACGTATAATTTTTAAAAAACTTTTATTTAGAAGATTTTTTCCTGAAGAGGCCCAGAAAGCGCTAGAAATACAGAAATGCAAGATGAAATAACGTCGCCAATAATGTCTTTACCTCAACCCGATGTCGAAAAATCTTTTTTGAATGAGTAGGTAACTTGAGTTACTGAGATGAAATGAATAAAACTATACTTACTATAGAATGGAAATAGTTGATCACCCCATTTCTATGCCACGCGTTGTTTGGAATTTGATAACTGATTTTCATGTATTTTTCAGCGCTGATTGCAAAAATGCAATCCATTTTTTTCTATCACGTAAGGTTTTCTCACAAAAAAAGAAATTACTTTTTGGTACAATAACAAAATTTTAGCAATTTTTCAAATTTTTACTTAAGTTAAAGGATTTTATTTTATGTACAATACATGTATTAAACTACATATATCTAGTACACTTACATTTCTCTTTAAGCTCATAAGTCCTTATAGTATCACCAAAATTGGGTTCTCTCATCAGTTTTCTAATGTCTGGTCCGACAAAGACTCCTTCCTTTAGTTTTGCCTCGGATAAACCAGAAAAACTCACTAGAGTACGGAACTATGTATTAAAATATCGAAAAAAGCTAAAAATAGACAAGCAGTTTGTGGAATAACTGTACGTGATGGAATTTTTTCACTATTTTCTCCGAAATTGACGTTGAAAATACTATAAAAATCACTTATTCAATTTTAAACAATTTTTATGTCGCAGACCTGTGTTATTGGCGACGTTCTCATCTTGCATTTCTGTATTTCTAGCGCTTTCGCTGCTCTGGGCCTCTTCAGGAAACATCTTCTATATAAAAGTTTTTTTCTTTTTTCTTTTTTTCTTTTTTTTTTTAAATTATAGGTCCTGTAATAGCTCCACAAGGCTGGGATTGTTATGAATTGTGAATTTTCTAAAGTGGACTTGTTTTAGAAAAGCATACTCGACTATCAAAGAGTTTTCATGTCACGATTTTCTGAAAATCATTTTTCGACGTATCAATTTTTAGCCTTCGATATTCAAATAACTTATTAATCAATTTTATTCCTCGTATGCGTCTATTACGTATATCAAGGAAGGGCATTCGTTTCCTGTTTCGTCTCCGAAAAATTAATGCGGTTGCGGTCAGATCTTCACTTCAGCGGTCAGCAGGACGTGAAGCGCGGAAGCGTTGAAGTGTCAAGAGGCTGATGTGAACGCTTTCACCGAATATCATGCTGATAAGATCTTGGCGCTATGTGTGAAAAAAAACCGTAGATTCGTTTAACAATTTCATTTGGTGCCAATTTCTATCAAGGAGTAGATCAATGCGATTTTGGTATATTATTCAATAATAAACCGTTAAAATCGTCCATGAAAAAAATGTCTAACCTACTCAAAACTTGATGTTTTACGTTTCAAGGCATTTCCAATAAAATGAGGCATTTCTGAATATCCGATTAAAATTAAAAAATTACGCAGTCAACACTTTTCTGACGAAACTACAAGAACTAAAGTCTTGATATTTTGACTTGAAATCAATTTTGGCCTGACAATGGCTCAATTCTTTAACCAATTCGCTAGGAGAAAATTCATAATATTGTCCGACGTTTTCGAGAAAAAGGCGTATTTGGAATCGATTCCTATAGATTTTTTGACGCTGAATCGAATGAGACCATTTTGGGGTCGATAGCTTTATTGGCTAGTTATCGCATCTTTTCTGTTGAATTTGGGAGATTTTCAGAAATTTGGCATGAGGGTATAACTCGAGAGTTCTTGAAATTATAAAAATCGCTCTATACTCGTTGGTATGGTCGTCAAACACTCTCTTCAATTGCTCCGTTAGGCGCAAAATTTAGAATTTGAAAATTAATAAAAATAAAAATGATTAAAATTACAATCGTTACTACGGAAGTTTCCCCCATATATAGTTACCAATTTGTTTTTCGGTGAGAAAATTCATAAATGTTCGGAATAGAAAAAATGGATAGTCTTCTTAAATCATTATTGAAGCGTACGAGTAATAAACCAATGTTTAACTATTTATTCATACGAAGGACGCTTTTGTGAGTCAACAACAGCGTTTCCTACTGACCGTTTTTCAAAATCGACCACCCCGCTGCTTTAAGTACGCTGAACAGTAATTTTATCGCCCATCTTGAAATCAGTAATGGCCGAAAGCAGTTATATTTTCCTCCCATAACTGTAAAATGACAGCGTAATTTTTTACTACCTACTGACTTTCATAAACGCCGATCGTGATGCTCGTAGTTTAGGCCCGTTAATCGCGTTGTAAAAAGGCCATTGAACCTGCGGATAAAAACGGATGAAAGACTGGTGTTAAGTATCAGTAAGCGTTTTTTGAAAATCCTCCACAAGATGTGATTATACTCGAAAAAAAAGTTTTTGAGTAATAAAATTTGTAATTTTGTTCTGTTGCAGGTAAAATCCAATTTTCCGGTGTCACATTGAAGTCTCATCAGGTATTTATGGTTAATTTAAAGCCTTATTTCGCTTTATAAAGTTGCCTTTAGCCGTTTTCCAATTTGTTACTTTTACCCATCGATTAGGGACAATAATGGTAGAAAATGAACTGGTTTATATAGACGGCGGTAACAGGCCGAAAATCCTAGGTGAGCGCTCATCGATTTCAATGGGATCATCCTTAGATGAAAAATTATTTTATACTATTCTTCGAAAATAATAATTCTGTAAGGTACTATTATCACTTTCTCCAAATGCGGATCATCGAACGATTTTACTGATTCCCAAAAGGATGTTTTAATTGCGTCGTTTTGCCACCCCAAAGACAACAATGTGTTATATAATTCACCCTGAAAAACAATACTTCGCCAGAATTCAAGTTTGCGTAAGCAATTCGAGCCCAACTATCGAGAGGATGGCTTCAAGTCGTAAAACTTTCACATCGGAGGACGTGGGAAGATCAGGAAAATCAACTGGATTCCCTCCCATATTAACAAAAAGGCTCAACCATTGGAACAGGCACGAGCGAAAGCCGGAAATTACAAAACGCCTTCCCACAATCGGAGTGAATTGCAAAGAATTTTTACAAAAAGTTCGAAAAAGGAATTTGGACGTTTTTTGAAAAAAGAGGATGTTAGGAAATGTGCCAATTTTTTTGAACGAAACGTGGAAAAACGTGTGGACGAATTAACAGCGGAAAAATATCATACGGAATCGACACGATGAGTTGAAAACGTCAAGTATTGGTCCAAATTGACATGCAGATCTCTTGTCACAAACGGCTCGTTCGATGATCGCATATTTTATTTTTAATTTTTTTTTTAATTATTTTTAGTGATTTCAGCTACTAGACTAAAAAAAAGACATTGATGATCTCAACAATAAGGAGTACAACACTCTTAGCAAAACTTACCATATTATTAGTGTGTCCAATTTTCCGTATTTAAAAAAACCTTCTATTTTTCATTTGCATTCGGATTTTCCTTATTTTTCGAGGTTTTAACACTTTACCATTTCGACAATACAACTGTCACACTTTGACTTTTCCTTCATCGCACGCTTGCCAACTTTCGCCCACCTATCGCCGTTTGATTGTTCTTTGTGGCGTGCCTAATTTAATTACGCATTATTCCAACTTGATTGTCCAAGAGGCCATTGTGTCAAGCGTCATTTCACTTTCACACACGACACGGCGGCTCCTGGTGAGAACCGGTTCGTAATGTACGTGACAAGTGAGGTTACGGTTGAGAAATTCGATACGTGACTAGGTCCTGCCATTTTCGAAGGAACGACCTAATGAAACTATCGTTCAATAATTTGGTAGCAGGCGATGAATAAAATATTCGCATATGTTTAGATTTAGTTGGATTTGATTTCAAGAGAGCTCTAATCACAAAGGCAGTGAATTGATAAGATAAATTCATATAGTTTATATAAATGATAAATAAAAGGTTCTAAGAAACCCTGATGATGCCTGAATGGGTGAAAAACGGCATGGAGTTTTTAAAACAGGATGATGAGCTCTCGTTAAATTCATGAGCTAGATTCAATTCGGGGGTGTAAATCTGTACTCAAATTCTTTTGGTCAATCAATAAAATCTCGTAAATTACGAGTATGTGAAATTCGTATTCCCACTATTAGTATCATTATTATAATATCAAATTTATTGGATTAATTAATCAAACTATAAAAATAATTATAAATAGTTGGCAACACTGATATACTCTTCATCCTTCATTGTTTGAACTTTGGAATGCGCTCGTTTTCCACCATTTCTAATGGACGTTCTCTGTATTTCCTGTACAGTTTTGTTACAATTTTTCATCTTATGAATCCTGATACCAAATTGAAGCTATTTCGACACATGAAATCGTCAACACAATCAAAAGCTTCGATTGCTAGTGGGTATAAATCATAAATTTTCAGAAATCTCATATTTTTTTCAAGATTGCAACACGATCGCCGATTCCCCTAAGTAAACTATTGAGCTCCACATTCATGCAAAAATTATAATTGAACTTATTTATTATTTTTTATACCTAGAAAAGTCTATTTCTCATTCTAGAGAGTTTTTCCTTGATTCGACATAACTAGATAACATGGGCTTTTCTAGATCACTGGATTGTATTGATCCTCTAGGTAAGATAGCCTGCAAACGAACAGTCCTGCTCCTAAATATCTATACTTGATAACGCAGTTGGAACCTGACGAATCTCCGTCGTCACGTTATCGCCCCTGCTGTCATATCACGACTGAGTTTTTCCAATCAGGAAACGTTGTATTTTCCGGGCACGCTCCTTACCAGATTGGAACGTGATGCTCATGATGTAAACAAGCTATTAGCGTTGTATCCTATGAAGTCGCGATTTATCCACGCCCGTGAACTTTCATTAACTCGTGTAGCTGAAAGATTTCAACTAATGTAATCGGAGAAGGCGTGGATATTGCATAAAAATCGTATCAAAGTGCGATGAACTTCAGCAAAATTAGTAGACTGTTTTATTTTGACCAAGTATCATTACTTTATTTCTACATCATCAATTTGGTCATAATCATTTAATTTATTATCGAGTTTTTAACCTATGGTTTCACAAAAATTGAATTGATATACGAATAGATGTACCTAAAGATAATCTAGTTGAAAAACAGTAAAATATATTTATTACTATTGCAAATGGTTCGACTATTGGGAAATTTATCGAAGATTAAACTCTTATTTTTTTTCTATAGATATCATATGGAAAAAGGTTTGGAGCTATGACGGGAAATTATGAAAAACGAGCATCTCCAAACGACTTGTAGATTAGCAACTTTCGCGTACGTTCCTTTAATCGAATTCGTGTCACTTTTTGTGCGGAACAGCTCCTTTGTAGCGGTTCCAATTAGCTGTTTCAATTACATTTATTGAAGAATATTAATAATGATGGATAATTTGTGAAAAATTTTGCACTTTAAATTGGTAAAGAGTGTCTCAAGCTCATAATCACGCTTATTCATTTATTGGAAGGTTATAATAAATACCAATAATAGTTGAACTGAAATCCTTCATTCTGCAGGTAACGTTTCTGTAATTTCATTAGTGGATTAGGCTCCTCCTGTAATCCCTTTCAAACTTTTCCATAAAGATGAAAAATGGTAAATTATTTATCGAAACTTTATAGACTTGTTTCATGTATTTATTCATTTTTACTTACCTCGAGAAACAATCTCGTACTAACCCTCGTCCAACGGGTCCATTTGTGTTCCATCTGCTCTTATCTTGCGCGGCCGATAATTGCTTCGCTTTTCCCGTTAATTAAACAACCCTCACGAAATCCGTAGAGCGGAAGGAAAGCAAACACATGTCTGAGAGAAGTCTGGCCGGAGCAACATGTGTTTTATTGTCTGAAAAGGGACTCCGGCCCGAAAAGGGGCTCCAGAAGGTCCGTGGGCATTGTGCTTCCATGGGAAGGAGTAGGTACCGTTATGATGCCTCTTTTCATACCTTTTCCTCGTCCCAACCTCGACAACAGGATCTGCCCGATCCGAGGGCCGCAGTACAATTATTTTGTCTCTATTTTGACGAGGAATTTTTTTCGAGGGGAAAAAATTGATCTAATCGATTGCCAATGTTGATGTTACGCGGTAAATAATGAATAATTAAAAATACCTAGCTTTTTCTGTCTCTCAATTGGATTTTTTTCGGTTTTTATAATTTCATTTTACAGTCATTCATGCGTTTAAAAATGAATCGAAATCGAAACAATTTTCTGTGAAATCTAGACCATGAAAGCCGGTTTTCCTATTTATTCGCATCATTTTGTATATCTCGATATATTTTGACTATCTCAATATAATTATATTATTTTATATCATTATTTATTATATCACATTATTCTGCGTATCTTGAATTTCGTATTATTATTATTATTATTATTTTATATATTTATATTATTTTATATAATTATATTTATATATATAAATGTTTATATTATTTATATTATATTATTTTATAATTTATTATTATTATTTATAATCATTATTTATTGTTATTTGAGTATTTATTATTTTATTTTTATTTTTTATTTTTTATTTTTATATATTATTTTCAACGCTTTTTCACAATAGAAATAAATCTACTCCAGTTCGAATATCTTCTGATAGCACAGTTGGAAATCCTAGCTGATCCCCGTTCCGATATTCATCCGGATAAAAAGGAAACGGATCCCTTGGGGTCCATTCATCTCAGACACTGCCTACCTTCTGTTGTATTCATATAACTTTTTTGAACAATAAACCGCTCCATTCCCAAGGTGGACGATCGAGTTTCGACAACCTCTACAGAGATACTACGAAAAAGGCTGCTGTGCCAAAAAGGGCGAAAGTGCTCGGCTCCATAAAAATAATGAATTGAAAAGAATACTTTAAACCTTCCAGTAATTAAAGCAAACAATAAACCATGGGTTATAAAGGTAGTGACACGATTCAACGAGTGGGCCTATTTACTGCATTGCCGCTTTCGATGGCGAACAAATTTAATTACAGCGTGGAACCGTTCAAAAATAACGAATACATTTGAAACTCGCTTATTTTCAAAAATAAAGGCTAAAAAAATTCACCCTTTTTCGTGCCGAAAATAGGGAAAAGTGGTAAATTTATCAATAATCACCCTGGACCTATACAAATCGGTACAAAAATTCCATTTTGATACCTATCCTCAACACATGTACCATTCCCGATAACACGCGGTACTTTCGAATTTATCCCATCTCGGTCCTGTTTCTCCAGTTTCGGCGATATCGCGGAAGTCGCGTCACGCCTACGAATCCCGCTAGCCACCGTCGCGCCTCAGTCGCGTGAAAGGGGCGTCCTCGGCCGCACTCGGTGGGGGAGGGGGCTGGAGGGGCGCGGCTTAGAGGTGGAACTGGCCCGCGTTCAGTGAGTGGCAGGCGCTTCAAAGCCTCACATCTCTATTAAATTCCTTGCACGTTGCGTCGCGATTCCGCCGGTTCCTGTGCTTGTGTGTGCGTCAATTCGGCCGAATTCGAATCCGCGCAGTGATTTCCACACTTTGTGTCGTGCTGTGACGATTTTCGCCAACTCGTCGGACAATTTATGGATTAACGCTGGTTGCATGTCGACAGATCTGCGAAAATTGGTAAGTATTCAGAATAAATATTTTCTCTTTTTCTTCTCGAAATTTTGCGCCTATATTAATTTATTTGAAAAAGGCTGTATATTTTTATGACAGTATGTATACTATAATAAATTACTATTGCGATATGAAAACCATTTGGTGGGGAAATTTAAACAATTGTTGCCTACCTTGGTAAATTGTATTGTACATTTATTCCTCCAAGGACCTATTATTATTGAAAATAATTAGTCCTTAAGAAGTTGGCTTTCTCCTCCTTATACTTTCATTAATTACGTGATAATTTTCAATAATTAGAAATTATAAGAAAGGCAGGACAACTACATTGTACTCTAGTGTCTGTTTCAAAGTTCATCAACTGTTAAACAAACAATAACATACAGAAAAGGAACAAAACGATAAACTAGCTCGAGGATTGAAGCTTATCCTCATCATAGGTGTAATTTAATAATATGGTTCATTTCGAGATCACTCGTGTCTCATTTTTCCCAGGAAAAATACATGAATAATTGTTCTTCTCGATTTAGAAGCCCTTCAGGCTGGAAAGTATATTTAAAATAGTTCGAAAATGGTGTACCCTTTGTCAAATGAACTGAAAAAAAAAATTATTCGCAACTGTTTCCAATAATAAAAACCTTTAAATTTATCATTATTAATTTTGCAACGAATCTGTGAAACCACCGTTAAAAATATTTCATCTCAATTTTCTTTAGCATAGTACTACTTTGATTTTCGTCCTTGCCGATTCGATTTATTTCGAATAAATATTTTTAAAAGCGGAAAACCAATCAGACAAAAAACTGAGGATCCAATATGAAAAAAAATAAAAATAGAAAACAATGCATCTCTCTTTTAATAGGTACTGAATCATTAGTATATTTTCAAGTTTTATCCATACAAACTACATATTATTTTCCCCAAAATTAGAAATAATTTCCCTCGTTTTTTTCCCAATTTTTCAAATTCACCTTTTCCCCTCGCCTTGGGACCGGTTGTGAAGAAGAAAGTCATTATATAAGGTGACGGGAGGCGAAAGAGTCCACTATCTCAACCCTCTCCCATTTTGGCTTGCGTTACGTCAGGAAGCCAGAAACTGTTTCCTCAAGTGAAATCGCCGTCCGTTTCTCATCTCACGGATTGCGTTTTTTCGCTTATAATATTACACAGAGGGAAAACCTTAGCGATGATATCTTGAAGATCTGAGTAAAGGTGTTAAATGAGAGTGTTTCATTTTCGTATATTTATTCAGCTCGTTAAATGAGAAATCAGTTTAATTGAAATCAATGATTCATTAAACTGATAATATTTAATAGTATAATCACATTTCTGTATTCACAGTATATTCACATTTGTTGACATTATTTTCAATTTATATATTTTACTATAGCATGTTTACATTTAAATATGTTCGCTACATTTTTCAACCTCATATAAAATCGTCTTCGTAGTCTTCTCTTATTATTCGATAGACTTCTTTTCCGTTTCAAAAATGAATTTCTACTATTTCAATTTCCATGCCAAACGATGCGAAAAATAATATCAAATGATAGATATCCATAAATTTACACTCGCATATTTTCAGACTATTTCATTTTTCGGGATTGGAGGAAAATGGTTGAGAAACCCTATTCGTTTTGTTCCGCGATGAGCTCGAAAGACTCGTGGGAGCAGAGGTGATTTTTCGGAAAACCGTGGGAGGGACCGGGTGTTACTGAAACTTTGCAAGATGAGCTCGATCGGGCCACATCGATTTCCTCACCGTCACGCGGGAAGAAATTTCTCATTTTCACACCCCATGGAAGACTATCAAATGAAAAAAATCGCTTTCCCTCGTCCGCAAATTTTATTAAAAAAAAAATAGGATGAAAAATAAATAAAAAGTACAATAAATAATTCTAAAAGAACTAATTTTGATGAGCTATTGAGATTTGTTAAATATTATATATTATTCTACATTAAAAAACCATAGATTCCTATCGCATTTTTTGGAGAATTATTCCCCATAAATGCGACAGACAAAATAAAAACTGCAATAACTTCACAAAAAAAAAAAAAAAATAAATAAAATAAATACCTAAATAAATAATGAAAAAATAATAATAATAAGTAAATTGTGGTGTTTATATTTTTCCGATTGAAAATCATTCTTACCGTTTGTTTACCTGTCTTCGAGTTTACCCACTTTTCAAATTCGACGCGCTTCAATTCACTAGGGAAATAGGTCGCGATACACTTTCAGCGCGGAAGTTCATGTTCGCACTTGTCAGTATTTCAAGAACGCGATTCGTTCCGACTTGTCCAGGTAGCGATTTACCTGCTACTTGAGACGTCCTTTGCACTCGGAGAAAGCTAAGGCCATTCATATCATGTCAGAGTTGCAGTTAGTAGTGTTAGTCTAAACAACGCGCGCTTCTCGGAAGCATTTAATTTCGGAATTCGGTGAGTAGATTTGATTAATAATTTTTTCAGTAGCGTTTACCTAATTTGAGAACTTCTGTCGAACGTACAGAACTTCGAATTATTTTGAAGGTTTTAAAACCGCGGGAAATTCGCCTTGGAAAATGTTCTTTTGAATCCGCTCGTACAGGGAATGAAATAGTTGCAGACTTTTTCCTACTTCTTTCCCTCCTCCTCTTCGACCGCTACATCTTCGCCTTTTCTTCCTCCCTTTCTCTTTTCTTTTTCGCTCTCAAATTTTTTCCAGTCTGTTGATGCGATGGAAAAAGGAACTTTCCTTTTCCTGAATATGCGTTTTCCAGTAGTTCACCCATTTCATTGACTCTTTCGGCTGATCGTTGCATTTTCACCACAAATAAAATTTCTCGTTGGCGATTATTTCAATTAATTAATAATGACTAAGTTAATAGTCGAAAATCGAAAAAATATCAGTCAAAATATCGAGCTTGAAGATCTTAATTAATCTATTCCCATAATATCAGTTTAATTTATTCACGTTGAGAATTAATTTAATTGATAAATCTCCGTATGTCATAAATAAGTGATCTACGCGTCTATTTTGACATATATTCGATTTTCCCTTTTCTTTGCGCACCTATTTGAACAGATGTTTTTCATTTCAATAGCAAGTCTAAGATCACAATATTTTCGATAATTCGAGGTCTTCATGAGATGATCTTTTGTCACACTCATTTCTCACGGTCCTTTAAAAAAAAATTAGTTAATTCTTGCATCAAATTAGCGACCAATATTTTTTCTATTTGAAAATGTTTGTCTAGAACGCATAGTTGAGATGAAAAAAAATTCGAAAAATACTTTGCCTATTTTTCATCCCACTTCCCCTTCTCTCTATGATGTTTCCTCAATCGTTAATGTCGATGCCTACATAATAATACTTTTTACAATAAACAAATTTTTTATTTACATTTTTTTTACATTTTCTCCATTTTTTGCATATTTGGCAACCTTTGCTCAATTATAATGAAGAATTCGGAATCTGGTATAATGATAGAACGACGTTTTTTCACGAACCCGCAGAGGTTTCCTAAGGGCGGTCAGCTCGGATGACCTCATCGCTCTTCAAGCTCGAACCGCAGCCTTCACAACAGATCGCGAAGGCTTCGGGTTTTAATTTTTCGCTCACGAATCGTCCGTCTATCTTCCTTAGAATTCCCTTGCGTTTTTATGTTCTTGAAGATAAACAATAGCCTATTACTAAAGCCTTGGATATTTAAAAACGCAACCAACTCCATTCTGATGAAAAAACATCAAGTATTCGAGTTCAAATCGACGTAGATCAGTACTATTCCGCGTACGATCAAGTATTGTTTTTCGAATAGTTTTTTCTCAAATTTACGTCCCGTTTGGATATTATTTGGCTATATAGTGTCTTGCTGGTTAGGTAGGTTTATTAATTTCGACGAATTTCCGATGCTCTGGCTCGAAGATAGTTCTTTGGTTAGGCGAGAAGGCCTTGGGAGCCCGTGGGGCGTCCACAGAGCACGAAGGACTCGCTGGTCGGAGAACTCGGTGTCGAAACAGCCCCCAGACGTTGCCAAGGCCATGGAGGTCCAAGGGTTGCGGCACTTATGTGAGCTCTATGAGATTGGAAGGAGTCATCATGCTAACGAAACAGTCAATATTGCCCAAATGAGCGTAGTATTTTTGTAAATAATTTTTGCGAATAAGAAGCGAGAAGATTGAATAAACTTTATAATTCAGCCGGATAAGCTGTGTATATGATTCATTTTTCGATTTATTCATATCATATACTAGCTAAGAAAATAATGTATCACAATTATTCGAATGGTGCAAAATTTCGAGAAGGTCTCGCAACATGGAAATTCAGCCATCACTGATAATTTTTCTCATCTTTTCCAGACTCACGCGGAGTACATTCCTCGTGAAATGGGAACGCTTCGTGTCTGACCGATCATGCTGCTCGCAACCAGAACTTGCCCGACATTAATGGACAACACGTAGTCAAAACGTTTTGTTTCCTCAAAAAAAAAATTATTTGTCTTTTTTTTAACCAGAGTTTTTCTTCTGCACAATTTCTTTTATTTTTCAAAAAATAAATCAAAAATAATGCTTACCCGATGATTCGCTGGCGGTTATCTAAGTGCCACTAATTTTCCGTTCAGTAGGTGACAAATTTTATTCGGGAGTGCCGAACTGTGTTGAAACGCGAGACCGGAAAAATGTTTGAAATGTGGAATTCGGTCGGGTCCAAATTAGATTCGGACCAAGAATCGGAAACGCCTCATAATTCTCAGCAACCTCATACCTCATCTGGCTCCATCAAAGGTACGTCGAGTAAAGATAATAATAGAGGAATTTTGTACTTTTTAGGGAATGTGAGTACCATAAAGTGATTGAATTAAACCGATAAAAATATTTTCCTCAAATTCTAATATTAAGAAATCTTCAATTTTTCGTCGATTAATTTTCATGTGCTCCTCTGTGTTACAAGTTCGATTTTCATAATATTCGTGAGCGGAAATCGCGTTCGAAATCGCCTTATTTCTTTTCTAGCGACAATCTCCCATTTCTTCAGCTTATTCTGAAAAACTAAAACCTGTTCATTTCCGTTTCTCCCCCTCCCCAAAAAAAAAAAATCACTTCAAAAAATGTCAAACAATGTATTTTGATGGAACATAACGTTCTCAGTCGTTTTTTCATTAGAATGAATGGTTTTGCGTTGAAAAATTGATCGAAAATGCAGTTTTTACTCGTTTATTGCTATGTCAATTTCGGCTGATTTTTTGTTCGGATTCTGAACCGATTTACAATTTTGTTAATATCGGTTGCTGTTTATGCATGATATAAACCTCAGCCTTCTCAGTAATTCAACCTGATTAGGATAATATAACGCCGAGATGAAAAAAACCTGGTTAGGATATACAACACGAAAAAAATTAAACTAGATACCTATAGGTTTTAGCTCTAAAAAAGCATTAAAAAAAACGTGTATCATGAAAAATCAATTTTTCATTATTCTATCAGTGAAAAACTATCGAGATCACATTATTCCAAGGAAAAAACGACTGAGAACGTTATTTTTCATCGAAATACGTCGTTTGCCATTGTTTTGGGGTGATTTGGAGGGGGAGAGAAACCTCCTCAGAAACCTATTATCGCCGAAAAAAATTATTCAAAACGCTACTAAGCTCCGTGCCATATCGATTCACGTATTATCTTTCGACTCAACAAGCCCCTGTTTGAAAGTTCGTAGCACGTGTCGCAATAATTGGTCGATTCCTTTAGAAAAAAATCGCGTGACCGTTTTACACTACAGTTAACGTTCATTTCGCTGCTTCTCGCTCCGAAGCCTCCCTCGCCTGATGAATATCTCGCCCTGTGGGCGCGGCTCGGGTGTCAGTTCGCGCGCGCGAAAAAAAGTTGCGGAATCGACCTAGCCCGTTCGAAAGGGCAAATGTGTTAATCGCTCGTGGGACGATTTCTTCGGGAAGGTACACGAATTCCGTTTCGATTTCTATCGGTGGCAAGCTTATGAATGGATCCCTTTAAGTACTGTATATTCAAAATGAAAAGCTTGTGCTGTGGTAGCGTGTACTTCCATAGATGATAACCCTGTTCGACAATAAGATTTATTTATTTTTATTAAGGAATGAAACATGTATTATTTATAAGATGTATTTAGATTTTTGTTTACTATGTTTATAAAATAGGATAATAGCATTATTCATCTAATTTATCTCATACTGTGGAAGTATGTTGTGTGAGCCAATAGATGAAAAATCCAATGTCATCTACTTGCCATAAAGAACATTCTAGTACGTGAAACTCATTTTAAGACGAAAACTTTGAACGATTAAATCTCGAATGCACAGTGTGTTATCCAAAATTCGATAAATGATTATTTCTCACATTCGCTGTGAGAATATTTTAAGACTCAATTGAGTTTCAATCATTTTCCACGGAGATATGGCGATTTTTGTCACTTTTGGACCGCAGACAGACGGACACAGACATTTTTTCAGAAAGTGTTTCTGAGTACAGTACTGTGAAAATTTCTTCCAAACTCACTTTCGTTCCGGATTCGATTTTTCAGACGTTCACAATACTTCCATTCACTATGTAAACATGGAAGTAAAAACCGATGCGAGTTCCCCATTAAGCCAAATATATCCAGAAACGTCCGATATTTCCAAGTTCCGAATCTCCAATGTTCAACATCTCTACCGCCCAACTATAAAATTTCACAGAAAACGTTGGAAAGGTCCCTTGCATCTTGTCGATGGTAAAATTACTACGTCCGATTGTCTCCAAACGCCCAGTCGTATTTTATATTTTCCATACTTTGTTTTCCATGTTCGATTCATTTTTCTCTCTTTATTTTTCACCTTATTTTTTATATTCTTTTCCACCTTATTTTTGACGGTTGATATATCTCATGAAGCATTTGCAACCAGCTATGCTCAACCTTCGAAATTTCCAACATCAACAATGTCCTTGCTGGGTATCTGAAATTAAAAATGCTCCCTGCCCAAAACTAGACGTCTAAAGTGTACAATCCAACAGCCATTGGTAAATAGAAGTGGGCGATTTTCGGTCAACTGTTCGAATTTACTAGGAAAAACCGAACGAGCAGTTACACCATTGGGAGATGAACACTTAAATAAGAACAGTACTCTCTCTCCACAAACAAAACGCACCTTGGCCTAATATAAATCCGTTTACCAAGTAAACTTTAACTGAGCTATTCTAAATTTCGCTATTTCTAGGCCACTTTTTACCTCTTTTCTATTTTCAAATTCGCCAATCTATATAGGAAATGATTTCCTCTCTACAAACAAGATAAAAGCGCATCTTTGTCACATGTTTGGTGAAGGATTCGCATACAGCCTTGTTGCTAACTCGAGTCCATTCAATCAGACGGCGGACGCTATTGACGTTTAGACTGCAATAGCTCGACGAGGGCCGTCAGCTGACTCAATGGCGGAGACCTAACTGCGCCTATCGCATTCAATAGTGTGCACCGACGAGCATTAGCTACGGTCTGTGGCTTTGCCAACCTACGCGAATTTACCACGAGTGAACCTATTTCTTCAGCTAATTCCGAATTAGATCGTCCAGAAAAAAAAAAATCTTCCGCTTATACGAGAGGGGAAAATGAAAAATAGTATTATATTGCAAAAATAAAAAACCTTTGGATCGCTGCTAAAATTCCAACACCAAAGGCGGTGACAGTTTTGAATAATTTTCAACAATCCAGTTCCAACCGGCGATCGCTGATAACAAAAGTTGAATGAACGTTTTGCGTTGTTTTTTTTTTCTTTTAATTTTATTTTTAGTTGTAGTTAACTCAAAGTAGGTCATGTTTGCGCTCGAGATAATCGGAAAGAAGAGAGCTCGTTGATTAGAAACAAAGCGAGACGGGTTTTTAGAAAATAAAACGCGGCGAGCCTACCTAATTGAAAAGGACAAAAACTGCGATTGCAAAACTAATGGGAGAAAAACGCTAGCTTTTCATGGAGAGGGGATTTTTTCGAATGGGTTTTATCATTCTGTGGGAAAGGTTTATAAGGTATTAGTTCACATTTGATAGTATAGTAAATAATTAGGCTACAGACGGTATTAAGCGTGTTTATGAATTATCCAAGTAGTTTTAAGGTCATGATAATAATAATAATTTTTGATAGGAAATTTCGTTTAACGACTATGTATCCAACGGTACTATGATTTGACTCAGGTAAATGAATAAACTTAATTAAAATATTCTGGTGGGACTATACCTAAAACTATCATAAAATAGTTTTTTTTTTAATTATAATGACAATTTATTTGTTATAATACAGAGTAATTAATAAAAACGTGTTTTGGAAAGAATTCCCTTTTCTAGATTTAAAAAAAAATCTTTTTTTTTAGATTAAAAGAATTTTTTCAGATACAATTTTTTTTAGATTCAAAAAAATTTTAGATATAAATTTTTCTAGATTTAAAAAATTTTAGATATAAATTTCTTTTAGATTTAAAGAAAATTTTAGATATTAAATTTTTTAATATTTCAAAAAATTCAGTTAAAATTTTTTTTTAGATTCAACATTTCTTAAAATTTGTGGCACATTTGGAACCAAACTTCTGACGAAAATGAAGACACTGTTATGTTGTTAGTAGAGCGGAAATCATTTCCTATATAGATTGGCCGATTTGAGAAGAGAGGTAAAAAAAATTAGCTTTTGAACGATCTAGAAACAGCTGAAAGTGCTATTTAGCGTACCTCATTAGTTTATTAAAGATCATTTTTAATTAAAAAATAGCAATTTTTTAAAATTAAAAGTTACGATGTTTTCTCAGTAAATAAATTTTGGAAGATTTAAAAAAATTAATTGAAAACACTATTTTTTAAATCAAAAACAGTATTATTTTTTTATTTAAAAAAACAAACAAACAAAAAAAAAACAGGGTTTTAATTTGAAAAACAAGATTTTTTATTTAAAAAAACTCTTAATTAAAAAAGAAACCAACTTTTTGCAAAAAAAATATAACGTAAAAAATAATAACTTTCTTTTAATTTATAATATAACAATATTTTTTCAACTAAAAATACAATAAATTTTTTAACCTACGTAAAAAAAGGTTTTAAGAAATCTTAATTTAAGTAAACAATTTCAAATCATTTTCTCAATTATCCAAAATTACCAGCTAGGATTTTGGAGGAATCCGCTTGAACTCTCGATCTCTCTGCCATACTCTGTACAAGAGTGTCGCCGAATTCTTTCAGCCTTTCGGTTCAAAAACTATACAAACAAATATGGAGGGGGCTAAGCAAAGAGCCGAGATGTAAGAACAAAGTGAGAGATAGCCGGAGTTTTGAATTCAGCGAACAATGATATCATCAGTATTATACTATTCTGTGTACCTGAGGCAAGAAAACTATCGGTGAACAAAAGGCATTTTTCGATAAGATAAAATAGTTCCGCGAATGATGTCTATGGCATAATAATTGATAGATCTCAGCCTTACTGTTGGTTAACTAAGTTTGAAAGAAGAATAGTATGATTTGGAGTTTATATGGTTATACTCGGGGTTATATCCCAAAATTTTCGAGTACAGGGCTCGATAACTTCAACTGAAATCCGTCGACTCGTATGTTCATTTATACCGGGGAAAGGAAATTAAATTGTCCACATTTTCCCTGCGAAATATACCTATTTGTTTCTCAAGCTTTCACAAGTTATTTGCAAAAAATATTGATCGAATTTAATGAGAAAAAAACGGCATTGAATATCTTTAAATATTTTCCCCATCCGTTAAGGGCGAAAGAGATATAATTTTCTAATGTATTCTCACTATACTGTCGTCTGTCATCAAACCAATTTGGATTCCGTTCAAAGTCGGGCACTTCAAATTTTTGATAGCGAAAATTTTCGGTTTTTTTCTCGGCCGCCATTGGAGACAAAAATGTGAAATTTTCAACTAACTAGTGTCACATCGAAATAAAAAGTGTGATATTTTTTCAATTTTTTAAAAAAAGTTTAAAATGATAAAAAATCGGTTTCTGACATCGGGAAAAAATCTAATTTGACGGAGCATTTTGAGGATAAAACCTTTGAGTATAATTAGTTAATTGCTCGAGAGGTTTCATTTGAACCCCCCTGTGCATAAATAGCACGTCATTTTCAAAAATAATTTACTCACAGTCAGAGAAATTATTTTTCCGTAACGAAAAAGACGTTTTCGAGACGTTCGAAATTTGCAAGCCACGAAAGCGAATGGAAAAGTATATTGTTCTTTTCGACCGTTTTTGATAGCCCGTTTTACATGAAATCAAACGCCGAATCCGATTTTTGTTTCAAATAACATTAATGGAATCTATTTTACACGGAGGAATGTTTTTTCAATCGGATTTTTGAAGTTTCCACTTTCGTGGGCTAAAACTCGAATATTATATGAGTAACCGAATCGACCCTAATAACAAATTATCGAAATCTATCTCGTAAAAACTCGCCAGATCAGTTCAAATAGAAAAAAACCGTTGCGTCAAAAGCTACAGCGAATCTGCATTTTGAAAAGCAAGTTTGGTGGCGATAAATAGCCTTCGATTTCCGGCGAATACGGGTTATTTCGAGCGAAGTTAATGAACTTGGTTTCAATAGGTGACTTCGGATGACACAAGTGATCATTATCGGCAAAACCGGGAAAGCCCTCGGGGCTAAGTTCTCCGACATCTGGCTGGTCAAAGACCCTTGAGTTGAAAGCAGCCGTCTCAACAGGAGACAGTTTTCGCAAGTGCTAGGTGAATTATCATACTTCCACTTAACGTAGAGTTGAACGTACTTCGAAGTGATTTAATTGTTGTAATTACTTTTAACTGTTTAAATCATCATTTATTTATTGATTTTTTTATTGCATTGTAACACACGTTATGTCCGACAGGCGAAAGGAAGGGCAAAATTGTTACGGTTAGCTTATTATTTACGTAAACCTCCAGTAATAAAATAAATCTTTGAACCGTCTTGAAATTATACCAGTGATATAAAAAAGTATAAATCGAATTAAACAAAACTGGAGTAACTCGGATGTACGCGGATAAATTTAGGAATGGGAAATATTTTAAAGATCGGTGACTTCTGAAATGAAATCAAAGGATTGTAAATCATACGCTTACTTCATTACAAGGATTCAACATTTAATTTGCAGCTTATTCTCCATTTTGCAGCAACTTGTCCTCCATTTTGTTAACAACTTGCCCTCCATTTTGTGAGCAAATTGCCCTCCATTTTGTCATAAACTTGCCCTCCATTTTGTGAGCAAATTGTCCTCCATTTTGTGAACAACTTGTTCTCCATTTTGTGAGCAAATTGTCCTCCATTTTATGAACAACTTGTTCTCCAATTTATCAGCCACTTGTCCTCCATTTTACGAGCTAATGGTCCTCCTTTTTGTAAGCAAATTGTCCTCCATCTTGTTATCAAACTTGTCCTCTGTGGAAACACCCACCCTTTCTCCTTGAGAAATGACAAAGGATTGATTCAAATTCGCTACCGCTTCCTTCTCGATAGGTTCGGTTGATACGCACAGCACACAGCGCCATCTCCTTGCTAGTTCAGCCTGTTGGTATCCATTAGCTTCTTGGGCTTGGCCAAGTTCGCAATTATTTTTGTGAAGGGTCTTTCCCCGAGGAAGTTTCATTTAATGCTTGAATTATTAACGTTTGGTTGTTCACTCGGTTACCTCGTCTGCGGTTAGGTCAACCGACAACTGACTAAGGTGGTCAGTTGCATCTCCCCCATCCTCCATCTTGTGAGCAAGTTGTCCTCCATTTTGAGAGCAACTTGTCCTCCATTTTATGGCAACTCGCAGGCAAAATTACAATTAAAATATTGCGGTCTCGAAATTAACATTTTCTTAATGCTTCTTCTTTTTGAGGTAGCTATGAATCTAGTTCTGAAATTGGAAAATTGTCTCAGAGCGAAGTCAGTCAGGTTGAGAAATTTAATAGTGCACTATTGGTTTATAGTCATACATAGATTCGTGTTGAAATAGTATCGAAAATATATGTACAGAATATTATTATATACGTTGATATAATTTATGTATAGAAAAGGAGACGTCAAGTAAATAGAAGGGATATTGTTTTAGTCCCTCAAAACCACATCTAAACTATTGTCAATTTTAATTTAAAAATATTTATGTTTGTGAAAGGATGGAGTTTATGGTAAAACCAACGGGTAATTGGATTTATAAAAAGCTTAATTCACTACTATATGACAATGAATGATATTGGCTAATTTAGCTTTTCGCTGTGGATCTTGGCCAGAATTCTGGAAAGATTTGAAGTCTTTTGACAACTGCAAAGCTTGAAAAAGCACGGTTTTCGATACCCGATGAGATTTTAACGGAAAATAGTTTGACCTCTTGAGTATTAATTTTGCGACCTGTAGAAGAATTCTGACTTGGGGCGAAGTTTAGGCAATTTTTTCGATTTCCATCCGCTTCGGAGAGTCAGATCTATTTGAGCCCTAGCTTTAAACTCGTTGGCCGACTTTGAACAAAATCTCCGTCATACGTTTCACATACGTAGGCTAGTAGCATACAATAGGTCGTTAAACTCTGGATCAAGGTGACCTGATAGGACGAACAGCGGGCGAATCATGCATTTATTATTCGCATAAGGTCAATATCAAGTGTGAACATGATGATGGCAAATGGGCAGTTTTTCCCACGACAAGGGGGCAAGGTGAAGGGCAAGTCCTCCCTATTTTGAAACGGAATGTCACCCTGGCACCGAAGTCGCATTAGCTTGCGAAGCAAGTTAATCTTGAAAGACTAATGAGACGTTATTTGCAAAGGGACAAGTCGGTATGTCCCGAATTATACCTAGACTTTCACCAACGGTCGCCGCCCTTTCAAAAGTTTTGTCTTCGAGAAATGTTCAGTTCTGATTTGGAACGGATTTTGAGCGTATTTTGGACGAATTCTAGGCGAGCTGATGACGGCCGATTTTTATAGAGGGATCACACACCATACTTCCGAGATTGAACGCGTTTTTTTCCTTTTTACCCGTGCGTTTTCTAGTTTTGTGTTCACTGGTCGAGGAAAAGGTCCATTTTCTTACAAGACGACTCAAAATTTCATTTGAGGAAAACCCACATTTTATTTGGTTGAATTTGAACTAAGCCAGGTATAGAATGGAATAAATTATAGTCAACAAAAACCAACGTTGGTGCTCAAGATCAGTGCAATGACTTCGATATAATTAATCGTAGAAATGGCCACTCCTTTACTCGATTAGCTTTAATTACAATTATTAACATAATTGATGAATTATGGGATTGGTAAGGGCGAGGAACGTTTTATTTTTACTGTCGATAAAAATTTTCATTCAATAACGCACTTCTATTTTCGGCCTTGTCGTTGTCTATTAAATAATTCAACTCACGATTCTTACACAATCGGGGAAAGTTCGGTAAAAAGTGCTCCGTTTCAAATCTTTCGCCCAACAAAACCTCGAATAACCTTGTTCGATTCTGTCCCAACGTTCGTGCCGCAATTTTGATTTCTCGTATTTTTTTCCCGTCGGTCGCAATCTTTCTCAAACCGGAGGTACTAAAAGCCGCTTTTGCGCTGAGTTTCGTCCGTTTGTTCGGCCGAGGGAAGGGGAAGGAGACGGAGTTCGCCAAACTTTCTCCCATTGCATCACAAGGGAACCGGAGGAGGTGCCTGGCGAAACTTGCGTAACTTTCTCGGTTCCTAAGGCCGACCTGTCCGCCAGGCTGTATGTGTACCCCCACGTGTAGCCCCTCACCCTCAGAACACTCATTCAGCATTTCTCAGTATTTTCCCCAGCCCTGGAGAATATTTAACTTTTGTACCGAAGAGGTCATATGTCGAAAAATAATTTGATCGAATTTTTAGTGCGAGAAAATCTCGTCGAACAAGAAGGCGAAGTCGGGAAGTACAGGAGCGTCTTGCCGTAGTACAAGGCGCAACCAGCGCTAGTTATTGGTTTTCACGTATCACGATGTCAACGTTGCTAAGCCTAGTGGGAAAGGTCTCAGAAGATTATTGGGCGAGGGTTATATGGTCATGTCTCAAGCCCTCAGCACTTCCTAGCCGTTGAGATGTAGACACAAATCAGAAAAAAAGGAAGATTCCGAGAAAAAAAAATCTAACCTTGATTTGGTTCTGATTTAATAACGTGCTTCATATAGAAAAAAAAATTTATTCTCCGGTTGTAAAAGTTGTCATTCTCCTCCTCAATTTTATATCAATCAAGAGAAGCTAGATGGAAAAAATTAACCCTCGCCCCAAGATTCGAACTCAAACATTATAAAAACCGTCGCTGACTGAGAAGAAAACTCATGAACTCAATTCGACTCGTGCTGAACTAAGTGTTCTCATTCGAAATTATACTCGCTACCGTGAAAATCTCATCTCTTCGATTTCGAAGACGCCAGTATCTTGGCAAAAATTAAAAACGGCCGCCGACTGGAAAATTAGAATAGCTCGCGCGAGTTGAAAATAATTTTACGGTAGCCGCTCCGCGAACTGTTAGCTCAGTTTCGGCCCTGCATTAGCTGCAACCACGGAACTACATAAACAAAAAAAGTCACCTAAAATTGTTTCAAACTTTGTTAAATATTTATTTTGAATTTTTTCATTTTCCAATGCTTCACATAGACAACCTATGAAGCTGAGGGTGGTTGAGTTCGACGACCCCAACAATGCGCACTATGCCATAGGTAGATTATTTACTCTGCAAAGTTCCTCTATTGATCGCACACTCCCCTACGCTATGAGTATTTCGAATAGGCATTTTGAAATTTGCATTTTTCCCAGTTGGCATATCTAGTTCAGCAATAGAACAACGTATAGCGAACTAGTTTGCGGTCGAAGCCGTTGCTTTCAGAGGGGAAAACGACAAGCGAGGGCTAATTGAAAACAGCGAGTTCTTAGAATTTCTTCACCACCAATAACGCTCGGATTCTCGTAAATGTCTCGATCGAGGAAGATATTTTCAATTTATTACGTGAAAATACTTGCTGAAGAGGAGACAGTTGAATAGAGACTTGGTATATTTTGAATAAATTATAAAGTACATAATAAGTTGCGATGGAAACTACCCTCTCATAGATCGAAATGAATGGTTAATTGAAGCGAAGGAGAAGAAATTTGAATTGAAACTTCGATAGGGCTGAAATTAATCTAGACGACGGAAATTTTATTAAAAGTTTTGAACTTTGTGTGTAAATGTGATGTAATTGTGATCCTCCTGAAAGTCGAGTTCTGAACAGAGGTTGATTTTTGAGTGCATCATTATAGGTACAAATGAAAAGTGACTGATCTACGAGTCGCTTTGGATCCGATACTTGGCTCGTCGTAACGATTTGGTCGATATTTTCTTTCGTGACTAATAATAATTATACTACTGATGATAATTATAGTAATAATACAATTGGTTAATTATTTGTCACATAAATGAAAGGTAGTTTTTATGATAGATGGCTTTCTAGATAAGTGAATCACCCGATTGAAAAAGATCGACTATTTTTGAAGAATGTTTTTATCGATATTCTTCGCATTGTTTTCCCACCAACAGTTGGGTCGCCATCTTGGAAAAAGTTGGCCAACATTCGTAAGAGCTGAGACAATATTTATACGCGGGAACGGAGAGGAAAAAATGAGCCGGCATCGGGAAAGAGGTTTTGTCGGGTGGAAAAGCGTTCGCCCGGTTTGTCGTAAGCGGAAAACCGAGATGGAAAATCCAGTCTCGGAAAGACGACTGTGGACTTCGGCGCCAGTCTCTGCAATCAATAGAGTGCACACGATGCATCTCTTTACAACGTCATAATAACGGAGATAGTCGGCTTTTGAATTCTACAGTGGAGACGATAGTAAATCTTCGAAATTTTCAATCCCATTTGCATCGAGGTTTTCCACATTGTGACTGATCTAGTCGATTTGGACTGTATATCGATTTTTTCAAAAGTTTGGCCAAAACGAGCGTCACATTTTTTGTCTTGGAATTGTTTAAAAATGTTATGGAATATTGTTTAGAACTGTCTGGAATATTGAACTAGAAATTATGCTACGGAATGTTGTCTAGAACTGTGTCAAATTATTCATTGGACTCATCACTATTCATTTGTGACCGATCTAACGTCGATTTGGTCAGATACGTAATATTTCGGGTCTAACGATGTCAGTAGTTTTCAATTTATTTGTCCAATACTGCTGCTTGAAAATTCTTCTGTATATATTTAATTAATTTTTTTTCTGTTCCAGGTAAGAATTGTTCTCTCGTGAATTAACGTCAGTTTAACGTCGAAGCCCATTGATTTCCTATCGATGTTGAGTGAGTTCGTATCACCAAAATGTCAATATTAACGTATCATTAGCATGAAATAGTTTAACAAAATTTTGTTTTAAAAATTCAGGAGAATGATTTACTCAAATATTGGCGAAAATTACTAAAAATTAGTAAGAATTTTTTTTAAATAAATAAAAACTTAAGTCAAGTAGAGGCATATGGTGTTGTAAATTTTGCACAGTCATAAAACCAATTTCATAAAAACATTTAGATGTTCTCAAGAGACTGACTATTTGAAAAACTCGAGGCAACTATAGTTACAAGCATTGCTGTAAATTCGACAGTTCGTAAAAATGACAAAACTGACGCTTAGGTCCAATTGTCTCTCCTAATTAGCGCACATGTGCTTCGAGCCGATTTCCTTCGGATTTTTCTGACAATATTCCGCTGGCGACTGCTTTTGGCAGTTTTCGCAATTCTTCCTCCGGCCGAACAAAGCAAAAACCGTCAGGCTCCGGTCGTGTAAACAAAACCGATGACACTCGCGTTGCAAACAAAAGCAAAGATCTCGCTGAAGGAATTGTTGGGACACTTTTATTGCGGTCTTTTTATTGGCAGGGAAGCTCTTCCTTTTCGCGGGAGCCGAAGGGCGTCGTACTCGACGGCTGTTTTTGTCCTGGAAGTTCCGTAGGCGAACGTCAAAATAGGATTTATTAGCTTGTGCGGATTGGGTGAACTATGGAGGACGGGTGCCATGCATCATCTGGGAAGAACTTCCCGTCTTCTGAACCTGCTTCCCTTTTGGGTCTTTCTTTTTCTCTATTTAGCTCTTTTTTGTGTTTTCTTCGGACGAAATCGACGACCCCGAAAATCGTTGCGAATTTCGCTGCTCCGACAAAAAACTATATATAGAGCTCTTGGAGCATTTTTTTGAAGTTTTAAGTCTTTGGTTTTTTCAGTTTATACTTTTTTTTAGCGTTTTCAGTGAATAATTTTCCTTTTTTAGAGCTGTAAGAGTTTTCATTGTTTTGAGAGCGTATTGGTTTATGAAGTATTTTTATTTTCTCGTTTAAGGGTTTCCCCTTTTATTTCGGGGGGATTTTTTTCTGACCACTTTCATTCTCTAAAAAAAGTCGAGCGAAAATAACGAGAAACAATAATAGTCGCTTAGTTGGGCTCGCCTTAAAAAAACAACAAGTATCAGTCCAAATCGACGCTAGATCAATCGCTTTCTCAGCATATTTTTCACGAGACCCCTACCACAAAAAATGTCAGCTTTTTTTAAAAACAAAATTGTTCGATCTTACCAAAAAATTTACGCTCTTTAATTAATTTTCTTCCATCGAAGGGAACCTCTTTGCTATCGTTTTATTCAGATAATTTCAAATTCCCGCCCATTACTTCGCCGATAAATTTTCACGTGCCGCCTCGACGCATCATTACGTTCTATTTAAGGGTCTAGACAGTGAATTCACATTCCTGGACTAATCACTTTAAGAGCTTCCTCGTGTTGCTAATGACCTCATGATTCATTCACCTGTCGTCGACGATGTACTTTTACTTGAACGCGCTAAAAAGATTGTTAACGTCCTTCGCACAACAGAGAATCCATCTTGCTAATTATTTGAAGCTTAGTCAAATTAGAAAGGATAGGAAACTACTTAAAATTGTGTTTCCATTCGTAGTTTGCTATTCAATGGGAAATAATTATTTCAAAGAGTCAATTGGAGGAACATTAGTTCTTGAAAACAATTAGAAAAACAGAGGGTGATTTTTATGCCACTGAAAAAACTGTCATAGCACTTGAAAAATTATAAGGTACAGAAATTCCAGCCACAAACGCGTCCAAAGTGGTTGAGTTTGTCATTAATGCGTCTTTTGTAGGCCGGTGTCTCATAAGATGAGAAACAAAATCGGCCCGAAACGCGAACCCTGGGGAACACCTATCGTTAAAGGAACTACGCGTATTTACTGTCCTCAATTAAATAATTAGTTCCTAGATATGGGGAAAAATGCTATTGTCTTCTTTCGCTTGGGAAAAAACACATCAAGTATCCGTCTAAATCGACGTGTAGATCAGTCACTGCTTGAGCACAATGTGAAAGCTCGACGACGCACGTTTTGAAAATAGTTCTCAAAAAGTATTTCAATTTTTGCAAATTTTATAACATTATCATCATTGCATTTCCCTTTACATTGCTTGATGTTACATTTCTTTATCCATTTCTCTCCACTATCATTCAATAGTCTCTAATCAGTTTGAAATTCCTCCTCCTCAGCTCGTTAATTCTTCTTGGAACGCGGTGACGTTTCATTTCTCCGGTTTCAGCTTGCAGTCGCTGCTGAACTTTCAAAGCAGTCAACGACCTTAGTTTTATAGTAATTCCTGTTGCACTTGGAGCGATAAGGCGGCAATAAAACGGGAGTTCGTTCGAACATCTTTCCAACTTCAGCTTCCATATTATTGCTTTTCATTCACCGATATTCCTTTTGTTCGACCGTGGGAACAAATCGCGTCGCGAGTTGTAGTATAGAATTTCGAGTATTTTCGTTTTGATGGCAGTCGTTTTCAAAGTAGTCGCCGTATTTAATTTAAATCTCCATTGTTGATGAAGAAAAAATATAATGGAAAAACTGGAAAAATATTTTTGAATGGGTAGAAAGTATGGGACCAATTCGACGCTCAGATCAGTAAAATATATTTTGATTGTAAATTGTTTCTGTTTACAAGCATTTCTGTTTACTTTTCGGTTCGGGAGTGAACGATCGAACCCCGGCTTGTGTTTCAATCCCCGAAATCCGATTGCTGGAAATGATTGTACGTCTCGCAGTTTTCTCGAACCTCCCGTCCAGAACGGAAACGTGGTACGACAATGTTTTACGGCCGTATCGCGGTTCCTATTCGACTCGGACGTAATTCTATAGAAACTGGGACAACACTTGTTCGGAATGCGAAATGAGGTTGAATGCGTTTTTCTTTTACGTGGCACAAGGAAGCCGATCTGAATAGTTGAGCAGGTAGTTTCCATGTACTTTGCCCTGTAAGTAGGGGCGATTTCGAATTAAAATTATTTCCCCCGCAATTGCAAACCAATTTTCTAATTATTTCGTGTTTGGTATTTTTCAATTCCCGCGTATGCCTAAAAGCTCAAAATTCTTGTAGTTTTCTTCTAACCACTCTTTGACGTCCGTATACCACCTGCCTCGTGTGTCTAGAGTTACTAAATGTCCTGGGGAGAGAAAAAGCCTATCTATTTCTAGTTGGGCCCGGTCCGAGATAGAGTTACGGATTTAACTGTCCCAATTCGCCTGCACCGAAATAGGGGGCGTTTGAGAGGAAAAGCGAAATGGGTCGCCACCAAGACAACCCTGGTGCCAGGGAGTCTAGCGCTCGAATGTTGAGCTTGAGTGAAAATGAAATACGAGAGGTGCATGTCGAAAATCGGTTTGCGATACAACTGCGACAAAAAAACATCTCGATGACCAAAGCAGACGGGGAAAGAAAAAACATCGAGTATTAGTCCAAAACGACGTTAGATCAGTCACAATTCAGTAATAAGCTCCTCTATTTTTTTTTTTTTTTTCTCTATGAAACTTGATCAAACGTCATCTTATTTTTCAAAAACATTGAACATGAAACCTGTTGAATACATCGCTCAAACTGTAAAGTTGCAAAAATTGTACACATTTTTAAACTACGATTACAAAATCTTTAAAGAACCGAATGGGAGGAAAAAGTCAATATCAAAACATATCGACATTTAGATGACTGGTATTTTTAACTTCAGCTCGAATCTACGTCTGTTTTATTTCAAATAATAATTCCCTTGAGTATTTCAAAATCGAATCTTGAACTTATGTTGAACTTGCACTTGACATTCTTCTGAGTGGAAAATAAATTGCACCTAGCTCATATGAATGAGCTCGAAAGTTGGCAAAGGCACCGGTTTACCGCGGAAATCGCGTTGCATTTTGCTCGTAAAGTAAATAATCTAATCTTTTATTTGTTTTCAAATCGCTTCTCTTCCACCGGTTAATTCGCCGTGTAGCGATTTCTAAACGGCGGGACCGTCGCAATAATTTTTCCGCGTTTCGTTACTCGATGAATCATTTGTTGCGTCGGGATTGTTTTTGTTTTTGCGCGGCTATCGAATTTTTCAGCAAAACTGCATTTGAAAACGTGCGTAAAGTTTTATAAATTAATTTAATTTTTTTTTTATGAGACTACAATCTTGATTAATTAGTCTGTGAAAAGTTTAAGATGGAAATGTCAATGATAATATTTAACTAATTTATAGGAATGAAATCATGTCCAAAACCGATGTCATAGCTCTTGGAACGTCTTGAAGCCCAAAGGGACGAGATATCGCTTAGTTTTTAATTATTTTCAACGAAATATCATGCGAGATATTCATGAAACGGAACCTGAAGAAAAGAAGATTGAACTTAGTAAACGGGGAAAAATCTAGATCGATGACCAAATCGATGCGAAGATCAGTCCAAATCGACGCGTAGATCAGTCACTTTTTCGTCCCTATTAAAATAAGTTGAAAGCCTTTTGCCGCGTTGAAACTTTGTCACAATTCTACGGCTCGTTTTCGGCTACTTTTGATCACCTAGTTAATTCTAAGAAATGATCGTTCCTTCTAAATTATCATTCGACGATTATTAGTATTTAAGAACGTTTTCAAATATTTATTCCAAGAAGTAAAGATATGATATTATGACAGCCTAATTGCCGTTTTTGTGTGTAAGTCTGTTGTTTTATCTAAAGAAAATTAAGAAGATTCCATCAGGCTCTTGGCGTTTAAATCTACGAAAGGTTCAACTGAAATTCACTCGAGGTCAGATTTTGAAATCGATACTATTATTCTCAGACTGTGTCTGTTCGTCATTAAATAACTCCGTCGACTCGCAATGGAACATGTTCTCATCCCGATGCAACTATCAAGTGCATGAATAAACATTATCAACGCCTCCGAGCGAGATAACTGTCGTTACGTTAACGGTTGACGGTAAAAGAGGAAGGAAACAGATAGAAAAGATTATCCTCTTCACCGGATAATGACTACCGCTACTAGCCTGTTCGGAAGACCGTGAAACATCCGCAAGACGCTACAAGTAATCTAACTGCGCATGCGTTAAGGCGAAGCGGAACTGACTAGAGATACGATTTTATATGGCACACCATCGGGGAAAAGAGCTCATTACATCACATATTTGGTGTCTTCCTCTTCGCGAAACGAGGACTTGCTGGGAAATTGTGAGAAAATAGAAGTTTTTTTTTTAACAGATAATGGAGTCTTCAAAAGAGGGTTTTGTGACTTGAGTTCAACCCGTAAAATCTTAATTTCGCCTTTTGTGGAACAATGGCGAAACGTAGGATTTAACGAAGCTACCAAAACGTCCACGTTTAAGTTTTCAAAAACATGAAGTGCACGAAAACTCTCCAGTGACTGATCTACTTATCGATTTGGACTCACGAGGTTTTTTCTCTCCAGAAAACGAGCATATCTTCATATCCCAAACAGTGTATACTCCTACCATGAATACCACCAATATTAGGTTAATGTTTCTCAAAATAATAGAGAGTATGCATATTAGGACAAAATTCGTGACATACCCAATAGTAATATTGTTATATTATATTATTATTGTTGTATATAGTTATATATATATTATTATAAATTATTATTATTATAAATAATTTATATTATTATAAATTATATACATTATTATTATATTGTATATTATTATATATTGTTGTATATTTACTCATTTTGGCTGTCGCCATTTTGGCAGAAACCATTTATTTACTAATTAACTAAATAAGCTAACGAATTTAAATAATTTCTCGTGCAGAGTCGAATTAAAAAAATCCAGAAGCAAGGGAATATCTAGTTACGCTAGAAATTGTGTAACAAACGGATGAAAATAGAGAGAAATCCTTCGTATCGAATAGAAATTTCGTGCTGTTCGCAAAAATGGCCTCCGGTCATTCGATGAGGCGACGAATGGAAAATAGGTCACCATGGAAACAATGTCCTATTAACTATTGTTGTAGACTATTGGGTCTTCAGCGACAAAAGGTTCATTCATGTGTCTTGAATCGTCGGATTATTAAGTTTGCGGGTGTCGGTTAGTTCATACGTCGCTTTTGTGAGAGCGGCGTCCGTTTTGAAATAACCATCCATTTAAAAAGTTGGTTCGCAACGAGTGAACATTGTGGAAATAGTCATTTTATGGAGTAAGAGGAGGAATTTTATCGGGGAAGGAAACGAAGGACTTTGAGAGGGATTAACTGTCCAAATCGACGCGTAGATCGGTCACTATTTCGTTCGATCATTGACGGGTCGAACCTTTGTCACTAAATGCGGCTCATTTTTATAAATTTCGAGAAAAACCTCTATAATTACATGGGTATTCGAACGTTTTTTTTTTAATCTATTTCATCCCTCAACTATTTAATATGGTACTTTCTCCTCACATTTTTTTTTTCAAATTCCATTGAGCATGAATGTTGAAAAATCGCGTCGAAAGAATTTCAAATGTGGATTTTGATGGACGGTGGACTCTTATTGCATTATGGGACTATCAAATGTGTGATCTCATGATTTTCGTGACGAAATTGTAGGAGCGCGGCCGTGACGGCTTCGTGGTTCACGGCATCGGATTGCGTGGCATTCTCACTCTCGCTCTTGTCTCTTGGAGATGGTTTTTTTCGTCATAGGAGGCCCTAGAGTTCAGATATTAAAAAGCCGAATTTTGATGGAAGCTTCAGAAGCTAAATTACCATAAACAGTGCAATTGTAAAATTATTTTAAAAAAAAGGAAAAATGTATGTATGTGTGTATGTGGAAAAATTCAAGATTTAACGCATTGCGGGAAATCGCGTTACAAAATAAATTAAGTTCGAACTAATTGTAAAATCTGAATGAATATTGTATGAATATATAAGACAAGGTGCTTTTCATGTTTATGAAATTTATTTTGACGAAATTTATCTCTCCAATTCATCGGAAGAGGCGGAATTTTAACGGTCCCTGGTAGGTGCTCGTCGATCAAACGAAATTGAGGACTTGGTAATTTTCATAATCAAAGTTAGTCTTCCTCGGAAAGTCACGTTCTTCCGAGGGTCGGCGAAGCATCTGACTGAAAAAACGGAGGGAAATCAATGGACGGGAGGAGGGCATAGTCCCGTTAAAATGAAGTGGGAGAGCCTAGGGAACGCTTGCGGGTGTTGAGATGACGCGATACGGCCCGTTGGCCGCTTCGTGTTTTAAAGGTCGAAACACATTGACGAAGTTGACACTCTTGGAATAGGAATAGGGCTCAGAGGTAATAACAAATTATCACGTTGTTATTTTTCTTTTTTCTTCTTTTTTTAAGCAAAATGGCTCCACGGAGGTTTTAGTTCAAATAGATGTCTTGCTCTGAAGATTTATTTTTCCAAATGTCCAAAGCATCGTTATCAATACCTAGGCTCTTGAAGGGAATTTTCCAAAAATGAAGCGAAATTAATAGGGAATTAGTCTTACAAGGGCTCCTCCAAAAGCTGATTGCCATTGTATAAAAAAATGCATATCGTATCAAGTATGGAAGTGACTGATCTAAGTGTCGATTTGGACTATTCAGTACCTGACCAGAACGAGCGCTCATTTTCTGCCGAACTTGAAGATTTAAAAAATAATATTGTCACAAGTTCACTTTCTAGTAGCTTTGAAATTGGTTTTCCACTCATCTCCATCGTTAACTCCTCAGAAATTATATTCAAAAGTAGCCATATGATGAAGAAATCGTCAAATCGTCTATCTATCATTTTACGAAGAAGTGACCGACCTATTGTTGATTTGGACTTGGTGTTTTCACACTCAGAAATATTTATTTCTCTTGTTAAATCCCTCGGTTTTTTTTTTTTTTTTTTTTTTTTTTTTTTTTTTTTTTTTTTTTTTTTTTTTTTTTTTTTTTTTTTTTAAGAAATGTAACTACGTTTCTTTTTAGAGTTTAGAGTTTCCTTTAGAGTCCTACGTTTCCTAGTTAGAGGCTTTGAAAAAAAAATTTTTTTTCTCCTCACAATTAAACCGATTATGAGGCTATTTAGTTTAGAGAAACGTCGTTTGCATTTTTCTTCATTTTTCCATTGGCTGTCGAGTACTTGGCCTCTTTGGTCTCGCCAGAGCTTTGCTGACTTATAATTTTATTCGAGCAACAATTTTCAAACCGTCTTTCAGACCATTATTCGTACATTTTTATAGTTTCTTTTTATTCAACTTCGAAATTCGGTACGAACCGACGTTCGTGTGAATCTGGCTGAGAACTGAAGCCTGTCCACCAACACAAAGCGTGAGGACGCCTAGGGCAACAAGGGCCGACCGTTCGGTGAGAAAAACCATGCTAGAGCGCAATTATTACAAAAGGAAAGAAGCCTGCGATTTATTTTAATCCGATTCATGTCGTAAGACGGAAAAAATACGATAATATGCTGGTGTGGGATCAGATCGAGTTATACTATCTGATAATGTAATTGAAACAAATATTGCATATGGAAACAGAAATTATTCCTTCCTCGTGGAAAATAAGGTTCGTAGTTCTGGGAAAATAATAATAATCTAATGAGCGGAGTATATGCGAATAGAGTTCAACGAGGTGGAAATAGTTCTGTAGCAAGCGTGGAAAAATCATCTCGTCAGAAAATCGTCTGTCACAATCGCGACATCTGATCTGCGGCCGATTTGGATCAAATTGTTTTTTCTTTAGATCCGACCAAAACGAGCATCTGTTTCTCATAATTTTCCCTCCTTTAAGGATTTAGAATAGGCCAATATTTTTCGATAGTTTAGTTATTTTAAACGTGTTACTCTTATTGAAGGTTATTTTTCTGTACGAATGTAGAGCATGGGAATAATTTGTGACAAGATTAGTGAACTTATTAGCCACCTTATTATAATTATCACGGTCTGTGACTATAGTCTATTTTGCGAGCTAGTATTATCTCGACGGAGGAACGCTTTTTTAATAAAATACATAATAATCAAATCGATATCGTGATATTATGATTTATTTATTATTATTATTTTTTTTTTAAAGTATTTACTGATGATAGAGCTTCCCTTTTTTTCAAAAATTTTGCGGAAGCTGTAATTATTCCGACATCTCGATATCGTACGATAGAAACGATTTACATTGATATTTTCTTGCTGTGGGAATGCGAAAAAAAATGTTTTCAAACAGGCCTAAACCTCGTTAGCTATTCCCTTGCCAACTTGATCAGACGACGTGGAAGTGCTGGGTTCAACGAACTATTGTTTTCTCTCTCGTAAATTCTCCCTCGAAGAATAGTATTGCCCTACTTTCGGCTTTGTGATCGTCATTTTGTCCACCTAATTAACATCTCGTTCGGACAGTTGTCCTTCCTATACCCTTCGCTAGTTAACCGTTTGCTCCTGACTTTGTCGCATCGGAATTCTAAGCGGATACGAACTCTCTGATAAAATAGTGCGAGTATCGAAACGTTATGTTGTTAAATTCGGACGATTTCGATTCGCAAAAACGTGCCAAGGCTTGTGGTTTTCTGCGTAGTGGTCGTTCCTCATTCATGGATTTCGTACGAACATGGATCCAATGTAACGGCGTCTCTTCAGGTATTATAAAAATGTCGTACCAGTCAACCGTGAAGCCAATTAACTGAATATCTCCCTAAAATAATCTGCGAGCCGATTATTGTAACTTTGAACAAAAACTGTGTTGAAAAACTCGTCAAAAAATTTTTTAGTTTGTTCGATATGAAAAATTGACCCATCCGCGCTCGATTTGGATTGCTAACTCTTCGAAACCGGACCAAAACGAGCTATCGTTTTTTATCATTCTTGCCCGAATTTGGAGGATATTCATAACTATTCAGCGATGACTATGCTTTTCAATTATAGCGACGTATTCTCATCGATATCGTTAGTTTTTCTATTTCTTTCACCCACGAGGCCCAATTATTAGAGAGCGCTTTTACAAATCACAGAAATGAGTATTTGGGCTAGCAGTAGATATTTGTTGAAGGGAAATTGTGGGGCGAATGAGCTAGAAATGCGAATGCTAGACGAAAGGGAGTGAGAATAATTTTTCTCAAACCTAACAACACGAGTGCATTGCTGGTTTGTGAATGCTACGTTTGTCACGAATAATTCGTTCATTATATATTTCTAAATATTATACGTTACTTCACTACGTTATTATACATTATTAGGTGTTATACGTTATTAATTAATATATTATTAAATTATATTAAATGAAATATAATATTTCTTTGTTTTCAAAATATATATTATTTGCTCAATTTTAGAAATTCGAGATACTAATTTATCATCATGGTTTCGTATATCTGGTTTTTACCTCTGCAAAAATAGAACCTGAACACAACATTGTCATGGCCACCCTTGAGAAGTAGCGGAAGTGTCGTAAAAAAAGGTTTTTTTTTCAAAACAACTACCCTACTGAATACATTTCGAACTGAATAGTCTCGCTTGCGTCTCGGGTTTTCCGACGTTTTGACCCAGATACATAGTCGAGGAGAGTTTTTTCCACCCGCTTGACTGCGCTTCGACGTCAGGCTTTTATACCCGGAAAAGAGTGTCGCAAGGCTGTCTAGACATTCTTCGTTCATTAACAAACCCTCGCGGATTTGAATTCGAATTTCGACGTACCAAAACTTGCACATGACCTTGTCCTAGAATAATCTTGCAGATACGACGAGCCATGTTTGCTGAACGTGTGAAGAATCGCGTTAAAGGTTAACGCAATAGCGCTGTACGAACCTTTTATTGGTAGCAGAGTGACTATAGGTAGTACACCTCTTGTATACATTTATTGCACCAGTTCCCATTTATTGCAATGTCGTTACCGTAAAATAATGCAAGAAATAAAGGAAACAAGGAGAAAATGTAATGGAAAATTTGTCAAATAGCGTTGACTTTCATCAAAAATAATAATCAAACGAGCCGAGCGTTTGTGACTAACAATAACGACAATGATCTTAATCTTAGTGACTGATCCACGCGTCGATTTGGACTGATATTATTTCTCCTCTCAGAAAATTTTTTTTTCTCTCATCATAAAATTACGAGTGCCGATTATTTCCACGCTCGCGTTCCATTTCCCTCAGACGGGTGGTTTTGATTTCGCTAAATTTCACCCTTTATCCGCAGCCGGTTCAGCGCTTTCATTTCATGGTCGCCCGCTGTAATCAGCCTTCTATTCCGCCTTGTTAAATTTTAGTTTTCCTCTGAAACTTGTTTGTAGAACCTAACGATAACCGCCTCATTACCTTCGCATCCCTTGGCAACCGATTTTCATTTACTTTCCCCGGTTAGATTTAACCAGTGCGCAAACATGCAATTCCGCAAGTCTGAGCGAATCGGTAGAGAAAGGTTCTACGGTAATTGCTGCGTTTGATGTTGTCGAAAGGGATTAGTTCTCATTACGGGTAAAACGAGTAGAAAGATCGCGGAAGTATGGAATTTCATTGAACGCAGCAATTACCACGTGTGCGCTTGTTTTTCTTGGATGGCAAAATAAACTCTCGGATTATTTTTCTTCATAAGCTCTTACCAGGATCTTTTCAACCATAAGGAAATTCGAATGGCTCGGAAAATCCGATTCGAGGGCGGGAAAAATTAGTTCCTTCTTGTTTCATCAGTCTTACCTTCAAGTTGTATGATTTACACTAAAAATACAACCGTCCCCCAGTCGGTTACCTGTACTGTTAATAAAAATAGCCTCGTGAGCGCTGAAGTGGGTCACAAGACAGCACCAAGGCGCATGCGCAACGGGCGCTTTCCTGGCAGGTTCATTGACACACTGACTCTCCTACTACAGTTAACTCAAGCCCGCTAGGTGAACCTGTTTTTAATTTCGCGGCAATTATAGTTTAGACGAGGGCAAAAATAGTTTCCGTTCAAAATTTCCCTTGAGCTCAGGGAAAAAATGGGAAGGTAGTGAACATGAATTAGAGCAGCTCTTTTAGATCATAAAATTAGACGAATTACACAGAAGCTCGTTACATCTCCTTGAAATTGATTTTAAACAAGAATATTTGTGACTGCAGATCATTGACTGATCTAGGCTTCGATTTGGTCTCATGCTTGATGTTTTTCTCGTTAGTGAAAAAATCGACTCTGGAGAAGATTATTGATAACCTTAGTGAGGTGATCTTTTCGCAAATAATTCTCGCGTCGATGAATTTCCGCTCGCTTCTTTTGTTCCAATTTTTCAACGGCTATCATAACTTGCGCCGTCTCAAATTTCGCAGGATTGTCGGAGCCAATTTAGTCCCACTGCCTCGGACAGCTGTCCAAAGGTGTTCGCTGCCAATTTAGCCGGTCTGTCTGCGAACGGACGTTTCCTAGAAGCACTTCCTGAACATGAGGTGGTCATGCGGTGGACGGCCAGCGGCCGTAGCGAGCTTTCACCAGGGTTGCCCTGATCTTCGAGAGTAGGAAGTGGCTTTCTTGACAAGTGACGTAGAATGCCTGGCAGACATTGAACGCATCTGCCCCTTTCGCTAAACCGGCCGACCGCTTGCGTATTAATAAAATAGAGGAATGAATTTTCAACGAGCCATGGGGTCAATACGGTTTAAAAATTACAAAAAAAAAAACTCGGTTTTGTTGAGAAAAAAGTGTATTGACTAAGTTGGATAGAGTCCGGAATGAGTCTTTCCTTATACATCTTCAATTCTACCATAGTTGGAAAATGATTTTTAAGCAGGTATTTTGCAAAAGTGTGCTATTTATTGGATGATAATGAAAATGGTCGATTATTACGAGAAATAGTGGTATACTTTTCCGAAGTATATGGCATCAGGGTAAAAATCTCGAGTTTTCGGAGCTATAAAAATCGTTCTATACTCGTTGGAATGCTCATTGAACTCTCTTCATAGTAAGGCGAAAAATTTAGCTTCTAATTTGAAAATTAAGAAAAATAAAAATGATTAAAACTGCAATAGTTGCTACGGAGTTTTCCCTATGGTACCAATCTGTTTTTCGGCAGGAACTTTCACAAATCTCTATTATTGATGTGAAGGAATAATAAACCACTGTACACATTGGCAGCGGTTTAGATAACGTTTTGCGTGGAAATCATCTCGCCCATTTACACGTTAGCTTGGTATTTGCAATTGTGTCATAACGAGGCAAGACTGGAGATCCTAACATTGTCTCAATTCTAATAATAGTTCATTTTTAAATCCGTTGTTGCGATTGTATGAATAGAGCTTGTCTAATCCTCACCTTGTACGAAATCCACTGCAATATTTGATCTCACTTTGGAAGCATTGTATATCACTCCGTCAGAGGGTTCTGATGTGATAATTTTTATTAATTGTGAAGATCATTGATTAATAGATGGTTCTTGAATTTCACCATTTTCGAGAGTAAATAAGTAGTAGAAGAGTAAATACTAACTATAATTGTAAGACGACGAACGTATATCATTTCTACGTCTTCTATAGAAGTTAATTCTTCTACAAGAATGTTCACCCTAAAACGCGTGCAAATTACCTATTTATGAAAAGAATTTAATTTTCTCCATTATAACCATTAGCTATAGAACTTTGTAGCGACACGCTATTGAATACGGTTCCACATCTGGTGAATCTTCCGCGGAACAGGTTGACGTAATGGCCGACCGCATGAGACGTTCGCCAGATGTAAATCCAAAAAAGGGTAGTCGTTCTCTCGCAAATGGTTGCCGTAACCCTCTGCGGAAAGGAATATGCGGGTACCTCAGTGAAAGTCAAAGTCGTATTCTGCAGCAGAATTGAAATATAGGTCAACCTCTTCGACGTATCTGCTCTCACAGACTCCTCCGGAGGGTGCATGATTATTCAAATCGATTCACGGCGCTGGGCGTCCCGAAGGAAATCGTACAATTGTTTTTGACACGACTTGCCTTCGAACAATTTCATCCGAGCGACATCCTAAGCCGAACGCAGTTACCACATACAAGAATATCCGTTGCGGAATGTAATTGTTTCCTCGAAAATGTTCAGCGTTGTTATTTTATAGAGAATGAAAAAAGGCGAAGATGAAAAATATCGAAAATTTACTATAATGATTACGAAATAAATAAAAATGCAACGAATTGAGTTATTCGTCAAGGAATATTTTTATTGAGTGCATTCAGGTCGAAAATAATTTTCAAAGTTGCCGTTTCCTCGTGTTGAACTCGAATCGTGTTAAAAAACGACGATCGCTTCACTGTAAATTGGAACGCGCCTAAGGAATAATTTAGTTACCCAAATTAAACCGTCTTGTGCTGCAATTCTATGAATTATATTTTTGTTATCAGCTTTATCAATTTATTTTCTTTTTTGTTCCAGGTAAGAGTCTCCTATGCATCTATATAAAACAGCTATAAAGACCTAGGGTTGAGTAAGTTGTAGCATCTAGATTTTAAAATTATTTGGCCCTTTGAAATACATTATTCATGCAGCGAATTGAATAAACTGCCGACCTGTCGCTGAAGGTAAACGTTACGTCAACGGTTAACTGACAAGAGATGGGAAAAAACATTTGTCCAAATCGACGCGTAGATCAGTCACCCTTGAAGAAGGTTTTTCAATGAGTTGAATCTTCAATACGTTTTCATGATCTGACGAGTTGTTTTTCATTACAATTCACTATACTAATTCGTTCAGAAAAAATATTGCGAAAATATTTCCAAGTGTTTAGCAAAATTTCGAGGTTTTAGTCGCGATTTTTGAAAAATTGTGAGCTCTCGTTTCCTGCAATTTCCATATTTTCGTACTTTGAACCATGTTTAGCGAAATAGGAACTGTTTTTGATCGATTCGTCGGTTAAGGTTGAATCCGATATCGACTGTTGCTAGATTGCGTTAAATATTAGACTTTCGGCGTTTAAATATTGGACTTTTACTACTAATCAAAAATATTTTTCAAATATTTTCAAATATTTTCAAATTAAGGACTTATTTTTCTGACGAACAACCAAATTATTAAAAAACTATGGATTATAAGTTGTCACGATCTTTAGTAGTTACGATTGTGGAATAAAGATGATAAACTATCGAGAGCAGAGGTGAAAAAACATCGGTCCAAATCGACGCGTGGATCAGTTACTGATAATGATATCTCATCACGAATCCATTGCTCATTAAAATATTATTTTCAGAATTTTACTACCGTTCATTATTATTTTTGAAGGTAATTTTTCAAGTACCTATTTTAATCTTCTTCGGATATTTGACACGACCAATTTTATATCAAGTTCCCCGTCGAATTTCATATTTCCCTCACATGTTTTAATTGGATGTTTCCATTTCGAATAATAAATTTCTACCTTTTTATTTTTATTTTATTTTTTCTTAGAGCGTAGCTCAGCTCAGGCTAAATTTCATCTATTCCCTTTAATGAAACGTGCGGTTGAAGTTATGAGCTCGCGTCTCATTTTGCGGTAATCTTGAAATTAGCTTCCGTCAACGCTTCAAGATTGATATGTTTTTGTAAAACTGCCAGCGCCAGGATTTCGCACGTGATTAGCTTGTAACTTTGCGGTTTTACACGTCTTTGGAACTGACATATCTATCGAGAAAATCTAGATCGAGCGTTGCAAGTGCTGTGGAAAGTAATTCGGAGAATAATTTTAGCCCTTCGGTTTTTCCTGGAATAATATTTAGTACTGATCTGGAAGCTGAAAAATTAAAAACTCTCCCATTTTTTATATCGTATACAGCCGTGCGAGTATTATTTTTCCAATTAGGTTTTCTGTTTGCGTCTTCATTGATTTCTATTATATTAGCTATACTCCATTCCAGGTGTCATATTATTATTCGCACACGACATGAGCACAATTTTTGCCTTTTTCAATTCGCATTTGCGTCTCGTCGATATGTTTTATACGATTGTCGCTCTTCAAATTATTCGCAATACAAGTAACCTCAGTCGGTTCATAGGTCAGTTGGGAGAAACGCGCATGAAAGAAGGTGGATAACGAATGAAACGTGACGTCAGTTAGGTGCCGAGGAGGGTTGAAATCCGTGGCCGTAAAAGGGCAGAACTTCATTTGGATTGTACCTGGCCAATAGGAGCTAAGGTTGACTCATCCGAGCTTAAGACTTTCTCGTATTCGTAGAAGATAAGCAAAGAAGAGAAAATTATACTGGAAGACAGACAAATTACGCGAGGCCTATAGTCGTTTTTCTTTGATTTCTATATTAAATTTTTTTTTGCCTGAGAGCTTTGTGGGGGTTGATTGTCATTGCATAATAGGCTTTGAATTTTTTCAAATTGTGTCAAGAAATATTCTCTTCGTTTACGTTATATAATGCCTAAATTTCAACAATGATAAATTATCAATGTTTTTGTTCGTATTAACGAAAGGCGGCTGAAAAGAACGACCTGTCCTTGTCACTAGTTCATACAAGAGGCCGATGAATGGGAAATGATCCTCGTGGGTTGGGCGAGTGCGTGGAACGAGGTTGTATTAATAGAACCGCCACTGTTTACGCGTCCGAATCGCCTCGTAAAGAAAATAGGCCACGAACTCATCGCTACTGGGTCATTCAACTACGAACAGCGTAATAGGGGCGATGCCCCTGGTTCGAATATTCGTGACGCGGAAGTTCAGTGTGTGAACCACGATCAAGCGCCATCGGCAAAACGTTCCAAGCCACATGGTCTATAAAGGAAATTTTACGAGTTCGCGGATGGTTATTTTTTTATTTTCATGGATGAATAATTTTCGAGGTAGAGATAATTGCAAAAAAGTGCGAAAAACAGGCCTTAGCCCAAACATATTCGCTCTGATTCGCTCGCATTTAATCAAATTTTCATACATTAGGTCTGATGGAAAATTTAACAGCTTTCAGATGGTAAAAAAATTGTCAGGCCCGATAATTTCGTAGCTACAGACAAAAATGTACAAAAAACGTTTTCTCGCGTTTTTTGTTACAAAACAGCGTGCAGCTAACTTTTCCGATCGGTTCTAAGGTGATTTTCCCCGTGTATAATAAAATTCTAAACAACTTACTTCTGTCATATTTCACGATTAGAACAGCCGTTTTTGAGTTACAGTTGTTAAAACTTCATTTTTACGCTCTCTCTCTCTAAAATAGAGACAAAATGTCATTTTTCCAAAAACCTATACTAGGCAATTTTGACAAATGAAGAACTATTCGATGCAGAATTCAATACTCTCTAAAAAAAAGGACTGTATAAAATGTTCTGTTGGATGCATCGTTTAGGAGTTGGTACCACAATACTGGAAAAAGGGGCAAAAATTAGCATGTTTTTGCGATCATCTCAAAACGCAAAATGAAATGTTCAATTCTTTCTAATATCGTATTTTTTCCAATAAAAAAAAAAACATAAAATATTTGCACCGTTTTCTCATTGTCCTCGGGAGATTTTTATAGTTCTTCATAAACTAGAGCCAAAAATCTCATCAAAAGTAATTTCAAACTATATTCATAAACTTGAATAGTCTTGGGAAATATTGAGGAACAACCTAAATTTAAGACTGTGTGAAAAATACTTGTATCAAAAATCATTTTCACGAGCAAGGAGTCAAAAGCGGCTACAATTGTGACGAAAAATAAAAAAAACGATGAAAAACGGTTGAGAAAAAAAATCAAGTGTCAGTCCAAATCGATAAGTAGATTGGTCGCATTTTAATATGGCAAGTTGTGACACGAGCTCTTTGAAAGCCCCTTGAAAGTGCCAATTTGGGCTTATGCTTGATCTATTATTTTCTCTAGCAGAATTAGAGAAACTTTAACATTGCTTTCCACCACTTGTAACAAATTGAAAGATATAAATACTAGTTAATTTAATCGAAGCCAAACTATTTTTTAAAATTGTATTGTATTCTCTATCGATTTTTATCTTCAATTGTTTAAAATCGGCTTGCTGATGGCGAGCGATAGTAATATTTAGTGAATTTTCAACTCTGAAACGGATCAAAACTCAAACCCCGGATAATCTGGCCTACTGAGCTAACAGGTGTGTTTTTTCCGTTCGCCCTAGATGAACTCCAATTCCGCCGTTGGAAGAGCAAACGCGCAGTTGAGTTGTTCCATTTGACGCGTGGGCGTTCAAGTTGGCTCGCCTCCGCTATTTTCGAACTGGAGTTTCCCATTGAATATGAATTGACTTGAGTAGCCCTAAATGAGTATGAATTGGTTTGAATTTTTGTTTTTACGAAGAACAATTCGAATTATTTTTTTGCGAACGGATTTAGCCAATTTCGAGGGTCCATTGAAGAAGATTCGAGAGAAAATATACCCGCAGCGCCCGTTCGGCGCCGTTATGCGAAAATAGATTCACGATGAACGGCCTGTCGGTGAAAACGGTGCATTTGAGCTCGAATGCACTTTGCCTGCAACAGCGCATCCCAAAGAGCTAAACGTGGACAACCGTCAAATAAACAAGGTTATTTTTCGATTTTATAGTGAATTCGCCCTAAGTGCGCTCATCAAATCTGCTATTTATCAACACGCTGAGAAAAAGTTTGAGATAAAAAAAAATCTTCTGATTGTTGTTTTAATTCGTTGCTCTATTTAATTTTTTTCAATTCGTACGGGTATCTAAAATGTTTTTTCTTCACATTTCCCGTGTCTAGATGTCAATGTAGCCGAAATTAGCCTATTATTCTGCTTCATTATTGGTTCAAGGATGCTTCTCCTCGTTTACGGTTCTGAGAAATGACAAAATCAATCCGATTCTTGAGCCACTTGAGCGGTCGTCCACGTGGAGTTCGACGCGTTGAGGCGAATCTGCTCGACCTAGACCTATATCATGTTCTACGCCTTTTACGCTTGGAAATTAAAATTTTTCGATCGAATTACAATGAATCGTATGAGTTCCAATTTTTCAAATACAATACGATTTCAAAAGATCTCCATCAACTCATTTCGAAAATTGACTGATTTACGTATCGATTCGGTCTGATATTTGATGTTTTTTCGCCTGCGTCTCTCATTTTTGTCATTTCCGAGCGCAAAAATCAGTATCAGATCTGCGCACATTTTTTCGTTCCCTAGAATTCTTATCGACTGCACAAAAATTATATTACCATTTTCCCTCCAGTTATTTTCTATAAATTTCTTAATCTAATATTTTTTCTCCTAATTTTTTCCTTATTTTATTAAACCGATAATTCAACCAAGTTTAACATAATGTTCGCTGACGTTTATAAAACCGTTTTTCGCCAGTTATTCCTAAAATTTTTTTAATATAATATTTTTTCTCCTAATTTTTTCCTATTTTATTAAACTGATAATTCAACCAAGTTTAACATAATGTTCGCTGACGTTTATAAGACCATTTTCCCTCCAGTTATTTTCTATAAATTTTATAATCTAATATTTTGACATGGATATGTCTTAGTTCTGGGGTCTTGCAAAATTTTTCGCGACACAAAAAAATGCAACGCGTTTTATTGAAAACTATAAGAGCTACATTTGTGAAATTTTCACCAAAAATCATTTTCGGGCTGACGATGGCTGAAGATGGCAGCGAGATCGCTACCTCAATTGTAAGGGTGTTTTTTAAGGGGTTTTAGGGGGAGAAAATTCAGGTTTTCCAATTCTTTCCCAACATAGCCGAGTTTAGTATCAATTGTAATTGATTTTTCAACGCTGAATCGAATGAGGCCAAAATGAAATCGGTAGCTTGTACGGTTCTCAAGTTATCGCAGCTTTTAAGAGGTGTATGTGAGTATTTGAGACAAATGCCGTGATGCTATAACTCGGGTATTAATAAAGCTATTGAAATCGTTCTATACACGTTGGAATGCTCATCAAACACTCTCTCCAACTATCAGATCCAAGATCATTGTGAGTTGAAATTAAGTGATTTTTAAGAATTAAAATCAAGTTAATTTCGGATATTTGCTATGGAGTTTGATCTTAGATACCAATCTATCAACAACTTTCACAACTGTTCGGCGTAGTGGCTACTGACAAGTCTAACTACTTCAGTAACTACAACAATTTCTTCTTATTGTTTCTATGTTTTTTTAAGTATAATAAGTAAATTTAAATGTTATCTGAAGCAACACGAACTTTCCACGCGGGTGGAAATCACGACTTTCTTTCACATTAATAGATTTACCAAGACTACACGGCTACTACCTTCTGTTGTAGCAACCACATGTTTACGAATCGAGATTACTAATTCGCGTTCTAATTCGGAATTAGTAAATACCTACGTAAAATGGTTGGGAGAAAGAGACCTCCGACATCCACTGAACGTTCGCGAGAATTGCGAGAACTTAAACTTCAACGAGAGGTACACGGTTTCATTCAATCATTGCCAGGTAGTTGCAACATGACCGATGAAGAGAAAATACTCAGGTACAATGAAATGAAGACGAAAGAAAAGCAGCTTCGGATGGAAGCAAAGAAACGAGAGCGAGAGATGAGGAGAAAAACAGTTGCTGAGCGAAATAAAGACTATCGCGCACGATAAAAAGTGGGAAAACGTAAGTGCAATACAGTTGACAATGAAAGTTCTGCTGATCCATCAATTTCTGAACCACCCCCAAGAATCTTTGTCAACGAACTTCTTGTTGCCGATTGTGAATTTGAACGCCGTTTCAATCAAAACAAATTTGGTGTTTCTTGCGCTGTTTGCGATCGTCTTTGGTTCAATCGCGACCTGAAAAACATTCCTTCAAAATCCTCAGATCTTTTGCGCGAAAAATACCCAAACATTTGTCTATCTAGTGCGTGCGTATGCGATACTTGTTACAAATCTTTACTAGACAAGAAAATTCCCCGTCTAGCTACAATTAATGGTTTTCTTTATCCTCCATTTCCCTCCAACTTACCACCTCTCGATCCGGTTTCAGCTCGTGGGGTATCGTAAACCCACAAATCATCTGTAAACTGATGATGAGTATCTACACTGCATGCAGATACATCTGTAGGTACAAGGATATGTCTTATGATGGCTATTCAAACATGCATGGTAGTTCGTAACAAACACGAATATTGATAGCTGCGCTACATTCCATTAATTTAAATCGCCATCATAAGACATATCCATGTGCAGATGTATCTGCATGCAGTGTGGATACTCGTCATCAGTTTACTGATGTTTTGTTACACTTTCTTCTCTACACGCTATAACTTTCGTTACACTTTCTTCTATACGGAACCAAAATTTGAGCCAGGCTCTCATAAGCAGATAAATTATAAAGTAAATGATGTCAAAAACAAAACAATCGAGCAGTTTTTTTCTCCTAATTTTTTCCTTATTTTATTAAACCGATAATTCAACCAAGTTTAACATAATGTTCGCTGACGTTTATAATACCGTTTTTCGCCAGTTATTTTCTATAATTTTTTTAATCTAATATTTTTTCTCCTAATTTTTTCCTTATTTTATTAAACTGATAATTCAACCAAGTTTAACATAATTTTTGCTGACGTTTATAAAACCGTTTTCCGCCAGTTATTTTCTATAATTTTTTCAATATAAAATTTTTTCTCCTAATTTTTTCCTTATTTTATTAAACTGATAATTCAACCAAGTTTAACATAATGTTCGCTGACGTTTATAAGACCGTTTTCCGCCAGTTATTTTCTATAATTTTTTCAATATAATATTTTTTCTCCTAATTTTTTCCTATTTTATTGAACTGATAATTCCATCAAGTTTAGCATAATGTTCGCTGACGTTTTAGCTGACGAATAGCGGTCGTCCACGTGGAAGGATCTTCGAAGACGCGAGCTCGCTCAGCTTGACCTTTGCCTATTTGCTGAGGCTGAGCTCTGCTCAAGTGCCCAATTTAACAGTCGACAACACTCTCTTCAATTGTGAAACCGACTCCTTTATTCGGCCAGTCGTCTATTTTTCATCCCACTCGGCCATTTCTTCAGAAATGCCTCCCATTTAGTCCAGTTTGCACCGGGTCGGCACCGGACGCTGAAGTTGATTTTCAAAATCGTCCGCCATGTCTAATATTTGGCTTGCGTAATCTGGGAGAAGAATCTTGTCGATAATCGTGTTCAAAACGAGGATGAACCGGAGGGGCAAAATAAGAATTGAAAACGAAGAATTGAGAATAAAATTTATGCGTATCAGAGTTGGGCCAATTGTGTGAGAAATTCACCTATTTAAAATCAGGAGCGACCAAAGCGAAGGCGCGGGAGGGAAAAATAGCATGTCCCAATCGAGAGTAGATCAGTAACTCAAGTGAAAGATCGTTTGACGTGTGAAACTCTCGTCACACACTTCTTGTTCCATTGCCAGATAATTTCCAAAACTCTAATTTTTCAGCATCTTATATCTAATTTCGGTTCACGCTCCACCTTTTGAAATTCCATTGTTATCTCTCATATATTACCCGTAGAACACTACGTTTCCGCTATCGACTCTTATCGCCGAAGAAGCTGACCCAATTATCCTAAATGAGTTTGTTTTCTCGCTAACCAGAAAAATTATTCGAGGGGGGACAAAATTGTTTTTCTACCGTCCGCTCGCCGATCTGAGTTCAAATTTATTTAGGTTAATGGCGCCTACAAGAGCTTCGACCGCTGTTGGTCACGATTATATTCCATACGCAAGCTTCATAACGAGAATTAATTTTCTTTCACTGGACCAAAAAAGCGCACTTTTTATAACGTTTTTCGTCAACGCGTTAATTTTCTATATGCTTGAAACAGGTTTAGATTGAAACTTTTTTGCTAAGCCAAACCGTTTGAAAATTCGGAGGTTTAGAGCGATCTCGGGTTTTCTTTGGGGACGAAATTTCGTCAACCCATTCGATTCATTTATAGGTCTCGAGCCGTCCCATTTGATTTTGGTTTATTTTGTCACCGAAAAAATTTCAAACTCCCTCAAAATTGGAAGTTTTATGTTTCACGGTATGTTAAAACCGTATATCGAATGAAAAAATTTCTCATAATTATAAAAGCTAGGTTATTGAAATTTTCACCAAAAATCAATCTTGGCCTGACGATAGCCCAATTCTTTAGCCAAGCAATTTCAATTTCAAGGCCATTTTTGGGGTTTAAGGGAGGGGGGTTCGTATTTTCTACGGTTTTTTGGACAGAGGAGTGCTTGGTGTCAATTTCTATAGGTTTTTGGACCCTGAATCGAATGAGGCCATAACGAAGTCAATAGCTTTAATGGTTCTCGAGTTAGCTTTGGAGTAGAATTTTCGAGATTTTCAGAAATTTGGCATAACTCAAGAGTTTTATATATAAAAATCGTTCTATACTCGTTGGAATTCTTGTCAAACACTCTCTTCAGTCGTACCGTTAGGAGTAAAATTTAAATTTTAATCTGAAAATTAAGAAGAAATAGAAAAAAATACAAAGAGAAAATTATTAAAATTCTCATATCTGCTACAGAGTTTTCTCTTATAATTACCAATCTGTTGTGAGGTTTTTACGTTCATAAATGTTCGTAATAGTTACTATCACGAATAAATGGTCTTCTCACATAATTATCGCAGCAAAGGAATAATAAATCACGGTAAAATTATTTGCAGCGTTTTTTCAGTTTGGCTGTGAGACATAAAATCAAATGCCCATTTCTCTGTTTTGTGCGTGTAAAATTCACCGTTGGGCCAACAACCTCACGACACGTGTCAGATCTCATCATCAGCCAATCTTAGGAGCGAAGATTTTTTTAGCCGTCTAAATCAGCGAGGCTAGGATGGTAGCTTAACAAATAATGGATCCAGCGAATTGTTGTAATATTGAACCCGTTTGGGAGAAAAAGTAGTGAATACTAGATATAGGTTAGAAAGTGAATTAAATTTCAAAAAGCTTTGATTGCAAGATGAATTAAGTTTTAGATGAACGTTTCTGTATAAAAAAAAAATAGTTGCAAAGTAATATACTCAGATTAGACGGAAGAAAATCTCGGCAAAAACTATTGAAAAAGTGCGGAAAAAATAGCATGATTCCATAATGACAATAGATCAGTTAATTTATAATAATACGAATCGCAGTCGCCGTGATGAAACGCATTTTGAAGTAGATCAGTCCAAATCGACGCTAGATCACTCAGTTAATCATAATATTAAAAATACGAGACGAAACGAACCTTCAAAACAGAAATACTTTTTCTAAAATTAAATATACGAGACGCCGAGTTTTCGAGACATCCCTAATTGATTGGAGTGGAAAATGTCAAATTTCAAGGGTAGCCTCTTTACTACCTCAGTTTGGATTCTCCGAAAGCGGAGTTTCGTATCCCTCGAATATTTCAAAACATCGTGACCCCTTTATTCGCACCTACATGCTTCCATGCCCACACTTAGAATGACATCTGTTCCAATAACGATTTCTGTGGGCCGGATTTTTAATATTTCCGTTTCCTGCGTTCTTTGAAATTTAATGTTCTTGTTGTCGAAATTCTTTTCGAAACATTGAATCTGGATTTTTTCACTTTGTTAGAGGTGAGTGTCTCATTAAAAAATTTATTCACAGTACTAGTCAATTTATTCAAAACTGGTGTAAACTGATCTGAACTGTGTCGTTCCTGGCGGCTTGTGAAGGAATAAGCGCGTCAAAAACGCTTCACGTTTGCACAATGGCGACCAGAAAGCGCCAGTTAAGACTCATACTATGACTTATAACTGAACCAATACTGTGCTATGGATACAAAGGTCGTAATGATTATATAGCATAGTTTTTGCGACCGCTTGTGATGGGAGGTAGAAGGGGAACAAAAAGCCACGACGAGTGCGGATCATAGACTGATTTAATAAAAGAAAACAGTTCTCCTCATTGAGACCGGCACAAGTTCAGACCTGTATATGGTTCAGAAGCTTGTGTTCAAGGTACGTTGAATCAGACAAATATCCCAATAGCTCCCCCCCTCAAATAAAAATCTCAGACAAATATCCAGACAAATGTCCCACCGATAACAGGTTTAGCAGACTAACACGTCCTTTACTCCATAAACACCCCATATATTGGAAATTAATCCTCACCTTTATCGCTCTTCATTCTACATCAACTTTTCAATTTTACACCGCGTGAACGTTTTCGAAAGCTCTTGTTAAGAAAGATTCGACTGTCATCGCTGGGAACAAGACTTGAGAGGTCCTTTATTGAAATTCGAATCACGCTAACGAGATGATGTCAACGAGACAAGGGCGCTAGACTTGACTGGAAGCCGGGCGACCTCGGTCCCAAAAACGCACGAGGTTGCCTACATGTTTGTCTATTACCGGCCAATCAACTTGTCATCAAATCGTCTAGAAGAACGCCTCAGTGAAATATCCCTTTCCGAACGTATTTTCCGTCTCGCTTTCAGCAAACAAGACGAATAAATTGTGTTTTCCGAGAAAGTCAGGTTACGTAAAACGTTGACGTCAATCGTTTATGAATTGTTCGATGTACATAATTCGATACTTACTTAGACAAAAGAACTGTTGAGCGTCGGAGTTGTTGAAGGTTCGTTTCTTTGGCCTTTTTAACTTATTCATCGCTCGTGCTATGATGGCAATTGGCTAGAAGTGACCGCATCTCAGCGGATGCAACAGCGAACCTTGAACGGATCTGCAAGACCTCTAGAAAATCTCAATGAATACAGCTTAGAATCGATGGCGGTAACTTAATCTAATAGTCCAAAATATGGGACCATTTACATTATATAAATGCTATAAAAATGAAAAATTTTTTTAGTTTTTTTACCTTAATCTAATAATTCAAAATATGGGATCATTTATAAATGTTATAAATGCTATAAAAATATATAAATGCTATAAAAATAAAAACGTTTTTACTTTTTTACTGTCACCCCAACAAAATAATAATAACATATTTACAATTTACAAAAATCTAAAATAATAAATACATCATAATATAAAGTTCTATAGGGTATTCTCGTCCTATAATAAAATTTAAGCTTTTTGGTTTTTTATTATATTTTACTAAATGGCTTTATCATATTTAAAATAGTTTCATCATATTTAAAATAAGCCATATTAAAAATGAGGTAAAATACTAGTGCAGATTTATGGTTAATAATGATCGAAAAAACGAGCGAAAAAACATCAAGCATCAGACCAAATCGACACGTAGATCAGTTGCTGCTTTACGTGTCGAATATCTCTCAAAATAAAAGTAATTTCAGACATATTGCCGACTAGAGTTCTTCACGAATGAGATATTCCGTACACATGAAGATAAAACGCGATCCTTTCTCATACAAGACTCGGCTTCCCTCTCCAGGGCTGTACATTTTAATAGTAGAACCTGAGCTGACGCGTATTCACCCCTCGAGATCAACAAATTTCTCGAGTACAGCGAAACTTCATAGCCCCTCTTTTCCTTTAGCTCTGCTGGGAATACTGTATCGTGCTTATTTCATTTGAACTTCGCAAATCCGAATGGTCTAACCGCATAATGCTCCGAAGATAATATCCAGATAGATAGCCCATGACCGCAATTGAACGAACCTAATGCAATTAGGCTAATCCAACGGGCCAAGCCGACGTTCGAAACGATTTGAATGGGCTATTTCGATATAATTCCAACTAAAATATAACAGCGAACTGGTTCTTAGGGTGGACAAAATAATCTTGTGAAGATAGTTTTGAAAAAAAAAATTGTTTGATAGAAAATTGTAATTTACGGAGGCAAAATCATTTACAATTTTGAGCTCGTTGAATTTTCACTGCTAAAAAAGAAATAAATATCGCTTCATTTTTAGCTTCTTCGGCAACCGCAATTTCCGATAGTTTAAAAAAAAAAATAATTAATGTAAAAAAACGCGAACATTTTTAACTATTTTCAAATGCTCTCCACAGATCGTAAAAAATTGACGACAGACGATTTTTCACTGGTAAACTTTCTGTTTACCGGTTCACTTTGGAAAACCGACCGCTAGCGTGTAATGCTCGACCTCTTGTTATTTAACCAGAAACGTAAATATACGAGGTCGCTTGACAACTCTGGAACAACAAGGGCATCCTCGTCTGGCGGTTGAATAAGAACTCCAGTCGTGTCCCATGAATTCTAAATCTGCGGAAGCTAAATTATTCCAAAAGGGTGGCGCCCGACAGCAATTTTCGCACGAGTGAATTTCGACGCCTCGAAACTGCTCTGATGTTGATACAGGGGTATCTACATTTCACTGACTTCTCAAAGCGACTCTTGAATCTTTCCGCGAACTCTTGCATTTTCGAAAATTCTATTCCTCCCAGAAAAACCGCCCGGGCAACGGAGGAATTTTCGCGTCGTCGAGTGTTGAAAGTCGCGTATTTTTTTGCTGGGAGGGCGGATTTTCATTTGGGCAAAAGCGATCAATGGGAAATTCCAGCCTGAGGGATCATTTACTGCCAAGAACATCTATAATTAGACCATTGCTCGAACAGAAACTGTCAACTTTGATTGTAAGAACAGGACGAAACCAATTACCCAGAAGAAAACATTGTTTGTTCGGTTAATCTTAAAAAAAAATTAATTAATTAATTAATTAATTTAAAAAAAACTCGAGAGTTCTTGGAGCTATAAAAATCGTTCTGTACTCATTGGAATGGCCATACCATTTATTGGATATTCGGATTCTACATGCCTTGAAACGTAAAACATCAAATTTTTTTTTTGGGGGGGGGGGTAGAAAAAAATTTCTCGGGCGATTACAATGGTTTATTATTGAATAATAAACAAACACTTGAGCTAGATCTTATTTCGAGATCTTTCCTCCGTTTAACGCAATAAAAACATCCAACGTTCCTCTGCACGTTTGTTGGCCGATCAGTCCTCTATAAAGCGCCGCTCGAACCGCCCTCATCCTTCGTGGTAGTTTGGCATTTTCGACAAAACAAATTGCCAAAGGAAAGTCGGAGGCAATAAACTAGGCGAACGCAATTACCCGGCCGACTGCGGAAAACAGGAACATACGACGGTGCGACCCGATCCCGAACCAGCTGTTCCTCCTCCCGAAGTTTCCACGAGTCGCGTCTCGATTTCTATTGAGATATCTTTCTCGGCATCCGTTTTCACTAGCCTTTTGTTCGCCAGGGAAACTCCCTAGTGATGGTACAAAGATACCTCTCCGGGGGAATTTCCTGCCGTAAACTCTTGTTTTCGTCTAAGAACCCAAGTTCGGGCGATTAATTTAGCATGTAATATAGGAGGCTTAGTTCATATGATGCTATGGAATAGGAACGTTTTAAGATCGATTATTTTCAGCGTAGAGGTAGCGTAGACAACTTTGCTTCCACTTCACTCCATCCCATTCCCGTCTACACTATCACTCCCATTACAGCTTCACTCCACGTCTACTCCGCTACCACTCCCGTTCACTTTCACTCCGCTAGACTTCTACTTCTCAACAAATTTACTTCCAATCTACTCCACTCCACTTCTACTCCCTCACTCCAACCTCACATCACTTTCACTCCTCACTAATTCTACTACACTTACACTTCACTTCCACATCTCTGCAAATTCACTCCCAGTGAGCATCCACCCTCAATCCACTTCGACTCCACTTTCTCTGTTTAATGACGTTCCACTCACTCCACATTCACTCCACTTTCACTCCAGTTCACCTCTACTCCACTTCTCTCCCACATCTCTGCAAATTCACTCCCAGTGAGCATCCACCCTCAATATACTTCTACTCCACTTTCTCTGTTTAACGACTTTCCACTCACTCCACATTCACTCCACTGACTCCACTTTCACTCCAGTTCACCTCTACTCCAATCCCAACACAAAAGTCTCTGCACATTAACTCCCTCTTCACCCCGAACTCCACTTCATTCACTCCGCTCCATTTCTACGTTACTTCCTCTTCTTCGCCACTCCAAAAACCGCTCCAGTCCCGCTCAATTTCTACTACGCTCTACTCCTCCTCTACTTCCACTGCTCTTCTCCTTCTACTCAATTATCTAAATAATCAATTTTCAACGCTAGAAAAAAATATCAACATTTTAAAAGCTTCCTTTTTTTGTATCATTCATTTCAAACTGTGCGATAATTTTCTTTATTGTTCTCTCGATACTGAATCGAAAAAAAGCTCGTTGACTGAGGACGATTGCTTGAGAACGTTTTTCTTCCATTATCATTGCGGAATCATTGAACGAGGAAGCTTCGCTGTCAGTTGGGGTAAACTCAGATAATTTGATCTGCCTCCCTTCATCTCCAATACGCCACGCTCTACAAAGGGCACCCTCAAGATTCTCATTACATTACCCCTCTCCTAAATTTCCAACGTCTTCATCAGACCCTCGGCCATTCTTTTCCGGCTATTCTTGCCAACGATCTTGTTTTTCTCCGAGGAAAGATGTCTCGCTTCCAGCGACAAAGCCGAAATATATTGAAGCTCTTGACTTGCGTTTATTTTACTGTTGAATGCGGAAAAAATATATCGCCCTACTGAAACTGAAGGTTGAGAAAAGGTTTACAATATGCGAAATTCTTGTTGAATGGTGATTGCGGCTAGAAAAAGTGCAAATTCATTTAGAAAAGGTGTGTTGAATTTATGATAGAAGTTTGAAAAAAAATTGACGAAGCTTGGAAATTGTGGAAAAATGGTCTTAAAACCGTAAATCAATTGACCGATCTACGAGTGGAATTGGACAGATCCTTGACATTTAGCCCCATAGATAAGCATATGCACTGCTTACCATTTTTAGTCATATCTGTGATATACACGGATACAAATTGTGTTGAGAAAGTTTTCTATTTTAAAATACAAGTATATTTTTACTGCCGTTAGTTTTTTTTTTTTTTTTTTTTTTTTTGTTTGCAAGTTAACCGAATTCCAATTTATTTTGTGATATTTTCTATTTTTTTCTCGAGGAATGGCAAACTTCTAACGCTTAATATTATTTGTTGCAGGTGAGACCAGAAAACTCCAAAGTAAGTTTGGGTTTCGACCCTCTTATTACGGTACCTATTTTTTTCTATACAAATTCACTCTCATGGAAATTCATTTGCTGAGTTGAGCATGTTTTATTTCAATGGTCCAATGCCGTGACGGATTTAGTAGGCCTTAATTGCTCCAAGAATTACCGCCGGATCGTTGTTAGCTCAAGGACGGACTCTTAGCCGAATCGACGAGCTATTAGTGTCACCTAGATCGATAAAATATCGATCAGAAACGAACGTCGCAATGTGGGCTTGATCTAGGCCATCAATGCTGAGATCATCAAGAAGCGAACACCAATATTTCGAAGTTCAAGTAGAAAACTCATTTGACAAAGATTATTCTCAAAATTTGTATTATTTTTTTGTGTATTTTTTTATATTAATGATGAGCATAAAAAGGTACAGGAAATCATTTAGAACGATAATAATTAGAATTTACTAATGTTCGAGGGCGATGGTTTTGAAAAGAATTTCCAAACGAGCCGTATGTTTTTAGTGTAGAAAGATGAAACTCGTTGAAATACCTTCGGCTAATCGTTGTAATTACTGACTGATCTACACGTCGATTTGGACTATACTTGATGTTTTTTCCTCCCGATCGCCGAAGAGCATCCGTTTTTATGAATTTTCTTTATACTTAACCATTTTAGGCGGGATTTTTTCTTCAATATTAATATGATCTCCGCTCTGAATAGTATTCAAAAACCTATGACCATATAAAATATTTTTATTTATTAGTTATAGACTGTATTTCTGATTGAAAACATCGTTAACGAAAAAATGTCAATCCCTCGTCTACCTCTCGATCCATTTTCATTCCGGAGCTTGAATTTTTAATCTTGCATTTTCAATATTCAATCCAACCAACGTAAAACACTTTATCGTTGTCGTTTGCTATGCATTTTTCAGTGTCATTTTTCATTCCTCCGACGCGTTAGAATTCTAGTAATAATTAATATTGCCGTTGGAACCAGGAGATTCAGTATCGGAGTATCATTATTAAAGTATCAGAATCCGAGCATTATTATCAGAGCAATACGCACATCTTTAGGAACATTGTGCATTTAAAGAAGACCAACCAAGTTATTCCCTATTGCTTTTTTATTTTCTTTTTTTTTTTTTTTTTTTAAACGAAAAGCATCACTATCAGACCAAATCGACCGTAGATCAGTCACTGTTTCATTTTATTCGATGAAAATATTTCGATATTTTCTCATTTTGAAAAAGATACGAATCGGATAAAATTTGCTTTCATCACTTTCGCTGCCGAAAAATTCACCAAGGATGACCGTTAATACCGTTTGGACGATTTAGGTTAACACTGATGGCATTCCTGGTACACGCGTGTTTGATAACCTCAGTCGCCTGTACGCGTAATAAACTTATTCCAAGCGATAACCTTTGCACCTTCGCGATAACAAAATTAGGCCAAAAGGGGGTATTCGGTTATTTCCTTCATTTATTTTACTGGCTAAATTAGTTCGAATTCAACGCATTCATGGATATCGAACCTTGGATGGGTGTGGATTTTTTCATCATTTGCCAGCTATTTTCTAAGCTTCTAAAGTTTTCTTTTTAACTGATTAATTTTATTTTTTATTATTATTTTTATTTATTTTTTTTTATTATTGTCATGTCCTGATTGGAACAACGTTCATATTGTCGGAGTCGCCTCCAGTTGCTATGAAGCCGTGGATGTTTGTTCAAGGAAACCAGCTGATGGACAGCCGGAATGGATCGGGCTTCGACGGGCGATCAGCCGATAGTATTTTTTCAAGTCAATTGCGTTCAATTGAGTAATATCATTTTTGTCAACCATCATTAAATAAAGTGTTCTTAATATTTCTGTGCGTACTCAAAAATGGCGACGAGGATAAACAATTAAACACCGCGAAGCAAGATCATCTGCAGTCTCGTCGAAATGGAACCTCACGAACTCGGGAATCTCATCACAGCATTGAGTGGGTTGGTGCAGAATTTATCAAACCAGAGTCAATCAGGTAACCAATCGGTAACTCCTTCTATTCAAGATGTCCTACAAAGGAATATTTCTAATTTTGACGCATTCGATGAATCAATAGAGCCATTCGGATCTTACTGTGAAAGGTTGAACAATTTTTTCAGTTTGAAAGGCATAAGCACTACAACTAACGAATCTGATGAGATCAAAACTCGAGTTTTAATAAATTCAATCGGACCACGTTATTATAAACTGCTTTCAAGTTTGACTGCTCCTGATTTGCCAGCTGTTAGACCCTTTGATGAGCTCGTTCAATTACTTTCAAACCATTTGGAACCTGTGAAAAATACCCTGACAGAACAACACATTTTTTTGTCTCGCATTCAATCACCATCGGAATCGATTTCCACATTTGTGGCTTCGCTGCGAGATCTTAGCAAAAATTGTAATTTCAATGGAAACTGCAAAAATGGGCAATGCGCTCGTGCAGTACTCGACTTACTTATTCGAGCTCAATTCATTCGAGGGTTGAGTGATCGTGAAATCCGCGAAAAAATTTTGCAACAAAATGAGATTACTTTAGCCGAAGCGATTAATACTGCACTGACCATTGAAGCTTCAAAAATTCAATCACGTGATTTTACACATCCACCAGTTACAGACCACCTCTCAGAAATCAATAAAATACGAAAGCCAGCTTTCCAACCTCATCAAAGTCAAGAAAAATTCAAGTTCAAACCAAAACGGCGACTCGATCTGAAACTACTAGGCTTGGAGAATGTATGCTTATGCTGTGGACGTAAAAACCATCAAACTCAATCATGTACTGTGAAACACCGTCTAAAATGTTCATCGTGTAACAAAACTGGCCACATCGACACAGTCTGCATAACATCCTTGATGAAAAATAAACCAGATCGCGTCAAGTACTTATCGGATAACTCAGATGAGGAAAATGACTATGACACGTATGATTTCAACATGGTTGAAATTGAACCAAAAATCAAACGTGTTCAAGGAAAGGAACGGGACTCAAAATTTTTTATTGATGTTCGACTTGAACACGCCTTACAACGATTTGAAGTCGATTCAGGTAGCCCAGTTACTATACTTTCAGAAGTGGATTTAAAAAAACTCAATCTCTCGAAACCTTTGCAACGGACGCCTATCACGTTCCGGTCATATACTGGGGACATCTTCAACCCATTAGGCGAAATTCAAGTTGATATCGAATATGACGGCATACAAACAACAGATAAACTCTTTGTCGTCAAAGAATCCTTTTCGCCCATATTAGGGCGCTCCTGGATTCGGAATTTAAACCTTGATTTAAATAAAATTTTCAAGGGCACACCAAAGGTTAGCTCAATTCAAGAATTTAACATCAGAGATCGAATATTAGCAAAATATGCTGATGTGTTTGAAAAACGAGTTGGCAAAATTCCAAACTTCAAGTGCATCATTAACCTGTCAGGAAACGCAAAACCGTGTTTCTTGAAACCCCGACCGATACCATATGCTCTTCTTACAAAGGTAAATCAAGAAATAGATTCTCTGTTAAACGATGGAATCATTGAACGCGTCGAAACATCTGAATGGGGAACCCCCTTGGTTCCAATTCCAAAACCCAACGGTCAGGTAAGGTTGTGCGCAGATTACAAGACAACCGTAAACCCATACATTTTTAAATCACGATATCCAATTCCAAAAATTGAAGACATATTCAACAAGATGAAAAATGGGAGCTATTTCTGCAAACTCGACATCTATAAAGCGTTTCTACATGTGGAAATGGATGAAGCTAGTTCAAAAATCGCGGCAATATCCACTCATCGCGGAACATTCTTAGTTAAACGGTTATTTTTTGGATTAAAACAGGCTCCTAATTATTTCAGCGAAATTATCGATCAGTTAACTCATAATCTCGAAGGAGTGGTCGCCTATTTCGATGATCTAGTAGTTCAGGGTACGACGATCGAAGAATGTACTCGCAGGCTAGAAGCATTACTTGACAAATTGCGGAAATTTGACATTCACCTTAATCAAGAGAAATGTACATTTTTCACCAGAGAAATCAGATATTTGGGACATAAAATTTCTGAGAAAGGTCTCGAAAAAACCAATGACAAAATTGACGCAATTGTTAAGACGAAGAGACCTCGAGACATCGACTCGCTGAAATCATTCTTAGGAATGGCTAATTACTATTTTAAATTCATTCCAAATGCACCGCAACTGATGTACCCTTTAAATAATCTCACTAGAAAAGGCGTCGAGTTCAAATGGACCTCATCTTGTGAAAACGCTTTCCAAGCTATCAAAAAAGAAATTACTAGCGAGCGCGTTCTAATACCCTTTGACCCTACAAAACCCCTGACTCTAGCAACAGACGCTAGCCCCCATGGATTAGCCGGTGTTCTGTCGCACACCATCAATGGTGAAGAGCGACCTATACTTTTTATCTCAAGAACCTTGACTGCTGCCGAAAAAAACTATAGCCAGCTCGACCGAGAAGCGACAGCTGTGTATTGGTGCTTCAAACGACTTTTTCATTACTTATACGGTCGAAATTTCACTCTCATAGTCGACAATAAACCAATTCAAAGGATATTCGCACCAGACAAGCCCTTACCTGTTCTATCAGCTTCCCGATTACTGCGTTACGCCGAATATTTGAGCGGATTTGATTACAAAATAGAACACCGTTCCTCAAATTTACACCAGAATGCGGATTATCTTTCCAGACAGCCTCTACCGATTCGACAAGCTCAGTACAAGTTTTTAAATGACGATTACCAGACCAACGAAGTTCAAATAAAATTCCTCAGTGACTACACTCCAGTAACCGCCCAAGACATCAAGAATGAGACTAACCAAGATGAAATTTTACGGGAAGTTAAAGCAAAACTTCTGAATGGTGAGCTAAAAGACCCAGAGTACAGCCTACACGAAGGGACCGTGATGCGCGGAAATCGCGTCTGCATTCCAGCCAAGCTCCAATCAAACATTTTAAAGGAGCTTCATTCCACTCATGTGGGAGTCGTAAAAATGAAAATGCTAGCCCGCTCTTACTGCTATTGGCGAGGAATCGATCGTGATATTGAGACCATGGTGAAGGGGTGCCACCAGTGTGCTCAAGTAAAGAACAATCCTGCCAAAGTTCCAACGCACTCCTGGGAAAAGCCTGATTCTCCATGGGATCGCATCCACATTGATTACGCTGGACCGTTTGAAAACAATTATTTTCTAATCGTAGTTGATTCTTCAACGAAATGGCTAGAAGTTAAGATGACCAAAGTAGCCCCTACCTCTCATTTTACGATCGCAGCGCTGAATGGACTTTTCTCTCAGCAAGGCCTACCTAAGTCAATAGTAAGCGACAATGCATCAATTTTCAAATCTCAAGAATTCAAAAAATATTGTGAACATCATGGCATTCAACAGCGATTTATAGCTCCAAATTTTCCAGCCACCAATGGCGCGGCTGAACGAGCTGTACAAACTTTGAAAAAGAAACTAAAATGCATGGCATCCGAATCAGGTACACTGCAACAGAAACTAGATAAATTTCTTCTAAAATATCGAACAACGCCACTAGAAAGCGGGAAAACGCCAGCTGAACTCCATCTAGGCAGAAATCTACGTACGACATTAGACCTCATGAAACCTAACACGGCCAAGACATCTCGAAGTGTAAATGATTCAATCCAGACCGTCAGATCCTTCAAATTAGGGGAACGAGTTCTATCACGTAACTACGCGACTTCTCAGAAGTGGAAGTTAGGAACCATAGTCGAACGGTTGGGCAAGTTACATTATTTAGTCGAATTGGACGATGGCTACGTTCTTAAACGGCATATTGATCAACTGCAGAAATCTGAGGTTCACCCACAAGATGATCGTCGTGGAGGATTTTCCTTAGCTTTGAAACCTCCAGTATCACCACCTACTGCGACAAATCGCAAGGATGATTTCCTTCTAACGCGCGATCTCGCGTCTGCACCAACTCCGTCCGAACATGACGTGTCCAATCCTCAAAAAGATCAGACGCCAGATCAAAACTCACCCGCCGAAGGGACTGCTTCTTTTCAGCCACAAGACACCCCCAACACAACCTCTTCGAGAATCTCTGACCGAGCAGCTGCTGAGATTCGTCAACCCCTGTCTACAAGTACGCCTATACAACTTCGCCGATCAACCAGGATTCGGAAACCCGTTGACAGATTGACCTTTTAACTATGCCGGGGAGAGTTGTCATGTCCTGATTGGAACAACGTTCATATTGTCGGAGTCGCCTCCAGTTGCTATGAAGCCGTGGATGTTTGTTCAAGGAAACCAGCTGATGGACAGCCGGAATGGATCGGGCTTCGACGGGCGATCAGCCGATAGTATTTTTTCAAGTCAATTGCGTTCAATTGAGTAATATCATTTTTGTCAACCATCATTAAATAAAGTGTTCTTAATATTTCTGTGCGTACTCAAAAATTATTAATTAATTAATTAATTTTTTTTTTTTTTTTTTTTGAGTGAGCAAAACATCAACGTAGCTGAGAGTATTTTGTAAAGAATTTCGACCAACATCGGAGATTCCGAATATGAAACTTAAAGCTATCTTTCTCACCTTGCTTTTCAAATGAAACAAATTCGTATCAAAACCACGGCCTCAGGACGTTGCTCTTTTATTGTAAAGACTCGCTCGGTTTTTCTGGGAATCGGCTGATTAAAGACGATTGAACTGTCCGAACTATCTGTGCTCGGATGACGTTGCCTTTAATGGGATGAATGCCCTGGCCGAGGGTAACGCACTCGGCGGATCCGATGAAAAATTGTCGCAATGTTTTGTTTCCAAAGCGATAATAAGGGAATTATGGAAATCTACGATAAATCGCCAATAATCCGACCGTAGAAGAACCGTATCGGACGGGCGAGCTAAAAATATCAGCTATTATCTTCAAGAGGTGCTAATTTCGTTGGGAAAAATTGTCTACGAAGCGGATTATTGCGGCGGATTGATCTATTCGAATTACCATCACCTATACTTGGAATAGAGACTGATCTACGCGTCGATTTGGACAGCTGCTTGAGGTATCTTCCTCAACAAATAGAAGGTTTGATTTTTCTCATTCATTTTCGGTACTGGTGTAAATATTCAACGAGGTATTTATTCGTAAAAATTTACGGCTAGCATATATATATTTTTTTTCCTAAAATGTTTCCTCGTACGATTTTTCTTACATTAAGTTGGCATTTTCATTCTTCTCTGATCCTTCAACACACTAATTTGTACGTTTTCATCGTCTTGAATTCCAATCTGTTCGAACCTCATTTTCCTCTTACGTGCATCGCTATTGCACTTTTGCAACTGAGGCTTGAAATTATGACCATCAACTATCTTGATCGAATACCCTGAAGCTCTTAGATCCCGTTCCGTTGCCCCGAGCGTTTCCCACATGAGGTCAATACTCAGTTAACACTGAGCTGATGGTTTCTCGAGGCGGTTTGAAAACGTCACGCAGCCTAATTGGTTTGCTTCTCGAGGGTAAACAATTAAGAGGCGAGGAAAAGCTTAATACTTCGGTGAAAATAGCGACCGGTCTCGAGGGTATTGCCCTCGGATTAATCCAATATATTTAAATCTCAGTGAAGGTTATTAGTATTAATTGCTACAGGAACAGAAGAAAAATTCATTCAAGTGGCACAATTCTCAAGACATTTCTTTCAATACTATTAATATCAACGCAAAAAAATGAGCTATCATGATTTTTTCACGTGCCCACATACTCTAAAAAAAAAACCACCCAATCAACGCGGATAGTAATTTTATTTTCAACTGGTGCAAAAGAGTTTCTTTTCGGCTATTGAACCGGAGGACCGGTGACTATTTTTTGACAGGTGATGCGCCCACGGGAGGTCAACGTCCTGTCTCTATTTTCCATATTCCCAGCGTTTCTGACTCATCCGTATAATGGGCAGCAAACGAATTCGAAGTCGGTTTTTTAAGGAGCTTCCATTTCGAAACCAGGCGGCTTTTTCGAGGCAAATTAAGAGAAAAAGTCATTGGTGGGTATTTCAATTTCATAGTTTTCGGAAGAAAATTAACAAAACTAGAAGAATAGTATCAGCAACAGAGTATCAGTATGAGTATTATTATCGTAGTAGCAGTATCAGAGTATTAGTATCAGAGTATCAGTATCAGAGTAACAGTATCAGAGTATTAGTATCAGAGTATTAGTATCAGAGTATTAGTATCAGAGTACTAGTATCAGAGTATTAGTATCAGAGTATTAGTATCAGAGTATCAGTATCAAAGTATCAGTATTGGAGTATCAGTATCAAAGTACCAGTACTTGAGTATCAGTATCGGAGCATCAGTCCCAGAGTATCAGTATCAAAGCATAAGTACTTGAGTATCAGTATCGGAGCATCAATCCAAAAGTATCAGTATCAAAGCATAAGTACCTGAGTATCAGAGTATCAGTATCGGAGCATCAGTCCAGGAGTATCAGTATCAGAAAATTAGTATCGTAGTAGCAGTTCCGGATTATCAGTATTAGAGTATCAGTAACAGAGTATCAGTACCAGAGTAAAATGTGGAAAAACTGCCGATGTTCGTTAACAAGACGAGACATCATGCATCAGTCCAAAACAATGAGATGATAGCGAGTATTTTCTTACATAAAAAACGCATTTCAAGCTTGTTGTCAACGTGATAGATTTATGTGTCGATTGGACTGATATTTGATGTTTTTCTCGTAATGATACGGATGGTTGTTAACATCGTTTTCCGCTATTGTGTGTCGAATAGAAAAATGTACACATTTTTTCTATTTTTTTCATTTTCATTCTTGACTGAAAATTAACCTTGAACAACTTGGAACGTTTTGATTGATTCTACGTGCGATTGTTATTTTTGACAATCCATTTTATCACACGATTTTCAACGTCGAACCTGTTTACAAGTGATGGCAGGCTATCTATGAGCAAAAGGGCCGTTGAAGAGGGCGTTAATGATACATATTGGCAGAATAAGTGAAGAGTTGACTAGAGGGGATAGCACGTGTAGTAGAGCTATCACAAGGTGAATGACACTGCGGAGTAGCCTAGCTGTCTAGTTCCCAGATTCGCGAGTGGTCGTTGATCTCCGGATGACAACTATGTGCGCAATCTTCGCCAGAGATGCGAATAGAGATTTTCCCGTCGTCGAATTTTCTAGCGCCTTGTTTCCTTCTATTTTTCGAATTGACGGAAAAGAGTGCGAGGAAGGAAACGAGAGGAGAAACATTAATGAGTCCAAATCGAGGCGTAGATCAGTCACAATTTAATTATTGAAGGTTATTAGATGAGTTGAACTTTCGTCACAAATGTACGGCTCTTTTGTTTATTTTTTGGAAATTCTATCTCTTTTGAATGATAGTTATTATAAAATTATGCACTCGCGGCGTAAAAAAATGCGTTTTTCGCCTGTTTTTATTTTTCAGCGTTTGACCGTTCGATGTCGTCGGTCAAAGGCGGATTCTGTTATTCTAATTTGTCTTTTTACATTTTCGCAGGTAAGACACCATGACGATAAATATCGACATTCGAGCATTCTATTGCTCGCACGTGAGTAATAATTTAGGACCCGCATGTGCTCTTAGCTATGCCAAGGATCGAGAAATCTTATATTTTCACCTCATTTTTACTGACTAGTTTGTTTTTAGAGAATATTGTAATACTGTCACTCGGAATTTTTCTGCAATCAACGTACCTTGTTGGCTCTCCGATTTAAGGGGAGTTCTATAAAGCCCTGATGATCCCCGGAGGGGCGAAAGTGCTCAGCGTCGACTTTTTGAAGAGATTCGTACCAATCTAATCGATTTTGTAGGTCCAAATTAGATTATTCCAATCGATACTTGAGTTCTTAATGTTTACCAAAAAAGATTTGTTCGTGAAAATGAATTTTATTTAGAAGTTCCATCGAATTGAATATCAATAGAATATATATCAATAAAAAAACTCGATGTATCGATGGTAAAAAGCCGATATTTCTAATTGCGGAGGGAATGGCAATAGCTGCATCAACATTGTAACATTCCGAAAAACGCTGCTACGAGTATAGAACGATTTTAATAGCTCCAAGAACTACCGAGCAATACCCTCAAGCCAAATTTCGGAAAATCTCCCAAATTTAACCCACAATATGTGTTAACTCGCCACAATATGTGTTAACTAGCCTTTCCTTGTAATTTTTCTTTTGTAAATTGAGCAGAATTGCTCGTACCATGTCTAAATAAATAAATAAACTCGAGAACCAATAAAGCTGTCGACCCCGCGATGGTCTCATTTAATTCAGTGTCCAAAAATCTATAAAAATTGATACCAAATACACATTTTTCGAAAAACGTTGGAAAATACGATTTTCTCCCCATCAAAACACCCCAAAAATAACCTTAAAATTGGGGTAGCGATTTGGTTAAAGAATCGAGCCACTGTCAAACCAAGATTGATTTTTATGTAAAATCGGTATTATTTTTTTCGTGAGAAAAGTGTTGACGGCGGACAGACAGAATTTTTTTATTGGATATTCGGATTCTACATGCCTTAAAACGTAAAACATCAAATTCTGACGGGGGATTAGGAAAAAATTTCCTGGGCGATTAATATGATTTATTATATTCTATATATATTTGAATAATAAATCAAAAGCGCCTTCGTGTGGCCACAAAACTCCAACACTATTCGACTCATTGTTTACCGTTATTCAGCCACTAAAGTAAAATGTTCATCCATTTGAAACATTAAATTCTCAAAAGGTACTTGTTTGCCCAAGCGCCTAATAATTTACTCTTCCGAACGGATCGGCTCCTCTCGGCAATCTCCGGCAGTTTCCGTCAGTGGGCCGCCTTCAGCACCGCGGCGCGCCGGCCGGTCGTTGAACTGGGAAGGAACTCTCCGGTACCTCCACAGCCGCCCTTCATTGCACAGGAGGGGGCCTCGCGCCTCACGTCACCGTCCGTGAGCCAGTCTTGTGCGATCCTTTACGGCGGTCACTGGCGGCCGGTGCAATCCGTTAACGAGAGACGCGAATTTCCCCCCGCACCTCCCGTTTCCTTCCCCCTCCGGAATCCTCCGAATTCCGCCCCTCAATCGCTCGTATTACTGTTTTCTGTTGGATTACGAAATTCGTTGCGAAATTTTGAGCACTTTTTCATTTGTTCTTAATTTAACAAGAAAAAAAAGAAGTTTATTTGTACATAAATGGAGACCTTTGTTGTGAATTCAGACCCCCCTTGGACAGTGTATTCGTTTATCTCCCAGTAATAAAACACCCGAAAATTCCGACGTTTTTCCTATTAATTTTCATCCTGATTTTTCCCATTGCCACACATCCTCAACCGTGCAACCATCAATCGCTATGGTTGCCGCGTTATTATACGCGCCAATCTTGCGAAAAAATTGAAATAAATTTATTTCACATTACATCAATTTTCGCAACAATTCCAACCTTTTAACACGAAGCAATTTTTTCTTTCTTACCTCCTCCTCATCCTTAGTGGACCCTCGGCCCCCGGTAACCGCTGCGGCCCGGATAACAGTGATTTTTCCGTGTAACTGTGACCAAGTGCTTATCGATTTCCATCGCCTCGTTCGTTTCCCCACTTGAATTGAAAAAAATCTCTTATCAGTTCTTTCTCCATATCTTTCACGATACAGCTGAGCTGGCGTTTTTTAGCGAGGTCGTTACTCTCAACAACGTTGCCAAATCGTAGCCCCCTCCTACACCTACGCCAGCGGTTCATCCTCGCCAAAAACTGCCGTTGTCGCATTCCGCGGCGCAGGACACCGTGCTAGGTTTTCGATTGAAATACGACGTCTGAATATTCGAGAAGATAAAAAATAGGTATCGAATTTTGTTCGAATTGAGAAAAAAAACGGTTTTTATAAAGAAACATTAGGTAGTCGAAGAGAGATTTGATTTTTTGTGGAGAAAAACGAATTTCTTGTTCGGAGAAATTTACCGAGGAAAAATACATGTACTCGGGACAGCGAAGGGTGACCTACCTCACCCCATAAACGTGGGAGTATTTCGTGTCTGACGAAAGATAAATCGAAGAGCTCTTCGGTCAAGATTGGCTCTCATTTTGTCCAACTTTATTCAACTATATTGCATAAAAAAAAATATTATAAAACGACTGCGTTACTTCTAAATATGGAATATTCTTTCAAAAAATCTATAGATTTTTTTCTTCCCATTCAGCATTTTTTCCTCGCATTCAGCTTTTTTTTACCAAACGATATAGTTATCTAAAATTTGAACGTGAAATCGTACTTAAAAATAAAATAGGATTGTCTCGCGTATTTTTTAAAAACTGTAGTGTACTAAGTTTTAAAAAATCGGTCAGTTTCCCGATTTTTTTATTGCTAGTTTTGGTTTTTACATTGAATTGTTACGAGGATTAATATCTATAGAAAATACGTCCAGCTGCTAATAAATCCTGAGCACTCGCTCTTGACCTCAGCACAATTTTAATTTCCCAAACAAAAAAATGTTATGTACAAGAAAAATAAAAAACAATTTTTAGACCCCAAACAAAATTTAAAATAATTTATGATACCTCGAAAAGTTCAAATAATTTTTAATATCTCAAAAAATTTTAATATCACAAAAATATTTCAAAAAAATTCTTGTTCTCTAAAAAAAATTTTAATATTAAATGAATATCGCCTTTTAATATCGCCAAAAACTTAGTCGTTATAATCATAAAAAATAATCATTTCAAAAACAATTATACCCCCAAAAATAGAATAAAAAATGCAATATAAAAAAAAGACAAACAACTTTTAATACATCCAAAAATATTAAAAGAATTTTTATTATCTCAAAAAAATTGAAACAATTTGTAATTTCCCAAAAATAAGCTTTTAATATTGTTTCTCATATCTCCCAGGGTAAAAATCAGTCAATTAGTAAAATTTTTGAATTTTCTTTGGAAACGAACGAGTAGCCGATGTTTGCCGAAATTGGCCGAACGGTCGACGCATCGTAGCGGACATGTCCCCGCCATGCAAGCTCGTATTGCCCACTTGAAATTAAATAACCGGCGTAAATGTGTAAGTGTTGAACAAAAAATCTTTTGGGTTTGCCATTAAAATTTTTGTAGTTTCAGTGCCGCGTGCGAAATAAATTGAACACAGGGATTTCGAACGTTTTTTTCTGCCTCGGACTATTTCGCGGAGAAAATTCCTTCCCGGATTCCGCTCCGCGGGGCCCAAGTGCGTCTTTTATTATTGTAAATTTCGAAAATATCGCACCGATTTGAGCCAATATTGACTGGAGTAATGAAATGCGGCGATGGACGCTGCTTCAGTGGCACTTGAAGAGCTTTTCAACGACGGCAGGAATTGGGGCGGACCTCCGCCTCATCCTGGACAATCGACGACTCCTGAGCAACATCCGACGCCTCAAAGAGGCGATGCCGTCAGCAGTACGACACCGCCACCGGGAGGCAGTGCATCGGCAGCCACGAATAGCATCCGAGGTGACATATTTGTCGCAATAATATGAAACATCATCATCATCTCATCGAAATTTGGTGTTTTTCGGTTGGGAAGGTTCGAAATCGGATGGAAATATCTTCCAACGACAATATATTGCGGCAAAGTTGTGGGAAAATGGCGATTTTCGGAGGAAATAATTTTCAAAAACGGTCAAACTGGTGTCGAAAGGCAGTTTAAACTATTTTCAATAAAATTTAAAAAAAAGGTTAAAGGATTAAAAAATGTAACGGTTGAAAACTGAACGTGAATTGGTAATATTGACGAATTGAAAATTATACAACTTAAAAACAACTGTTAACAATATTACAATACAAGTGGTTACAATATTTTTGAAGCAAAGGAATAATAATCCACTGTACTTTGCAGCGTTTTTCATATTAATTTTTATGATTTTATTTATCGCTAACAGAATATTTAAAAAATCATTTTTCAACCTAAGTATAGATTTTTTTCAATTTCAACTACTCGCTCGAATTGATGTAGGTAAATTGTACAATATTCTCTTGTTATCTTTTTATTCAAAATCAATTCAATTTCGGCTTATTGTAGTTCAGGGTTATTTTTGACCGATGGAAGTTATTTTCATCAGTTTCGTCCAAACCGAAAAATATTCATCGCACGCCTATCATCGGTTTCGGCTTAACATTCTGCCTCATCAATCTTCAACTTCCTCTTCGCCTCATCTCGACCTAAGAGCATTGCCCTCTATATAAATGCCCGCCATATATTTCTAAGTTATAGCATTCTCTACGCCTGAATAAGCTGCATTAATATACGTGTTAATTCTTCGCTCGAGCGCTTACTCCTTCACGGGCCTCTTCGAGTACCCTTTCAAACACTTTTGATTTTGACGATTCTCCATATTTATTCATTTTCCATAGATCCTTCTTTTATTAGTATTTTTCTTGGGACACTTTCCCCTTTGAATTTTCGGAAGACCCTCTTTTTGCAAATAATTATATATATTGAAATTTCTTTCGCTATTTTTCTCTCTAATATTTCCATTTCCGAAAAAAACGCTCCGGTAATATCGCGTCGTTTCAATTCTTTCCGAACTGTCCTCCTGAAAAACGTATTCTTCTCGTAGAGCAACCTTGATTAGATTCGGGTGCAAGGTGAAACGAAAGGCGTTGTTTATTATTTTAACGTAGGTACTGAAAAATGGGGGAAATTTCTCCAAGTATCAACAAACGCGCAGTAAAACTCGTGTTTACGTGAACGTCCGTCACCAGGGAACAGCGAGTGCGATAGCAGTCCATTCGAGAGTTCATTGAACCCTCCACCTCTTGGCTCTTGCAGCTACGAGTTCTCTCATCTGGCCGATCTAATAAAATGTTCTATTCCTGAGGGAATTCTTTTTCGGTTTCGAAATCGTAGCGAATTACTACCCCGAGAATATGCTTTTAGATCGGACTATGGAATCGAGTATTGGAGATAATGTTTTACGAAAATGTGTCTTGTCGAAAATCGTTTTGAATGTGATTTTATTTAAGCATTCTCAACGAACCCGTCAATCGTTCACAACGTTTCAGCAAAAATTGTATTTTGGGTGGTAACAATTCAACACGTAAAGAATGGTCGATTCAAGTCTAAACAATAATGATGAAACAAATAGAAAAAAACGATAGGCGATTGTTTGCTACGAGGGAGAAAAATGTCAGTCCAAATCGATATTAGATCAGTCACTGTTGCATGAATAGTTGACGCTTTGAACAATGAATGTTTCAGCTCTCGTTTTTTTCATGTAAATAGGCGTTTTTTGACTAATAGAACTTCTGCTATTCTCTTTGAAGATTATTTTCAGAATTACAATTTTTGATGATTTTCTGAGTAAATTTTCTTTTTGAAAATCCAATTTTTTTTACTTGCTGTTCATATTTTCAGATTGCCTTGATATATTTTTGGTTCACTTCATCTAAATGCTGTATGATGAACTGGATTTTTGTCAACTAATGCGTTTTCATCGTGCAGCCAATATTTCATTAAAATGTTATCGTCTTCTTGGAAAACCTCTCAAAAGGTTGTTTGGAAAATTTTCTAAATAATCGAAATTTTAAATATTTTACCACAAATTCGTATTTCGACTGAGAATTATTCATTCTAGCACATTGCAAATATGACGGGGCTTTTATAGGTGACAATAAAGCTTCCAACGGCTAGAATCTCTTTTATTGTTGAAAGAGTAGTATAACATCATTTTATTCAAAACGCCTGATGATCGTCTGGCCATAATACTGCAGAGATAAATTGTGTCGATTCGGTCTAATGAATTTTTCTGTTTTTACGAAAGCAATACAGTTTCCTCCTCATTATTCCGAATTATTTGCGCTTAAGAGATTTTTCCTTTTTTTCCCCAAATAATTTGCATTTTTAGTATGAAAATCTACTTCGAATTTTTTCACCAATTTCTCCTTAGGTAATATATATACCCAAAATATATTTTTTTTAATTTTGCAGCTCGATACAGACCAATTTTGAATTTTTATTCTTGCAATTCCACAATTCTGGCATCCGTCCTTTTGATTTCGTTTGAATCATTGTTTCAATTGTTGTCCAGTTACTACCTGTGGACGATTATTTCTAAACTGGTTCGTTGTATAAATTTCTCAACACAACTTGCGAAATCCTCTCCAATTCGAGGGTGACGTCCCGTACGGGGGCAATGCTCTTCGTTGTCCGCATGACGCCTCAGCTTCGCAATTCCATCTCGCCTTCTAATTTTTCAACGCCAGCCGTATTAATGGTGTTGGGTATTTAGCGGTTCTTGCAATTATTCACTTGTATCCCTGTCGTTTAATATAAATTAGATCGCTTCATCGCCGGTTTTCTCCGATTGCTCCGACGTGGAAAACTTTTAAAATGCTTCAGCTGTATGTGTATCGAAAAGTAACTTAAAATATGGTACTAATTTGTAGGGGAATTATATTCCCTTACTTCTACTAGAGTTCATCGCTTGTTTTCAAGACGTGTTTGTTTGAGCCGAACATCTACTAATTGAATTTACACATAGAAACTCCGCAAATGTCGCCAACTTTGTAATTTGGATTTATCACTTTCGAAAGAACGGAATCGGCGGAAAACTTAGTCCTATTGATACTCTGGCAATTAATTCGAATCTAATGTCTTAGTATTTTTTTCATCTACTTATTTTTATAGCAAACTCGATAATTATATAGTGACGATATGAGCAAATAATTTTAGAATTTTCCGCTGTAGTAGAGCTGAGAATGGCTTCGTATTAGGGTTAGAATCCCGTCTACTCATCATACCTGCAACAGTGTCTGATCTACGCGTCGATTTGGTCAGATAGCTACTTGAATTTTTTCCCACTCGTTAATATCATACTTGAAGGTTTTTAGGCTAGCTATTTTTTCACTGCAAAAAATACTATTTTAACCACTTTTTACAAACTACAAATGATATTGCGGTATTTTTTACAATTTGCGCTCTTCCAAAAAATATTCAAGCTGTTCGTATCTAATTCAAAAGAAAAATATCGCATTTTATCAGTCGTAAAGCGTTTTTGCGATTATAATCCAGGTCATGTCGGAACAAGAAATGGTCCTGTCCATTAATGAGACTTTCACGAGTGGTTTGGAACGAAATTAATGACTCGCGCTCAAAAACTAGGCCAGATGAACAAAGATCTTCTCATATTTGGTCCCGTCGAAATGTGTGTGAGTTTACTTTTCGTATATTGGGAATGAAAATAAATCAGTGAAAATAAATTTCTACACGGACCGATGACCTTATGTTGACAATGTATTAATACGAACATCAGTTCGATATTGGCGTGTTTCTGATAAGATTGCCGCTAGTTATCTTTCGATTTGAAGATTGAATTTGTTTCGACCGTCGACGATTCCTGCGTTGAATAAAAAACTGTTGTTTGCTAGAAAATGTGAAAAGAAAAATAATTGAAAAAAATTAAATGCAATTTTTTAGAGGGGGGGGGGGTTGAAAAAATCGTTTAATCGTTAACCGAGGGGTTGAATAGCTTATCAAGAGGCCAAATGGTTCATCAATCAGTTGCATCGTTAGCCAAGCGGTTAAAATGTTAATCAAGGGGTTAAATAAATAAATGAGTGGTTAAATAAGTATATAAGTCGTTAAATGGTGATCGTTAGGTGGTGGTTAGGAGTTAACCAAGGAGTTAAATGGTTAACTAAGGGATTAAATAGTTAACCAAGCAGTAATACTGTTAACCAAGCAGTTAATGGTTAACCGAGCAGTTAAATGGTTAAATAAGCTGTTAAACCGCTAACCGAGTGGTTTAATGGTTAACTAAGCGGTTATATGGCTAACCAATCGGTTAAATAGTTAACCAAGCGGCTAACCGAGCAGTTAATAGTAAATCTAGGGGTCAAATACTTAACCAAGCAGTTGAGCTCGTTCATTTTGGTCAGTCAAAGGGTCAAGGGTCAAGCTGTTAATATATAAATTTTTTTTTTCTTTCTCTGCCAATGTTCACTAGGTATACTCCTGACGTAAATAAGTTAGTTTAATATTTTTCCAATTTTTTTTTCTCGTTAGTTGTAAGAGTGGCTTGTAGCCAAAACTTGCGAGATTTTATAAATAAAAGCGATAAAAAAAAAAAAAAAAGCTTTTATCGCCGTTTTTTCTTGTTCTTCAGCCACCGTATTTAATTATAAGTTGGTTACTTTAGGTTTTCAACTCTATATTAGTAATTCGATATGGTCGTTTCAACATTCAGAGCGAAAAAGTCATCATTTCGCGACGTCGGACGAGTTTGAAGCGTTCGATTGAAATTTTCGTTTTGAATAGACCCTTCTTCGACGACGGTTTTCGGCGACAAGCCGACATTTGTATTGGTATCGTCAGTCCATTCGTATTGGTGTTCTCGTATCAGCCTCTCGCGTCCTATCGAAAAACGACAAGCGGACAAAAACGATGGAACCTCCTGTCAGGTTGTCAGCATCGATCAGGCGAGGGTGCATGAGTAGCACTCAATCATCCCCTTTCGATAGGTCGATATCTTCTTCGGAAGAAAAGCCTCGAAGAGAGATTATTCGCTTTGTTCGGGACGAAATGAAAATCTCCGCGGAAGAGGAGTTTTCGGGAATAATAAGAATTTTCGGTAAAGCACTGTGAAAATAGAATTTTCCTAAATAATTTAAGGATGTGTTGAAAAATAAGACCGTCACCTTTTACCCTGGAATTAAACTTAGCATTATCGAAAACCCAACTTCTTCCAATGCACGTGGCAGTTGATTAAGAGGTTTCTTATCTCTCAAAACGTTACAAACCCTTTCAAAATCTAGAGGTGAGCTGATGCTTATGGAAAAATAAATATTTCCCGCGGTGAAACCGACGGCCGAAAGTTATTAAAGGCCAGACCCGTCGAGCCGAAAAAGAGATAAAAAAACCGTCTCATATCGCGACGATATTAAAACCGCCTTACGCACAGTCGCTGAAGATTACACGAAAGGAGCCCGTTTTGAAAGAATGTTAACGACGCGGGAATTTCAATTTGACGTCAAATAAGCTACGAAGGGAAAACATTGTCGTGGAAAGACGCGTTGGTGTCGAAAAAACAAACTAGGGAATATACATATATTCTGCTGAAATAAAACCAATGGTTAGATATTATAAGCGACATGATATTCTCGTTAAGTTTCAAATCAAATATATCAAAGATCAAATATAGCACGCTTGAAACAATTATTCGAAGAAAAAAAAACTCGAAATTATTTCCGAAAATCGTCTTTTTTTGCATTTCTGTAATATTTTTAATTTCAAACTTTCGAACTTTTTCGGAAATCGGATTGTTATTATTTTTAATATAATATTTTATTTCTTTTTTACATTTTTTTCATAATTATTTTTGACACTTCCCAAGTTTTGAGCGGAGATGAAATTATTACTTGTAAAAAAATCGTCAAACGGCTAAGAAAAATAGTGTGAAAAATCCTCAAACGAGTACAAAAAGGAAAACTTGTCAACGTTTTAACAGGAAACGATAGAGGCGTATTTGGCTATTTTTCTGGCCTAAATTGACGGAAAATACGAAAACTTTAACCAGTTTCAACACTCATTTTTACAAATCGACGTTTTTCGAAAATATGGTATATTTCAACTCAAATTATGATTAGGGGCCTATTTTGAAAAGCTTCACGACTTTCGTACAGCATTTTCCCAGCAATATATTTCAACTTTGACAATTTCCATCAGCATTTAATAACTGTGCACAACTTTCAATAAATATAAATCATTCTAAAATAATAATAAAGATAGAAAAACGGTATTTTTTCTGTACAACTTTTTGTTTCACAAGTTTCTATTAACTGAAGGATATTTTTATGCACACGAGTTAGTACTAGCCGAAGCGTAGATACTACTGATGTGCTTTTCAGAAAATTACTACCACTCTCAATCAAGTCGATCCTTATCACCACGATCTTTATATCTTCATATTCGCTCCGCTAGCCCATTTTTATTCATAGACCCCTTCGAAATTTTCTATCTTTCATCGGTCAAATGTTTAACGCGCGGTATTCTATTATTTTCATTTTATTATCACCCGAGTCTTCGCAGACCGCGAATTCCGTTTCATCGTTCAGCTGCCTGCGGGCCATTGCCAAAATGTTATGCGGCGGATTTGACGTCGGATGGGAGAGAGCGAAGAGGTCAACAAACTCCCTCGAGGCGAATGAACTCGGTGGAAGACTGCCGAAATCTTTCCGCCGACTGACGAACCGATGTGGCTGGTACAAATTACTTTCCCGCAAATATTATATTACAAAATATATACGCTCGAGCTATCGAAGGAAAAAAACTATCGCCGAATAGGAGGTCTAGCGTTTCGAAAGCGCTCACGGGGAGTGAATTGTGGTCGAAGAATGAACTAGACGATAACAGCTAATTTAAAAGCCCTATTAGCACAAAGATCTCTTCTGTCATTAAAAAAATGGAGAAAAACGATCATTCGAGAAGGAAAAACAGTCCAAATCAGTAAGCATCAGTCCAAATCGATGCCTAGATCAGTCACTTACGATTATGTGGCTAGACATTATGAATCTTCGCGTACACATTGCTCAATGTCGATTAAACGTAGTCTCAATATTTTACCAAAAAAAAAAAATCCCGCTAGACGACCATAGTAACCTCCTCCTTGTTTGAAGTCGGTTAAATAATGTGGAAATTTCAACGCTTCCAGCATTGCAACAAGAATCGAGTGAAATGTGAATTCAACTGGTCGGAAATATTTTTTTGTAGTTACTGTGTCAATTTTTGATATCAGGAATAGTTTTAACTTATGGAATAGTGTCAGACCTACGTGTCGATTTGGACCGATACTTGAGTAAATCCAATTCCATCATTTTCCCTAATGCGAGTACTTTTTGGTTCTATATGAAACCTCTCTCGTCACAGTGTACTTATAGAGACGCTTAGAGCTCCATTTTTGATCCGTTGTTATTTTTCAAACTGTGCAAAAATCCAAATTCTATAGGTTTGAAATTTCTACTCGTGTACCCGTTAGATGATCATTTCCAAAACATTAACACAATTGCCATCTTCCTTGTTATTCACCAAAAAAAAAAAAGATTTAACTACGAGAAATTTTTGGTTGTGTACTATTTTTACTTTGCGCTGCACTTAATTTCCTTCTGATGACGTCACAAGACCTTCATTGAACACTATAACACCATAAAAGTAGTTGAACTTTCAATTTAAAAACCGTCCGATCAATGAGAGAAACAATAAAGGGCAAAATAGTCGAAAATCATTTCAAACTATATTTATGACGAATGAAAACCAGTTTAAGAACCATGAATTTTACACGACGTATAACAATTGTAATCCAACGATGGAAAAACTCAAGTATCGGTCCAAATCGACGCGTAGATCGGTCGCTTACAGTATTTTGAAAATATTTTCAGCTTATTGTTGGCAATTATTTCAAATGTCTTCAAATTTCGGTGTTCGAAAATTATTTTTATTCAGTTTTTTCCCCTTTAAGTTGATTTGAGAAAACTCTATTCTGACTCCTGCACTTGCTAAATATTTACCGGCCTTACCGGTCTTAACAAAATAAATCTCAGTTAATAACTTTCTTGTGAAAGTAATTTAACATACAAACGTTTTTCGAAGACATCTTAGAAACGAATATTCCTTCATTCTATTACAAAAACGCGAAATAATTTCGAAACGTTTTTATATTAATTTTGTCCAAGACAACGTAGATTGAAAAAATAAGGTTTTACATCCCTCGTAAATGAATCGAGGGAATACAGTTTTCGGTGGGAAATCCCCCTCGCGAAATTGTTCTGCTCTTGTCGAGGAATGTAATCAAGGGAAAAGGCTTATGTGGAGGGATTGTGCGGTTCTTAAGGGATGTTAAAGCGACGAGTCAGTAAAAGCCCGTTTACTGCTAGGGCGAATAAGGAAATGAAAATGAGGAAGTCTTTCTGGAAGAAATAACCAAGATAGTGACTGGCGAAGGAAAACAAGGGCGGAGAAATATGGTCGAAAAGGCGACTCGCATTTATTCGAATGAAAATATGCGTTGTTTTCCGTTTATTTCCTGCGGCAGATATTGACAACCTGTGAAAAGATATAGAACAATTTTTTCCCTTCATTATTTTCAATCTAGAATTGTGCTGAATTTCCAAATGAGCTGTTTTTGAAAATAATCTTTTAACGAGCAGTTGTATCTATCATTAAAAAAACTATTGGTTTACATAGATCACGCAGTACTTCCATGTTCAAAGTACAACAAATTATGAAATCAAGAAATTCTCACTCAACAACTGTGATTGAAAAACTAGCCGTAGTTTTGTAAAAACAAAATCGTTTTTATAGAAAGGACGTCTTACTTCAACAGTGGCTGATCTAAGGTGACTGATCTACGCGTCGATTTGGGCTCATACTTGATCATTATTAACCGTCTTCAAAAGAAGAGGTTACTACGAGGAACTATGGGTGACTTGCGGGTTTTTTATTCAATCCAAGTCGAAGGTTTTGTGCCGAATTTTCGTTCATCGTTTTTCGTCTCATTTTAGAGCGAACGTTTGCCACGTTTAACTGGTTGATTCTTCGACATTTTCCACCCCTTGAATTTCATTCTCATCAACAGACTATCATAGATAGAGATATATTTTTTTTAATTTTTTTAAAACGATCTCTTTTTTAATGCGACGGTAGTAGTTATTCTTTTTGGAAGTATTTTTCTCTTTAGAAGTAATATCTTTTTTTAAAACGACGGTTTTTTTTTTACGAAGTATTGGGAGTATTTTTCTCTTTGGAAGTTTTCGACGGATATACGTTCCTATAATAAATTTTCTCGGCAAATATTCCGAAATATTTGAGAAATTGAATTTGGTACGAGTTATTGAAATATTGCGCGTGAGCAGCAAAAATGGACGAAGACTGGAAATTAAATATGTTTCAGGTAGTGAGTGCTATTTTGAGGAGCATGTAGAAATATTCGTTTTGAAAACTTGAAAAATCCCATCCAAAGTTGAGTTATATATTTCCTCCTAAGTGATTGAAAAATTCAAATAATTTAATCACTAATCTAATTAGCAGTATTTAGTTTACATAAATTTACTGAATAGGCGGCTTCAAATTATTTTAGGTAACTGATCTACGTCTCGATTTGGACTCGAAATTTTTTCTCGTTTTGGCCGCAGTCGAAGATTTGTGAGCAAATACTTGGTATTTCGTTTTAAAATTATCACCTACCGTAGTATTATTTTTCAAAACCGGAGAACTACACCTAATTTCGACGTGAACTAGTAGTATCGGTATCGGAAGACATCGGAGCAAGAAGAGTTCAAAGACATCGGCAGCGGCTGCTCGAGGCCCGTTGGGGAAAACAGTAACTGCGATAGAGGAGAGGGGAGGTCGATGACCGACCTTATGACGTCACTGGCTACCTCCCCTCCTGCGATAGGCGGGGAAGTAGCTAGGAGCCAGCGCCAGCTGATCGCACGCCCACTGATCTGCCCGCCTTCTAGCCTTCCTTCGTATACAAGGGATAATGGAGTGAACAATAAAGCCCCGTTTCCATTACAACAAAACTCTCTGCAACTTGTGCCGGGCACATGTGCCCGGCACAAGTTGCAGAATGGAAACGGTCTGGCACATGTCGCGTCACAAGTGCCCGGCACAAAAATGTCGCAGCCGACTGTGCGACAAAACATGTGCCCGCGACTTGTGCCCGGAGAATGGAAACGGCCTCCGACTTGTGCCCGGGACTTGCGAATGCGCAGACCACTGTTTACATCCTTGATATCCACTGATAACTTTGAAGTTTTGACTTTTGAATGAAGTTTTGATACTCAAGTTTGTAACCTATGAAACTTACATATGTGATGCATTAAAAAACATCCCTTAAATTAACGAACTATTCCAGCTTAAAATTTTTATTCGAAACCTATCGGATTAATTTTGTCAAAATTGCTTATATAACATATATTTAAAAATATTTTTATTTGGGGGTCGAAAGAGTTAAAAAAATCAAAAAACAGCACAGTGTCGAACAGGGACTGAGTATTTTTATTTTTACCCAACATCTCAGGGACATGTCTCAAGGAAATGGAAACAGTAAAACAAAACCGTGCTACATGTGCCGGGGACATGTGCCCGGCACAAGTCCCCGCGACTTGTAGGAATGGAAACGTAGCTTAAGGAGTAAAGTTGTTGAAGTGACTTTGCTTGTCAATTGGGAGCCATTCACTCCTAAGTGCTCCGGAGGAATGCTTCGGATGCAGATGAGAACCCCTTAACTTTTATGAGTAATTTATGAAATCTTGGAATTTATCTAAGCTGGGAAATACTGTTGGAAATAGTGTTGAGGAAAGTTGCTAGATAGAATGGAACACTTGCGAGGAAAATATTTCCGACGAGTGGAAAAATAGAATTTTTTTTTTTAAATTTACTTGATGGAAAAATTAACTTCGAAAGATTATTTTCAACATTTGTAAAATTCACGAGCCCCAAAGGGTCGGGTCCGATTTCTCAATATAATGTCCCTTCAATAGTAGTCTTCGAGCCATCTATCGGTGAAGGACTTTAGCACGTCTCTAGTCTTGAAATAGTAGATCATTCTCGCCGAAGCTTTTGACTGATCAACGAGTCGATTTGGACGGACGCTTGTTGATTCTATACGATTTTTTTCGTAGCCACACTATGGCATCTATAGAGGATACCACGTGATCTTTTAAATTTATCTCCGGGGGTTGTGAGGAGGAGAAAAACCAGGCGACTCATTCTCCAATTATTTATTAGCTGGCCGAGCACTTTCGCCCATCGGGCATCCTCAGGGCGACGTGGAGCCATAGGGTCCACAGCCTTTTAAATTTATGGCTAACATAAAATTGTTTTTATTGTAACAATGCCACTTTTCCACATATCCTGACATCTGATTCTATAAATTGACTAACTGTAGGGGTGAAAAAACCTCGAGACTGTTAATACAATATTTAATCCCATAAAGGATCATAGTGTCAACTCTTGAGCTTCAATTAAAATTTCTTTTAAATAGAAAAATCCATTTCAGTTTAATTTATTTTCGAATCGCAATTGTATACGGTAGTACCTCAACAATTTGGCTGTAATTGCGTTGTCATCGTGTTGGGAAAAAATGCCTTTTGAATATAGGGCAAACTGACAACGGAATCGATGAAATTTATTCGACCCGAGTTGGCGATGCCACTTGAAATTCAGAGCTCGGCATCTTCCTATTCAGGCGCCGGCGTCGAGTTTAAAACTGCTTCTGAATCATGAATAGCATTTTCACGCTTATAAAGGGCCAGCTATTTTTTCCTACGGGTTATAAAATCATGAGAAAGGAAATAAATTGAATTAAAGAGTAACGTTTATAAAATGATGAACGTTTGAAAATTGTCATTTTAGCAATTTTAAAATTCATCTAAAGCCAACGCTTAGTTGTATTTACATGCCCAGTACTATTCAATGACTTACTGTTGAATTACTTTTGACTGACTGACTCATAATTGATCATTATGTTCAATCCTAGTGAAGATTTTAGGCGGAATATAACTCTTTATCATGAAAGCATAATAACAACTCTATCACTTCCTAATCATACTCGAACTACTCTCCATCTAACTTTAACAATGGACAAAAAAATTACATCGGTACATTTAATTCTCAGCTGGAGGACAGAAAAAATTTACGCTCATGAGCACGCAATATTTTATACTAGACCCGACGCAGAAAAATTGTCTTCGTTGTTCAGCGGATGAGAACAGTTCACGAGATAATCCTCACGGGTTTTTACACGAAATTTTTTAAAGCCTACAGCGATGGTATGAGAATGATTTTTTCAGAGCCAATTAGTAGCGACGACTATCTTCGGCTCATTAGACACGAGTGAGTGGAAACAGAAAATCCGCACGTGGGAATAAAATATTCGATCACACTGTGCGGATAATCCGCGTCAACACTCAAGGAAAGAAACAGATTCGTTTGTCGGAGATGGAAATAATACAAAATAAGCGGAGCCCATAAAATGAATATAAAATCGATATCATTTGATCGGCCATAACTAAAATAACTATAAATATTTATCGCCCCGCCGAAATCTGTTCGAACTGATTAACGGCCTGGAGACCTTTGAACTCACAAACGATTTAATCGATTCTTAAACGAAACAACACAATTAACATACAAAGTAATGACGAGGCTACGAAAGGTTGTTAGCGCCGGCTTTACGCAGCTCATTCCGAGCGCACATTATTCGTCCGCGTTGTTTAAATATTTAAAGCCACCTCATGGCTAGAAGGAAAAATGCGGTATTCCTATAAATTATTCGAAATGAGGTAATTTATGGAAATACTGTTAATCGAGCAGGAGATCGCGTTGGAAAGAGCGCTTCATACAAGTTGAAAGATCGTCGAACGAGCTGTAATTCAAGCTCGTTGAAAATAGACACCTAATATTGACTGATCTACCTCGATTTGGATAGATGATTTTCCGCGTATTGGGGATTCGCTATCGAGGCATTTTCAACCACATAATTCCACCGCGCTGGAACCTGTTCAGAAGCGCACTAAAATAAATAATAAAATAAAATAACAATAAGAAAAAATTAGATTAATAAAAATAAAATGAAAGTATCATAAAGAAAAAATAAAATAAAATAAAAATTAAATAAAATTGAAATATAAATAAAAATAAAATGTATTTTATTTAAAATAAAATATATTTACAATCAAAATAAAATATATTTAATTTAAAATGAAATATATTTACAATCAAAATAAAATATATTTAATTTAAAATAAAATATATTTAAAATAAAAATAAAATGAAGATATCATAAAAAGAAAATAAAATAAAAATTAAATAAAATTGAAATATAAATAAAAATAAAATGTATTTTATTTAAAATAAAATATATTTACAATCAAAATAAAATATATTTAATTTAAATAATTAATTATTAAATAATATTAATTATTTAGTTCAGTAGAACCATCAACCAACTCAATTTTATTTAAATAAAATATATTTACAATCACAATAAAATATATTTAATTTAAAATAAAATATATTTAAAATCAAAATAAAATAAATATAAAGTAAAAATGTAATAGCGATAAAATAAAATAAAAAATAAAGTAAAAATAAAATATAATATAATGAAAACAAATTAAGAATAAAATGTAAAATAAAATCAAAGTAAAATAGAATAATTATTTGTACACTCTCAAGCTGTAGGTTTTTCCCAAATTTCATCGATCTTGAACATTTTTCTTGTTTCGAACTGCGTTATGATTCATTTTCACAGCCTCCCAATCCTAGTAAATTCGAGCCTAGCGTATTTGAGAAATATGGATTCCCTAATGGACGAACGTGACTTCCTCTTTCACGGAGGATCAGTGACAAAACAGTCGAGTTAGCTTCATCCCCGCTTCCTCCAGAACTCCAAACAGCTCGACAGAATGTTTCGCCTCCGTCAAAAGCGTCGGGTTCAACAACCTGGCACTCCTTTGGAAGCGACAACGCAACACAGCACCTTCGCCACTTCTTTTGAACGGAGTTTAGTTAGGCTAAAATGTCGGAAATTATCAGCAGGAGTTCTAGTCGAAAAACGGGAAATTTCCGAGGGAAAATGGGTTTTTATCGAGTTAAAATTGATTTTCGATTGTCTGCACAATAGTTCCAATGGTATTTTCTTGACGGCTTCTTTCCAAAGAGTTAATATTTTCGAAAATTATAAGCGAGCGAATCGCGACGAAATTTTAACATCTTAACAATTATCTAGTTATTCTGAAGAAAATCTATACTATGGTAACTTGTAAAATGTACGTCACGATGATCTAGCGACTTATCTACTATCGATTTGGACTGATACTTGACGCGATCTCTCCCAGCGTTTCGAATATTCGAAAACGATTTGTCGCCGTTTAAAATACGTAGTAGACATTAAAAATGCGAACTAACCGAGTGCAATTTCCCAATGAATTTCCCCCTCTTGTCCACCATAAATCGATTATTTATCGTGCGAATAGCATAAACGACCGACGGCCGATGCGAACCGTAGATTTCTCCATCGCTTTGCGAAAAGGAGTTCGCGTGCCAATGACAAACCGTAAATTATCGAACGGCGTTTGTTGTAGGCGGGAGACGGAGAGGGTTGAATCGATCGTGGCGAACCTTTATGGTCAAGAGAGAGATAGCTGGCGTTTCAATAGGTCAGAGGTGAACGCACGATAGCTCGCCGAAAGGCGACCGACGCACGGAGCTATGGTTACCTTCGACCAAATAGGATAGCGATTTCGAAAAAGAAAAGTGGAAAAGAGAGGGAGTATAATTTTTTTAAGTTGCCTACGATTACACAGTGCTATTCTGGTATAGGGGCGTAATTCCATTTTATTTTTACCCGTTTTTTGATGACGATTGAGATCGATTCGGGGGAAATCGGGACTTATCTGGATAGATTCAGGGTTGAAAATCACACAAAATCAACACCAGGTGGGTAATGTCTGAAAAAAAATTTTTGAGCCACTTTCGACCCATTTTTCAATTTTGACAATAGCCTACCGTTAAACAGGGTTCGCAGGGGGCATTTTATTCTTTCATCTTTGTCCTTTCTGCGCTGGCTTTGGCGTAACTATTTTTTAATAATATATATTTCTCTTTTTTGCTCATCGAGATCGACTGAGAAAAATGTATTAAATATAAAAAATCTTATACAAAAAGTTATAAAATATTAAAAATAAATTCCCAAACGTTGTAAAATATTAAAAATAAATTCCCAAACGTTGTAAAATATTAAAAATAAATTCCCAAACGTTATAAAATATTGAAAATAAATTCCCAATTTTTCAATCTCACCGTTGAAAAATGTAGAGAAAATCCTGGCACAATCGTTTCCTCATATCTTCGATTGGCGAAAAATTGAACCCAACGCTCTTCTCAATCGAAACACCATCCCCCAATTCTCGCTTCTATTTCGACCGGATGTACAATAAACGAACTCCATTTCCTGCCCTCTTTTCCAACTGTCTCCCGAACTCGGTTCGCCAAATTGGATACAAGGCTCCTTAGGGAAATCAAAAGGTTGTGTCGTGACACCCGGTAGACACGGTAACGGTGGGAACATCGATGCCGGCAGTTTATCTAACATTCCTCGATACGGGGGATATTGCCTTCTAGAAGAAGATGAGGTCAGGTCAGGGAGCGAATTCGCCTCGAACGTTTTCGAGTCGCGATCCTTTCGATTTATATCTAATCTAGTAATTCTTCGATTATCCGGAAATCATGTTCGAATTATTCTTTGGTTGATATCCTTTGGTTGATATCCAGGATCTCCATTTTTCTTTGATGATGTTGGGAGCATAGATCCTGACACTTCTTACTTCATTTGTTTTATTTCTCTGAACGTTTCGCCGACTTCTAAGGTGGCCTCTTCAGCTTCAAAAACAATACAAACTATCAGTTAACCAATTTTCCTATTCTAATTTTCCTCATCTTATTAAAAAAAAAAAAAAAATGTTTGAATTAGTTATTTAAGATAAAGTATTTCGTAAAAACGTTCAAGAACGATCGAAAAAAGCGAGAAGCTTTGGATCAGTCCAAATCGACTTAGATCAGTCACTGTTCAAATGTACAATCGTCACAAATATCGTTTGAACATTATTTTCAAATGTATAATTTTAACATGTTAAAAAATCACAGCGTTTTTCATTTTACAATGCATCTGACGGTTCAAGTCTAAAAAGTCTGCAAACAGTTGCAATTAATGGCAGCCTTCGTTGAGAACGCCGCTTATCCGAATACAGAGCCAAAAAAGCCTAGAGAAAAAATTCAAGAGAGGCAACGTTCGAAAAAATACAACCCAAGAGGAAGAGCTGATGAACAAATAGAAGAGGAAAGTTTCGACACGAAAAGCAAACAGATCAAAAGAACAACATCGCACAACTTTTAGCGCACGTGGACGGCTCGGGGTTTAACTTTTAACTCAACAGCATCTGATGGGATTTGTAATTAATAGGGACGCGCCAGAGTGGAGGATAAAATTTGTGATATTCGGCGAACGCTCGAGAAACCCGAGATATTTTATCATAGGACGTCAGCGGGAGATTGATCGTCGCTCCTCTACAGAGGTTTATGTTTTCTGAAATTCTCCGCTCATCAGGGAACAAATGGGGGGACATTTTTCTAAACTTGTCAAACAACAAATAAATCCAGCCGTTTATTTACGATGAAAAACATCCCAACAAGGAGAAAAGACATCAAGTATCTGTCCAAATCGACGTAGATCGGTCAATTTTGGTCGTTCGTAACTCGAACGAAATTAAAATTGAGCTGTTTAAGCAGAACTTTCATTACCTTAGGAAACGTGTTAAGTCTGCTGAGCCCGCTGAACGTCTTATCGAATATGTCAAAGGTCGATGCTATAATGATAAGGCTCTTTCACCTTCTGGGCTTTTATACAACTTACATTACACGTGACCACACTGGTACAATCTGTTCTCGTTGTTTTCGGGCAGCTCCGATATGTTTGCTCTGTAGGCTCGAAAAATGGCGAAATGTATGAAAAAACTTCGTTTTGGCGAAATTTTTAGAATTTTTTCTATCGGGAGCTGTAGCGGTTTAAATATTGATTTTCGTACGTACCATGTGCATTACAGATATGTCGTGCGGGAAATTCTAAACATTTTCGTCATTAGGATCGATCGGATCGGACTCACCTCCGCGAAGCTATAGCGATACAAAGTCGAAACTTGGCAATTTCGTTTTCAAAAACTCCAACGGCTAGAGCAAAACTGTGAAACGATAAAAAATTTTGGACACCATATTCGTCAATTAAATCGAAATTCCTGGATATGTTTTTGCCCTTTTTCGATTTTCGGCTTTGATTTTTCTTAAGGGTGGTTTTTGTAAAATTTTGACGTTTTCCGAAACGACGTTTTCCCGCAATTGATCGCGATTTTCTCGAAAAATTCAGACAACGCGATAAGTTTTTATGGGTGCATTTTGTTTATGGATAAATTCTTTAAACGAAAAAGTACAAGAATTTGTTCGTTGATTGATTTTTGCCGGAGCTAGAGCGGCACGAAGAGAAAGTCAGAAATTCTTGGATATACGATTGATTAAGATCGCGTTTTTTTCGCGAATAACTTTTGAGCCAATCACTTTTACATAGGTATATTACTCAGAAGCGAGAAAGAGCAATCAAATTCCTACAATTTGGTATATTTAATTATATTTTTAAGTTATGTCCCCGCGGAGCTATTCGCGATCGAAGAAAACCCGAAACACGTTTTTTACCAAAAAGTGGAATATATCTCGAAAAAAAATTATCACTGTCCTTCTTTTATTTTTAATCGATTCTAAATTGAATTTTCTCAATTTGCTTGCACATTAATTATTTTTTCAAAATTCGCGTATGAAAATCGAAAAACTTAAAAACATATTAGTAACTGTTAGAATTCGATTGTTTTCATTTGAAATTCGCATTCTACGTCTAATTTCCTGTAGTAATCATTAGTTAATTAAATTTGTAAGTATTTGCAAAGGATTTTCAAAGCTGAAAAACATATAACGTGTAGTTCTGAAATTGGTAAAAACTTGAAGAAGTCGTCGAATTTCCATCGTTTTGACGTCAAATTCGGATTCAGCGTTAAATTTCCTATAAAAATAGCTTGAAAACGAAAATTTAATTTTTCACCCGAGCCGATGCCAGCGGAGCTCGAGATTTCGGCCGGTGAAAACATCGATTTACGGAAAATAATTTCTGTGGCACTGTTTAAATTTTTTTCACCGATTTTTTTGCTTTGTACGTGTGTCAGGCGTTCAAATGAAGACTCCTGCATAATAAAACAATTGATTCGCTTAAATTTTGACCCCGAAAATCACAGTTAAAGTCCGATTTTCGAGCTTTCAAAAACTGATTTTTTTCGACCACTTGCAGATTTTTCCGAGAATTGAAAAAAATCACAATAATACATCTCGGTAAGGTACAACTTTCCTGAAAATTTCAGATTTTTATCTGTACTGAAAGACGAGTAAAAAATCGTTAACTGATCGGTTCTAAAAAATCGCAGGGGTCCCCCTTGGATTTTTCGCGAAAAATTTTTTGAAATGGATTTAACTCTAATTCAGCATAATGATAGTTGATGAGATGTATATCAATAATATATGCTTCATTCTTTGTTTCTTTCGCACTAAATAGATGAAAAGAACGTTTAAAGTTGAAAAATGTGAGTTTTCGTCTATGGTCTACTAATATTGTTGAATAACGCAAAAACGGCTGAAAAATGGATAGGTACATTACATTGGGAAAATGTGGACAGCTAAATTACCTAACTTTTGGTATATTCAAACATCTGAATTGGCGACTTTTTGTTTAAGTTATCCACTCTGAAAGTTACAAATCTTGGAAAACTTTAAGTTATTATGTCCAATTCTGCTAAAACTTTGCGCAAGTTGAAAAACCCTTTACTTTATGATACTAAGTACAACGCAATAACCACCACCACCAAATTATAGCAACTATAATAATAATAACTATGGCTCCCGACTCTCCATACACAAATAATTAACTACTATAATATTATATAGTAGTGAAAACTACCCCCGCCGATTTGTAAGACTCGGCAAGAGGGGCGAAGCCCCCCAATGTCCGCGCCAGGGGGAGTGGGGGTGGAGCCCCCCAACAGGGGGTTAGGCGGCGAAGCCGCCAGGGGCGCTTGGCCCCTAGTACCGTTATTATCGCATTTTTATGATGTCCGGGGGTTGTGAGGTGGAGAAAAACCAGGCGACTCCATTCTCCAATTCTTTATTACCTGGCCCGAGCACTTTCGCACATTCGGGCTTCCTCAGGGCGACGTGGAGCCATGCGGTCCACAGCCCTATAGTGAGTAAGTGACTTATATGAATTCGTAAGCCTAAAATCGAATTCCTTCGATAGAAAAATTTTTTCCGAAAATATCAACATCGCTCGGGCTTTCAAATGAATCGATCCCTCTGTCAACTTCCGTCGATTCCGTCTCGGCTTTCGTGTTGTAACAAGGACAGATCGGAATTTACATTCGCTTCGAATATAACGTTTCGCACGAAAACGCTCGCGTGTCGGCCGTTTCTTCCATTTCGTAATTCCGTTCCATTTCCCTTCGGGGCATTCGCATTCGGAAAAACTAAGTCGCGTTTTCCTCCGCTCGTCGAACCGAACTAGTTTTCCACGTTCTATTTGCGTTCAACACGAAACACGTCATTCGCTCGGAAGTGTGCGTATTTCCTTTAGCTCCCAATAAAATCGCCTAGCACTTCTTCTCACCGGCGAGATTGTCATAGCGTTTCCAATTTCCGGTATGCGTTTCTGTTGATGGTAAAATCGATCGATTGCGCTATGGCGAATCTTCGTTTTATTTTTGGAAATTATCTAATTAAAATCGTCTCCAGCATTTTGCAAGATTAACCGTTTGATCGAAGTTACAGCCACTCGCTTTGTCTTCGGAGCTCTTCATATCGCATTTCTACGTTCTCGTTTTTCATTCGAACTTTCGCTCAGTCCGAAGAGGAAAAAAGCTTTTCACAAAAGGGAACTTCCGTTCTCATTATTTCTTCCAGGGTTTCATCGCCTTTGACTCGCGGTAAAGGGTTTCGTTTGAAGTTCTTTTTTGCGAGACAGTAATTGGGAACCATTTTGAGAGCTTTTACCGCGCCTTTTCACTCCTTTGAGATTTCCACCTCGAAGATGATGAAAATATAAGCTCTGAATTCGCGATGGACCATTGCTGGCGAAAATTGAGTCGACATTTTTTTTAATTTCGATATCACGGTGAATAACTGTCGCTTATATCTGCTCGGACCGGCAATAGTTATATTTTAAGTTTTAACTACAAAATATGTGCAGTGGAATCGGGAGAGTTTTAAAGTACTTACTATCGAATAGCTGAGATTGAAAATATCGAGGAAAAATAGCGAGAGAACGTTTGTCAAACGAGTCCATGCTTTAAGGAAAAATCATCTACTATTGACTGATCTACGTCTCGTTTTGGACGTTCGTCTTCTCATTGTCTCACTGTGGAATTTTCTTTCTTCGCAAATACGCTGCTAATTTTAAAACAATTTTCATCGCCAGGAGAACTTGAAATTAATTTTTTTCGTCTCTTTTCTCTCCTGTTCCAGCCCAAATAGAGATCATCCCGTGCAAAGTGTGCGGGGACAAGTCGTCGGGGGTGCATTACGGCGTTATCACGTGCGAAGGATGCAAGGGCTTTTTCCGTCGGTCTCAATCGTCTGTTGTCAACTATCAGTGTCCAAGGAGCAAGGCCTGCCTTGTCGACCGGGTCAACCGAAATCGATGCCAGTACTGCCGACTGCAGAAGTGCTTACGGCTAGGCATGTCTAGAGATGGTAAGTCCGTAGATTGTTATATATTTAAAACTAGAGTTTAAAACCGATTTTTTTTTTTTTTTGGATCATTTGCGGATTTTTCCGACAGTTGAAAAAAATCACGAAAAACAATTTTGGTAAGATACGACTTTCGTGGAAATTGCAGATTTTTATCTGTATTGAAAGACGGGTAAAAAATCTTTAACTGATCGGTTGGAAAAATCACAGGGGTACCTCTTGATTATAACATACATGTAAGATAGTCTTCTCCTTCTTTTTCAAAGGGACGTCGACAGATGCATTATAAACTGTATTTACAAAAATAACACAAAATTACAAAAAATCAAATATTAGATTCGGGTTGAATAATAATTTGTACAAAAGGGCTCACCTGAATCTAGAACGAATGTAATTGTGACGCACATGAACCTGTGAGCCCTTCGATGTATCAATCTGAACTGAACATGATTCTTATCGAATCAGCTTATTAACTAGTTGCGTGTGAAGATTCGGTGTACATCGAATCTTACATACTACATATACCTATATAATATATTTAATAAATTTATAATAAATATAATAATATAATATATACTAAATTTACAGAGAATAATAAATAATAATAAATAAATAATAAATTTGCTGAGAAAGGGCTATTGTTCAATTAAATGCCCACTCGTCCCGCTTTCCCCGGGTATTTTGACGAGTTCTTGGAAGATCGGCTTTTTCTTCCTTTATTCCACCTTCAAAGGAGTCGAATTCGGAGAAGCTTTAATTACAATCCTCGCCCGGTTACCCCGTTTCATGGTCAACTTCACCCGTTACCATGGTCCTTCTAGGTAATGCCCTACGATCGCCCTTTTGCGACCAAGTTTCCACCCCGGTTTCGAAACGCAGCCGTTTGTTCGTTCCAACTTCGGCCAACTTGCGGTATTCAAAGCTCAAAGCAGTTGAACATTGTTGCGACTCGGATTGCGTTTGTCAAGTGGCACGTCTTTGTTCCTCGGCCGAAGTCAATAGCCGTAAAGTTCATTCGCAAATGGTTTCGCCCCGTTCGGTATCGCAGCGCGTTCTGTTATTCGTTTGAAAGGGAAAAATCGTCGACTATGGTGTAAAAATTATGGCGAAAAAATATCGAGTCCAAATCGACGAGGGTAGATCAGAGCGTAGATCAGTCATTCTCAAGTATAAGTATCGAGGTATTTCAACGAGATGAATATTTGACATCACTGAAAGTTCTGTTTAAACTAATTGAAAAATAGCCATTATGTAGAACTTGAGATGAAAATAAATTATTACTCGTAAATTTAGGACGTCTCACATTTTATGTAGACTGTTAAGTAATTTATTGCTCTTCCTAGTTCGACATTTAGGAGAATTTTTTTTTAAACCATTTTTTTTTTAAATTATGAAAAATTTTCAACAATTTTTTTTTTAAACCCAATGTTCAATTTTGTCAAATGAAAATATTGATGAAATACCTTCAAATTGTATAATAAAATTTTTATAAATTTATTTTTATTTTATTAATTAATTTATTATTAATTTTTATTTTATTTTATAAATTTATAATATTTTATCAATTGCAAAAAAAATTTCTAACCCCTCAAAATTTGATGTTCCAAGTTTCTAGGCATCCGAATATACAATAAAAAAATTCTGTCCGTCCACCGCAAACACTTTTTTGACGAAAATATCAAAGCTAGATTATTGAGCTTTTCAGCAAAAATCAATCTTAGTCTGACAATGGCTAAATTTTTTGCCAAGTTTCTACCTCAATTTTAAGGGTATTTTTGAGGGGAGAAAATTTGTATTTTCCAACGTTTTTCAGAAAAAGGTGTATTTGGTATCAATCTATAGATTTTTGGACGCTGAATCGAATGAGACCATCGCGGGATCAATAACTTTATTGGTTCTATAGTTATCTTTTGCGTTGAATTTGGGTGATTTTCAGAAATTTGGCTCGAGAGTTCATGGAGCTATAAAAATCGTTCTATACGCTTTGGAACGGTCGTCAAACACTCTCTTCAGCTGTACCGTATGGCAAAAAATGTAGCTCTCAATTTTTGAATCAAGAAAAATAAAAATGATATAATAAACCTCTGTACATTTATTTGGAGCGTTTTTTTTTTTTTTTTTTTTTTTTTTTTTTTGTGCATAATTTTCATTATTTTTATTTCGATTCGAGGTAATTAGAAAACACAAATTTCATCAACCCCGCGAAAAAAAATTATCTCGCGTTCTCTCAGTAGTATCCAGCGAACATAACCGAGCGTTTTCGAGTTGCCGATCGCACGCAATACTTCCACGTTTGCAAAACGCGATTTTTCGTCATTTTCTGAGGACGCCTCCGAGGTTGTTATCCTGACGAGACGTTTTATTTCTTCGTCCTCGAACCGTTCGTAAAATTAATGCCTGATTTTCGTACGATTGCATCACTGCCGTATCTCGAGTGCAATGATCCGCGTGTGCTCCCGTTTCTTCTGCATAGTCTCGACCTTAACCTTGAATCTCCCGCCCGACGTCTCAGATTCGCGATGACGGGAGAGGGATCCGCGAGTCGTCTGACGTCGGTCGCCCTTGAATGACGTCGCCAATGTGACGTAGACGTCCTTGCCGGTCAATGGGGACGATCAGTTGTGGCTACAGGCGACTAGACGAAATTAGGGACTGTGAACGCTTGAAGATGGCACGTGGAATTATCGCAGAAATCGTTGAGTAGATATATATGAGGGTTGGAAAAAAATGCGATTTGTTGATTTCTCAGATCGTATGCTAGGGATGAAAACAATTTTATTATCGGAAATCTCGTTGATAATGAGCAATTATTGAGACTGAATCGTTTACGTCTCAAATGATCATCGTGTCAATAAATCTGACAAAAATCATCAGGCCAACTGTATCTTAACTGACTGGGATCAAAAAATGTCTCTTATGACAAAAAACATATTGAAAAATTACCCAAATAAACACGCTTAAAAAAAAAAAAAAAAAAGAAAAACCAAGTTAATCTTAGTAACCTTTTCCTTATGAAGTCGGTTAAAGACAAATCACTACGAGGAACAATCTGCAGATCAAACTGCTAACTACTTAACAAGTTTTGTATTGAAAATTGTAGTGAATTTTATAAAGAAAATTCGGGTAAATTTTATATTGAAATCTTTGGTAAATCTCATAGCCTAACATTTAAAAATTAAAAACAGTCTATCTACTCGTGACCTTAATAATTCATACCGAAATTCTACTCTGACCAAAAAATTATGAACGGACGCTAGGTTCGCTCACGAAAAAAACATCAGTCAAAATCGACGTGTCGTTAATTCTTCAATTCGGATCTCGAACTTCCCGCTATGAACTCGCACGATCTCGATAAATTAAAAAGGCGCCGAGGAATTGAATACCCCTTGAAAGGACGTCGCGTTTCCTTTTATCGAAATTTTCGCCGCGAAGCTCCGGTGGAAAATTCATTTTCCGACCGTTCAAGGACATCGTAGCATCGTTGGGGCGGATGCAAATCAAAACAATAGATCCTCGTACAGGGTAATTGCCTCATCACCCCGAGCTGAGCTTGTGCTTCGCGAGGAATTACTCATTCTTCCCATTGTGAAATGCTCGTCGGAAATTTACGAGCTTTTGTCCCGCTTGCGGGCGCATTTCGTGAATAGAATCGGACGCCATGGACGAACGGCGGCACCTGCACAAATTGAGAACATGAGCGTTGAAAATTCGCAATAAAAATTCGGTCCAATTATTATCTTTTATTTATTTTATTATTATTTTTTTTTTTTTTTAGAAACCGCCTACGAGGCAACATTGGCTTGGTTTGTAATCTCGGCGTTGTGAAATAGTTAAAATGCCGTTATTCAGCTTCACACGCGACGATTTATTCACAAGGAACCATTGTTTCGAGCACAATAAGCGCGGCGATAAAACTTGAGACCATGGCACCAACTGAGGTGACCCGGTTTCGAATCAAGCGCCGCCATTGGACGCAAATTAACCAGCGACGAAACGAGGTGACCAAAAATGATAACAAGACAACAAAAAAATGACCAAATATTTCCAAACAGACTACGAACAACTATGACCGAAAGAAATATGACCAATCAATCAATCTCTGCAACCAAAATTTGATAAGAAAAAAATCTATGATTAAAATCGATGAATAAACTGACTAAAATTACGTATAACATCTACAGTGTCTTCAACTTAGTTTTTTTTCCTCCGACCGCAAGCAACTACTATAAGAACAACTGACAACAACTGTCTATGACCGAAAATCGACTGACCAAACTTCTGCCAACTAAGTCCAACAGTTCACCTCTCCTATGAAAATAATAAGAACCAATGAGACTAATACATGACCAATCAATCATTTATTAGGTGACCATGGCGATCAATTTTCGGACATTGCCTTCTTCGAAATGGTCTCATTCGATTCAGCATAAAAACTACATTAGGTTTCACTTCATCCCGTATAATTCAATAGCGTCGCTAACTTAAAACGAGCCACGCTCATGAGGAGCCAAGTACATTGGAGCGTATAAGGCGTGGCCGACTTGAGCTGAAGCTCCGCCTCTGGGAACATCACTGAGCAGTTCAAGTTGTTTTAAAGAGTACTGTACCGTTTAGAAATTCCATCTCGTCAAAATACCTGCAATTTAAAACGAAAAACGATCAATCTACCATGTGTCGATTTGGCCCTATCTTTTTCTGTCCATGATGATACCGAATCGAGAGCCCGTTTTTAATCATTCTTCGCCATCGACGGTTTTACGCGAGATTTTTATTCGCCGTAGCTCTATGGCTAGCAAAAAAAATCTTCTGTTTCGTACCATCATTTCCAATTTACATAAAAATTCAACTATTGTAGCCCATAAATTTTGAAACTACCTTCAATTCAGCATCTTTGGTCTGACGTGGATCACATTCGGATTACGAGTTGACGCGATCGATTCGAAATAATCTGGAGCTTTGAGGCAGCCAGTTCCACTGTTCGAGATTACTGGTATCAGTCCTCTCCGTTTATTTCTCAATCCGATGCCTCAGGCAGACTGTGAATCCTCGACATTCGCATGGCGCTGATTACTAACCCGCCCTCGGGCGATTCACTACGTTCCTTATTCTGCAGCCGATACACTCGGCTCTTGCAATCATCCCGACGCTTTTCCGTCGCTTGTTCGAAGCGGTGTGAATCGATAAGCTAAAACGGACCGCGGCCCTTTAAAGATATTGCTTTAGCGCATCAGGACAAGATTGATTCGTTGGATGTGCGATGAGGAGAATTTCGAATCGGACAAAACCATTAATCAGTTCGGCCCTAATTGCGGCGACGAGTTCGATAATTACATTGGAGCGAATGAAATTGAATCAATTGAACGAATACAGCATTTCCCCAAAGTTATATTTACCTTTTCCCAATCAGGTTTCACAATAGTTGTGAGGAAGTAGATTCAGCCTAGTGCGATATTTACTTTAACCGTTAACCATGTTAACCGCCACATAACATTGGTTAATCTACCGTTAATAACAAATGGTTAGTTAACTAAACTATTGGTACACTAATAGATAACTCAGCATTATAGTTACCAGTAACATTGGTTAACTAACTGTTAGTTACCTCTAACATTGGTTAACTAACTGTTAGTTACCAGTAACATTGGTTAACTAACTGTTAGTTACCAGTAACATTGGTTAACTAACTGTTAGTTACCAGTAACATTGGTTAACTAACTGTTAGTTACCAGTAACATTGGTTAACTAACTGTTAGTTACCTCTAACATTGGTTAACTAACTGTTAGTTACCAGTAACATTTGTTAGCTAACTGTTAGTTACTTGAACCTATTGTTAACTAACTGTTTGTTAACTGACCACTAGTTAACTGAACTATTAGTTAATTGCAACATTTGTTAGCTAACTGTTAGTTACTTGAACCTTTTGTTAACTAACTGTTTGTTAACTGACCACTAGTTAACTGAACTATTTATTAACTAAATCAGCAGTTAACTCACCTTCAGTTAAAATATTATGAGCTCATTGACATTGAGTTGTTGGTAAGCAGCGGTTAGTAGACGCACTGTAAATAAACTGTTGGTCATGAAAACTTTAGTCAATCGAACCATTGAATATTGACGTAGTTGAATATACTGTACAATAAACTGACCTTTTCTTATAACTGTTAGTTACCTGATGAGCAGTTAACTAGCTGTTAGTATTCAGTTGGTTAAAAGGTGGTAAATAATTATGAGCTAACTAGAGTTAGTGTACCAACAATTGTTATCCGCTGAGTTTTTAGCTAACCATTGTTCACTGATCATTGTCAGTTTATAGTTGAAGCAAACGGTTAATCAACGTATAGTTGAGTAACTAACTTAGTCAAGTTATGATTAGTTTACTAACTAACGTGGTGACGGTTAGTGAAAGAATAATTATTTAACTGATGGTTAAAACTGTGATTTTCAAATCGCAATGAATTTTCAGTAAACTCATCGTGGATTTTTAAATCCTAATGAAATAGTAACCGATTGTTAGCTAACTGTTCGTTCGGTAACCGTTCCTTATTGTCACATTTAACTTCTACATCTGCTGATCGCTTTTCAATTGTTCATCTTCTGTTAAACACGACTTGATATCCCGGCATCGATTCGTTTGTCCGTTTCGCGAAGTGACAGAGGTCGTTTAGGAGGAAATGAATTGCGTTTCATCTCGCCCGATATCCGCCCCGTTTGTCACTGTTCGCCCGTTAGCTTCGAAAAAAGACAGTCGACCCGTAACTCACTCGTTTGGGGGCCTCTTATTAAAACGCTGCAGAGCTGAGACTTTTAGGAGCCCCGGCGATTTTGTATCGTTCCACAAGCGTTGAATCTGAGTTTGAAAATGCGGCAAAAATGATTCGTTCAACACGATCTTCGTTGATTGAAGATGTCACAGTTTGGAAAAAAATAGCTATTGAGAAAAATGCGGTTCGAGTAGAGCAAGAAAGAGGTATATAAAATTTGGTTAAAAATAATTTTCGAATTGGCCATAAATTTTTTTAGAGTTGAATTTCTCGAGATTGGATTATATTCGAATCAGGTATATTATACTTGATTTTAACTTCGGCTATAAAAAGGAAAATTATCTGCTAGAGCGAAATATATCGAGAAACGGACCAAATCGACTGTATATCGGTCAAATTTCCATATAAGCGTTTCAATACGTCAAGAATTCATGATCAATCCGACGATATAGCAATAACAACTGAAACAATAAGACGAAAAAAGTCTTGGGGAGAAAGAAAAACATCAGACAGTCCAAATCGACGAATAGATCAGTACCTAACTTGAGATCATTTGACCGTACTTCGACACGTTTTTCCATCGCTTTTTCGTTTTTCGACAATTTCGGCTATTTTTCGCCGCTTGGCGACACTTATATTTTTCGGAAATGAATTTTTGTTCCAGCAGTCTGGTTCTCGTTACAATTACGTGCTTTTTTAGTGGTTATGAATTCTCGTTCCACTTCCTTTCTCGATAGTTCGAACGTGCTCTCGCTTTTTTTCCCATCTCGCCGTGATAAATTGCGTAATTTCACCACGTGGCTATCAATCCACTGATTGATCACGCGGTCGAAACGTAAACATTGGCGACTTGCCTTTGAGGCGAGTTATTGATGAGCCGTCAAATCGTGCGGAGCCAATTGAAAAAGCTGTGGTCACTTTTTATATAGAACAGGTATTTATGTTTGCTATATAGTTTCTTATGCGTGCTATCGTTGGTCCGGATTGTTGTATGTAGGTGCGTCAGTTCGCTTCCCGCCGATTGGAGTTTGCGCGGAAATGTGAGAACTTTTGTGCCCGCTGGTCATTCTAATTCGCGTTTTGTAGTATTTTCCGCACAGTTTCCGGCCTAGCGGTTTGTTGGACTTCCGCCCGTAACGGAACTTGTCTGAACGTGAATTGTTGACAATTTGCCGTCGCGTATTCAGGCAAATCCTGGATAGATTTCCAGATTATTTTGCGATTGACGGATTTTCGATTGACGATTCTTCATTGAGAGAATTCGAGTCAAAATATACAACACATACGTGTGGAAAAATGAGTGGATGATGAATAAAATAATTTATAAGTACAGATAAACTAATAATATAAAATAAATGCATTTAGAAATAATAAAAATTAATAGTATAGAATGAATAAATAATTTTTTTGAATTAAATGAAAATAAATATTACGAAATGAATACATTTAAAAAAAGAAAAGTAAATGATATCAAATAAATACATTTAAAAAAGAAAAGTAAATAATATCAAATAAGTAAATTTAAAAAGTAAAGTAAATAATATCAAATAAATAAATTAAAAAAGTAAAGTAAATAATATCAAATAAATGAATTTAAAAAAGTAAAGTAAATAATATCAAATTATAATAAATTTAAAAAATAAAAGTGAATAATATTAAATAAATACATTTTTTCAAAGTAAACTATATCAAATAAATAAAAATTCTATTAGGTAGATACAGTGAATAGCTTGGAAAAATTAACTATAGTAAACAGGAGTAGAAATATAAATAAAAGTTGAGAAAATAGAGGGAAGACAAAATTCACCTCGTACCTATTGAAATAACCGTTTTGCGTATTAATAATTGTTTTTAACAGTTTTACGGAAACGAACAATTTTAGCTTTCCCGACCGATGAACTCCAAGGCCAATCGACTTTCCCACTATTACCTCCAATCGGTTCTAATTGGTTACCCACGAGCTCCTATGTCGACGGTTCGAAACCTCGAGGCAACAAAACAGTTGAGGGCGTGAAAATGGAGAATTTTTCGGCCCACGTTGTCAAGGCGACGATCTTGAACTCGAGGGCTTTCGAGTTCGAGTGGTTCCCTTCTTCCTGTCAACCTTTGGGACGGATGAATTTCAATCCCCAGTAAACCGGATGTAGTTCGATTTTTATGAAGAGCTCCCGGGCAAAATTCCTTGTAGAGAAACTTTTTTTTTTGAGAATTTTTTTTATGATCACGATGATTTTGTGTGGCCTTAGTAACGATTAGATTTATTTAATCGAATAAAATAATCAAGGCTTCGGACGAAAACCTTCGAAAGGTTCACCTTAGGGTTTGTTCCGTGGGTTGTGAATCGATGGGACTTTGCCCCTTCCGAGGGCAACGTCCTCCATTGCGTGGTGACTAACGATAAAACGCTCAAGCTACACGGCCTACGCCCACCAAGGAGGTTGAAAGAGTTACGTTGCACCCTTGGAAACGACTTTTCTTCCGAGATCCCGGAAAAGGCCTTCTATTTGAACTGCTACTAGCCCTGCTCGTGTGTAAGAGGAAATGGAACACTTCTGCTCTTTGTCTGCTGGCATAAGTTTCCTCTAATATTCCTGAGAGAATTCCTACTCTTCGAGAAATCCCAGAAATTGGCACAAGGACGAAAGGAAAACACGGCGAAACATTTTTCCTCATAGCAATAACAGCTGATCGTTAACCCCGTTTTTAAAGTCTTAGAAATAATTTCAAAATTTAATTTTAATTTTTTTTCTTCTCAATATTTGATCATATTGAGTGATTAATCGATTTTAAATTAAATCCAACTAGGAATCGATTTAAAATAAACAAGAAGAAAAATCGATTTTTAAATCTACACTATGGGAAGAATCGATTCTTGCATTGAATCGAGTTGTAGAATCGATTTTTATTATCGAAACGAATGGCGAAATTGGCTTTTAAAATCAATTTCGGTGTTCACATTAAGTAGTATAATCCATTCCTGTATAAATCAAGCTATGAACCTGTTTTGAAGAAATCAATTTCGTTTTACAATAAAATTTCAACTTTATTCTTTTTTTTACCTTCCATGTACAAAATATCGATTCCCATTTATATTGTCGGCCAAAAATATGAAATGTTTTTACTTCGAATTAAATAATCACTTCGAAAAGCATCGTCAAAGTCGGTAAACCTTATTCGATTCCATTAAAACGGAAACACTTGTAACAGTTTGTCGTCCAGTAATAAAAGTCCTTGCACGGTTGCCGCGTCGGACAGGTAAAAGGGAAAGTATTTCCTTGAACCGCTCGTCGTCAACCGTGGCCAATGAAAATTGACAAGATTCCACGATTTTAAAGGCCCCGACAAGGCCAAGAGCCGAAGGCCTTGCGATTGAAGGGATGACGAAGGCCGTGAAAATGGGCAGTTTTTTCGATCACTAGTGAACCAAGACAGTTTTCCTCCGCTTTTGGATTTACGCTGATTTTGTCTACATACATTTTGTTAAATTTTCCATTATACGCTGAGTTGATTGCAGATTGCTATCCCAGTGCGCGTATTCGCGTGTCTAAAATCGAGTCGATTTTTTTCTTTTCTCAAAATGAATGAAAATTCGATTCCCAACCCTCGCGTGACAGTCGCTTTCCGGTATCGCATAAATAAGCGGAACACGCTGTTCGTAACGAGAGTATCGCTTGCGAAAAATAACCCGAGAGGGGAAATGTTGGAACGGCGAGGCCAAACACCCCGCGACCTGGAATGAACACAGTGACCTATTGAACTATCGTAGCTTTTCGACTTATACGCAATCGAATTGATTTTTTCGTCAAGCTAACCTTGTCATAGGTTTTTTGTGTCATAGAAGGTCGCAGTAGGCAGGGACCACAGAAACTCGCCTAGGACACCCTCAATGTCATGCGAGATTGCCTAATCAATATTGTCTATCTATTGGAGATTGATCATTTTATGGCCTTAATTTTTCATTGGGTTTGGGCTGACTGGACCGATCGGGCTGTGAAAATTCCTTTGATATGGAGTGACGTAATAATTTCGGAGAAAAATACAATCAATATAATATTGCGTGAGACGCAAAGTTTGTGAAGACGACGAAAAGTTTAGAATATAGGGGGAAAATTAGTTATTTTAATGGATTCGAGTGATTAATCGATTCTTTATCGTGCGGAGTAGAATCGATTTTTAATCGAATCTGGCGAAGATCGAGTTTGAATATAACAATCGATTCGAGCAGAGAATCGATTAAAATCGCATAAATTATAACCGATTTTCAACCAGCTTAATTAATAGTATAGTACTGATCGATTACTCATTATATTGAACAAAAATCTATTTTTACTCGAGGGATTGTTGTACCTATATTTGATCAGTTGGTGTAAAGAACAAACTCGATTGAACTGAGTAAAAAAATCGATTTTTCTGTCAAATTAGCTGCTGATTTGCATTAAATTATGGAGACAAAAACGGTATAAATGATCGATTCAAGGCGAAGAATCGAGTGGAATTGTGATCAAATGTAGGAAATAATATATCTATTTTATAAACTATTTCTTGTTGTTTTGGGGGAGGAATATTTTTTGATCAAATGATTAATCGATTCTTGCAACAATCGATGTAAATATCGATTTTCATATCATTCCCGGTTTCTAAGGAATTTATTGTTTGGCAATCGAGAATTTCGGGTCTGAAGTGAAAAATCTGTATCTTAAAAGATAAAATTGGACTAATCGACTTTTTGTCATATAAAGTGAAAAATAGATTTTCGTCATATCGAGTGAATAATCGATTTTCGTCACATCAATGAATAATCGATTTTCGTTACATAAATGAATAATCGATATTCGTCAAATAGAGTGAATAATGAATTTTTTTCAATTGAGGCTGGTGGAATTGATTATGGATCACATTCAGGGGAAAATTAATAAAAAAAAGTTACGAATAAATATTTCGTTACTTATCGCATGAAGAATATTTAATCAATCGAATGTTCCACGCCGCTTTATGTCAGCCACTTTTCATTAAACTTCAGTCATAAACTGGCTCTAAAATTCGACGAAACGCTTGCTGTTAAAAGCGATTTCGTCTTCTCAACTGTAGAAAAATCGAAATTCGTCACGCGAAACAAGGAAGCACTCGGTGTCATGTTGACTTTGGAGCCTTACTAGAAGTAATAGGCGGCGACTTAACAGTATCCGAGCCGAGATTGTGAGTTGTGCAACCAGACAGTGCGGAGCTTCTCGTTAGTGGCAAAATGTGGGGCAATACGGGTCGTTTTCTCCTCTGAAAGCGCCAATGGGACGACAAAGTGCACATCCGAGCGAGCATTGAAGTACCTCGTCGCCTAGTTAGGTCCAAAATTGTAGCCGACATCTGTTTCTGATCGGAAAACCGCTGTCAACCTTGGCAAAATTCCTTGTAGGGGAGAATCGCGTAAGAGCCGTTTTCATTGAGAGCGAAATTGGACGTTTGAATGCAAAAGGAGCCTTTCGATCGGAATGAAGTCGTTGGTGAATGTAGCTCTAGTGAAGCCCGTTTAGGCGAAAGCCTTTGGCGAATGCGGAGAACGTGTCACCTGGTTTTTTTCGGCCATAATAATATTTTAGTACAGACAAGCGAGTAACAAAAAATGCAAACTTGTAGTATGATTGACGGGTGTGTATATCAGTGTCCTCAATTATCAGTGGTCGAAGAGATTTCTCGAACCAGCGATATACATTTGCCCTCGGGTATCCGTGTCCAAAGCGCTAAAAGATAGCCAGCCTCTCTTTGGACACGGATAATTGAGGACACGAATATTCGGCAGTACAAAACCTTCCCTTTGGACGCGAGTATTTGAGGACATCGACATCTATGTTACAAAAACATCGATGTATCGGACTAAAAACCTCGAAATCTATGCTTCGATGTTTTTTGACAAATTCCTTTTTTTTCCTTACTTTTTATAAAAGCCCGTTTTTTTTTTTCTCGTGTATAAATCATTCATCATAAGTGATGAATGATTTATACGCGAGGCATTCCATTGGATCTTTCCTATATTTCTCTACGATTTCAGGTTTTTATCTATTTGTATTGAGCCCAACTGATTTTTACTTAATGGGTAAATTCGTAATAGTGTCATGGCCTCAAAATATCAATATTTTGCTTCGCTAGATTAATTTACAAAAAAAAAACAGACAAAAAATGTAGGTATATCGAGTTTGAAAAAATATCGATTCGATTTTTATCGACTTTTTTTAAATAGAGGCTCTGTTTTTTTTTTCTCGTGTATAAAACATTCAAGGGGTTATTAAAACAATCGGTAAGAAAATTGTGGGAATTTTTTATTCATTTTCTCAGCGGGTTCAGGGTGTAATGCTTTGGCAACACTGTTTTCAGTTTCACCTTTTGAGTTGATACCTAAACTAAACGGCAAAGCCTGTAATTTACTAAAAAAATAAATATATCAGTATTATTTTTCATCGATTCTTTGTTGGTGTGTATAAAACATAGATGTTGTAAAACATGGATGTCTTGTCGATATATCGGTACCATCGATGTTTTTAACAAGAAGCTTCTATGTAGAGCTTTGGACACGGATATTTGAGGAAAAATGCTCATGTTTCTGCATTAAAAAAGCGTGTACCGTTTAGCTTTTTGGATATTATAAAGACACAGATATTCAATTATTGTCAATGTCTGAAAGAAATCAATAAAAAGAAGACCGAAAGCCAAATCGTTGGAAACGTTGAGAAATTAATACCATCCGCTTATTGACTGATCTACCTGTCGCTTTGGATTGCTGGCGATTTTTCTTCTCGTTTTGTATTTCCGTCACATTCTACTCACATTCTACGCTCTTCGCCTCGAATCGTCCGCTTTTAGCGGTAGAGCTCATCTCTGGTAATAGCGTTCCTTTTTACAATCACGTGCTTATCGACGCGGAACATTACGGTCCGATGGTCGAGCGGCAGACCGCAACAGACACGTGCACAGTCCAACAGGTTGGTAGAGTGCACGTGATCAAAAAAATAATCTACCACTCTGCTCCCAAATTATTCCAATACTGGGCGGACAATCAGGAAAAATTCCCAAACTACAATAAGATTTTGTACTGCGGATCTTCGAATGTTTTCAAATCGTCGATTATTTTTAGAATAAATTTGAAAGGGCATTTTAATTCATTGCTAAAGCAAAATGGGTTAATAATGAATGACGTGGAAATATTTCTTACGTGATTAAATTATCTAACAAAAAATTACGTGATACGTGGAGTACATTATACGTAAACAAATTAATGAATTTTACTTAACCTAGTTGGTTTTTCGCTGTATTACTTCTCACATTAATTGGATTGTATTTTCATACGAATTTTCCTTTTTTGTTACAGGTACGTACCTAAGCTACAGTTCAGTGAGTACAGTAAGCTCTTCATACGTCGAGAATAATGAATTTCCAACTCCTCGAAATTAATACTTAACTTCTTGTTCCCTTTGAGATAATATTCGTTCTGGAGATTTCTCAGCTATTCCCACAAGTACGAAATCATCGGGTTTTCATAAATAACGTATTTTTCGGTCTGTTGCCATTTTTTTTTCTCCCCAATAATTGGAGATTTTATACATTTGTATGATAAGTGTTATTAGTGTCACAGAATACCTCATATTAATATTAATTTTCTCGCGGGGGGGATTGCACTTGACTCGATTCATTGAGCCGGCTAAGAATTTTTAAAATGTTCACCGAAGTTAAAAAAAAAAAAAAAAAAAAATATGTGGAATAAAAATACAAATTCAGACATTTATCCTATTTTTCACAAGACATAATTGAAAAGTTCTCTAGTCGATAGCGTAAAAATCAATTCCTTCGGTTGGTAACTAGTATAATTGATCCAAAAATCGATCGTTTGATCAATCCATTAATAAATCGATACTCAAATGGATGAAAACTCGTTTTATTTATTTGATAAAACGTTGATTCTTCACTTTATCTGACTAGATATCGGTTTTTTCGCTTGATCAAAACCGAAAAAAATTCACTACTCGATTACAAAAAAAAAATATTCCCCATGTAGAATAATGAATATAAAAATCGATTGTAGTATCGATTCGTTGAAAAATCAACTATTCAATTGGTTAAAAATTCATTCTTCGCACGAAACAAAAAAAAATTATTTCCTAAATTTGATCGCAAATTCATTGATTCTTCATCTCAAATCGAATATCATCGATTTTTCGTCTCGCGTCAATCTTAAATCGACTCTTCCTTCTTTCAATCATAAATCGATGCTCAATTTGATTGAAAAAATGATTCATTTACTGGGTTGGTTGAATTCTTTCTTTGCTTTATCTGAGACGATGTCAATTTTTCACTCGTTGTAAACCTAAAATTCTCTTCTCGGTCGCAAAAAGCATAAGTACAGGAATCGATTAAAAATCGATTTATTATCAATTTATCGATTTATCAATGGTTTGATCAATTCGTTTGCAATAATCGATTATTCAATTTATTGAATTTTCGTTCGATATTTAAAAAAAAAAAAAAAAAAAAAAAAAAAAACAAGTTTCTTTCGATTCCATAAAAAATCGTTCGTTCGCGCGATTCTATCTTTATCGATTCTTTTCTTAAATCGATGATTTAATATTGTATTTTTGTGAACATGAATCTTCTTGAATTGTATGGATCTCCAGATTTTTGTTCCTCCGCGCCAAATCGCCGCCATTAATTTGTTTCACTAAAAGAAATCCATTTCCTTTCATCTTCCGATCTCCATGGGAATCGAGCTATCCTTCTTGATAATGTTTCCATTGAAAAACAACCTTGGTTCGCCAGCGTAGGTGGAACACAATGGAAAGATAGCAGCTAATTATCCAAAGATCGAAGTCATGGCGTAACAATAATTTTTAAGGCCACGATCCGGTGGAGCAATTTTTATCTCAGATACGATAAAGATCAATAATGCACCCCTGGGGATATTGTCTAGCTCATATGCAACTGTCGAGATCCTTTAATAGCGTTGAGCAAGATTCTCGCAGTTTCACTGTTGATCAACCTGGCGATTATTTGATCATATAACAGCTCATCCGATCGAATCGACGATATCGGTCTCCACTTGTCACCATTTTAACCACCAGTCATAAGTTTCCATCAGAGGTCAATCGAATTGAGGAATTTTCGACGGAGAAAAATTACAACGTCTATTTTTGAAAAATATTAACAGCTCTGGGACGAAATCGGCGGCAAAACATGGGGAGGAAAAGATTTCTATATAGAGCGTTAGTGGGCGCCGGCCAAATAAAAAAGCGAAGGCGGCAGATTTTCAGCGAACCGGTCCACTTTCGCTGCTGAACCGTCAACTTGGCCTGTGACCAAAAGCATAATGACGGTGCGATTGTGGAAGAGGACGGTGAATCAAGTTACGCCGCGAATAGAATATTTGGCCGAATAAACGGCACAGTTTGACGACCCCATCTAGGTGCTCAGGCAAAAATGCACAAGCGAATTTTTTTTAAATTTTTTTTTTTTATTTTTCTAAATTATTATTTTTATTTTTGTAATTATTGCTCTTGAAATAGAATGGAAATAACTCAATTATTTTTAAAATTTTTTAATTATTATTTTTATTTTTGTAATTATTGCTCTTGAAATAGAATGGAAATAACTCAATTATTTTTAAAAATTTTTAATTATTATTTTTATTTTTGTAATTATTGCTCTTGAAATAGAATGGAAATAACTCAATTATTTTTAAAATTTTTTAGTTATTATTTTTATTTTTGTAATTATTGCTCTTGAAATAGAATGGAAACAACTCAATTATTTTTAAAAAATTTTAATTATTATTTTTATTTTTGTAATTATTGCTCTTGAAATAGAATGGAAACAACTCAATTATTTTAAAAAAAATTTAATTATTATTTTTATTTTTGTAATTATTGCTCTTGAAATAAAATGGAAATAACTCAATTCTTTTTAAAAATTTTTAATTATTATTTTTATTTTTGTAATATTTATTGCTCTTGAAATAGAATGGAAATAACTCAATTATTTTTAAATTTTTTTAATTATTATTTTTATTTTTGTAATTATTGCTCTAGAAAAGAATGGAAATAACTCAATTATTTTTAAATTTTTTTAATTATTGTTTTTATTTTTGTAATTATTGCTCTTGAAATAGAATGGAAATAACTCAATTATTTTTAAAAAATTTTAATTATTATTTTTATTTTTGTAATTATTGCTCTTGAAATAGAATGGAAATAACTCAATTATTTTTAAAAAAATTTAATTATTATTTTTATTTTTGTAATTATTGCTCTTGAAATAGAATGGAAATAACTCAATCCCTGCGACGATAAACAGCTTATGTAAACAGTTCAAATATGGGAAAAACGACCGAAAACAATCAACAAAAGGGAAAATAATCGTAGAACTTGGACCAGCTCAGCTTTTGGGAGGTACGCGTTGAATTCGTGGCCATGCAAAGGTGACATATCTGACTTTTGAATGAACCCAAGGGAAGGAAAATTCGTGGTATAGTTGCTGGACATTGACCGAGTTCACTATTTCTCTAAATCAGAGCTTGAGTACTTGGAAGACGTCTTGAGTGATCCTCCGATACTTATAGTTTTCTTGAAAATAAAACATTTCCACGGGGAATTTTCTCCAGGTATTTTGTGGCCATTAAAAGGGCCTTTAAAATAGTGCGTGGGCCCCTACAAAGGGCAGTCAATTTTTTCTAGATGAGCGTTTACTTGATGAGAGCCATCTAGTGGGATTGCTGGGTACTTCTAGCCCTCTAGATCATTAAAGGCCCTGAAGAGCATATTTCAAGATCTCCATGGTAATTTGTGGCCCTGAACCTAAACTAGTGCAAGAGTCCTCACAAAGGTCATTTATCAGGCACAAGCACTAGCTGAGCTTACAAGATTAGAGAGCTTAATCAGGTTCTTCTCTGAATGAGAGCCATCTAGCGGGACCTCACAGTACTACCAGCCTTCTAGAACGTTAAATGTTTTGAAGGTGTTATTTCAAACCTTTCAGCTCCGTAAGCGTTCTTGGCACTTGTGGCTGTGAAAAGGGCCCTTAAAATAGGAAGTCCTCTGCAAAGGTTATTCAAGGTGATTGGGAACTGCAGGTTTTTTGGCATACTGTACTAAAGTTTACTCACTCACTATAGCTAGATCTTATCGAGCACTGAGCTTTTCTAAAGGCTTACTAGAGTGCTGAATTTAAATGAGACCTTAGGCACTGGATTGATTTATTAGTGTCTTTATTTCAATAAAATCTGGCAAGATTTGGCCGTGCTACTCTTACATCTAACCAGAAAAACAAATGAATTTATTATTAGCTTATAATTAGGAGACGCTTAAGATAGAATTGAATTTCACGGTAGGACTGGAGTATATAGGTTGAATTATTCTTGTGGCCTTGAGTATTGTGGTCGAACTGGTAGGAAATTTAGGGAAAGAATTGGGGAACATGAAGAAATTTTTCATGAGGAAAATTTTTATTTTTTTGCCCTAGAATCAAGCTCCACTTGAGCTAAAAAATCCCCAAAAGTTGATTTTTTCGTTTGAAAAATTGCACATTTCCCCTTTTTTCCCCCAAACCATCGGTTGGAACCTGGCAACACTAACTGCGTGAAACGTTTCCATTTACAACGGTCGAAATCATGTTGACACAAATAACGCATTATTGTTCTATCGAAGATCATCCGAGATCAGCCGATCTGATTGAATTCATATTGATTTTAGGATTAACCAAGCTAATTAGTTCACATCAATGCCGAACAGACTGGAATATTCAAGGATAGTGCAACTTGGTTGCACTAAAATCCGTCAGATTCCTTCGAAAATTCAATTCATTCGGAAAATTCGCCTTTTCGAAAATTAATGGCAAGAAATTGAAAGAGATTCTCATTATTTGCTCGCCTGGCTAAAATAACTGAAAATCCGTCGCTCGTCGGAATTCTTTAAAAAGTCTTATTCAAAAAGCGTCGCGAAAATAGAGACGTAAAGGATGCTATCAGGGGTTATTTGCCCCGTCAGACGTGGGCTAGAAGCTTCATAAATATTTACCGAACTCCTCTAATGAGAGTTCGTCTTTCAGCCTCCGCCTTCCCTTCGACGCCTCAATTTATCCTTTTGCAGAGGCATTAGTTGTACAAGAGTTGCTAACGAATAACGACGTTGAAAAATCGCCGGATGAATATTTAAAATATTTTCGAGCGGGGGAAAAAAAATCGTGAAAATTCGCCCGTTTAATTCGCCGCTAAAAATGTGTTACGACTGAATAAAACTAATAACGCGATTATTTATAGATTTTCTATCTTGGAAATACGTACAGTATCTATTTTTACAGTCTCTTGAAAAAAAGAATTTTTAAATTTTTTATGGCCGATATCGCTGAAAAATGTGAATTTCAACGAGTTCGAATTTTATTATCTTCGATTCGGACTCGAAAATACCCTCGTCGGTCGATGTAGATAAATCTGCGCCGAGGGGATTTGCAGAAAGCGGCGTAAGGGCCAAAACCAATCTACCAAACTGGCCGTTAGAGCCGCGGCGCAGTTTTCCACTCAATTACCGCAACATGGGCAACGCTCATGCAATTAATATCCCTCTCGGTTCAATTCTAAGGAAAATCAAGCGAACCATCAACCGCGGCGTCATAACGGCCGAACGGTTTTGACACAGAGATCACGTGACTGAAGCTTGGCAGACGTCCAAGGGCGATAATTGGCCGAACGGAAAAACCGGTGTCTGTCGCTTTTATCGGGGAAAATCAAACGCAACTCGTTACAGGGCGATTTTGAAGGATGAAATCGAGTCAAAATCGAAAGGAAAAAACAGCGAGAAAAATTGCATCAATTAACAGAGTTGACGAAGCACGAAAAATAGTGAAAAGAAGAGTCTATGTGTGTCAATAACCATTAAGGGAACTTAAAATATTTTAACGGCCCTTTTCACAGCCATAGATTACTGGAAACTAACTAGCACAGAGTAAAAGTGTTGAAATAACCCTCATAAGATATTTATCCTTCGATGACCTTGAATGCGAGTAAGGATTCTCACACTATCTTAAGGGCTCTTTTCAGGGCCAGAAATACCTGGAAAATATTCTTTGGAATGTTTTACGTTCAAGATTTACCAGGGGATTGCTCCAATTATGATTTAATTATCAACTGTAATTCGATGTCTGTTTGTAGCCAACTCCTTAAGTATCATGAAAACTCATGTCAATTATATTCTTGCTAATTAAGATACTATTGGCCGCTCGAAGACATTATGAGACGTCGACTCCAAAAGGTGACCACTATGGAGGCGATTGTGAGGTGAAGAGTCGTTCAATCGTTTGGGAAATGAAACATAATTATTTTTTATATTATTTAGGGAGTCCAATCATTCAAGAAATGGTTAAAATGTGTGGTTGGTGATTCAGTCGCTTGAAGTTGGGACATTTTGTCATTTTTCCTTTTCTGAGTTTTTTTTTTTTTTTTTGCAAATAATTTTGAAGTCGGTTTTGTTTTCAAGTTTTTCATTTACACGGCGAAGCAAAATTTTATTCGATTCCAATCCGTACATTTTGGAGAAGTGTAGATCATTTTAATCGCCGACAGCCCGAAAAAGTTCATCATGGCGAACCGTTTTCTGCCTTGATGCTCACGGTCGTCCTGGTAAGACAGTGAATTAGAAGCGGAAGCAACATGAGCAGCTTTCACCATCCAGCAGAACAGGATTCACGTAACATTTACGCAACTCGACGCCGCGTTTTTCTCTCTCCGATTAATTGCGAGCGTTTTTTCTCTACGCCTTTTGGCTCCCAGCCGGACTGAGGCTTTTCGTTTCCTGAAGCTCGCAAGGTTATTACTTTCACTTTGAGTGCCAATCCGAGCCGCATTTATTTTCATTTTAAGTTACTTGGTTAATATTTAATTAATTTGTGCGTGTGCGAGAGAGAGAGGGAGAGAGACTGAGACTGAAATTTATTTATTTAACAGATAAGGTTAGGACCAGTTGGTCCTCTCTTCCACCTTGTCTGTACCATTATACATTTGCAGAGAGAGTGAGAGGGGGTATAAAAGATCCATTTATTTTTTTAAAAAAATAAAAATTTAATTTAATTTAATTATAAAAAAATTTAAAAAAAAAACGTGCACAAAATAGGACCATTATTTGTTCTTCTCTACCAATTTACAGAGTTAGAAATAAAAAGTCAATGTCAACATTTCGTCAGGTTACACTAATGTAAACTTTGCAATAAAAAAAATAATTTTGATAAATAAAACAGTAAGCACACTCAACAGTGTGCGTTGAGTAGTTACAGTTATTGCAGCGAGAGAGAGACGCAAGTAGCAATAGAAGAATAGAATTTGGAGAGATATAAATTAGTTTGTAACAGTAGCGTCATCCAGAAATCATCTGGGCTACCTATATTTTTTTTAGCTTTTTTTAGCTATCATTGAGAATAATAGTTTGAGATTTATATTAACAATTAGTCTAGCGGGCGAAGAACCCGTGAGTGACAAATAGTCGGTTAGCATTTATGTAACATTCAGCTTTTTTACTATATAAAAATTATAGACCATTCCAGTCGATTATCGATTTTTCTTTTCGATAACTGACATACAATATTGGATATAGATTTTTTTGGATTATTCGTCTTCCTATGGTTTCCTAGCGACCACCAGATCGCACCGGTGCCAATAGTGTACAAGAATGTGTTTCCCCGGAATCTACTAATGATAGGAAATATTCTAGCGTCAACTTGTAACTCGAATTTTAACAGACACGTTTAGCGTGATTAGCAGACATAAAATTCGACGAATATCATTGTCATATTTCGGTTTGTTGTCCACTTCGTCAAGCATTTAATTTATTTTCCCAATTCTCTCCGCGTTCCTTTGCTTCTACGAATGTTTGTTTAACATTGCAGCAGTTTTTTCGCAATGTTTTCCCCTCTTGGCGATAAATGGCTATTCTTAGCAAGGGTAGTTTTGATTTACACCTCGTTAACACGATCACCCCTTGGCCAGTTTGAGGGAGGCGATAAATTACGTATGCTAACTCGTTCTAGAAGAAAGAACTCCGCACCTCGAAGGCGCTGAAGTGAAGGGTGGTCACCGCGCCCAAAACAACTGAGCGACTTAGTTACCAAACCGCAGAAGAACGGGTTTCGTGAGCTTGGGGAACTTTCGCGTTATTTTTTCCAAGAAGGTAACGTAACAAGCGGGGGTAATTTTTAGGTCCGAAGGAAAAAAGACTGAGCGCAATTTTTAGTTGAATTATGCTTTCCTCGTTTTTTCGAATTGCTTTGAAGAGGAATTATTTTCAACCTGAGCTGTGCCAACGGCCAGGTGTGGACTCTACAACTAATTTCCGTTAAAATTCGTCAGTAAAATAGTTTTTTCGCGATTTTTCTTTTAATTTTTTTCTCGCGTTTTCGACTTAACTCAATAAAACCGCTCCAAATCCCTGTAGTAAATTAAAATATTAATACATAGTCGAAAAGAGAGTTAAACTTCGCAACACTCTTGTAAAGACATTTTTTCCAAGAAGGTGCAACGGGAGAAAAATCCATTGGAAAAGCTAAAGTCGTAGTATTTCGAAATCTCATGTTTTTTCAATTGCCCGCGTTTTTCTTTCCAACAGTAGGCTAAAAAGTATATCAGGTGCTCAGTTTTCCAGAGGTCTAGACAAGAACAAATTTATAATCGACTTTAGGGGGGAAAATCACTTTTTGCTCCTAAAAATGGAGGTTTACCTTGAAAAATTGACCTTGTTGGGCAACAATGTCGAGTTGGAGGTCATTTACAGCTGAATCGAATGGTAATACTCTGAGAAATCTCTTTCGTTGCGTTTTCAATACACTAGTCAGCGTGAGCTCGGTAAAATCGAACGTTTTTTAGTTCTCTTCTTTTGGTTCATTAGTCAATAATCAACGATTGGAATAAGTATCGTAGACTTTTAATAGTCAAATTAGTTATGCTAATCTTGTGAAAACATCGAATAATCACAACAAAACCTTAAAAAGAAATTATTTTCATAATCTAGAAATGGAATCATTTACTTGGAATACCTATCACATTTGAAAAATAGATCCTCGTTTTTCTTTCGACAGGAGAAAAAATATAGGGCCGAATCAACTCGTAGATCAGACGCATAGTTACAGTACCAATGTACACGCTCTGCTACCAAATTGTCGGATCTTGTAAAAAATAAATTATTGATAATGAATAAAAATTTAAACGTTCTTTTAGCATGAAGAGGATCTCGTAATACCATTACCAGCTCATTACCAATTTATAATAAATATCTACGTTCATTTTTTCTAATTTTCCCAATTAAATTTTAACAACGTAAAAAAACTGTCGTTCCTTTTATATTTGACCTATTTGTTCGCGAATAGATTCGAGTCTTTGATCTCGCCACCTGCTAGCTCTAATTACGAGACTGAATCTGTCGGCGTTAAATTTTGAAAACGGCCATTTAGATGAATAGCTATGGCAGGCAAAGTGAGCGGTTAGTGACGCATCGTCTGTCATTGTGATTTATAGGGACTGAAGAATAAAAGCCGACTTTGCCATTTCTCTCTCATTCATTGAGCAAAGAACAAAAGCTTTTTTTGTGGTGTTGAAACCGTCAACAATTTGTAGCCGCGAAGTGTTAAAACGCTCATCGTACTGATCTGAAGTGACCGATCTACGCGTCGATTTGGTCTCGATATTTTCAATTCTTTGTCATTATTTTGATCCCTCGTTGGAATGCCACTTATTAAATCTTTTCGATGAAGATCCTTCCGAATTTTGAAAATCTTCCCTTAGCTGATTATTGGTATATATAGGAAGGTCATGTTGAACTCGTAAATATCGCACAGAAGGTTGCAGATTTACATCGGAGGCTGTTCGCGGGCCAGATATAATCTAAATAGTCGCTACGTCTTCAAAATGCAAATTTGCGAAGGTCCATCTACCCCATTATGTTTGAACCTTTGCGAAAATCTTTTGTCACGAGGTTTTGAAAGATTTCACAATCGTGAATCGGGGCTGACAAACAGGTCTTCTCTCCGGAGGGTGACTGATTATTTTTCTTCTTCGAGCTCTATTTGTATAGCATGAACTGCATTGTAGTTGTGATACGGAGCTGCTATAATTTTAATCTCTGAGGTACTATGATCATCGCTTAACAGAAAAAAAAAAAAAAAAAAAAAAAAAAAAAAAAAAAAAAAAAAAAAAAAAAAAAAAAAAAAAAAACTCTGGAAACATAACTGAAAATATTCGCAATAATCGCAGAAATGTGATTTTGCTATGAATAATCAACTGGCAAAATAATGAAACGTGTCGGGAGTTTGTAAGGAGATAATTGTGTCGAATGTTGAGCGCTGCAACGATGAACAAATGACTGATCTACGCGTCGATTTGGACAAACGTTTTTTTCTTGCAGATGTTTTTTTATTTTTTCTCTTTTCATTTTCAACGCGTCGAGAGCAACAAGAGCGACAGATCTACCTTCCATTTGGACTGATGCTTGATTTATTTTCTCTTTTATAAATTTTCCATCATTCTTTAGCCGCGGTTGACGGTTTTAAACTAGGTTTCCTTAAGCTGGGTTAAAAATATTCAGTCGTCCGTCTACATGTTTTAGCCCTCTTCAAGCGGGATGTTATAACCTTTTTAAATTTGTTCCGGCTATACGTCCTAGCCTCCAACGGCAAATGGTTATAAAATTTTACAGCCCAGTAGTTCGAGGAGTTTTGGCATTTTTTCAGCCTTGAACATTTTGAATTAAGATCGAGTCGACCTCTTGTCAAATATTGGTGTATGTCGCCTCTTGTCTCCCACCCCTCACTCAATTCGTGCATCATCACAAGACACTCCCGAATGTAATGCGTAGAGAGAGTCATTATTCCATTTTTTTTTTTTTTTTTTTTTTTTTTTTTTAACACTTGACACGTCATATACTCACTAAATACCTCTATTCTTTCTCCTCACCTAATCAATTCTCTACTCTATAATTCTTTCATTCTTCCCTCTTGAAACATGACCTATCATCTTCCCCGGGGAGACTTCCAAGACTTATTATATCTTTAATTCGATTCCAAGGCGTGATACACGACTTGAATAAAGGGCGATCAAATTCCCAGAGTACGATTGTTCGCAACGGATTTCCATTAGGCGCACATTAAGCGTCGTTTAAATTCTTTTCGCCCGTGGGGTCTTTCGACATTGGATTCGGCCGAAAGGTCACGATCATTCTGCAGGAGTTGCGAAATTCACTTGATAACAAAGGTCATCAACATGGTAAGCTTTGCGAAATCGATAAGACCTTATTTACTTTGCCTTCTTTCCCTTGGGGAATCACGTGAGAGGAAACCGAAGTGAAAACGTTAGGGAAAGTGAGTTTTTGTCATTTGGATATTCATGCCATTGTACGGGAGAGGAAATGGCAGGATTCGCGATGGGATCGAAAGGTGAAGAGAAAACTTAGGTCGAAGATTGGACGATTTTGCGAGAGAATTTGGTGAGTCATCGTTTGGAAATAAAAACGTTCGATTTAACTGCCATTTGACGCCGCTCGTTGTTTTTCGAAAATTCAAGATGATCGGGGAAAAGAGATTCTCACTCAGGTGGTTATAAATTAATAATAATAAATTATCTCCTCCTAATAATTGAATTATCCCCCTAGGAATCTTTTCTTCTTTCCTTGCGTAAGATAAATCGCAGTCTTAATTCACATTTATTCGCGAATCCTTTCCCAAATCATTAGCCGATTATCCTCTAACAAAAATTATTATTGAAAGAAGATGATCCCAAGGCGCGATTTGTGAAAGGAAAGAACGCCAACGGCATTTTTTTTTTTTTTTTTTCTTTCTTCGTGTAGCTGAGTAATTATTTGTAGAAGTTGCTGAAATGTGGGAATTTGACGCCGAAATGTATCAGCAATGAAAAAAATTAGAACAGCTGCGCCCGCTTCGAAAAGAAAGAAATCCGGATCAGTCGCTGCATAATTTATGAAAAATACTCAGAATCGTCGAGTTGAAGATATCGAGTCCAAATCGATTGTAGATCAGTCACTGTTCAAGAAGGATATACTCAAGCGGTCCACTTCGTTTGAGGAATAGCGTTCTGCTTATTATAAATTAAGCAGTGACTGATCTACGGTCGATTTGGTCTTTTCGAAAATTCCACCTATATTTCAAACCTCACGCGTTCCCGAAATTGCACATTTTCGAAATACCTACGTATATTTTCAGGTCTTATAAATACTTTTTTTTTCCTTTAAAAAAATTGTTTTAACTTTAGTATTTTTTTGAAAAAAAAAATTAATTTTAGTATTTTTTTAAATGTTAATTTTAGTACTTTTTTGAAAAACAATTTTAATTGTAATACTTTTTGGAAAAAAAATTTAGTTTTTTTTTTAGTGGTTTTGGATCTATAAAGTCACAAGATCAATATTGTTTAAAAGTAAATATCATTGTTGTACCTTTTGCAAAAACCGATTCAACTTACAGATATAAATAATTGACTGTTAATCGGGTGATCATTTTATAAAAATAATAATACTATATTTCTACTCCGGGGAGAACTATCTATTTAATCTAATAATTCATTCAACTTACAGATATAAATAATTGACTGCTAATCGAGAGATTGAAAATTTTATAAAGATAATAATATTGTATTTCTACTCTGGGAAAACTATCTATTGAATCTAATAATTCATTCAACTTACAGATATAAATAATTGACTGTTAATCGGGAAGATTATTTTATAAAAATAATATTTCTACTCCCGGGAGAACATCTATTTGCCTTACTATAGTGGGAAAAGTCCGACTTGTACCGGTGCCGGTTAGCCTTCTCAGGTCAGTAGCACCGATAATAGGAGGGGTACGAGGGAAGAGGGAGGATCACCTTGTCCCAGTTGGCAGGACAGCAGCGCGTACTCCTCAGCTCTTGCCCAATCGGGCACCGTCTGTTTGGATTTTTACGCAGGAGACTGATGAAAATATTGTCATTTATTGGCCAACAGAATGAAAACATAGTGATAGTGACGCCAAATGTAATTACACTACGTGAGGTCATTTTTGAAATGCGGCAACGGGCGAAGAAGTTTAAAAATTCTACTCAAAAATTGGTAGGGTGCCGATTAAGAGATGAGGAAAATAACGGAGGCTCTCGAGAAAATTAATAGAAAAAGAGATAGTTAGAGAAAAAAGATAAAGTTCTCGAGAAAATTTAAATGAACAAATTGATACCTTTTATCCTTATTGTTTTGCTATAAGAATTTTGTTAAAAACCTAATAGAGATTCACTCCTTAAAATCTACAGAATATGCTAAAGAAGTGGGTCGGATTTGAAGACCTATTATAAGTAGAAAATAAATTTTATCTTCAGTGTGTATAGAAATCGATTGGATTAATGATTGAATTTTTAGAATCTCAAATATCATATCTACCAAAAATGATAATGTCAAATTTTCACAATCTCAAATATCATAATCTACACAGTCAGTAGGATAAAATATTTTGGATTGGATAAAAATCTAGTATGTACATTAAATCTATCATAGAAACGGACTATAGATTTGGGATTATAGAAATCTCATCGATGGAAATCGTAAAATACAAAAAATTAATATTGCTCCACCAATTCCATAGAATAGGTTGAGATATGTAACTCCACAGGATCTAGCTCTGCTAGATTTATTATGTAAAAAAGTGAGAGAAGAGGTCGTTAATTTTACTCAATTGCGTTATCTGTAGTCTGTATAGATGGATTCAATTGGAACTTGAAACAAGGCAAGCTTGAATACAAAATTTCTCCACTGTCCCTTTTTCCGTTATTTAGTTTGTTTTTGTTTTGTTTTCTAATTTTAGATTTTTTTTTTTTTTATCAGTTATTTTTACTCTATAGTGTCATCTGTAGTCTGTAAACAGACAAATTGAAGACAAATTTGTTGAAAAATATAATAGGCCCAACTTTGGCAACACTGTTCGCCTTCCATCTTGAATTGTATACGCTGTCCGAAACATGTCCGCGTCTACTCGTTTCTTTTGAATCTGTTTCCATCGTGTAAATTCTGTTTCGTGTTATTAAACGTTCGTCGTTAAACATCTATGTATTCTATTTTCTATCCACCACTGGAACCAAAAAAATTTAGAATCCACCGATGTTAATATATAGGTGTTCGTTTTTCGTTTACTTATTTTTTTCCCCTCAACCTACAAAAAAAAAAGAATTTTTTTTTCGGTTTTTCTGTTTGTGTTTCTGCTTTTCGTTTTATTTTATATTTTTATTCTATAGCATCATCATGAAGTCGTTTCGGAAGAGATTCAATTGGAACTTGAACAAGCTAGAAGACAAACTTGAACTCCTCCGTTATGAAAACTGATTTATTAAATCCGAATTAATTCGAAATTACGTTTCACAAGGGATCACTGGTTTTTCCCCCGAAAATTAATTTTTTCAAAAATCTATTAAAAAAAAAATTAATAAAAAATTAATCGACAACTACCACAAATTTTCTATCACAGGCGTCGTCAATCGCGAAACTCTCGACGCTCGAATTCAATATTGACCCCGGGAAAACTTTATTGGCGTCATCGAATGAGAAAAGAATCTATAAAGAAATAAGTTTTCGCCTCTCAAACCTCCGCTGAGATGGTCGTAAACGCTTTACGACAGCCGTATAAACTTGACGGCTCAGCTGGGCGAATCGATGAAGAGCCCGGGCTTTTCTATCGATCCGAATCTTTAATTTCACCTAAGTGTCCTCCCACTCTCGTAATCATGCATACGAATAGGGATTTTCGAATGGAATTAAATCAATCTCATTTACAGGGATTGTCGTAAAATTGGGTAGATTACGTGTTAACCGCGTGCGCCTTTCATTAATTAAATTAAATTTTCTCCGGGGTTTTAGTACGCGATAACGTAATGTGAAATTAGCGGAAAGCGTTATTTTTAGCGCCGAATATGCCTCCGATAATTATGATAATGATGATGATTGATTCTGATGATTGATAATTGATAATGATGATGATTGATAATTGATAATTATGAGTTTGAATTTCATTGACTGGGAGGCAGAGCTACGTCATACTGGTCAAAGGTCACGCGTCTCTATGAAGCACTGACGCTATGCCTTATGAATTTCTAATTCAAAAATTCGTAAACTGCTGAATCGAATGTTTTTCTCGATTTATGAAAAATTATTTATATTTTTTTCGAGCGATTTAAAATTTTCTTGCAGTCGTTTGCAATTTATAGCAACAACTTGGCGACACTAACGCCCTTATGACGTCATAATGGCCGTTTAATTGGCCTTCGGTTCTAGGACTTGTTAGGGCTGGTTGGCAAGAGAAAAAATGTCCATGCGAATTAACTGAACACGATTTGAATTTCTAATAAAAATCATGGTCATAGATTGCTTGAAGTTTTCTTCAATTTTTCCACAATTTTTGCTCGGTAAAATTTTAATTTTTTTTTGCATTTTCCCTTGAACAAATCTTGAATTTCTGTTCAAAACTAAGGTCATTGACGATTCAAAATGCTCCATTTTAGCTTAATTTTTTTTATTGGGAAAAGTCGAATTTTGCACATTTTTACACGTCCGACAACAGCTTCAGTCTCAACTGTGGCTGAACAGTGCTCGTACCGCTGACTCTGGGGCCAATAACCTGACGCCCAAGGCTGTTACAATGGCCTATTTTCCACCCGTGCGGGTGACTGTACGTCCTTGCCTTGCGGATCCTCGGGCTCCTCCACGCGGCGAAAATATGAGAATGACGCTATGTCAAATTCAATGACAGACGTCAGGTGTCACAACTTTCCTAATAAAACCGAAGATTATATTCGTGTACATTTGCGTCGGTGGAAAACAATTTTTTTTATACATTAATGTTTAATTTTGAGTCGAAGGGAAAAATTTTGAGGAAATATTTTTATAGGGAAGATTTTTGGAAGGGAGAATTATCTTCGTATTATTGATTTTTCAGCATTATTTAATTATAATTGTAATCTTCATTCTTCCATCCGATAACCAAAATCTTTCATTTATTTAATAACCCATTCAGCGTCTGTTAATTTATCTTAAAACCTCTTTGTGACGTCAGACAGTTCCTCTTATCTGTCTCGTACCAAACAGTGCTACCAACATTACAATAAAATTTGCCAACACTGCTATAAAGTGATTCTTCATGCTTTGAGCGTTTTGATCCTCAGGAAAAAAAACGTTTAAAAAAATTTCAAAATTAGGAGAAAAATATGAATTCCACTCTTTTCACTTCACTACTCCACTCCCTCGAAAATTCTCTGTTTCATACGCTGCGAATGGACAAAAGCGATAGCGGAATGTCCCCTTTAGCCCTCGCCACTAGAGCATGTGGTAACATTGAAACAAGATAGGGACTTTAATTAGGAGAAACGGAAGGCCAAGAGCTCCGGATAGCGGGAGAGCAACGGTAATTGGAGACGTTCCCGAGAGACGCCATCGACAAGAGACAGCAACACGAACGGGAATTTCCCGTTGCATCTGGGGGGAATAAAGTAACGTTAGAGCTGAAGATGGCTATCGCACTGTAGGGAGTTCGATTGGCGGCCAAGAACAGCAATAATTTTTCACTAGTATTGTTCGCTCGTTCCGGTTTGCAACGGGTTTCTCCATTGGTAGCAAAAGCATCAAGCACTTGAGCATTTTTTATGCAGTTGAATAATCATCTGTGTTAAGAGATGTGAAATCGATTCGATTTTAGCCTACCGAAATTCCTACAATACTATCAAACTACATTTCGATACTACTGTACTTCTTTACTTTGATAATATCGAACTTTCAACGTAGTGACATATTTTTTCAATATACATTTTTTTACTCTGATTCATATGAAATTTCTGCACTTCAATAGTATCGATATTGCTACAATTCGATGGTATTGAAAATTCTATACTTCAGTACGATCAAAATTTCTTTACTTCTGTAGCAGGATGTCTACCGGGACTAGGTATAGGGCCGTGAATTAAACGCTATCATGAGATAGCCTGATAATGTAGATGTGGAATTAAGCGCTTGAATATATTGATATGATCTCGTCCTAGTTCATTGCGTTCTCTACTTTCTCTTCTAACTAAACTAATGCTAATTATCATTATTAGTACCTATATACGTTTAACACAAATAGGAATACAAGTGTTAAAACATGGCGCAGCCAACCGGTAAATCTACTACACCACCTACGGTCACAACAACGCCCAGAGCACCGCCTACGATCAACGTTAAACCGCCCGATGAATTTTCGTTTGCTCCAAACGATTGGACAAATTGGAAAAGGCGTTTCACAAGATACAGATCGGTATCTGGCCTTGAGGAGTGCACAGGTGAGCGGCAAGTTAATATGCTATGCTATTGCATGGGAAAAAGATCTGAGGAAATTTTCGAATCATTTGGACTATCTGCCGAAGATAGTAAGAATTTTGCAACCGTTCTTGCGAAATTTGATTCCCACTTCATTCCAAAAAGGAACTTGATTTATTCCCGTGCAAAATTTCTAAAACGCAAACAAGGACCCAACGAAGCTGCAGAAGATTTTACAACTGATTTGTACTCATTGGCTCGTCCGTGTAATTGGGGCTCATTAGAGGAAGAAATGTTGCTCATGGTTCTTATCATTGGGATGAGAGACCAAGTCCTAAGCGATAGATTGCAACTTGAGGCCTCTTTGACACTGGAAGGTGCCATTAATTCGCTACGTAACTCCGAAGCGCTGATGCGCGAAAAAAGCGAATTAGCTAATGTTGTAATTGATCGAGTACAGCGAAAACCTCCATATCGCAGCCTAACTAATAAATGGCAACCAGAAAATCAACGTAATGATTTGAACGAAAAAAGGAGCAATTTTAAGAAAGGAAATTCGTGCACATGGTGCGGAGCAAAACCAACTCATCGAAGGGGACAGTGTCCTGCAAAAAACCATCGATGTCTTAAATGTTCTCGCCATGGTCATCATGAAAATGTATGCCGTACGGGATGTGTTCGAGAAATTCAAGATGAACTAGAATTTCCGCTACAACACTCGCCAGATCTTGGATTCGTCGGTAATGTTTCTCAAATTGGCTCAATTTCTTCAGACTCCTGGTCCATTGATCTTATGATTAATAAAACTGATAATATCACATTTAAAATCGATACTGGGGCGGACGTGTCTATTTTTCCTGCACAGATAAAATTAAACCAAAAAATCCCATTGGTACCTACAAGTAAAAAATTGCTTGGACCAGAAGGTTCCGAATTGCCAATTGTTGGAATGATCAGCGTTGACCTTTGTTACAAAAATCGATCGTGCAGGGAAACCATCTACGTCTCAGAAAAATGTGGTACTCCTTTGTTGGGCAGACCAGCCATTGAAAAACTGGATATAGTCAGAGTTATCAGATCTATATCAACACAACAAATCGACTGGATTTCTAAATACTCATCAATCTTCAATGGTTTGGGAAAAATGGAGGAACCATATAAAATTGAATTGAAAGAAAATTCTCGACCATACGCCATCGCCACACCAAGGAAAATACCCCTTCCTCTTCGCGACAAAACCAAAAAGGAAATCGAACGAATGGTGAAAGATAACGTGATTGCGCCAGTAAAACACGCTACAGACTGGTGCTCACCGATGGTCGTAGTCGCTAAAAAAAATGGAGACGTTCGGGTATGCGTCGATTTAACCAAACTTAATGAAAGTGTTAAGCGAAGATTCTATCCAATTCCCTGTGTTGATACATCAATGGCACAAATACATGGCGCATCTATATTTTCAAAACTTGACGCCAATCACGGATTTTGGCAAGTGCCTCTCCATTGTCAATCACAGGATCTCACCACTTTCCTTACCCCGTTCGGAAGATTCTGCTTCAAAGTTCTCCCGTTCGGAATAACATCAGCACCCGAAGAATTCCAGGCTCGCGTGAACAACATTCTACAGGGACAGCAAAACGTAATTGCTCACATGGATGACCTTCTAATCTGGGGCCAAAATCAGTCGGAGCATGACCGAGTTCTCGATCAAGTTCTGCTGAAGCTGCAAGCCGCCGGAGTTACTCTGAACAGAGAAAAATGTCTTTTCAACCAGAAAAGTATACGATTTCTAGGTCACCAGCCACAAGACAACATCACCTCAGCAGGAGATCTACTATTAATGGGGACTCGGCTGATCATCCCACCATCACTCAGAGGAGAAATGCTTCAGCGAGTTCATGTCGGACATCTCGGGGTGAACAAATGTCGGGATCGAGCTCGACAATCGCTATGGTGGCCGGGCATGTCTTCCGAGATCGCATCTCAGGTTGAAAACTGCCCAATATGCATCCAGCACCGTCAAAACCGCCACGAACCTTTGATGCCCAGTGAATTTCCATCAAGGCCGTGGGAGAAAGCATCCATGGATTTGTTTAAAATAGATGGCCGCTGGTTCGTCACCATTACTGATCAATTTTCCCGTTTCTTTGAAATAGCTTCTCTCAAAACTCTCACCACGGGAGAAATTATCGAGAAGTGTAAATCCACTTTTTCACGTCACGGAATACCTGAAGTTATGTATTCTGATAGTGGAACTCAACTGGGCGTATCTTCAAACCAAGAATTTCATCTTTTCGCCAAACAATACAATTTTGTTTGCCGAACTAGCTCACCTCATTTCCATCAGAGCAATGGATCAGCAGAGGCGGCTGTGAAAGTGGCCAAATCTCTCCTAAAGAAGAACAAGGAGGATCCTTATTTAGCTTTGCTCGCTTATCGTAATTCACCATTAGCCAACGGTTACAGTCCAGCTCAGTTGCTAACCGGAAGACGCCTTCGTGACAACATTCCGACTCTTCCTGATCATCTGAAGCATCATCCAACTCCTACGGACCTTCAAGAGAGAGAAGAGGCTTATCGTACCCGCTACAAATCGAACTACGATGCAAGACATGGTGTCCGTCCTCTCAAGCCACTAATCCCAGGAAGTGGAGTATGGGTTGGCGACCTAAAGCGCCCGGGACACATCGTCAGGCAAGCAGACGAACCCCGATCATACATTGTGGACACCGACGGAGGCCGAACAGTAAGGAGAAACAGGTTTCATCTTCTCCCATTGCCAACGGTTGACACTCGGTCGCCAGCATCTCATGACAGCGCAAGGAACCCTCACCAAAGAACCAGTCTTCCGCGCTCGCCGGACCCTTCAACCATTAACCAAGATCAAGGTCAACGGAGGCTTTCATTGAAGCCTTCCCCGGCACGCCAAGTAACTGCTTCTCCGGTGCAAATTGTCTCACCGAGAGAGCCACGTTCTTCTGGAGCCTGTAAGACTTTGCCGAAGGTTGTTACCACTCGATCCGGACGTCCGATAGTTGCCCCAAGGAGACTCGACCTTTAGAGAGGGGATGTAGCAGGATGTCTACCGGGACTAGGTATAGGGCCGTGAATTAAACGCTATCATGAGATAGCCTGATAATGTAGATGTGGAATTAAGCGCTTGAATATATTGATATGATCTCGTCCTAGTTCATTGCGTTCTCTACTTTCTCTTCTAACTAAACTAATGCTAATTATCATTATTAGTACCTATATACGTTTAACACAAATAGGAATACAAGTGTTAAAACAACTTCGATACTATCGAACTTTCCACGTTTTGATGCTATTGAAATTTAATGACTATGATAGTGATCAAAATGTCTGTATTCCGATACTGTCGAAATTTCCTCATTTGGATACAAATAATATTTCTATATTATCAAAATTCTATAGAACATTTCTCGACTTCCATATCGATTTCGATACATACCTATTTATTCATAAATATTTCACACATCATCAATTTCTACATGAGCATATCTAATTTTCTATCATCTAATTTCTATACAGAATTTATAATTATACTACCGAAATTCTATGGAAAATTTTCTTAATTTCGATATTATTGACATTTCGTTATTTCGATATATCGAAGTTTCGTTACTTCGATATATATCAGTTTCTTTAATTCGATATATCGAAGTTTCGTTACTTCGATATATCAGTTTCTTTAATTCGATATATCGAAGTTTCGTTACTTCGATATATCAGTTTCTTTAATTCGATATATCGAAGTTTCTTTAATTCGATATTATCGAAATTTCTTCACTTCGATATAATTGAAGTTTCTACGTTCTGATTCTATCGAACTTCCTGCGTTTTGATGCAACATTTCACTAATAAAGATGCTAAATTTTTGCTACATCGAAATTGCTACATTTTGATACTACTGACAATTCTACATTCCGACGCTAATCAAAATTTCAATCTGAATCCATAGGAAATATAAAATCTCCATAGTACGATATTTTCTAGTTTTCATCGGTTTTCTGCACCATCGAGAATTCAAGGATATTACTTTATTCACTATTGATTAGATAAAGTAAATATCAATATACCTACACAGATATTATATTAAGCACCAATTTATTCCAAGAAATAGAATACTATAATAAAAGAAGCGAAATTAGGCGGGTCAGTAGTATTGCAATGTTGCCAGCTCTAGAGGACAAAAGAAATAGTGCCCGTCGAGCACATAATTCAAATAGTGCCTATTTTAATTTCTCTAACATTATTTTTTGTTTGTTTGCAGCTGTGAAATTCGGAAGGATGAGCAAAAAACAACGGGAAAAGGTCGAGGACGAAGTGCGATACCACAGGGCACAGCTGCGAGCGCAAGTGGAACAAACGCCTGATAGTTCGGTGTTCGACCAATCGCAAACGCCTTCGTCGACGGATCAATTCCACAGCTACAACCCCGGGTAATAAAATACAATAATGTTTACCAAATATTTTGTCACTGTTCGATTCACACTGATTCTCGAATACGGGAATTAGCTGAATTATCAACGAGGATATTTTTTCAAAGGGTTACTGTGTGACTCAAGTAGTAGACATTGTGACAGAATGAGTCATTAAAAGCCTTAGAAGCTCTTGAGTTGGCCAAAAGTGAACTGAGGGTTTCTCAGGAGGTTTAATAAGCCATTAAGGGATGATTGCGAAATTGAATGTACTCAGAGGGTGGTTCCAGTGGGCGGAGTAAGAGCTGCAGCTAGGCCCCGCCCTATTTGCTCCACTACACTCTCCCCCTTACAAAAATGCCTATTTTTTGGGCTTTGGCACAGCTACGGTTCGAATTTGATAAATTATTCAACTGGTATTTTTTGGATTATATAAACAAGGACGCGGGAAAATGATCAAACTACACTATTTAAAGTTGGAAACGAGGGTAGATCAATATCAAGAACTGTCACAAAGTAACTTAATTTTGCAATTTCTATGCAGTTTGATTTATTTAAATTGCTTCTAATTTAGCTTAGAATATTTCATGTATAGCATAACATTTTGCACCTTTGGCGAGCAATTTGCTTTCAGTCCTAAGGAAAATCAATTTGTACCGTCCCCGCGTTCAGTCAGGTAAGGACATTCAATTTCGAATGTTCGCATTTTTTTTTTAATACTGTGAATAAAATTTGATAATTAACAATAGGATGTGGAGTATATTATCTGGATACTCAGGTCAACACTGAGATCACAATTGAAACATTGGCATTTCTACACCTTTCCTTGTTCCACTCGTTTCCCCCCTGTTCTAAATCATTTCGGCAATTTTACTTTAGCGTTATTCTTATGATACTTCCAGCGAATATTCAAAAGGAGATCTTTTCTTTAAAAAGAAGGAAGAAGTGAGGTTCAATCTTTTGGTGGGAGGTGCAAAATTTAACAATTCAACAAAAACATCAACATTTTCCACCTTTTTGGCACTTTATAGCTCCGTTTCTATTGGTTGAATCGAAAAACCGTCGGGATCAATATTGGATCAATATACCTCGAGATAGTAGCGAAAAACTTGAGAGTTTCAACGATTTTCACACATAATCGATCCGAGCGAGCAAAAAAGTTGAGACAAAAATAATAGACAGTTCGATACTTGTATTTTACGAGCGCTTTCGCCTGCAACAGCCTCCCAAGAAACTTTTTTTATTTGCTAAATATTCTACACGATATAAACCTGACCTAGTCTCTAGTCTGATTATTGAAAAATCAATTTAAAAAAATTCCTTCTCAAGGGATCACAATTTTGAAAATTCGCTCGCCTCATCGAAAATTTCATTTTTTTCCATCTCTTACGCATTTCTAGATGATGCGTTTTTCTTTTCCCCTATTTTCGAAAATCGATTATTTTTCTCCCCCGTAGTGTCATATCTCTTATTTGTTCTTATTTTTGTTTCTCCTTTTCGCTCATTCCTTCACCCCATCCGCCCGCCATCTACCGACACAACTAATCAAGGTACGCGTACGGCAGTGACGTCGGATCCTACGCTTACGGCTACGGCCAAGTGACGGCGGCCATGACGTACGACATCTCGGCGGATTTTGTCGACTCGACGACGACCGCGTACGATCCGAGGCCGTCGATCGACCAAATGTCCGAGAGCAGCCTTGTCGGATCAGTCGTCACTACAGGTAAAAAAAGCTACATAGAAATAACGATTCGTATTGAATAAAATTTCGAGGAGTTAAAAATATTCGAAAATTGCCCACCGATTCGCCTGATTGAAAAAAAAAATTTTTTTAATTATTTTAAAAAATAAATACATTTTTACGTCCGAGAATATTTTCGGTTCAGGCGAAATATTTTTTGTTAATGAGATCGTTGGAAATTTTGAATCCTTCGATCAGTAGATTAATTAAAGATTCGAAAAAATTGTCGATTCATCGCTCATTTTCGAGGAATGGAATGTCCACATTTTCTGCGATCTTAATATTCGCTAGTGATTCTTCCCCCGAAATTTTTGTATATTTTTGAACAAACATAGTTGAATCAATAAGTAAAAATAATAGAATCGTTCTAATTTAAATTGAATTATTTAAAAAAATTGATTCGATAAAACGGAATTGAAATTTTCATACAAATAAAAATAACTTGTACAAATGAAAAGAGATTATGCAAATTAAAATACCTTATAATAAAACACGTGTTTAATACTTTATTATATAAAATACCATCTAATATATATTAATATATTTAAAAAAAAAACCTTATACAAATAGAACATACGAGGAAAAAATGGAATTTTACAAATAAAATGCGAAGGAAAAAATTAAATTACAAACAAATATTTGGAGATGTTACGCAACAGTAAAAAAATAGAATACATTTTTTAATTTCAATAGTAAAAAAATAAACTACTTTTTTTCATAGTAAAGCCAATAATTAATTACGATGAGCGCCACATTGCTCCTGAAATTAGTTGATTGATTGGAACTGTTAAATAGTCAATATTTATTTTGTACATCTTATCAATTTTATATTTCCACTAAAAAAAATTAATATTTGCCTTGTTTAGACTTTGGGAAGACATTGTCGCACATTTTAACCAGTTGATTTTTTAGGAGTAAAAGTTTCCTTCGGTTATAAAATAAATAAATCATTTTCAGCAATAAATTATCTTCAGAGAAAGTTCGAATTCGGGGAAAAAGGGCGATTATCAATCTAAATCACCATCTAGTTATCGTAAATGCAATTGTCCGCTGATTAACATTGTCCACTGGATATTTTGTCTGGAATAATCGCTATTTTTAGTTGCAGATTGAACGTTGTGTCAATCTCAGAAGGAGTTGCAGTAGTTTAATATGCAGAATGTTTTTTTTTGTTCCCATCAAGCTATACATAGCTTCGTGGCACAATCATCTTGTCGAATCGACTAATGCCAAATAATAACAATGGTTGGAATATTGACGCAGAGCGAATATTGACCTTTTCAGCATTATACATTTAGATTTAGAATAGAAGAAAAGTACTGTTACATTTTTATAGCCGTAAAGGATCCTAACTACGCTTGAAATTCGATAGAAAAATTTGAAAAAATTTACTTATTATTATTTTTTATTTTATTTTATTTTTTTTATTTTTATTATTATTTTTTTTTTTTTTTGTATTGAGTTGAGCTTGAATTGAGCTTATGGCTCAATAAATAATTTTCCAATTCGCCGAAAATATGTTTCAGATTTTTTTGTTTCGATTCCAGTGTTTCGTAATCAATTTAAACGTGACAAATTCAAAAACCGCGGGTTTCGCTTCTGCGTCAGATTCCCCAAATTCACCCCAACGGGTTTTTTTCGCTGAAAATAACGCTCAGTGCATGGCTATTTAGTTTGGCGCACATTATCGCCGGCTTCGGTTTCGTAAACTAACTAAACAAGTTATTTAACCCTTTTCCAGGCAAAAACAGAATTATTGTGATTTTTCTGAAAATTTTTTGTAGAAATCAAAGTTCAGCCTTCACTATAACTGAAATGATACTCAGTTTCTGCAAAAACTTGTTTAATTGATTTTTATAGCCGGTTGTCATAAAAGGGAACTTTAGTTCCCCTTGCCAGGTTACCGTCAAGGTGCCCTCGCAATAAAAGGGGAACTGTGGTTCCCTTTGCCAGGTTACCGTCTAGGAAAATTCAGGAGTGTAAGAGGTGAAAATCGATGAAAGTCTAAAACTTTTTAATAATTCAGTTCAAATTTTCAACATTTTTCCGCATATCGTGGGTACCTATCGTCAATTAATTTTTTCAATCTTAGAAATCGGAAATTTCCTCAGTCAAAGAGTTCATAGAAATAAAAATTCGTATATTTTTCCTCCCTTTGTTCCATATATAACCCAAATTTACAAATATCATCTGCTCTTTATACTTTCCTTACATACCTACCGAAAAAGGGATGAAAAGTATAATAGCACTCGGGTCAAAATTTTTTATTTTGAGTTTTTATCATAATTATGTCCAGGAGGTATGAGGGAGAGAAAAACCAGACGACTCATTCTCCAATTCTTTGTTGGCTGGCTGAGCACTTTTGCCAGTTCGGGCATCTTCAGAGCGACGTAGAGCCATGGCTGCGGCCCCTAATGCACAGCCTAGCTGTGGGCCCTGTGGCTCCACGTCGCCCTAAGGATGCCCTGATGGGCGAAAGTGGTCGGCCAGTCAATAAAGAATCGGAAAATGAGTCGCCTGGTTTTTCTCTCCCACAGACCTCCTGGACATAATTATGATAAAAACTCAAAATAAAAATTTTGACCTGAGTGCTATATATTTCCATCCATTTTTCAATAGGTATGCAAGGAAAGTATAAACAACAGATGATATTAGTAAATATGGCTTATATATGGAACAAACGGAGGAAAAACAGACAAATTATTTATTTCGATTGAAAAAACTGACATTTAAATTGCCTTCTTAGGTATCAAGTATCCTGGCAAGGGGTACTCAGGTTCCCTTTTCAATTTTTTCAATTGTGAAAGTCTGGATGGATGTTATGATAATTTTTTTGGCTTTTCCTCAAGAAAACAACTTGATCTAGGAGAATCAGGAGATCAGAGTTTTCAAAAACAACTTATAACTAACGAAAACTTGTTGTAAACATCCCTGCCTAGCTGAGTCGGCCATCTTCAAAATGCGAACACGACTTGAGTTCAAAAATCGTCTAAACAGCTGGAATAATCGCGTTTAAAATGGTCTACAAGGCTGCCAACTTGTTAAGAAGGAGTTCATTGAATCACAACACTGTTTTTGTGGTCCCAATCCAGCTAAATACCTCGAAATATCGACTGGAACTTGAGGGGAACTGTAGTACCCCTTGCCAGGAAAAGGGTTATGAGGAAAATCGAATAGAAATTAAGGGCAATTTTTCCCGCATAGCTCGACTTAATTGACACGGCGTTTGTAGATTTTGTGATTAGTCTGCTCCCTTATTTTGCCTAATGTTTACATATTTTCCACAAAAACCCCAGTTCATTTCTGAAGACTTGAAGCTTCAAGTCGAATTTCTGCCGAATAAAACGCTTCTTTTTTTGTTCGGAAAATATGTAAACCCTTGGGCGTATGTTGTTTCTCATGAATTTCGGGACTGTAGGCGGTGGAGGTGGAAACGGTGGAGGTGGAACGAGTAAAGTTGTACCAGGGACTCAGAGGTTGGCTATAAAACTGGAGGCAGAGCCGATAAGCGACGCCGCCGTCAACACGTTTGTCGATTCGACGACGTCCAGGCCATCGGAAGAACTGCCAGCTAGTCAAAAGGATTCGGATAACTCAAGTTCATATAACAACTCTGTCATAGGTACACGATACTAACCCGAATTTACAATTTTTCTCCAAGGAGTCGAAACTAGGAAAAAATATTTACCCCCATATTGGGTATATAGAGGGAGAAAAATGCAAATTCTTCTGTCGAATATTCAACGGGGATAACTTTATTGCACGCGACGTATTATTTTCGGAATGATTCCGGTTTTTCCGAAATATCTTCACAATTGATTTTTTACTATGTACGGTTTTAAAAAGCGTCAAATTCTCTATAATTTGCACTACTTGAAGTTGTTTTTAGCTGTGCAAACGAGCTTCTGCTCATTGAAAATGTGCGAAATTTTCCAATTTCGAGTGAAAAGAGAAATTTAACGCACTCTCTTTTGCTTCTTAATCAAAACTTTTAGCGGTTATAACAAGTGCGAAATGTAGAGCAGTTATCCAATAAAGTAATGTAGGAATTGGAAATTTAGGTAGGAACGTACTTTGGGTGGAAATTGAAACTTCAGATAAATAGGAAAACATTAGGTAAAAATTGGAAACGGTGGTACTTGAAATAAAAATCAGTACTTCAGGTCGAATGGGAAAGTCATATAGACATTTTTATTCGCTGTTTATTTTAGGTACTTCAGGTAGACAAGTGCTTTAGGCACACAGGAATTTTGGAAATCTACTTTTGGTAAAATGGTGATTCAGGAAGAAATTTAAACTTGAAGAGGGTACTTTGTGTAGAAAATAACGTTAAGAGAAGAGAGGAAGTTTGTAAAAGGTACTGCAGGTTGAACTTGAAAGATTTGATTAAGGTTCTTCAGGTGGGAGATTTACTGGGGAAATGTAATACACGAGGAAGATACTTCTAAAAAAAAACTTGGTGAAATTGGAACTTTGGATATGTACTTTAGGCACAATGGTACTTCAGGTGTAGAAATAGAAACTTCAGATGGAGAAAGTAACGTTCAGGAAATTTTAGACTTTGCTTAAAAGAGTAGATTCGTGGAAACGGTACTTAAGGGAGAAATAGGAACAATAGAAAGGTACATTGGGTAGAGAAGTATTTAATTAAAAAACAATCATTAATCAGAAATAACAGGTAGAAAAGAACTTTTAGAGGAGAAAGAAACTTTGATACCTCAAGTGAAAAAGGAACTTTGGAACAGTACTTCAGATAGAAAGAAACTTTGAAAAGTTACTTTAGGTCAAAAGGTACTATGGAAAGCTTCTTTAGGTAGTAATTTTCTTTTTTAAATAAGAAAGGTACTTTAGAAAGGAACTTTAGGTAGATAGGAACTTTGGAAAGGTACTTTAGGTAGATAGGAACTTTGGAAAGGTACTTTAGGTAGATAGGAACTTTGGAAAGGTACTTTAGGTGGATAGGAACTTTGGAAAGGTACTTTAGATAGATAGGAACTTTGGAAACGTACTTCAGGTGGAGAGATTTTTGGTAAGAAAGGTACTTCAGGTAGATAGGAACTTAGGGAGAGATACTTCTGATAGAAAGGAACTCTGGAATGATACTTAGGGTAAAAAATGTGTTTAGGTAAGAAAGGAACTTCGGAAGGGAATTTAAGGAAAAAAGAACTTCACATTCTAAAAAAATATGCCTCAGTAGGTAAAAGCAGAAAATCTAATTAGAATTCGTTATATTTTCTTTCTAATAGAAATTACAAATCTAGGTAGAAAGCTACTTCAGGTACATAGAAATCGGAGACTAATTTACGTAGTGGAAATGATAGAGAGTTGAATGTTTTTTAAAACCGTTTATACTGAAGCGTTAAGAATATCGTTTTATCAGGGAAATTCCTCTCATATTTTTTAGCTGTGGTAGAAAGTAAGCACTTTAGCCTATACTAACGCATGTACATTTCTACGCATGGCTTGTTACTCGGCTTTTAATTGAATTAATATCACAACAGTCATCAATGGCTGTCGCAGTGTGCGATACGTCACATTCCATTGTCGGATTTTCGTAAGTCATATTCATTTTGTATTTTCATTTTCACGGTCATCATCGTCAAAAAAACGTTTCCCCTATAGAAAATAATTCCGAGAGATCAATTGGGGAGAATAAATTGAGAAGTTTCCCCTGTTTCAAGTGTAGCAATTAATAAAGATGAAAATGATCGATTTTTAATCGATTTATGATCGATTCTAATCTATTTTAATCGATTTATGATCGATTTTTAATCAATTTTTTATTGAGTTTTTTTAATTTTTTTTTTTTTTTGCTCCTGTTGTCGATGTTTTTACTATATATCGTAAGGATGATCGATGTGACGGAGTTCATAGAGAACATTGATCAAACGAAATTCGATATTGAACACAGATGTTTTAAAGTACGATATCAATCATCGATATTGCAACTTCATTCATTATGTAGTTTCTCGCTCATTTTCTTCACTATTTTCACGTTACGAGTGGAGTTTGAATTCATTTGATTCGGTTGAAGGAACCAAAATCGATACTTCAATGAAGGAAATGCTTTCAAGTATTACAGAGCACGTTTTACTTTACTCGTCCCTTGGTTGGCTAAGTTGATCATCTTTCCGTAAAATCATTAGCCTTGTATATTTTTCATTTCGATTTTGTAGAGCTCATACGTTTTTTCGCTATTGTTAAAATTTTCCGAACGTTTTCAGACCCAGCGCAAATTTCGGAACTCCTTTCGAAAACCATAGCGGACGCGCATGCGCGAACTTGCCTGTACACGACCGAACATATTCACGCCATGTTCAGAAAGCAGCAAGACCTTTCGAAGTTGATTTTCTACAAGAATATGGTACGTGGTAGAAATTTCTCTGTATTTTCTATACGTAGAAGCAGAGTACGTGAGGTATTCGTGAAGCGCCTGAGAGAACGATTTGAGAAATCAAGATTTAGAATTATTTGGGTTATGGGGTATTTTGTGGTGGTCTGATTTAGCTTCATGGGTAGTAGAAATCGTTATACGAATGGGAGACATTGAAGAAGTAAGCCAGGAATTTACTTGAAAGGACCTGGAATTCATAATTGAACAGCTAGTATGGCCAGACATACCCAAGACTGTCCTTTTGAAGACCAGAGGTTTTATAACTGACTTCAAAAGGAGGAGGTTACTCAAGTTGACTTGGTGTTGTTAAAAACAATAGTTGCAAGGAGCAGTGCAGCTTTCAATCCTTGAGTAACAGCTACTGAAGCTCTTGATCGTTGTTCTTATGCATGAGAATTCCTGGCTTCTGGGAGATGGGATTTTCGTCCCATATATTCATGGAAATCAAGTAACCTCTTGATGGAATGGTTGATTTGTGGAGAAAACGTGTCACTGAGGCTTTTCCACTCCTTGAACCGCTTGAATTGCATCTAAAGCAACAGCCGTGGCTCTTCTTTGCAAGCCCAGACTAGAGTTCATTTCCATCTTATTGCACAGATGATGGGGAAGTGTCCCCAGAGGGTGGATTGAGCTGCATATCATTGTCTGCTGGCGTTGCGATGGATAAATAGGCCTTGACTTGGACCATCTTGGATAGCTCGAGAAACCAGCGATGCAATGGTTATTTCCAATGAGTACTCCACAACTGTATTATAAATTGAGGAAGCGGGAGCCTTCTCTTCGCAGTCACAATTGCACATGGCTGGCGTTTGAAGCCGTTTCTGAGGAATTGAAGGCAAACAGGTAGACAGCCGCTGAGGACAATTGCTTGATTTTGATTTATAAGCCAGCCATGACCACCAAAAGCCTTCGAAGAATCACATATCGCCTATTTTGCATGGACAAGATGCTCACTTAATCGTGGAATGCTCTGGGGTGACTGAAGAAAATGGTGGCAGAGAATTTCTGAAGCGAGAGCTTCTGTCAGAGGAGTTGTCAGGTATCCTCTTGATACACTTAAGGTAGAGGAGTGTCCATCTTAAAAGCCCATTTCTCAGTATTCTCGAGTGTTACGGAAGTAAATCTGAAGTAATCACTTCGTTTCTTCCTGAGGTTGGTGGGATCTGTAACTGATCGTTTGGCTCAGTGCTGTAGTGGTCCATTATGAAGCTTTAGGCTCCGTCTTTGAGCGATCTATCAGTACTTCAGCAATAAATCCAGGTGCAATTCTACAATACTGAAGCAGCTACTGAGTATTCGGGGACTCGGGGAAGATAAAGCAGATTGGTCAATGGGTGAAATCGGAAGCTAAAAACGATTCGGTCTGGGTTGGAGTCATCTGATCATTGTGGAAGTTTTGAAGCTATTTCTCTCTGGAAGCACGTTGTTCAAAGTTAATGAATGCTTGGCGCTAGTGCTATTATTTACTGCTTAACTGATTCCCGTTTTAATCCTTTCCAGGCGCACGAGGAGCTGTGGCTAGAATGTGCACAAAAACTGACAGCTGTGATCCAACAAATTATTGAATTCGCCAAGATGGTACCCGGGTTTATGAAACTCTCGCAAGACGATCAAATCGTATTGCTGAAAGCAGGTAAGTAATTGTCAAACCAGAGTTTTCCTCGGATCTAATACATTCAACTATGATCAAAATTTATATTCTGGTGCATTGCGTCGTTCAACCCTCAGTGATTTGTGGTCTGAATTTTAGGAAGCTTTGAACTGGCCATCCTGAGAATGTCGCGGTATATCGACCTGAGTTCAGGTTGCGTACTGTACGGTGATACAATGCTGCCGCAAGATGCATTTTACACAACGGACACCGCCGAGATGAAACTCGTGACGCTCGCTTTCGAAGTTTCACGAAGTGTCGCCGAACTGAAACTCACCGAGACCGAACTGGCGCTCTACTCTGCCTACGTCCTCCTCTCATCAGGTCAGTATTTCTTTTTTGCTGGTATTGCATCTGTCGTTTCATGGTAATTATAAGTTCTTTTAGAAGTTCATCACCATGGACTAATGATTGAAGGATTTCAAAGCGGTTTATACAGGTTTGGTGATACCAAGCCGTAAATTGCATTGTCGAGTTCAAGAATTGTAATTTTTTCCAGATCGCCCAGGCCTGAAAGGTTTAGGCGAAATCGGCAGGCTGAGTCAGGCGGTTCTTCGAGCGCTCAGGATTGAGCTCGACCGAAACCACACTTTGCCTATAAAAGGCGATGTCACCGTCTGTGATGCTCTCCTCACAAAAATACCAACCCTAAGGTAAACTCAACCGTATAGCTAATAGTTTTTCAGAAGCTAGCTAAGTACTTTTATCCATTTGCCAAATGCAATCCGAGTGATGGATGTAATTTTTTTTCCAGGGAACTTAGTATGCTGCATATGGAAGCTCTGGGGAAATTCAAAAGATCAACGCCGCACCTCGAGTTTCCAGCTCTGCATAAGGAGCTTTTCTCTGTAGATAGCTGAACTACGTTAGTAAGACGATCTCAATCAATAATGTACAGGTTAATTTCTATGGAGTTCAACGCAATTTGAATTTAGTTCTGAATAGTTTCAGCAGTTGAGAATAAAAGTGAGCAAATAGAGGTATCAGGGGCAAATGAATAACTAGTAACTGGTCATAACTAGTTATGGGTTGGTTTGTGAGGTGAGGGTTGGTTAGTTAGTGAAGGGTGGATAAGTTAACGGCTAGTTGACTAGTTGGCAGCTTGTTTAGTCAGCAGCTGGTTGATTAGTTAACAGCTGGTTGAAAAGTTAACCGCGGGTTGACTATTTAACGTCCGGACGACAAGTTAAACACTGTTTAAGTAGCTAACACCTGATTGATTTAATCACTACTGAATGACGAGTTAGCGGCTGGTAACCTGATTTTTTCATAAAAATCAGTATTTGGTGTCAATTTCTATAAATTTTTGGACGCTGCTCGAATGAGACCATTGCGGGGTCGATAACTTTATTGGTTCGCCAGTTATCGCAGCTTTTGCGTTGAACTTGGGAGATTTTCACGAATTCGGTTATAACTCGAGAGTTCTTGGAGCTATACAAATCGTTCTATACTCGATGGAATGGGAGTCGAACACTCTCCAGCAAAAAATTTAGCTTTTAATTTGGAAATTAAGGAAAATAAAAATGATTGAAATTACAATAGTTGCTACAGTTTGAGTAGTTGATAGTTTAGCTATTAACTAGATGTTTTCAAAAATTAAGTATGAGCAATTACCTAGCCGTTGGCAGATTGGTAACAAGCAGAGGTTAACTAGGGGACTAGTTGATTCATAACCTGCATTAACACTTGTGAAGCCAACATTCCGCTTTTCAGGATCCTCACAAAATTAACAATGTCCGTTATTTTTCTGTTCACAGGCTTATCACCTTGCAATCTATTATAACAGACACACTGCAAACTAGCTATCAGCCAATGATAAAGCAAGCACTCGACTGCATATACCAACCCTACGAAGGAGTATAGAGAAATTTTGTCTTAGGATCCAGGATGTGTTCATTAAACGAAATTTTTTACGTTCAATTTGTACGGAGATTATGTAAATAATACTGTTATGTATGTGCGTTCGCATGAATCAAATTTCATTCTCAGTTCTTTGTAAATTGCACGCAATGTATAACGTAATTTATTGATACTCAAAAATTAAAAAAAATAAAAATTATTCAGAAGCTTTGTATGCTTTGTTTAGAAAATAATCTCGTATTTAGGTGTTGATTTAAATTTTTCATTTACGATGTAATTTGGAAGAAAAATTTTTTTCTAAGCTTTAAATAGTTTAATTGTAGACACAATTTTCTTCTTTTTTTTTTAAAAATATATAGTATAGAAAATAAAAACAGAATATCCGTTGTCGACACAAAATACATACATAACAATGTTATTTACTCGCGGTTTATTCATTTCGTAGGTAAAATCGCATCCCGTTAGCCAGAAAATGGTTTACATAGTATGAATTACGAAGCTTAGGATCAACTTATCATGACAACCAATAATGGAAAGCTGCTGATCTAAAATAATTTAGTGCAAAAAAAATTATACCTAGTTAACAATAAATTGTATAGGTAATATCGTTGTAAGTTGACGCCTTTCGAGTGTAAAACTGCTGCAGTTTGGGTCAATTTTTTCCGTTGTATAGACATAATAATCCACGCAAAACCTCGAAAAAAAGGAGAAATTAATTATTATTAGGGGAAATTTTCGTTTTGAATTTTTTGACATCCTATCGATTTTCTGCGCACGATTCAGAGCGCGGATTTGGAATTTTTCACGTGTTCGTTTGATCTTTTTTTCGATGATGCACTCACTGTCTGTCTCTGTAAACAAGGTGTTAACTGTGAAGATTTTAAGCTGGAGTTGGACACGTTTCGCCTGAATATTATGTACAAAAAAAGCTCTTTTATTGTTATTTTAATTTGGAAAAAAAAACTGTTTGTCATTTCATTTTTACGGCGGCTAATTTTGTGTCGGCGTCGTGAAAGGAAAAAATGTACAATCTATTGTATAAGTGATCCGCATTATTACAACTATCGCTAATTTAATTATCTTCATTATTATTGTTGTTATTATATTGATATTTAATTTTTAATACAGGAGCTGGGACTGGGATATGTACTAACATTGAAAAAATATATATGTTGACACTTGTCTACATAGAAGTTAAGTTTGTAAAATGTAAATGCTAACTTAGATCAATTTTTTATTTTTCTAACGGAAATTCTCAAATTTTTTAGAATTTGTGCATATATTTCAAAGATTTTACGTCTTGTTATAATGAAAGAAAGAGAAAAAAAAAGAAGATAATAATATATATTGAGGAAAAATTGAGAATTTTCTATTTCTTAGACTCAGTCTGAAGTATAAAACAAAAAAAAAATCCCTATATAATTTAACTGTCCATTCCAAGAGTGGAAAACTAGAATTAGCTAAAGTAATTAATGAAAGGAAAATTATCATACAAAATACCTACTACGCAATTGTTTATTTTCATTAGAAATTTCAAAGGGTGAACTCTACTGCATTTTTTTCTGTTGATCCGTTAATTTTCGGTTTATTTTTCCCTACCCGTGAACGAGTTTCCTCATTTTCGCACGTTCGGTTGACCTTATTGTTTTTTTCAGTTGTCATTGTTTTGTTCTCGTGTTTTCTTTTCTTTTGTACATTAATGTCCATTTTCAACATGTAGGTGCTGTTTATGCGAATAAATTATTCATCGTTATTTTGCGTTGTTTTTATTTCGTATCGTTTGCCCTTTCGAATTTCTATTAACTGGAAACATTTTCTTCTGAGAGGTTTTTCTATTCCCGTTGGATACTTGTTTCCGTTCGACATACGATTTTCGCGGTTGGCGTACGAACGCGAATCGATAACGAAACTGTAAAACACTCACGCTATCATTGTAATCGTAGGGTAAGTAAGGAGGAAAATTATAGGCGAATATCTTCAAGGTAGACCGATTGATCACGTTTCAATACGAAATGGAGTAAGAGATTTGAGATAATTTCATTTTGTCCGTTGATGATGTGATTTTTTCCCGTTAATGTTCTCCTGAGCCAATGCAGTACATTTTTTATGTGAACTTCTCATGTTTTGTCCTTTAGGAAAATCATTTCCCAAGTCGTATTCACGAGGGGTTTTCGCTTCTTGGACTGATAAAAATGTAGAGGAAATTAACGTGAGAGCTCTGTTCGTTACACGACCAAATCCACCGCAACAGCAACAATTATCACTAGAGTCAGAATGGAGTGAAATCCTCTATAGTGAAATGTCCTCCATATTTGCAATGAGAGGATTATTTTTGGCCCAAATCAAGTCCAATTATTGAGCAACACCAGGCTTTTATAACAGCAAAGTTCAAACCTCAATGCTCCTCATGATAACAACAATCTCTGTCACCATTTTGTCACCCGATTTAATTTTACTGCTTCCCTATGCATTCACAGCAGGGAAATCTTTACCTCTCACCAGCAACATCTTTACTGAGCATGATTGGAAGCATCAAAGCTAGAGATGATGAAATTTGAATGCACCTCAGACACTAAATCGTTGAACTGCTTCGATGACTGCTTGATAAATATTCTTGAGCAACACTAAATAACACACGCACAACAAAGCGCAAGGAAGATAGGCTTAGTCTGACCCAATAGTCAATTCAGTCTGCCAATCCAAGACTTGAAGAAATTCAAGAGGCAGGTGGAAGCTCATTTTAATATCTGGCCCAGAGCTTTGAGCTGCAACTCAACCTGCGTACTTCCCTCCTGAATCCTTATACCCATAAATCACTGCAACTTTTAACATAAGATTCCCAGAGTGCTCAGATTTCATCTGTTCTAGATGGAAAGCCAGAAAATTGGGGCATAACTCTTTTGAAGCTCCTCTTGTTCAATTGGGTTCCACAAATACCACAGATCATCCTTTCATTTTTGGTTATATAGCTGGCAATATTAATTCAAAGCATCTTCTCCTGATTTACAAGCAGGGGACGCTTCATCAACCACATCAGCCAAGCATGTTCAAGGGCCATTTTCCCTATACCAAGACTGACAAAAGGGAAAAAGCCGATTACTGAAGAAGTCCAAGCCCAAGAACTACAGTTCAAGTGAATCAAGACAATACATGCACATTCATGCGACAGAAACACACAAGTTGTGGTTGACTCCTGGAATGGTCTTTCCTCCCAAGCTCGCTCGAGTATTTCTCATGTGATGGCTTTACGAGAATCAATCATATCTCACAACCAACCTCAAAACATAGAATAGGTGGTCCATTTAACAGAGCCCATTTCCATTTCATGAGGTGCAATCAAGCCTAAAACCTTCTCGCTATGGGAAGATCCCGGTTATAACGTTATAAGGTTATTGAGGTTACTAAAAATGGAAGCTCATAAGGTTATAAGAAATAGAAGCTTTGCGAGGAAATTACACAGCATAATCGAGCTTTCTCGCAGCTGAAATTGGCTCAGGAGTTCATTTCAAAAATTTCTCACTCTTGAAATTCAACAAGTTTCGACCTCAAACATATCTTTGATTCAGTTCAATTGTGTTTTAATTATTTCAAAAGAAAAAATCGACAAACAAATGAAAATATTTTTTCTGTTAAAAAAACACTAACGTGAATTCGAATAGGTCAGTAGTATACCTAGCAAAACGCTTTCCTCCTCAACTGGTTAAAGTGCTTAGAATGCTGTTGGATGTGATATTTTGAGTGCCGAGAGAGATAAGAAAAAACACTTTTTTGTAGGCGATTTTTCGAGTTCTCTCAAAAAAGAAAAAAAAACAAAAAAACGCAATTTACACGATTATGAAAGTGGTTTTATTTGGGTGAGATGAATTTTCCTCCTATTCGGTAGGATTAGTACTGCACACGGCATTTGAAAAATATGACTTAAAATAATGAAGAAGAATAATTTTTTTTCTTCGAAAAATGTAACACGCATTTTTCTCGTAGGACAAATTGTACTCGTAAATAAAATTAAAATAAAAGTGGGGAAATAAAACGACGAAAAGTGAAAAAAGCTTATAGGAACAAAGAATATAGGACGAATATTTCGCAATGAGGCTGAACATGAATTCGGTTCAATATTAGCTGAAAAATAAAAGATGAAAAAAGCAACAAAAAAACAAAAAACAAAAAAAAAACAATTTTCTAATTTTTCAATTTGACAAAAAAAAAACGACTCGATGTATTATACTATAGGTGGAATTGTAAAATGTTTAATTGTAAAGCGTTCAATGTAAACTGCCTCTTTCGTTGTATTTTTCCGCAATGGGAAAATTATAATATTGTTTTTCACAGAAAAAAAAGTGATCTCTGTTTTGAATACGTAAAATGGAATACTATGAACTATCGAACGTTCGATATTCTGGCAGTCGTTCGATTCCGAGTTTTTATTTTTAGCAAGTACTTAGCAGCGAGTTATCAGGCGAGAAATTCGCCGGTTCGAGAATCTCAACGATTCGCGATTGCCAGAAGAGCAAAATCTGATATTGTATAAAACGTTTTTACATAGACGACGGCGCTTTTTTTATTTTCGGTAACTATTGATTAGATGGTTTATGATATCTATAAGAAATATATAAATATATATTGCCTTATAATTAAAGACAAGAGAATCCTCTGTACCGAAGAGCGATTAGACGCGTACCATTCTTTTTTATTCACTTTACTCAACTGTCGATACTCTATGTCAAGTGAATCGTTTGTAAAATTATTATTATTGACGATTTGGATTGGAAAGTTGGGAGAAATTTATCAAGCCGGTTCGGAATTTTCGAATTTGAGGAAGCTGTAAGCGGATTATTATAACTAGAAACTCATTAGGTACGTACAGACCATTATATTGTTGAAATTTGAATTTTTTTAAATCGAAATCGATCGCCACGCTGAGATAATCGATTGGCAGGATCAGACAATCGATCATAAGTGAGATAATCGATTTTTCAAAACGCAATCGATTACTTATTAGTTTTGCCTATTATATTGATTATTGTACCTAGAAATCGACACAATAGATTATTTTCATCATCGAACTTTTAAAATTAATAGATGTTGTATTGATTTAAAATCAAAACATCAGGAAGAAATAATCGATGCGACAAAAAACCCCTGGAATCTGAAAAATCGGAATCCGAATCTTGAAAAACTACCATTTTCTCTGGCTCTTTGAGACAAATCGACGATAATACATTTTCTCTTGATTTCTTTTAAAAAATTGCGAGCCCTGTTAAACTTCATTAGCTCAATCGTATCCATAGCCTCAGCAAATCAGAATCTCGATTCTTCGGTACAGAGATAGCTTGCAATATACTTAGAATGAAGTAAGCGACTAGGTGCGTTAAATTATCATTATGAAACCACTCTTAGATTATTATTGTTACAAGCTGTAAAAGGTAGAGAAGAAATTGTTTATTATATTGTGCTGTTATTGATTTTCAGTCCGACCGAAGGTGAAAGAGGAACATTTATTTAGAAATAAATTATTTGCGGTTTATTTGTAATTACAGGAATGTAAAAGCTATTTCCGTTAATTCATGTTCAACTAGTCGTTTATTTATTTTACGATCCCTAACCGCAGATTTTCGAACGGACGGCACACTGAGTTGGAAAGAAAATCGTAATGATGGGCAGAGGAGAATAGTGAAATAATAGGAGAATAGTAAAAGCACCTAGTATAAAAACTCAAGTACTCGTCAACGCAAATATGTTTTTAATCCCCTCTTCTTCAAACAATAAAACTCATTAAGCTCATACTATGAGAATCGGGTATTCTGAAAATTCCAAAGAAGACTGAGCTCAAAAGGAAATGCCGAGGTCAGCAGAAAACCCTTTCGAAGTAGTGATATAATACCATTTTATACGAATATTGGCGTAAAAACGAGGACTAGAGTTCGAACAGCGGAGGGTATTGTACTCCACATAAACTATTAGCAATAATAACAAGTGACATACCTTAGAATCGCTTCAGCGTGAGAACGAAAAACCGTAAACGCAAGCAGAAGCAAAAGAAAGTGAAGCAAGACGAAGCCGGAGCGAGGAGCGAAGAGCGATGGAAATACGAGGGTATGAATACCAAGTCCGGCGTCCGAAACTGGTAAAAGTCCCAAGTAGATGAGGCAGTGTAGCCAACATAAGAAATCACACAGCGATACAGAAGGCGGCGATATAAGTTATTAAAAAAAAAACAACAAGATTTTCCTCACGTGATTTAAAGTCAAGAAATCGAAACTTTTTAAAATAGGGGTATTCATGGTCGGTGTCGAGAGATCGAGATGTCGAGAAATCGAGAAGTCGAGAACCGCGCGTACCATGAAGATCCTCCCAGTGAAGCCCGTGTCGAGATCGAGAAATGGACTCATCTATTAAGGCCTCCATGGTCCATGGCCGAATACAAACCAATTGAATTTGGTTTCTGCTATTCGGTGACAATTCCATCCGTTTTTGGTAACACAAATCATGAACATCACGAACGATAAAAATAAAATAACGGATAAATATCGGAACCTGAAGAAAGATTTGTCGAATAGCCGTCGTTTCGCGTTGTTGTTTACATCGACATTTGGCGGGAACGCCGAATCCGAAAGAATTTAGTTTTTGCCTGTTAGGTGACAATTTCCATTATTTTTTGGTAACACAAAACTCACGAACGCGAAATAACGGATAAAAATCGGAATCTGAGGAAAGATTTATCGAATAGCCGTCGTTTCGCGTTGTTGTTTACATCGAATTTGGCGGGAACGCCGAATCTCGACTTCTCGACGGATTTCTCGACGCTTTTTTGGATCGAATTCGATTTCTCGATCGAGATGTGAAATGGCGTACTGCGCATGTCCGGTCGAGAAAATTTCCATGGCAACCTTATCAATCTCGACTTTCTCGACGTCTCGACACCGACCATGAATACCCCTACTATTTGAATGGTTTTTAATCTCAATAATGCAATTGATAGTGCGGAAATAACATCCTATTGGTCCATAGACCACTTGATTCAATGGACATCCATTCAATTCACAGTAGTTCAATAATCACATAGAACATCGTTTATGAACTCTAATATCCCATAAATGGAACGAAAAACGCTAAAAAAATGTCAAACATCACCCTAAAATTAAAGGTGAGACTATTACGTTCTAATAAATCGATAAAAGGAAAAAATCGATGCTAATTTTATTATCGATTGGTCGAAATAACAATCACTTTGGCACTGATAAGTCTGACAATCGATAGTTCTTCACACGATAGTATCGACTGTTTTTCATCGATCGATATTTCTGAATTTCGTGAAAAGGGATAGTTTGAAAGCCCCTGTGCTATATATTAACATTTTAAAAACGAGTACCGATAAAATAATTGATAATCCGTATGCTGAAATTTCCTAATCGTCCATGGCCAATAAATGCCATTAAAATTTATTTTATGTCTATCAAATCTGTTTAGCTAGGGCAGGAAAAAACGATAGAGAAGATGAAAGTTTTCATTAGCGTTAGCATTACTTTAACTTTGATGTTTCACGTTATTGATTGTTTGATGCCAGCAGAAATTGTCTGAAATACTGTTCAGCTCGAGTGTCGTGTCTTTATTATTTTTGCAGTGTATGAATCAATATGTCGGATCAAGAATACGAGAAATTCGAAATCACCGACTACGATTTGGAATATGAATTCAATATTAATCGGCCGGGGCGTCGGGTTTCGAAAAACCAACAAATCTACGGTGTCTGGGCCGAAGATAGCGACGAAGAAGGCGATTCGAGGCCTTCTTTCGGCGCGGGTGGACGGAAACCGAAAAACTACTCGGCACCTATCGGATTCGTCTCTGGCGGAGTTCAGCAATCGGGAAAAGACAAAGAGGACAAAGCGAAAGAAGATGGAGAAGAATCGTACGAGATCACCGACTCTGACGAAGATGTGCCGAAAGTAAGTTACAAGAAAAAAACATTCGACCCGATGGCCGGGGTTCCCGAAGAAATCGCCGGTATGAGGAAAAAAAATGCATTCCAGCATAATCCAATTTTGGCTCAGAGAGGTGTCGGTACGTGGGAAAAACATACGAAAGGCATCGGTGCGAAATTATTGCTACAAATGGGCTTCCAACCTGGCAAAGGGTTGGGTAAAGATTTACAAGGTATCCACGCTCCTATAGAGGCCCAGTTGAGAAAAGGCAGAGGAGCTATAGGCGCTTATGGGCCAGAAAAAAGCGCTAAAATCGCCGAACTGCCGAAAATCCAGAAGAAGTCGGATATTAAAGAGATTGGTGAAAGATCGACGCAATGGAGGAAAGGCGACGGTGGCAAAAAGAAGCCGAAATACGTCTACAAGAGCATCGAGGACGTCCTTCTTGACCAGGGGTCGCAGCCGATGAGAAAACGCGAGTTCAACGAGCTGTCAAAAGTGAAGGTCATTGATATGACTGGCCCCGAACAAAGGATACTCTCCGGATACCATGCGATTTCCGGAAACCAACGCCCCACCGACGAATGGGAGCCGAAGAAGGACAAGGCGTTTTCGAATTTCTCGATGCCGGAGCTGATGCACAATTTAAACCTCTTGGTTGACATGTGTGAGCAGGATATCATCGTGAAAGACAAAGAGCTCAGGTACAACGAGGACAGAATGGTCAGTTTGGAGCATGAAGCGCAAAAATTGAAAAAGGTGACTGAAAATGAAAGCGTTCTCATCGAAGGGCTTGAGAGTCTTTTGGAAACATTGGAAATGCTTCAAAATGGAGCCAACAAGGGGTCGATATCTTTGGACCAATTGGCATCGGCGTATAACCGGCTGAGAGAAAAGCACCCGGCTGAATATATGATGTATGATTTGCCATCGCTGGCGCCATCGTTCATCAGGCCGATTATGAGGAACACTCTCAGCTCATGGGATCCTATGAAGAACCCGGAGGAGCCGCTTGCGGAGTTTGCCCAATGGCGGTTGATTTTATCCGAGACGCAATCCTCGCATACGCTCTCTGCTGCAAATTTGCAAAACCCGTTCGACCGATTGCTTTGGGACGCGTGGATGCCCTGCGTGCGGATTGCGGTGAACGCGTGGAACGTCAAAGATTCTGCGCCCATGATGACGCTCCTCGAAGTCTGGAAACCTTTGTTGCCGACGTGGATTCTGGATAACATACTGCAGCAACTTGTGATGCCTCGGTTGCAAAATACTGCCGAAGATTGGAACCCTTTGACGGACACGATTCCAGTGCATACGTGGACCCATCCTTGGCTTCCATTCCTGTCAAAGCGCCTGAAGACGAACGTTTTTCCCATAATCAGACAGAAACTGGCGTCTGCTCTTACAAGTTGGCATCCGTCGGATACCTCAGCTCGACTTTTGTTAATGCCGTGGGCCTCAGTATTTACTCAATCTGAAATGGACACATTCCTCATAAATAATATCATGCCCAAGTTGGGCCTTGTTTTGCAAGAGTTCCCGATCAACCCGAGCCAACAAGTAATGGAACCGTGGAATTGGGTCATGGACTGGTGCAACCTCGCTTCGCCGATGCTCATGGCGGATCTTCTGTCAAAATCGTTTTTCCCTCGGTGGCTTCAGGTTCTGACAATGTGGCTGAACATGGCGCCGAATTACGACCAGGTCACAAAATGGTACACGGGGTGGAAATCTCTGATTCCTCATAATATTCGGGAACAGCTGGGGGTTAAGGAAAGCCTGCGCACGGCATTGGAACTGATGAGCAGATCTGTCGGAGGTCCTGTAGCCCCACCGCCACCTCCTCCGCCTCCAGCTCCGTCCATATCAGACCAAAGGTTCCAAGGATTGGCCGAGGCTGCTGGAACTGCCCGTCAAATGATCGACGGGTTCAAAGATCTGGTGCAAAAACGCTGCGAAGAGGCCGGAATAGTTTTTCATCCCATTGCCAACCGGTACAGAGAAGCGAAGCAAGTCTACCGTTGCGGCAATGTTCAAATGTACATAGACAGGAAGGTTATATTTTATTGCGACCCGAAAACAAACCAATGGGGCCCGATTTCTTTGCCTAATTTGCTCTTGAGTGCAAAAAGTTGAATTTTCCCTACGCCTTAATTTTTTCCTTCTTTAGACATCTTTTCTTGCTATATACTTGTAAATATATTTATTCTACTGCTGACGATTTTTTTCTTCAAATATTCCGATTTATTTTTACTCGAGTGGATTTTTTCTTATTCGGCAAGTCGGCTGTCTGCCTTTGTGTAAAATTGAATTTCTACTGATGAGAATTCACCTAGGGGAATGATAATTTTTCTATGTATATATAAAGATTTCTATATAATAACTACACAACGAGGAGAAGATAGAGCGGCCCGATGTGAAAGTCAAAAATCGTTGGGTATACGATTGATTGAGAAACTGGTAAACAAAAAATAATCGCTGACCTTTTTTTATTTTTAATAGATTATAAATTAAATTTCCTCAATTCGCTTAGGTACACAGAAACTATTTTTTCAAAATTCTCAAACGCGACGAAAAAAAATTCCAAAGTTAAAACTGCAATAGTATGAAAATCGAAAATAATTCGAAAACTATAATAATCGTTAGAATTTAATTGTTTTCACTTTGAATTCGAATTCTACGTTTAATTTCCTGTAGGAATCAACAACTAATCAAATTTAAAAGTACTGGATTTTTAAAGTTGAAAAACATGACAGTACTTAAATTAGTAAAACTGATCATTGCCGTCAATTTTCCGCCGTTTTGACGTCAAATTCGGATTCAGCGTTAAATTTCCTATAAGAATAGCTTTCAAATTCGCTTGAAAACGAAAATTTAATTTTTAACCCTACCGCTGCCGGCGGAGCTTGAAAAAACTCGATTTACGGAAAATAATTTCTGCGGCCCTGTTAAAAATTTTTTCACCAAATTTTTTGCTATGTACGTGTGTAAGGCGATCAAATGAACACTCCTGCATAATAAAACAATTGAATCACATACATTTTGACCCCGAAAATCACGGTTAAAGTCCAATTTTTGAGCTTTCAAAAACTGATTTTTTTCGACCACTTGCAGATTTTTCCGAGAAATAAAAAAAATACCAAAAATACATCTCGGTAAGATACAACTTTCCTGAAAATTTCAGCTTTTTATCTCCATTTGTAGAGGAGTAAAAAATCGTTAACTGATCGGTTGAAAAAAATCGCAGGGGTACCCCCTTGGACTTTTCGTGAAAAATTTTTTGAAACCGATTTCGCTCAAATTCAACATAATGATAGTTGATGATGTGTATATCAATAATATATGCTTCATTCTTTGTTTATTTCGCTCTAATTCGATAAACAGAACGTTCAAAGTTGAAAAGTGTCGTGTTTTCGCGTATATTCCACTAATATTGTTGAATAACGCAAAAACGGTTAAAAAATTGATAGGTACATTACATGGGGAAAATGTGCACAGTTAAATTACCTATCTTTTGGTATATTGAAACATCTGAATTGGCGAGTTTTTGTTCAAATTATCCACTGCCCAAGTTACAAATATTGGAAAAATCAAAAGTTGGACTACCTATCTCGGCTAAACTTTGCTAAAGTTGCAGACCCACTACTATATGATACTAAGTACAATGCTATTCCCGCTACATACCAAATTATATAATAAAAACTACATACCAAATTATAGCAACTATTAATAATGATATCTATATATTCCCACTCTTCATACACAAATTATCAACTACTTTATATAAATAGTAGTGAAAAGGACACTACCTATACCGATTTGTAAGGCATGGCAGGAGGGGTGTGGCGGGGGAGGGAGTGTGGCGGAGCCCCCCCTTCGCAGACAAGAAGTTAGGCGGCGAGGCCGCCAGGGGCGCTCACCTACAAAAGGAATAATTTCAATAGAATCAATCTGAACTTTTTCATAATTGCTTTTTCATTTTCGTTATTCATCTACCTACTTTTTCAAATTTATTGTTTTTAACACATTATTATTTATGCTATATTTCAGTTACTATCTTATTTTTTTCACATAAGCACAATTTTTTTTTAATCTACAGATTTTTGTCATTATATTTAAAAAATTTAATTTAAAAAAATCTCACATTGTTCCAAAAATAAAAATAGACCATCATTATTTTCAGAACTATTATGTCTCCCAAGATTATTTAATATTGCTTGGATTCCAGCTCGGAAGCGTTCGTAATATTTTTCCACGCGTTCAAACGCATTTTCCATAACCAAGCGATTCAAATACAATCCATAAAAAAATACATTCGCCAAAAAAATTCAAGTATCGGCATTCAAGAGCCGGAGCGCTGCTGAAACCTGGCGGCCCTTACTGAACTTCGCCTTGTTAGTTCGCTCGTTCGCCGCATTCGGAGCTCTGCTGTGCGGAAATCGTCCATTTTCAATCGGAGTGTTATCTACTTATGATCGTGGGAGGTCGTATGCTGGAAACGTGAGTGATTTTCTTTATTGAATTGCGATTTTCATGTTTTTCTAGGCGAGGAATAATTGTCTGGAAATCGTATCGATTTTCGACCGAGCGAATTTCGCCGTAGTAAGCGCGTGGAAGGTGAGCCCATGGCCTTGGATTTTTCGCAGTGTCGGAGAGAGAAGGAAGTAATGTCGTGCTTAGATAACTCAACATAATTATATAAATACTTTCGGCAATTCGAAGTTGAATGACCGGACAATTCGACTTTGTATTAGTCGAGTTGTACAAATTTATGTAGTTATCGATTTTCAGCCATAGGCTACTCCGCCTACCTTATCTAGAGCGAAGGTAAAGTGCATTTTTGGGTTATTATTATTCATCGATGAACCATTGTTATCGCCGAAGAAAGCCATACGCCGTCAAAACTGACGAAACAATAATAGCTAAATTTTTCAAAATTTTCACCAGAACTCAATCTTGGTCCGACAGTGGCACAATTCTTAACCAAATCGCTACCAAGGGGACTCGTGGGGGTTTGAGGGGGAAAAATACAGCGCTTTTGCTAATTTGCTGACCATGGTGTATTTTTTTGGTATCAGTTTCTACCGATTTTTTGGACGTTGAATCTTACGAGACCATCGCAGTGTCGATAGATTTGATGGTTCTCGAGCTATCCTAGCCTTCCCATAGAATTTTCTAGATTTCAGAAATTTGGCATGTAACGCGAGAATTGAAAGCTATAAAAATCGTTCTATATACTCGTTGGAATAATTGTCAAACACTCATGTTAGGCTAATAATTTAATTTGAAAATTATGAGAAAGAAAAATGATTGAAAGCCTCATGGAACTTCGATTTAATTGACGAAATAGTATCAAACATCATTTCACAATTTTGCTTCACATTTTTTTGAAACGCGGCGTCAAAGTTTCGACTTTGGAAGGCTATAGCTCCGCGAAGGTGCAAGCAAACTTAGCTATTGTAATTGCGAAAATGTGGGAAATTTATCTGGCTACAACTTTGCAATTTACTTGGTATAGGCGAAATACATTATTTCAGTAGTTGCAGCGCTCGAAAGCCGAAATTCCGCGACGGCGATTTTTATACCTAAACACGTTTTTTCTTGGATTTCGAATTTTTTTAAAAAACTGCGGCCGAAAATCAAAATTTTAGAGGTTTTTCAGACGGTGGCCTTAAATTTTTAGCATGCCATATTTTTTCATCCCTCAACTGGGTGGAGTTAGTTTACCAATCTGTTAAGTGGAAACGTTGACAAATGTGAAATGTTCCGACAAGTTATTATCGCAAATAGATGATCTTCTTGAATATTATTATTAAATTAATGAAGCAAAGGAATAGTCACAATAATTTGCAGCTTTTTTTTTTGCTGATTTTTTGTTTATTTTCGGACTATTGATGCTAACTAGCTTAGAGTTGGCATCTCTTCCTATAAATCGAGATTGAATTTTTCGAGTATGCCGAAACTTTTATAATTTGCTCAATTCATTCTTATAGCGAGTTCAGCTTTTTCTCCATGCCATATTCTAAAACACCTGATGACATGAAATTAATTCTTTAAACGGTTCTATACCGAAAATGTAAAAACAACTTGGAATTTCTAGATTTCCCTCTCTAAATTCCTTCCAAATGTCGAGAGAAAATTATTTGTTGAGCGATTACTAATTTTTATTATTGAATGAGCTGAAAAATGCTACAAATGCGCTCATCTCTGGGAATATTCCAGTGTTTCTCCTACGTCCTATCTTGTTGATTCAATTGTATAGTCAATTGTAATAAGGGACGAGCCTTTTATCTACACCTAATTGAAACTTTTCCATTACTGCAACAGTCTACTTTCTAATAATCATTAGCCAAGTTCCAAACGCGGCCATTTCTGTTTCTATAACTAGATTTGTCCTCATCAGTGGTCGTGTCGTTATTTCCAGTGGTTTTTGACTCATTAAAGTTGCGAAGCTTCTATAATCGTAAAATACCTCGGAAAATTATTAACTTTTCCGCTTGTATTCCAAAACTAGCTAATTTTTGAAGATGATCACTCTGTGCAATATTAATAAGGATGAAGTTCTGTTCGAAATTCTCTCCTCGGTTTTGAAAATCGGACGATTTAATTCGGCGCTGCTGAGATTTCAAAAAGAAGCATTTAAAACGTACGGCGCCTGTAATTTTTCGAATTCCTATAGCGCCGTCTTGGACGATCCGAATCTCCGAAATGAGTAGTCCATTTTGTTGGAAATTTCGTCTACTTCAATTTTCTATTGGGTGACAATCTTCCGAAACCGCGTAGTTTCTGAGATATAAGACATAAAATTGAAAAAGTCCTCAATTTTTAGCGATTATAATATAATAGGAGGCTCGGATCTATTGATAAACAAGTGAAATTACCATTATCTCCTCCTACTAAAATTCTTCTCTCTAAAATTTACTAGGTTAAATTTCCTTTAGTTCGGTCCAGCAGCTGCTCGGTGAATAAAACGTCCTTGTTAATCAAATCTGAACTGCGTCGTGCTCAACAGGCTGACGTAACGATTCGATTATTACTTACGACTCGGCTTCCAGCCCTTCTCGAGTCAATTTCACTGCAATCATAATGCAATAGTAGTTCTGTGAGAAAAAAAACGTTGATATTTAATCTGATTCGTAGTCGTTGACAACGGTCATAATATCAATGATTTTTTTCTAATTAGAAAATGCTGCGTGTTCGATTTTCGACTCATAATAACATAATTTTTTCAACGAACTTTAGAAAAACTGAAAAAAATAAACAACGAAAAAATCGCTAAAAATCAAAATTGCTAAAAAAAATCAAAATCAATCTGCCTTGGTCAAAATTGCTTAGAGTTTAATGACACCATTAAATGCAACGATCGAGGCGTTGAAATCTATAATCGCTCTTTTTCACTTATTGAAAAAAGGAGTCTTCCCTATCGACAATGATGTTCAAATCGAAAAAAAATTGATGAAGCTTTTCTTCGCTCTCCGGAATTGTAATCTCGAGGCGCCTCGATCCTCCCAAACCTCCTCCGCCATTTTTCGAAAATAGCCGTGGCCGTTTGCCCTGTCTATTTCCATTTTGTTTACATCAAAGCTAGCAGACAAGACCGGAGCTCCGACCGATGAGGTACGGCGTTAGATTATTTTTCTAGCTTTTGTCAAATTCGGTACACGAGTGCGACAATGTTGCGTAATCGTTCTGCAAAAGAAATTCCTCTATCGAAGTTTGTTTTTCGCAAGTTCGGATAGTAGAATTTTTATGATGATTTCTCTTGTTGCGTTGTTACTATGTTGGAAATGTGAGGGAAGAACCAGGCTTATTTAAAGCAGGGGGCTCCAACCTTTTGTCGAGGGCTACATAGTAAATTTTTGGGGAATATGCGGGCCAGCAATATTTCAAGGTTGAAAGTCAAGCCCCATCACCGTTCACCCAGAATTTATTTTTTATAATTGACAGCTCAGTGGTGGTTTTTGAGTTTTTTGCGTTCTTGCCACATAGGATGAGAGTGTTCGATGAGTGAGAGAGAGTTAACGACTGCCAATAGGATGTAGAAAATTAACGTGCTTGTCCTAATTTGTTGTTCTTTATTAATGACGTATTTTTAATTTTATCCTATGTTAAGGTATTTACTTTTACTGCTAAATATTTTCAATAGATGTATTCTAATAGAAATACTTCAGGCCAACGAAAATGTTTGATGTGGAGGAGATGAAGATTGATAGAGGCTTTTTAGTGCGTTGAATCCAAATCTGAAACCTGTTTATTGCCATAATGTTACGATGGAGTTGGTTAGGGCTGGTTAGAAAATGTGTAACCAGCCCTAACCAGCTCTGTTTAAGCAGAAAAAGAGGTTAGTGAGGAGATGAGAGTTGGTTTTATGGTTGGTAACTTTGCAGAAACTATATCTGAAGTCGGCTTTTGCTATAATGTGTAGTAGTTATGATGGACATTGTTACATAATGTGTAATTAGCGCTAACCAGTAATAAATTAATAGTAATAAATTTAATTAATTTTTTAAATTGTATTAATTAAATTTTTATATTAATTGATAAGTTAGTAGTAATAATTTAAAACTTCTTCTAAAAAAAAGGGTTTCGGATTTGGACTCAATGCAGTAATTAACTACAACATTTGCTCTATCAAAAGTGTTTGGTGCAGAAGAGAGAAGAGATAAGGATATGTAATGTGTAACTAGCCCTATCCAGCTATTTTTAAGCGGTAAAAGGTGTTTGCGAGGAGAATAGAGTTAGCGTTACGGTTTTTCACTGTGCTTAGCCCAAATCTGAGGCCGGCTTTTTGCTATAATGTGTCACTTTTAAGATAGAGCTGTTCAGGGCTGGTTAAAAACACTAACTGCCATCTCCCTTCCTCTATGAACTGCCCTAACCTGATATATCTAAAAAAAAAAGACCCGATATGGTTTTAGATTGGATTCAGCATTCTAAAAATACCCAAAAATCATTTCTCTTCTCCTTAGGTACTGCTTTACCTATTAATATTAAGGTCTTACCGAAGTATTTTCGTTTTGTTACAGTATTTCTATAGATTCTCTATAGATAATTGTTATAGAGACAGTGGAATGACACTCAGATTCGATGTATACTGCTTTGTAATTCGCCTTATCAACTCGTCAACTAGTGTTGGCATTGGACTAAAATATGATCATGCACGCAATAGACTCATCCCTGTACTTGAAATATCTTGCAATTGGCATCCTCCCAGATGTGTATACTCGCTGAGCATCGTTCCGGGCGAATTATTCTACCGCCGATGCCAAGGTTTCCTTTTTTTAACTTTCATGCCAATTTGAGAAACTCCATTTTCTCTGCAATTCTGATAAATTATTTGGATGCCTGGGTTGTATAATACGCATCACCTCGTATCTATTTTATTTCTGGTTAGCCGAATTAAATTCATACCCTGAAAAATCCTGCTCCTCTTTGTGATCAGTTTTTCCCAACGTAGGGGCTTGCGTGTGTATCCCAGATTTACATTAGTTACGATAAAAAAAAATATTCCAGTGAAGAATTGAGACCTGGTATCTCCATTTTGTCTACATTAGAGGAGAGCAAAAAAAAACTCCATTATTTCCTAATAATATTTCTAAATGGCGGGTTACTAGGTATCAAAAATTGAAATTTTGAGCCGAAATAATTCGAAAATCGACCAAATGAGCGCTAAAATCGGTAGAAACCAAGGAACTTGCCTGATAAAAACCATAATCTCATTTTCGCCAAAAATGGAGACCCGAGGTCTCAATTCTTCACCGTTGATATGCTCCTTTGGCATCATTTCATTGGCCAAACATATTATGTCAAGTTTACGTTGGTGTTGACGTTTCGGAATTCGTTTAACAGTTGAAAGTTGTTAAATTCTTCAAACGCTATCAGTCCAATCGCCACTCTAAATAAGATTTTTGGGGCCACTCAACCTATAAATCCTTCAGAATATTTTCCTGGCAGAGTTTATCAAGCTTACTAAAACCAGAAACTTCGCCGATATGATATGCTTTTTCTTGGAAACGCCTCTATTTTTATAATAATTCCTCCTATTCTTATCATATTTTTATTTGGTCTGGAGTTGACAACATTGGAGCGTTGTTGAATGATAAATTGATTAAAAAAAGTCACATTTTGTTGCAGAATTTGCTGAAATCGCTGCCTTAAACTAATATGCAATTGTCCAAAGTCACCAATTACGCATTGAGGCTGTCCTTACAGGTAACAATTATGGAAGTACCTCAATAGGTTTTTTTTCTGCAATTTTATTTATTTCTAATCTTTTTTTTTTTTCAGCATAATGTCGCCAGTGTGAAGAACCAATCCGACAAAGTAGTTGGCAAGTCCGCCCTACTAATGGCAGCTTTGGGCATCACACTGTCAACCTTCAGCGTCAAACAGATGCTGTCCACAACAAGAAGAAGATTCTGAATAATTCGTCACCTTAGGAATATTCCATTTAGTGAATTCTCGCATTATTTTCAAAATATTTTTCCAAAATCGACCCGTTAGCCAATACAATTGTGAATCCCTTCCGGAAATGCTTGTTCTTGAGTCTTTTAAATACGATTTAGCACAAAGAGGCTGAAAATATTTGATATCGATGACAATATGAAGGAGATGGTTAAATAATGTAATGGTGTAAGACTGCTTTGGTATTATTTCTCCGTTGCATGATATTTGATTTCTTTCTTGCGGAGAGGATTTTTTTCTGATGTATGAAGTAGTCGAATGTTACATTATTTAGTCGCCGGGTGACTGCGTGAATGAATATATTGAGGTGATTTCCCCTTTTAATATGAAAATAAATTTAGGTTCGATATTTCCCTTGTTTTATTGCTCCTTGTCTCACCATGGTGATGGAAAGTTAAGCTGGTGAATAAGAGAATGGAATATGAAATCCTCATAAAACTGTTCAATCTGGCAATTGCTTCAGGAAGTACATCCTGAGGATTTGCTCTACCTGGGGGAAACAAAAAAAAAATTATAGGGGTTGGGCGAGTCGTATGCTCTCGCCGTAGTGGGATTATTCGAGCTCTTTGGACTCCACCAAAAAAATGTGGTCCTGGAAAAAAGGAAACTCCCAGGTAGGTCACAACCCAATGGCCACTTGCAGACAGGGTTATTCAAAGAAGAAAAAACTTAAGGTGGCTCGGACAAAGAAGACTTATACATAATTTAAAATAAATAAATAACTACATCCTTATAGTTATTATGTTTGTTGATTTTTCTATCGATAGCTATCGAAAATAATCGATCTAATCAATGAAAATGAAGCTGAAGATTACCACAGAGTATCAAAAGAGTTATAGTTGCGTACAGTTTTGCTCCGACCATGTTTTCCACTCTGGAAATCCATTATTTGAGCGTTATATAATTAGCTAGTGATAGTGAAATATTTTTCTACTGTGAAATATTTTTATACTACAAAAAGAGAAGAAAAAAAATATATGTGCTCTTGGAAATTGAATTTTGTCTTCCAAGCAAAAAGGGCTAGTTTTCAAAAAATGAAAACTTTCTTAAATTTTAACCAATTCAAAAAAAAAGAAATAATCACGAATTGAACGCGAAATTTTGTCCCTTGCGTGATGTGAAAAATAAAACAGAATAGGCACCAGAGCGCGTGAGGGAATTTTCCCTACGGATTTTTCCAATTAATTGCTTATATCCCTAAAATTAATTCAATTTACCGTCGAATAAATCGTTAAAAATATTCATCTTCTATATTCGAACGGAAATCTAATGAAAAAACAACTTTAACGGAGGGACTACTTTTTTAATGATCTTAATTTGGCGGAGGGTTATGTCTACGGTTGTCGTCCGGTTTTGTCAATGGTGTACTCGTTGTTTCTTTTTTTGCCGATTATGTTGTAAGTTTTCTTCAACGAGGTAGCCCCTTCGAGTTTTTTGTGTTTCTCGCTGTTCGAAAAATTCGGCGGATCTCGATTGAAAAGTATTTTTCCGGAAAATTTTCGCGCGCGGAAAAAAGTGCATTTTGGGTCGGCTGTCCAACCGGATAACTCCCATCTAAATGTAGATACCCGACGAATATGTCTTCTATGCTTCCCTTTACTCCGCCGATTGTCAAACGTCTCTTAGGTTGGAAAAAGAGCCAATGTGAAGACAAGTGGAGCGAAAAAGCTGTCAAAAGCCTTGTGAAAAAATTGAAAAAAACCGGCGGCCTAGAGGAGCTCGAAAAAGCCGTCACCACACAAGATCCGAACACCAAGTGCATTGTTATTCCAAGGTGAATTTTCTGCGTAGCTAACCCACGTAGCTGATCCATTGAATAATGATCTTTATAATATATTAAGTCAACAAATGACGATAAGGCGATAACGTCGATATGAGCTGTCACTGCAGCTATTTTTCCCCTTTAAGCTCGTCGAATTCGTTTGATCTCGCTAATGAGATGATAGGATTTTAGCAATATCACCAATGTAGGCCGATTAGGTAATATTAGCTATTGTAAACATGATTAGTATGGTTTCATTGTACCTATTTTAATTTCTAACACAATTTCAGCTAGTTGCGTGCTTCGTGTAAGTACTTTGGTGCATAGGTGTCGCCTGATTTGTTGTAAGATCGACCTTGAGCCTTGAAATTCGATTAATCATCTATTTACTCAAGTTCGAGGAGTACACGACGTTTGCTAAACTTGCTATACTTAAGAACAGTTTCCCAGGTCGACTGAATGACCGAATGAAAAATCTATGGAAAAATCAATTCATGTTGAAATTATGACAGTAAATTTTCTCAGCTGGATTCGATGTCAAGGTGAAACCGGTCTAGGTCATATGAGCTCCTGCATTGCCTCAATTTTCTCTCTTACTATTGCGCATGTGATTAATTTATACTAAATCTGAAAATATGCTGAACAGTGAAGATTGTAGAATTCAACCGAATTTTCCTTTTGTTACAGTCTACGTCCCGACAAAGGCGACCAGAGTTACAGGTAAACGATCGAATATTTTTTTTTATCAACCAGGAACACTTATTTGATTTGTAGAGTTGTTTAAGTGAGAAATTAAAAAAAGAAGTTGATCAGCAGTTTCGAAAATAGGTAAGTACATTGATGCCTGAAAACCTGTGGTGTGCACTTCTGAAATAGCAAAAATCGCTCATAACGTGGAAGTACTGTGTGTGAGCCGATAGATGGTCGAGGGTTATCTGCTTGCCACAGCAAACATTTTGAGACCGCGAACGTTTAAAAATATTGACTATTATAGCCTGTAAAAATCAAAATAGCAAAAATCTTCTAATAGAATTCACTTTTTTCGACGATCACAGTACTTGTATTTACTACGAAAGAAAAGTAAAAGAAAAGAGAAGTAAAAAGAATGGATGTATCAAAAACAAGAATCGATGAATTGAAAAAATGATTGATCTATTGTAAAAAGAATAAGTACCACAAGAAAAATGTCAACAGTTGTGTTAGGTTCTAAACGTTTAGGTATGTTTCAATTATCATTGCTGTTTTTTTTTTTTTTCTTTTCTTTTCTTTAGACGATAAATGCCCGACTCTCAGCCTAACTAATCTCCTTTGATTTCAGGAACGCTCTCGTTTCGCAGAGAAAAGGTCTTCCCCATGTAATCTACTGTCGCCTTTGGAGGTGGCCGAATTTACATTCGCATCACGAGATAGCGCCCATCGAATCTTGCACGTACGGTTTTGGCCACAAGCGTGACGAAGTTTGCGTCAACCCGTATCACTACAATAAAGTTGAACACCCCAGTGAGTCTCAAGTTTCCTGAAATATACATGAAGTGAAATCTTGGTGACATTTTTCTTTGAAATTTAACTATTTTCCAGGCGTTGGGGTTGTCGTCAGCAGAGTGGAGGGGGCAGTTGTAGAAGGCCAGGGTGGCCCTGGCACCACCACCGAAACGTCTGGCTATATATCCGAAGATGCGGACAATATGGATCACAATGATAGCTCTAGTGAGTATATTGACTGTTTTACAGCTGATTGCGACTCCAATGTTTATTCGCAACTTTCAATTTTTCAAATCACATTAGTCAGCCAATAGAATACAAGTAGCGATGAATATTGTGTGCTTCTGAAATTTAAAGATTACCCTCAGTAATTGGTGGAATTGTGATGCCATAGAAGAAAACAAACGCGGTTCATCTAAGTCAAGAGAAAGGTGGAATATCAAGGCCTGAGACGACAAGGGGTGGACAGATTTGTTAGTTTCAGGGCGTTCATCCGCAACAATTTATTTTTTATCGCACGTTTCGGCCTGTTAAAGTTAACTTCAAAGTTAACATAATCTTTTCCCAGCAACAAAATCCCCAAATAAAATGACATGCGTTCTAAAGTTGCTCACTTTTTACTATAGAGCCATATTATTACTCTTTATTTCGCCAGAATAAATAGTTTTGAAAAAATGAATCACCTGTTCCTCTCCTGAGTTGACTACGAGGGAGATTTATCCTGGCGATTTGTTCTCAGGTCTGAGCCCAACACCGGCAGTGGACACACAACCAGTGATGTACTGCGAGCCGTTATTTTGGTGCTCGATCAGTTACTACGAGCTGAACACGAGAGTCGGCGAGACCTTCCACGCTTCTCAACCTTCTATATCCGTTGATGGTTTTACAGGTTAACCTCTTAACATTTATTGATTTTTTCCGTTATCGAAGTTTTGAAAATGGCGTCTGTCAAGAAAATTGTACCATCAGTATTGCAGCTTGTTGTTGTCCTGAAAAGAATTTTTTTTATTTCAGATCCTAGTAACTCTGAGAGGTTTTGCCTTGGCCTATTGTCAAACGTGAATCGAAACAGCGTCGTTGAACAGATACGAAGACATATTGGAAAAGGAGTTAGGCTTTATTATATTGGTAAGACTGGAGAGGGACATGAGGCTTCCAGATAGATTACCTGCGCTCAATAAATTTGCTCTTTTTTTTCTTTTTTTTGTGCTTTATTTATGTTTTTTCTTTTTTTTATTCTTACAGGGGGCGAGGTTTTTGCGGAATGTCTATCCGACTCGGCAATATTTGTTCAAAGCCCCAACTGCAACCAGAGGTACGGCTGGCACCCCGCCACCGTCTGCAAAATTCCACCAGGTGATTTACGACCCGATAACATCTTCTTTATTCCCTAATTAAGTATATTTTGACGCAATTTTCGCTCTGTCACAGGCTGCAATTTGAAAATATTCAACAACCAAGAATTCGCCGCTCTATTGTCGCAATCAGTCGGGCAGGGGTTTGAAGCCGTTTATCAGCTAACAAGAATGTGCACGATTCGTATGTCGTTTGTGAAAGGATGGGGAGCTGAATACAGGTGAGTCAGAGTTTAAAAAACGAAGGTAGACCCAAAATTATATTTACTATTGATTCAATATTGGAGACATTAGAAAATGAATTAATATTCAGGTGTTCTTCAGTACAACTTCCCACTTTTGAAACGGGATTACTTTGCTATAAAAACATGTTTTTTTCATTTTCCTGGTGGCTTTTGGAAACGCCCGGACCTCCTCTACAAATCTCCAGGAATCGAAACTAAGTGCATTGCTATCATTATTAAAAATCGTTTCAAACAAAGTGGGGGCAATACTAAATTATTTCAGAGTATAAAAAATCCACCGGTCCAAGGTGCCACTCGTAAAACAACAAGTGTCCGAGCGATCATTTTTCAGGAGCAAAGAAATATCGAAAAGATCTGAAAAAAGCGCAACCAATTTTCATTCTTACTTAAATATTACAGATGACTCGTCTTTGACAATACTACATGCTTTTTGAAATTAGAATAAGGAGCATGGAAGAAAATCATCAACATTTCAAAACGCTCAAGAGCCAATTTACTTGAATGAAGGCATTTTATAAAATAAAATAGAAAATTGACCACAAATGGCGTAATTTGTTATAATTTAAATTTCTCCATGCTAAGAACACCTCCCTCAACATTAAAAAAATTCCACAGTTTCACTAACTCGACAAAATCCCGCTTTTTCTGTTGTTTTTATTCAGAGCAGTGTAGAATCTTCAGTTCTTTTTTTTTTATGATGTACGGCAGCGTATCCTCAATCTCCCTGAACTTAGCAGCACTTCGAGGTTTTTCGTCCTTTTTTGTAAAAGAAACGTCTAGATTTTTGCATATTTCTACTGTGATGCCGCTCTTTATAATCGACTCGGTGGAATGGGGTGAGAATTCTTGATAAGACATTTTTGGAAAAATAATTGCGTTTTGCAAAAATGGAAAAACACGTTCTCATAGCGAAGTAATCTCTTGTCTGAAGTACTGAAGAACTCCCAATTTTCTTGGTTAATTGGTTTTCAAAATAATTCTCACCATTCGAACAATTAAAAAGTATCATTTCCTGGTACAAATAAAATTTCCTTTCGAATCCAGGGCTTCTATATTATTTACATTGTATTTAATTTCTCACGAATTTCAGACGGCAAACCGTTACGTCAACACCTTGCTGGATAGAACTTCATTTGAACGGACCTCTTCAGTGGCTCGATCGTGTTTTGACTCAGATGGGCTCACCCCGGCTACCGTGCAGTTCCATGTCATAGTGGTAAGAAAACGAAATTTTTTCTTTATAGCCATATTTTCTGAAGACGACGTTAAAAATACCTTTATGAACCTTAAAAGACCCTATTAGTGCTGAAAAAGGACTCAGTTTCTTCTGTGTCTTATCTGCGTAATAAATTATGTATATAAATAGTTCAAATTAATTTTTAAAATTGTTTGTTTGACGTTTCTTTTTGATGCAATTTTCTCTGGCATTCTTTGCAGTTAATATTTCCTGAGGTTGAGATATTCGCCTTGACGTGACAACGTTTAAATGGATTTATTGTCTTTTTCAGGTGTTCAACTGCACCTCGCTCCAATGCTGACAGATTTCAACAGATTTTTTCATACCCAATTTTTATAGTTCCTAACGTAAGTTTGGCTCGGGCTGTGCTTTGGTGTTGAGCGTGACCTTTACTTGATACTGCCATTTTGCTCATAGATTGCTCTCGTTTCCTTTGGCTGCTGAATTTCTCTCTTCGACGTTTCCGCCTCTTTGAATGGGAAAAATCCTGGGTCGCTATTTTCTAGCGGCTGTTGCTCCAAATACGCAAGGGATTTCCGTTTTGCTTCCTCTTGTTCAATTTTAAGCAAAGTGCATTACGGCCTCTTCAGTTAAATGAGAAAATGCGAGATTGTTCAGTATTGTTTCAAACTGCAAAGGTTGTTTAGGAGTTGTCTGAAGCAAGCACAGGTTAACTCCGGAGTTGCTTTAGAGACAGTCTTGTGGAACAAGATATGACTAGAGTAAGGTTGTTGGAGGTTTGATTGCGCAGTGGACGTAAATCTGAGCTGCTTCACCGGTTACTGGAGACGTTGTGGGGAATTGAAATAATTACATGAGATTGAAAGGTGTTGGTAGAATCGGCTAAAGTTATCTTTGTTTTTGTGGTCGTCGTTCATCAAACGTACACGTCTACAATTTTATTTGTTTTGCTCATAAAGCCATGTATCATCATTTTTTGTATCCTGAGGCTTTTTTACTGGTCGGAACAAAGTGGGAATGGAGCTCTTGAACTGGAAACTCGTACATGCCCTCCCACGCTCACTGTGGTCATTTGTGCAAGATCCCTATCTTTGCAGACTCTTGAAATTTCAGTGTTGGACAGAGCAGTGATCTGAGTTCTACTAGTCGCTTTGCCTCAAAAGAGGACATACTGGTGAAAGCGTGATAATAAATGTATAGGTGTGGTGTTAGGTGGCAGTGATACTAGAATTAAATTTTTTTAAATCTTCAACTCCCCATAACGCTTTTTAGGTTTTCATGAGCCTTAAAAGGTTTAAAAAAAAATAGTATCACATAAGTTCTACTCTGAATTGGGACATTTTACGACCGAAATATCAGAAGCTTGATTTCTCATGTGCCACCCGATTCAAAGAGAATTTGTTGTCGGCCATTTGAACTTAATTTCGTTCCAATTGAACGTGCTATTCGACTCTAAATTCATTGAAAACCAAAAGAGCAGGGTCAGTTAGCCAATGTGGGAAAAACCTTACGCCAATAGCAGCATTCCTTCCAGAGCGAGATTTCCTCGAAATGGGAGATTGACCAGTTTGGCATTTTTTTCACTCGCTGTTGAGGTTTGTCGAAATGAGGACAGTTTTTATCTCTCGTGTTGTAATGATTCTCTTTCCCCCAAGAACTGTTTCACTTGTGGCGCTCTTCAGCGACAACCCACGGATCCTATAGAAATATTGTTCCCTAGATTAGCCTCGACGTTATCCGCACATTTATTATTGCACACTTACTTCCAGGAGAGATATCGCGTAAGACTTGAAAGCTACTGCCAGGTTCTATTATTTAGCCGGGGGAATGCCGAGCCAAGTTGTAATTTTTCGTCAGAAAGATTTCGCCCATTGCACAAAGGCGAAGGAAAGAGTGCAATTTTGTGGGAATTTCTCCCCCGCAGGAAAGCGTGATTGGCGCCCAGTGTTGTCTCATTTGTGGTTGTCTATTTGAATTATTCTTTGTACATTTATTGTGAAAATCGTCTAAGACGATTGGACATTTTTTTGGCCCCGACTCGATAATTGTGCGATTGTTATTTCCAATTTTACCCGTCGCTTGGTTGTTTTTATCGGGGAAAAATATTTTCCCACCCTCTGTTCATTACCGCTACTTGAATCCAATAGAAACAGAACTATAATTGTCTACTCTTGTGAGATCTTGTTAATTTGCATAACAGATTTTTGTATACGATTTGTTCGATATTTTTGTAGCAACGACGGAAAAAGTATTTTGTTTCTCTTAACCGAGTCATAGAACGAAGCATTGGAGGCAAATGTTGGAAATATTTTTATAAGCTAGTCAAGCGAAGGTGATGGTTTTATTTTGTCATCCTAATAGATCCAAAACGGTTTGAACGGCGCTCCGAGATTATATGGATACAGTTTATAATTGTTGAAAGAGAGAGGAAGAAGAATTTTTTTGTTGAATTATCATCTATCTAATCGTGATGTAAAAATAAACTTGACAATGTCGAATAACGAATATCATATAGGTATTTTTTTCCGAGTTTAAAACAACTTTACGATTATTGTATTAGGCAGCAATATTTGCTTTGGGCAAGGGCCTACGTTTCTCCACTCGAATGTATAGGTGAGGTTTGAAACTTGCTTGATTCTCAAAATATCTGTTTTAATTTGATTTTTTTTTTTTTTTGTCAGTTGAGAAATTGATTTTTTTTTTGTGTTTTGATAATTTTTATCGAATCGCATCGTAGTGGAGGGATATACTTTGGAAATTGTTCAGGCACGGTTTCAATTATGCACATGATCTTTGATCTTTGCCTATTTTGATTTAATTGATCGATTATTTGGAGGCGATCAATTATTTATGCGGTTCAGCGGTAATTACTGCGTGCGAAGGTGTGCCATATTAATTAAAGAGAAGAGCGTTGAGAAAATTTAATATTCTCTGTACTACCTATTGGGAATAAAAGAAAATATTGAATGAAATATCACCTGTACATTTATTGTTTAAGGGCATTTTTTAAAAATTAGAATTATAGTCTCTTAGAGTGGAAATAGACGTTTTTTCTTCCTTTATCCGCACAGCTCTTCGGTGAGGTCGGCTTCGTCGTCGCTGAAAAAATTATCTCCGTTTCAAAAAATGAAGTGCAAGGGATTGAAGATTATTGATTGGGTAGAACCTTCTTGCAGGTTTGTAAGGCGTTGGATGACCCGATCAATCAACCATGGTTGGTTCACCCACCGTTGAGTGGACCCTGATCAAAGGCCAGCCATTTTTCAGCCTATTCGTCAGTTTTGCCTTGACATTGAAGGAGATCTGGGTTTCATTTGTTCACGCTCTGCTACCATTTATTTAAAAATACTAGTATAATATTTCCTGCTTGTAATCATAACCCGGTTCCCTTAGATACCTTTCGCAATAAACTGGACAGTCCGGCCCGTTGTTAGAATACGAGGTCAACATTTTCTTCTGAAGAAGCTCTGGCTTGAATTTTGGTAGAAAGTACGTCCAACATCGCTCGATTTCAGAGCCCACAGAAATCTCTTCCAGTCTTCTCACATATAGGCTGGGATGGTCTTCTAAAATGTCCAAATTGGCAAGCATTTTCTCATCCACTTCGTACACTTCTCCCCTGACGGACTGAAAAGTGAGAAAAAATTTGAACATTTTTACAGCGCTGCTTACTCTGCGGAAAATTGATATATCTTGATAAAAAAAGGTCTGTGGGGTGTTTGTGCAGAGGAACATAATTATGCTGCTGAATCGGTAAAAGTACAAATAATGTCCCCATGTTTTTTCTCTCTCAATCGCCCCAAGTTTCGTCCCTCAGCATAATTAATATCACTTACAAAGCCTTGGCCTGAAGCGTCAAGAAGGAAGGGGATGTTGTATCTTGTTGCGATGATAAGCGGGTACTTGATTCTCGTCTGACCTTTCCCCGCAAAGTTAGAAGTTCCATTTTTGCTATCTTGGAGCCAATGATGGTTTGGTTCTCCTTTTTTCAGCGTTCCGTAGACGAAGACTTTGAACATAATGGACACCGGGGATACTTGCACCCTGTGAATAAATTTGCCGTTAGTTTTTTCACTCATATGTACAGCTTGTAAGTAAGTATAATAGGTTTGGTATTGAGCTCCTTCGCAAAGGGAGCCAGGAATATCCTGGCCCTACCTTGCTTATCTGCCCTCATCGTAATAGCAATATAGAATATAACTTTTGAAAAAACCAATAGTGTTCAAGGTACACAATCAAAATGGAAACTACGGATAGTCCATAATCTTATCTCAGTGATGACGAGCTATTATATTTCGTAGCGATAGAGCATCTGGCTTTTTTGTCTTAGAAATACTGCCTTCTACATTAAGCATCCCCCTATTAGGAAATTAAGTGCTCTTCAAATCGTCAGTCGCAATAAGTCTACAATCGAGAGACCGGATAGTGATATCGATTCACGCTCTATCGAACGTTGTGATAATCGATACTTTAACATCGGTTTCATAATCGTACAATCGAAAAAACTATCGATTGTTCAACATTATCTAAAAGCAATATGGACGTATCGATAGTTCTTATCAAGATCGATAGCAATAGCTTCTGGGCATGATTCGGTATCGATTGTACTATCGAAAGTTCGGCATCGCTATCATTCCGTTCAGTTGCTCCGACCTTCGTCCTTCCTTTGCGTTTCGCATTCTTTACCTTTTGTTCATCGTTCGATGTCCGGGCTGCAGAACCTGAACCTGGTCGGCTGAACCTCACCCTCGCCCACCCCAAGGTAGATAGATTGAGGAGGTACGCTGGTAACTAAGGGCGACCCCCTCTCCAAATCGGTTGCTAAGGACGCTATTACGTCATATTGAATCCCTCTCACGGGCGATTGCCTATTGCTGAACCTATTATACGTTATTTTTCTATTGTGTATTAATTTATATGTTTTATGTTGCTGAATAAATTTGTCTTAAATCCTTAATTCTTAAATCCTCTCACTGACAAGTACATTTTGAACCCCTAGAGCCCTTTACCGAGGCCCCTACCCTTTACAAAATTAAACCCTTCTTCTACCTTTCTCTTTTATTTGGAGGGTTGAAATTCTACCTGTTGAAGGGAGAAGTCTTTCCTACCATAAAACACTCGTCAGTATTTCTTGAATTCCCCTCAAGCAAACTACAAAACTACTTATTAATTTACGAGTTTAAACTCTTTTTCATTGTTTGTGCGTGTTTTGTACTTTTTTCTCTTCATTTTCTGGTAAAAAACAACTTTCCTGAAAACTGCAGGTTTTTATTTGTACTTATAGGAGAGTAAAAAATCAACAACTGATAAGTTTTAAAAAATTGCAGAGGTACCCCTTGGTTTTTTTGTGAAACATTTTTTTATTCCAATTTTGTTCAAATTTAGCATAATGATTGATTATGGTGTGTATTTCCATGATTATATGCTTCATTCTTTTGCCCTAGGTACATGAATGAAGAGAATGTGTAAAGTTGGAGAATGAGATTTTTTGGTGTACATTTTCCGATGTTGTTGAATACCACATAAAATTTTGAAAAATGGATAGGTACACTACTCGGAGAAAATCTTAAGTTATATTACCGTTCGTTCGGTCTATTCAAAAATCTGAATTAACGACTTTTGGTGAAGTAATCCATGATGAAAGTTACAAATCTTGAAGAACATCGAATGTTGGAATGGTCATGTCGGCTATGACTTAGTCGAAAATTACAAACCTACTTCATAATACAAAAGATAAAATACCCACCAACTGCAAAAAAACAACGGAATACGTTACATCAAAAGTTGCATCTTCTCTTCAAATTGACAACAAGTTGATAGAATCTTTTTGCAAAATGCGCATACTGCTGAGGATAAAATATTTAAATGCACAAAGGGCACAACAAAAATCCCTTGAACGATCCACTAATTTTCCAGATAGGAAGTATGAAAAAAAAAGAAAAATAATTACTGTTAAAAATAAAAGTTTATAATGAGTTTTCAAAAACAATTTTATTTATTTCCCACGTCACAATTATGTTTTGTTTCAATATTCCTAATATGTTTTAATAATAATGATTAATAATAATGTTCAAAAGTGAACTAGTTTAAACTGGCATTGTTGTTTCCCTAATTTTTTTTTTGAAATTCTGGTAAGTCTGACCATCTTGATTCATTTTTTGAAGGTTTATATCACCCTAACGTTATTTACCAATTATTATTTACGTAAATAACCAAAACGAGCATTAAAAGTTAAAATAAAATGCTCACAAAAATCAATAATCAGTTTTACTTGTGTATAAAGTAGGTGAAATCAATCCAATCTTCATTACCAAGTGGGACTTGGGATTCATTATGACGTCATACCCATTCGCACTTTTCATTGGCTACAGAGTTACCAGCGTACCTCCTCAATCTATCTACCTTGCGCCCACCCAACTTCCGTTCCTTCGACCGAAGTCGGCAGTCTCGGCCGTCAAATCTATCGGTAAATTGATTCTGTTAATAATGTTATTTAGTGCTAGATATGATTCGGTCTTGTACTTACTAAAGTGCGTTGTTCGTTTGACCGACGAGGCGACGAGTAGAACTTGACTGGCTCGCCGCTTGTTTTCGACTGCAGTTCGTACATGTCCCACTCGGTTATCTATTCCACCGCCCAGTGTCATAGTTTGGTTATTACGGTATTTTCGCCTCAATAGGCAAGTAAATTATGCTACGCTATCGACGAGTGGCGAGCTGATCGGTTTTGAGATTGCGTAGTAATATATTGGCGGCTTCCGATCGACCTATAGTAAACATACTTGACGCTCAGATTAGTAGAGAATTTCGTGAAAACGCCAACGCCAGATGGGGACTTATTTATGTGGGAAGAAATTTGTAAACCGGTTTCCTCCAAATAAGCGATCGATTGTTCGGTTTATCATTGCTTATCCTAAGACGGCTCATTTCCTTCGGCTGATTACTCAATGAGGTGTTCCTCGATATTATTGAAGAGATAGACAAAAGAACATAGCTACAAAATGTTGAGGAAGTTAATAAATTCCCCTGGAAAGTTGCGATAAAATCGAAAATCCTCGAAACTATCGATCTCAATTTTCCATTCGATTCAGCCTCAAAAACTGAGAGTATTGTACCTTGTCAAGACTGATTATTTAAGTATTTTGCATACAGGACGAGCCCAATTTGTTTGTATCGAACTCACTATGAATCCCATCTAGCCCTATTTAAAACCCTGATCGCTCTTATTTGTTAGCAAAAGTGATTTTTTCTCCATTTCTAGCGCGATGCTGGCAGAGACGCTAAAAAAAGTGATCACGGATGAAATAAATTTGCGCGTCGGAGATGCACATACGGTCGAACAGAATATCAACACGGTCAGGCGGAATCTCAATAGACTTCGACAAGCGGTTTGCGCTGATTTTTATGACGACAATTTCAAGGTAATTGATTTTCAATGTTTTTAGAAAAGTTCTCATTTTGATACTCGCAGTTCTAGTGGAGGTTATTTTTGTTGCATAGGGAGTACTACAAGGAGACTTGTTGGCCCCGATTTTGTTTTACTGCCAAGTACTGCCAAGCGTTTGATGCCTAAACTGACTAAACCACTAGGCAATATAAGAAGCCTTGTGATTCTCTTGTGGGATTTTGAAGCACTAATTTATTCTCATTCCAGACGCAACTGCAGAAACCGTATCATAGGACAGTCAAAAGCACGTTCGCAGGGAAACGACCTGCGTCAAGGGAAATCGTTGAATCCGAAGATGATACTCCTAATTCAAGCAATGAGAATCACCGAATCGTGTGGCACGAAGGTGAAGTTACCGACGAAATGGTCAAGTCTGAACGGCTAGCTGATAGAATCGATGATTGCCACGAGCTGCAGCAAATGCGATACCTAGACGTGGATGAGAAGTCGCAATTGGCCGACATGAAAAATAAGCGTCCCCGTTATGTGCCTCCCGTTATGCCAGCCGAGAAAATCCAAAGAAGCATTGAGCCTCGGGGGGATAAAGCTTCGATGAAAATCAGGTTCGAATCGAAATAATTTTTAAACAATTTTAAGTCTGATCAATTTTATTGTTTGGAAATTTTCCATTATTTTCAGCAGGTTTAGATTATGTAATTTGTCTTGTTTTCTTTTCCACAGAATATTAGTGCGGAACACGTCGAAATATATTTACAATCGGAAACACACCAGCGGAGAGACTCACAGGTGGACCGTATTTGTAACGTTGAACGACTCGAGTTTAAGTATAGGAAAAATCGTCTCCAAAGCTGTTTTCTACCTTCATCCAACGTATGAGCCGAACCATATCATCACTGTCAAGTGAGTCCGCTCAGTCAAGCAATTAGATACGAGTATAAATAGTTTTGGCTATTGAAAGCAAAAGTGGTAGCATTTTGGTGTTCTTCTTTTATGCGTATGATTTGGTTTTATTCGCCGACTCGACTGTTGGAATGAACAAGCTTCTGGCAGCTTCGACCTGTTGATAGTGAACTCAGAAAAATCCAAAATTATAATTTTTAGCCAGAGCCGATCGTCGGTCGAGTATAAGTTATTTTATGGAAATGCTGAGGTGGAGGAGGTTATGTGTGCGAAGCTATTTGAGGCAGTCGCAGCATTGGCTTTTTACGGAGTGGAAATTTGGGCACTTGCATGAACGAACGCGTAGAAAGGGTTTTAGTGCGGCTTTAAGGCCATCTTGCCAAAACCACTCCTGACCGATATGTCAGGGGACTTCATATCCCCAACAATGTATACTTCTGGACATTTTGATGACACATCAATGGCAAGGTAAAGAGGTTGCCCCTGTATAGGGCTAGCGTGATCACCATGGATATGATCAAAGGGTTTAGATATGTTCTTATTGATGGAAGATCCTGGTGGCTATCCAATAGCAATAGTGCATTTTATTATTGTTGACCGGTTTTTGTCTAATATTTCCTAATTGATGCCAACCAAGTTTGACTGGTGTAGTGTACTGTCGCGTATTATTGGTTTTTGCCTCCATATTATGTGTAAATGTAAATGATGGACGAACAGTAATTTTAATTGTGTATTTCTTTCCCGTTTCCAGATCGGCGCCGTTCAAAATCACAAGACGGGGCTGGGGCGAATTCGACATTCGAGTGAAATTGTTTTTCTTCAACGAGAAAGACGAGCCAGCCGACATTATTCATTCGATTCGCCTCGACGCCAAACATAGCGGCATGGAAACATTTGGTAAGTGATATGGGGAGCTTAGCGATGCTAAATTGATTGCAGAGTCTGGAGACAGAACCAGGTCCCTACTATTAGCGCATCTCGAATACGAGGAGGCTCTTAACCCTTTCAATACGACTCTTCTGAGGTTTTTATTAATTGTTTTTTAACAATTGTTACATTGAAGCAATTTTAAAAATGACCAAGGTCCGAAATAAATTTTATCTCTAGTTTATCTCGGCTATATCTTCTCTCACCACTTCTTCATAACCGCCTTTTTTGAAAATTTCGAATACGAGGAGGCACTTAACCCTTTCAATACGACTCTTCTGAGGTTTTTATTAATTGTTTTTTTAACAATTGTTACATTGAAGCAATTTTAAAAATGACCAAGGTCCGAAATAAATTTTAACTCTAGTTTATCTCGGCTATATCTTCTCTCACCACTTCTTCATAACCGCCTTTTTTGAAAATTGTTTCAGGCGGAGAAACCATCTGTGATCATTACATAAGCGACCTGCCTTCGACAGATCCGTTAGTTGAATCGGCCGAAAGGACAAGCGAAGCTAATAACCCCGAATTTCCTGAACCCGACAGAACCACTTGCGATGCAAAATACACCACTGGCAAATCCCCCGTCAAACGAATGCTGACCGAAAATTTCTACAATGACGATTTGCTCAACTATAATAACTTATCGATTCCAGATTTATTCAATTTCGACGATGGCGATTTGAAACCAGTGGTGAAAATAGAGTCCGATTGCAATGAAATTGATTTGAAAAGAGATAAGGATGACATGAACCCTGAAATTCCTTGCTCAGTAGAAATAAATAGTATAAAAGAAGAGAAGGAAGATATGGAGTTAGGGCCACCTCGAAATTCCTGCGACGCCGGCGATTTGAAACGGGTTCTAAATGATGTCTCTGAAGAAATCGTCGCTAAGAGCAAGGAGAACGAATTTGATTATGTTGAAGAGGTTGTTGGTCAGAATTTCGGACTCGCCGATGACGAACTGTACATGTCAGACCTCCTCGAATGCCACAACGAAGTCGTGATATCTGAGACTCCGGAAAATACTTCCATCCCTGAAACATCTGAAGTTTCATCGCCTCGATCGGAAATTTCAGCCAACGATATCACTGAAAACTATAGTTACCAAGAAGTCAACAGTGGTGCTACTTCTAGCGCAACTAGTGTTGTCGATTATGACAATGTCGAGATTGACGATCTCATCAAATTTCCCAATAACAATACAGACCAGCAGAAATCTACCTCAGCAGCACAAACGGTTACTTATACTGTGGTCAGTTCAAATCAATCTTTACCTGCAAAACCGGTTCTTACTTCAGCGGTCAAAGCACAGAATTCGGTGCGGCAAACACTATTGATCAGTGCCGAAGATTGGGCGGCCATTTTGAAAAAGAATTCCACTCCTGGGCAACCGTTGACTCTTCAAAAGGCGTTTATCAAAGGCTCTGTTGTGAAGAAAGTGAGTCCGAAAAAAGTTGTGCCAACAGTCAAAACTGCGGCGAATAAGCGAGTTTCTAAATTGTCAACCCTCCTGAGTGGACCTTCGCTGACGGCGCCTCGGATTCTACCTTCGACTTCCTTCTCCATTCCTGTCAGCTCCACCGTGATGAACGTGAAGGCCGTTGGGCAGCCTGTGACCACGGTTCCGAACCGGACTTTCAAAATTGTTACCACCCAATCACCACCGAAGCTGCAGCCGAAAACGACTGGGAAACTCGTCTCAGTGCGCCCGAGCGGGACGCATTTGCTTGTTAAAATGCCCGACGGGACTGTCAAGCCTGTAGAGGCGTTGAAACCATTGAAACCCTATGTATTAAAGACCGCTAACAAACCAACAGTGCAGCCGATCAAAGTTCAGTCTGGCGAGTTGAATCAATCGGCACAAACTGCTTTAGCGTCGAATGTTAAACTTCAAACTGTAGTTCCAACAGGGAGGCAGCTTGTTAGGAAAAGACTGCAGCCTGCGATTATCAGAGGGTCGATCGCTAAAAAGCATTGCCCTGACGCGGCTGTGAAAATTGCAGACGAGGGTGGTAGCATTGCAGGGAGACCTCTTCCCGTATTATTGCCCAGATTGCCAACAGGCCGGGTCATCGGAGCCCAGCAGCGACTCGTCGTTTCACCCACCGCGGCTCAAATTCGCCTTTCCGCTCCATCGACCGCGAGGCAACAGCCAACCTATGTCATCCTCTCGGACAACGAGCCTCGACAGCTTACAATGATGTCCCGGGTGGCCCCCGCCCAGCCTCTGACTATGCCAGCTCAAGGTTTATCTTCTAACGTGCTCTCACTGAAGGCGACTCCAAAACGGAAGCTCCAAGAAGTCGAAAGCGAACTGGAGGTCAAAAACCCTTACGCCTTGGAATGGTTAAGTCATTGTTTGTAACGGATAAGTCATTCAACTTAGATATTCGCATGAATTCTCGGCAAAAAATAGGGAAAATTGGATTTCAACAGTTAATATTGGAAAAATAATTCCATTTTATCTAACTAAAATTTTTGGGGGCAAAATCTCACTATACGATCCAGTGAAAAACGACGTAAAAATCGGCAGAAAAGGATCGATGGTAAAATAGTGATAGTTACAACAATAGATTATTTGAAGCGATTAGCAAGCAGTGTTGCCAGTTCGTATAACTAAATAAACATTATTTTTGAAGTCAGTCATCTGGTGGTGTTTGTAATAATTTCACGTTAATAGAGTAGAAAGAGACGTGGGGGAAGAGGGAAAATTCATATTAATGGGAATGTGTAGCTGAAACCAGTATTGACTTTGAATAAAAAAAATAAACTACTTGTCATCGCTTCTGCCTGTTTTTTTTTTTTTTTTTTTTTTTTTTTTTTTTTTTTTTTTTTAAATGAATTTTTGCAGATTAAGACGCTTTTAGGCTCGTTAAAAAAAAAAAAAAAAAAAAAAAATTTGACTGCAATCACATTTGATATCACTTTCATGCCTCAGAGAAAAAACCATAAGTATCTAACAGTAATATTACTCGAGCATTTATGAGCCTGTATAAAAATCATTCTATGTTATTATATTCTTCAAACAGTCCCCACTGTCAAATGTTTCAAAAACTCGCTCGTAAATCCATGCGAGTGACTGGAATTTAAAAAAAACGGTATTCTTTTATTATTTTTTTTTTTGTGTGATTTTTATTGATGCTAATTTTATTGAATCTCTGCAGTGAACGGAAAATTGCCGATTGTCCGAAGGACGTCACATCCGATGGAAATCAAGCCATGTCCTGGTTCCTCTCTTGTTTCCCGCTCGTCGACAAGCGAGCAAACGATCCGAAATTCCGCGATGTCTTCCCCTACTGCGCTGCTAGTGTTGAAATATTCAAAAGCTGGCCATTGGGAAAGCAATTGTCGAGGGAGGTTCGTTTGAAAATTTTCATAGCATAACTTTTATCTCAATTTACTATTCTAATTTTCCTCTTAATTTTCTCTTTTAATTTTCCCTCCTATGTTTCTGTATTGTTTTTTTTTTCCAGTTTCATCGAGCCAACGACGTGTTGAAAGAATTGAAAAAGCTGCGCTCGGGAATGAAAATCAACAAAAAGGATGTCATCAATTTTGCGAGAAGACGGGCTTACACGATTTACGATTTAAAGAAAATCGGTAAGGAATTTGCGACTGTAGACTCAATAGTTTTTGCTTTCCGTGGTGTCCTCAGCCCACAGACGTGAATCTAGTAGAAAGCAAAATGATACTAACTTCAAAATGACTCCTACGCTCATTTTCACGGTGTCCTGTAACTGCTCCTAGCGATGTCTCACTTGTGTTTACTTAAATCGGCTAGGGCTCAATTAACATTATCCAAAATCTATTTAATTCAATATTTACGTGTTATATATTTATTTATTAGGTAGTATTTTTAATTTAAGTGTTCTTTTCATACAATCTGGGCAATAGTACGGCAGGAGGTCTCCCTGCAATTCTACCACCCTCGTCCGCAATTTTTACAGCCGCGTCAGGGCATTGCTTTTTAGCGATTGACCCTCTGATAATCGCAGGCTGCAGTCTTTTCCTTACAAGCTGCCTCCCTGTTGGAACAACAGTTTGAAATTTAACATTCGACGCTAAAGCAGTCTGATTCAACTAAAGCATTTGGTGTTAATTTTTTTTAGATCCGAACAGCGTGAGCTACACTTTCTGCTCAGTTAAAAGTCTGACGGTCGGCGAAGAAATGCAATTTCCTGAAGATGATGACGATGATTTGGAAATCGATGTGGATACGCCAGTTTCTTGTAAGTATTGGGACGCTCGACTTTTTCTGACTGTTTTCGACTCAGTTAACTTGGCCCTCTAACCTAAGCAGGATATTTAGGCTTCGATTGGGATTTTTTGTGCTTCCTTTTAGGGATTTCAATGCGGATAGAATCTCAGCAGCGAAAACCACACTTGGAACCTTTTCAGGCGACGGTTTCCTATAAGTATTTCAGCTTTTTGATAGAGTTCCAAAGAGCACCCTGTTTGGGCTATGTTCATGACAGGTTTTCACACCTATTCGTGTGACCAGCTTGGCAATTATTTTTCAGCTTCGAAAATATTTCATGAGCTAGACGAACGCTTGAAGCGTAAAAAAATCCTTCCTCGGTCATCAGCAAAGTATAAAAAGTCTGCTGGCCACGCGCCAAATTCCCTATCAGCCTTCATTTCAACATTATTTGCAAATCTATGACCGATTTAGATTACTAGTTTTGTTTTCAATCGATAAATTATTTGTACTTGATAATTAGCTAGGATTGAGACTTTTTATTATTTTTTTCCACCTGATTACACATGTTTTTTGTATCTACACATCATCGCGAGCTCAGCACAAGGCCTTTAAATGCCGGACCAGAAAATTGCCATTTTTCAGTACAATTATCATTTTTAGAATTGTTCCCCATCATTCTGAAAATATTTGCCAACTGAAAATTAATTCCTATGGCAATCGGAGCACGTCAATTTTTCTTGCCAAGTTGAAGGTTAAAGAATCACTTACATTTGTAGCTTGCCCTGCCTCTCCAAGCACTTCAGTGAGCCCTGAAGCGACGAATCGGCTAGGGAAAGTGTTTATGACACTGGCGCCTTACGTGGACGAAGCTCGAACCATTGAGCATACTCTAGAGGGCGCTTCAGTTCGTCTTGAGCCTGAAGAGATTCTCGATGACGTCTATTTCCCTGCAGCCCTGCGAACACTGATGTCGGCTTTCCGCTCATTCGCTGACGATCTGATACGAAGGAGTTATGAAGTTGCCTATGTCCGCTATAAAGAGACGTAAGTACAACACTAAAACGGCTTTAGTTATGGAAATTTCTAAAAGTTTCAAGTTTACTGTGAGTGGTCGCAATATAGATTTTCCAATTGCAGAGCGCCGAGTGAAATTCTTCCTGGCGACATCATCCAGGCCTTATTCTCCCGTCCTGAGTTCGACTTGTTCACCGACCAAGGGCTAGGACGGCTGCCGAAATCTTGTTGATAATTCTTCGAGGACAAAATGATCGCGCGAAAGGCCGGAGCGGTAAGAGAAGTAAAAATGGGAACCTCGAGAGAAAGAAATGTCCGTTGGGACGATAAAAATTGTTCACAACAGGGTATGTGAAATTTACAAAATGTGAATGTGTAGTAAGACTGATTTTTTCAAAAGATGGGATTTTTTACTTCTCTCAACAAAAAATTTTCATATGGAGGAATCGGTCCGTTTCCTAATAGCTTCCTAGAATCACATTTTTGAGGTGGGAATCATCTAATTGTGCAAATATAAAGAGATCTTCTTAAACTGAGATAATCTCTAATGAACTGATTAATGGATGGAGGTTTACGATAAATGGTCAGTGACTGACGTTTTGAGAAGCTTTGACTCTTTTTAAAGGGAGGAATGGTGTGATATGAAATTGTTTTACCAACAAAATGGAACATACAAATGTAATGTTTTTATACTCGTTATCCGCTTTCACTGCCTTCATTATAGCTACGAGAAGTTGATGGTGTTTGGTGGCTTGTCCTCTATGTTATAATTTGACATCCAAGTTTTCACCCTTCGGGCATCCTCGGTGGTATCGATGTCCCCTTCAACTTCTCTTGTAAAAATATCGTATTCACGATTCATTGTGCTCATGAATGCACTCAATTGGTAGGGAAATTCGTGAGGAAATATCGATACATGAGTTTCTGATAGTATTAGTTTCAATTGTCTATACTCGTTATAAAATTATCAATTTCAAAAATCGACTCCTGCCGATTATCCATAGGAATATGTAGATTTTATGAAATGGAGGCTAGAATAGAGAAATTCAATGTGGGTGTGAACGAGGGTGTGAAACTCTTGGCTACTTTTACACTTCAATTGGGGAGAAAATATGTCGACTGTCTCTCAATAATATTCCCCCCATTCCTCCCATCTTTGGAGCTGTCTATAGAGGTCCATGTGGGTCCTATGATACCTAGATTCTAGGGATAATTATGAAGAATAAATCGCTCTACTTTTCTCCTTAACCTGTAAACAGGTTAACTGCAATTAACGCATTTGACGTCTGCGACAACGTAACGTTTTGAATCGCGAATTATTATGTTTTATCATTCAATAATAAATCGTTGTAATCGCTTAGAAAAAATGTCAAACCTTTCGAAATTGGATGTTTCGAGGCATGTCAGAATTCGAATATTCTTTTAAAGAAAATCCGTCCGTCCGTCGGCAATACTTTTCTGAGTAAACTATTATAGCAAATATCTTGGAATTTTCACCATTCTTGGTCTGACCATGGCTCAATTCTTTAGCCAAATCTACCTCTTTTCAATCTTTGAAAGGGGGTTTTAAGGGGAATTGATATTTTCCAAGGTTTTTAGACAAAACTTTGCTGGTAGCGTTCTCTTGTTTTCGCAGCTTTTTCGAGTTATTTGAGAAATTTAGTTTGTAACTCTGAGATTTGTGGAGCCCTAAAATCGTTCTATACTCGATAGAATGCTCGTTGAACTAAGGGAAAATAATTCGACTCTAAATGAGGAATTAAGGAAAATGAAAATATTTCAAACCAAATTATTCGCCAAGGAGTTTTCCCATATAGTTGACTCGTTGTTAGGTGAAAACGTTCACAAATATCTGTGATGATACAATTGGATAGTCTCCTGAAATCATAATTTTTTAAAGCAAAGGAATAATAAACCATTGTGAAATCGTTTGCAGCGTTTTTCTAACCGGAAAACTTCACTAGGAACACGGTTTTATAGATGCAATGTCAGGCCTTTGAGCTATTATTCAGTTATTTGCAAGACATGTACTTTAGAAAATTGAAAAAAGTGAATTCCCTGGTAGGAACACAAGAAAAATTATTTTGAACCAGTTACTCGATTTTTTTTCTTCTAAAGAAAGAAAAAAATGTATGTATCTTTGATACCGCAGTATTTTTTATCGATATTTCAGTGCTCTCTAGTATTGAAACCATCGATTTTTTCGTACTATCAGTATGCAAATACTATCAGCTTCTCAATGCTATCGATATTTCAATTTTATCGACGGTTTGATGTTATCTAAATGTTATTGCTGTCGATTATTCTATTCTATCCATATTTCATCACTGCCATGACAACAAAACGCTGGGCTGATAAATCTTCCACTGATTCAAGTATAATTTATTCTATTAATTGTCCACTTCGGGTCAAAATTCCGGCGACAAATTTGAAAGAATGGCAAAATATTTTATCTTGTGTCATCGGCCGAGTCACCATCCGATCGGAATTTTCAACCTTTCCATTTCGTTTTCGAGGTATTTCATCAACGGAGCGAAATACCGCAATAATGGTTCGGCCGTCACTGTGTTGTATTTTCCTTGCGAAAATTCCTCAAGCGCCTCGCTCCACAACTGCGCTTGTCCTTTTCCCATGAAATCGCTGTAACAAATTCGACTGTTAAATGTCCATGTACCTGCGTCGGAAATTGTTATTATCGCTTTAGAATTAACACGCTAATATGTTCGACCAAAACTTGAATATACAAAATTCTGTGATAACACTGTCCGTTTTTCTCACCTCAATTTACTCCCCGCTTCGTGGTTTCCGTGCAGATCGCATTTGTGCAACGGTTGACCATTGTTTTCGCAGAGGACGTCCAGAAATTGGAATTGGAGAAATCCGCTGAGGAAATACCTAAATCATGGGTGATAATGGTTCAAAATGGCGCCAGGAGAATTTACATAATCAATATATAATCAATCTAGCAGGAGAAAACGATGTCACGCTCGGCCTGGAAGTTTTTTCTTCATATTTTCATATAACTTGATTAGCTCTGATCTCGGAGAAAAAAAAACCAACATCAATTGCCAGTCCAACTCGTCACGCCTTATATCCAAATTAGGGCTAGTTTTTCAAACCACATAGCGGAGAAACTGCTGAACGCGCTCCAATGAGTGCTGATGAACGGCATAGCCTGGCGACCAGATGGAAGCGTAATCCAAGATTGGCAACACGAATGCTTTATATAAAGTCGCAACGGCCTCCAAGTCCGAGAACTCACTGGTATTACGCTTGAGAAACCCCAGAGCTCTCATTTCCCTACCAGCCACACCGATGATGTGCCACGTGAACGAAAGCTGCCCATCAAGAAGCACCCAAGTCCTCAATTCTCCAGCCACGAGAGCCAGCCCCACACAGAATGTATTCATGGAGAAGATCGGTGAACTGAGCACTTTGTTACATTCAGGAAAATGTATTTTGCCGTGCACCAGCGATCGAGAGCATCCTGCTCTCACGATATGCGGTTGCAAAGATGTAAATTGTCTTTAAAAAATAAATGGTTTTGATTTGATTTTGTTGGTGATAAATCTCATTTCACCATAACGCGTTTACATTCGATCAGACTTGTAAATTTACAAAAACATCCGTCCTGCACTTGATGTTTCAAGTAATCATCAGAAAATAATAGCGCTTACCTGACGTAGGGCATGTTATCGGCAACGTGGAATTTCGACATCGCGTCCAAATTCTGCGCACCCCGAGTCACTGGTGAATGAACGCCTTGGTAGTTTTCCCGATACTGCCACCAAAGATTGTTGTACTCGCTGGGAAACACTTTCGATGCCATTATATCCCAACGCCATTTGTCCAATGAAAGGCCGTAGGGGAGTTGAGGGATTTTATTGAGCGCCATTTTCAACAAGAGGGTCATTTCGGCTTCTGAAAATTGAGAAAAAACTTGGAGAATATGGCTAGGGCAGATTGGACTGGTGTCATGGTGAACACAATATTGCCAAACCTTTGGCTACTTATGGTCAATTCACTCGATTTGCAATTTTAGTCGGTTCGTTTTCGTCCAATGAAATTTTCGCACAGGTTAATCGCTACAATTTACGAACAGACCAGGAAACAAGAACACGGCAGCAGACGCTCCCTCGAATCTATCGTCCTCATCAGCGGAGAAATTAAAGAATTTTCCCAGGATTTTCCATATTTCCTGCGGCATCTCTTGGCTATTAAGTATTGTACAGATCGTTTTCCACTACTTGTAGACAAGCATTAATTCACAGCAATCCTTTGAAAACGCTGTGATCCAGGTATCGTGGATTGATAGTTTGGAAAATTCTCTATCCTGCAAGTTTTTATAGAGGGAAATTCAACATACCATCTGTCAAGTTTGTGAGCAAACCCAAGCGTTGAAGATTGCTTGGAGATGCGACTGATAGCATTATCGTGTCGCCTATGGTCTCCTGAATCGCCGAATTGGCCCCTTCCTGGAATTAATGAAATCATGAAATGCTTATATGAACATGATGCTTTCATGTCCAGGGGTGTGAGAGGAGAAAACCAGGCGACTCATTCTCCGATTTTCTATTCCCCAGCACTTTCGCCAGTTCGGGCATCCTCAAGGCGATGTGGAGCTTTGGTATTGGTAGTTTATTCCAACATAAGAAATAGAATAAGTTATACAAGTCGAGCACGACTAATATAAACTCTTTTTCTTTCAACTCGGTCGATTTATCTAGAACAGATTTTATGCAGTGTTGCCCGGTCTCAAGCGGAGATTTGGGGGTAACCCCGATCAGAAAAAGGGGAAAATTGGTCTTTTTTAAAACAAAAAAGGGGAGAAATATACAGAGCCATTAATATAAAATTATCAATGGGGTAAATGCCGGTTCCACGTCGCCCTGAAGATGCCCAAACGGGCGAGAGTGCTCGGCCAGCAAATAATGAATCGGAGTATGAGTCGCCTGGTTTTTCTCCTCTTATGCACCCCTGGACATGAAAAAGTGGGACGACAAGGAAAATAATATAATGATGATTATTTCTCTTTGTTTTACTAAATCACTCACAAAGAGATGAGTAACCTATATTGTTATATCGATTTCGGCAATTAGGCCATCATCAGTAACAATCGTACAAGCTGTAAGATTGCCAAAATCGATGTAACAATGTAACTCATTTGAAATCAGTGGAATTCGTCACAACCTCTTTGTCTTCTATCCTGGTGAATATAACGCAACGCCAGTAAAGTATAATACCTTGAGTATTGTCGGCTGTCGCTCGTACGCCATGAAATAATGTAAATGCCCCATTTCGTGGTGGATGATGTAGAAATCCTCCCAATCGATATGGGTGCAGAGGAGCATTCTAGAAAAAATTATTTTCATCAGAGCGTTTCCTCAAATTTATGATAAAATATGTGCTCACTACAAACCTAACATCTCCCGGCCTGAACATATCGGCCGCCGTTCCGTGGCACGTGGACTCTGACGAATTATTTTCCGTGACGGCGGACTCGGACCAGAATTTCGGCGTCATCATCGGCAAACCTAGGGAGGCGTAATAGTTCTCAGCGGTTTTCAACATTTCACCGACTGTGGGAAATTTGCGGCGAACGGCTTCATCCAGGCCGAGCTCGATCGGCGTTATCATGCTGAGGAGGTTGTCCCACGAGTTCGACCACATGTTTCCTGCTGGCAGAAATATATATTGCAACCTGGGCACTAGTACTTTTGGGGTCTGAGCCGTGGAATATTACCGCGCTGTTGAGAGGCGACTGGAAGAATGCAATAGTTTTTTATCAAGGAAGTAAATTTTGTCCAATAAACCTTTTTTTTAATTTTAAATAAACCTTTTGGAGGATTTTTCTTCCAATAAGGGGATTTTTAGACTCAGTTTAGAGGGATTTCCAGAAAGGTACTTTGCAACACTGGTCCCCGGTTTGAAGGTACTTGACAGATTTAAATTCCTGGGCTTCTCATAGCCAGTAACTGGTCCATCTTGTGCCCGCACATTGAATTAACCTTTTCAGAGGATTTTTTGTTCAGTTTAAGGGATTTTTAGACTCGGTTTAGAGGGATTTCCAGAAAGGTACTTGGCAACACTGGTCCCCGGTTTCTTGGTCTAAGTAGACTCGTGAAGCGACTTGATCGATACCATTTCCTGGACGTCTCATAGCCAGTACTGGTACATCCTGTGCCCGCACATATAATTAACCTTTCCAGAGGATTTTTTCTTCAGTTTAAGGGATTTTTAGACTCGGTTTAGAGGGATTTCCAGAAAGGTTCTTGGCAACACTGGTCCCCGGTTTCTAGGTCTAAGTAGACTCGTGAAGGGACTCGATTGATTTAATTTCCCTGGCGTCTCATAGCCAGTAACTGGTCCATCCTGTGCCCGCACATTGAATAAAACTTTTTAAAGGATTTTTTCTTCAGTTGAAGGGATTTTTAGACTCGGCTTAGAGGGATTTCCAGAAAGGTATTTGGCAATACTGGTCCCCGGTTTCTAGGTTTAATTAGACTCGTGAAGGGACTCGATTGATTTCCCTGGCGTCTCAAAGCCAGCACTGGTCCATCCTGTGCCCGCACATTGAATAAAACTTTTTCGAGGATTTTTTCTTCAGTTGAAGGGATTTTTAGACTCGGCTTAGAGGGATTTCTGGGAAGGTATTTGGCAACACTGGTCCCCGGTTTCTCGGAGACTCGATTGATTTAATTTCCCTGGCGTCTCAAAGCCAGCACTGGTCCATCCTGTGCCCGCACATTAAATAAACGTTTTTGGAGGATTTTTTCTTCCGTTTAGGGGATTTTTAGACTCGGTCTAGGGGGATTTCCAAAAAGCTACTTGGCAACTGTAATATCACCATACGACAGCAACACTGGTCCCCGGTTGCTAGGTCTAAGTAGACTCGTGAAGGGACTCGATCCATCCTGTGCCCGCACATTGAATAAACCTTTTTCCCAACGCCATAGCGAAAATGACATTTCTCACTCTGCCGCCATGTTTATTTCACAAGTCGCCGCCTCTCGAATCGGAGGGCGGCAAATTAATATAAATCAGTTCGCTGTTTCCTTGAGCTCGAGAAACCTGAGGCAAATAAAAGTGCCAGAAAGGAATTCGTTTCCATTAGGGATGATCCAATACGAGGCTGATCCTCGACTAATGAAACCGCCTTTTGCAACAGCATTATTCCGAAGTAGAAAATATATTCGCCGAGATTTCCACCTACATTTCACCGATAAAAAAAGGAATCATCCTCGGAAATTTGTTCGTTCCATCCGACAAATAAAAATACCGAGATTCGAATTAACCAAATGACAACCGGTAGAAATATTTTTTTTAAACTTGCCCAAAAGATGAGCTGGAATTGTCCCGTTCGGCTGAACCGTTCGTTCGCCGTAGTAACGGGCCAAATGGAACCGTACGAATCCGTGGAGGAGTTTGTAAAAAGGAAGTATAGCGTTGTACAATTTGCCAACGACATCTTCCAAATGCGGAGTCTCCAGCTCTTCCCTCCAGCACTGACCAATATCGCTGTAGCCTGAGGAAGAAGCACAAAGGCGATCAAAACTATTTAATAAAACGATAGTTTAATAAATAAAAACAACAGCTAGCAAGACATAACAAAAAAAAAAATTCAAAGCGAGGAAAAAGACTTGTTGAAAAAAAGAGAAACTAAGTGCAATAAAAAAAATAATAAATAAATAAAACTAAAATGAAAAATAATCTAATTTTTAATCTAATCTCTAATATCTTGTGCATAAATCATTTTATTTGGTAAAAAAATTCCATCAAATTCATCGAACGGTTGGCGACCGAAAATTATTTCTATACAAGATTTGAAACGTTTCCATTCATAAACTTTACGAATTGGTCAACGCACAAAATTAACGTTTTTTCTATTGAAAATTATTAATAAACTTTGATTTTAAATATTTATTCTTCATTTTTAACAATGTATTTTCATTATTATGACTGTTTCTTCTCGATTATCCCTCGCTTTTGAAATATTTAATTTTCGTATTTCTAGTGATTTATTTCCTTTATTGTACCCAGGTATTCTATTTTTCTATTTAATTACTTAGTTGGTTATTATCTTTAAAATAATCTATTTATTCTTATTTTCTCCCAACCTTTATTTACCCCTGAATGTAATTTTTCGTTTTTTATCAAATTTTTCTAGCTTTTAGATTTTCAATTATCAATATTCTGTTTAAAACCCAGATACTTATCGCTTATTTTTTTATCCGATTCACTTGTTTAGTTATCAATCAATTACCCAGTTTTTTTTCCTCCAAAAAGTTGCCATTGACTATTTTCATTTCTTTTCTATAATTTATCTTCCTGTTGTCTTAATTTCTGTATTATTGTCTGGTATTTTACCTGTATTTCAATATGTACTTTTACTTTTTTTGTATTTTTCTAATCATCAGTCAATCTACATTTTATTCCCAATTGTCTTATTTTATTTTCTCTTTTTCAAAATTTTTTTTTTGAAATCGATATTTTTTTAATTTTATTTTTCTTTTTTCAATTTCTTTGTTTTTCCTCGCTTCTATCTTTAATTGAAATGTTATTTGTTTTTAGATATTCATTTTAAACTTCTAGTGTTAATAATATTTATAATAAATTATTTAATAATTAATAACGGTTCAATTATATTTTATTTGATTATTAATTTATTTAATGATGTTTATTATAATTTCTTTTAATTAAAATTAATAAAATTAGTTTGTACGGTGCTCCGTTCATTTTATAATTAGCTATTTTCATTTCACCAATTGTTCCTGAATTTTTTCAATAGTATGTTGGTTATTTTTATGGTACCTCTATAATTCTTAATTACCCCTTACTTATCTACGTGTTGATATTTTTCAATTATTAATTTTCCTCGTCATATTTACGAAATTCTCACAAATTGTGCTCGCTCGAAATTTTTTTCGCCGTTAAATTAATTCGGTTTTAATTTTTTCCAATCTTCCGCTTCTTTGGCTTCTATTTTTATATTGACGGCCCCTTCTAAATTTCTCATTCATTTCCCTTTGCTTCTGTTTCATTTTTACTAATTTTATCCCAATTTGATTTTCGACTGGCGGCACGAAAACGATATGTTTTTCAGATATTTAATTAATTTTCACATTTTTATCTCACGGTGCGCTAACTTTTCGCATTTTTCGTTCGGTTTTCTCGTTTTATAATTGACTTCAATTTGAGAGAAATAAGTGAAAAAAGTTTCCACCTGCCGCCTTTGCTGCGTTGTTTTCTACGCCTATTAAATTAGCAAAGCTAGGCTGAGCAGGCGGTCCGATCGCATCTCTCAGGCCTGTCCAGGCAGCAAGGCGAATTTCAGGGTCTTTCGCTTTCCTCATAAGAAGATCCAACTCCGGCTCTGCTCTCAGACATCCGATATTCCCCAAACAGACTCTGGTCGTCTCGTATAACCGTCCGAGCTCGTTCTGAAGGTGGAATGCTCGTCTGGGAAAATTATTAAAACTCTCACTCGGTAAAAGAATTTTTTTTAAAGAGCTTGAATTTTTTTTAATTTTCAAACGCTAATAATTTTCTTGTTGAATATTTTTAATTTTTTTTTTCAAGTTTTTATTTTTGACCTATTGTTCCTTAATGATTAATTCTACCTGCGCACTGCCAAGTGCTATATCGTGCTGGAATAAATAAGACACCTCGCTAAAAGCATATTTTATTCATAAAGGCTTAAGACGCGAGAAATGTCTCTTGGCGTCCTCCGGCGAACCTCGTTCTTTTCCATCCCCTCTAATAAAGGTGCTTTCGAAAACACATCAAATAAAAAGAGAGTGGAAAGGCGGCTAAAATCAACAAAGCGGAAATTGATACGGCCCTTCAATCGGGAGTATTCGATTACGGCAAATTGGCTCTGTTTATTGGCTATTCGACGAGTATTTGCACCCGACGAAAGAAATTCGTTTTGCTGGGGGAGAAAAAATGAGAAAATTCTTCGATCGGAATCCAATAGATCGATAAAATCGCATATGACGATAAGCGTGGAACGAATTATGAAAAACTGTTGAATAGTAACCGAAAAAAGTGAATTGAAATAATAAAATTTCACCCGAAATCGTTAAAGTACAGATAAAAAATATTCGCCGTATTTGAAACGAAGACGCGTAGAATTGAAAATTTAGGAAGAGTAAATTGGACGGATAAAAACAAACGAATTGTATCAATCCGATTGGCTATGATGAACTTTTTTTCATTAACCGAATTTTTTTCATTAAATTCTTATTGCTCCGAAAATTATCAAGTTATACCCGAATCTCTGGAATTCTACATGAAAATTGCGATACCTCCAGAACTTATCGACCGATGGTCACGTTCGATTCAGCGTTCAAAAATCTATAAAAATTTATACCGAATATTTTTTCTGAAAAGTATTCCCTTCCTTCTTTTCTATCGCAATCAATTAATTATATATTATTTATACAGAAGGATTATTTACTCGAATTACTTACATGGCCGTCTCCGGGGTGTATCTGGGTCCGCGACAAAGCAGGTAGACCATCCTTTTTTGTATCACGGTCAATAAACCGCTCGGAATCGATAACGCTTCCTTGCACCTGGACAAAATACATTGATTATATCGCTCTGAAGTTCGCTCTTGGTTGAAAAAATTCTCTAATGCTACTTCTGTTTTTTTTTTTTTTTTCTGATACTTGAGCATTCCATTTTATTGTTTGAAATATTCGTTTTCCCACTCACCTTTCCTCTCTCCACAATGTTTTCTTTCTCAATACAGTCTCCGCAGGCGGTCCCGTGTCTTCAGCTCCGATCATGTTGTTCCAACTCTTCTCCGATGAAACTTGCCTGATTTTACTCAGCTCCTTATTCATTTCGTCGAACCAGTTGGCTAATATTATAGGAAATTTAGTGCGGTGAATATTTGCGGACACTTATTCGTGTCTGTCGTTTCTTTCGATGGTAAAAGGTGAGAAAATGTGTAAGAGAACGGCGACAAATACGGAGAGTTGCGAGAAAGTGAGCGGTAGACAAGTGAAAGGCAAAAGTGAAAGGCAAAAAGTGAAAGGCGCGGTAAATGCGGCGGTAATGAGGCGGAGGAGAAAGGCGAAAAGTGAAAGGGAAAATATGGAATCGTTCGATTTAAAAATGTGAAAGTAAAATAGGTGAAAAAAGCAAAAGTAAAAATATACGAAAGGGGAAAGTTGAAAAGTGATTGTTAAAAGAGGTAAAGACGATAGTAAGTAATTATTAATAGGGCGAAATAAATTTGCTATGAATCCTGTCTAAAGTTTTCTACACTCAAAGTAATTTCACGTTCTAGAGTGAAGGAAGATCAATAAGGAAGTTTTTCAAACTTATTTCTATGTTGGGTTTTTTTCTAGAACCATTGATGTATTTCGTTTCTCAGTTACCCTAGGGAAGAAAATTTAATAGTCCGACCGGCGATGAAATCTTTCCAGTAATAACGGGCTTTTACGAGCGAAAAATCGTCCAACGACCGTTTTCATAAGTTAGCAGTGCAAAACTAACCGTTCAACTGTCGTCAACGGACGACCGGTTATCGAAATGGACAATTTCAATTCATATCAATATAAATTTTCAAAGTAAGTAAATTTTCAAAGCAACGAATTTTCAAAGTTGAAATACGTAGGAGCGGCGTATCACTAAAACTGGGAAAAACTAATAGTGATCGTCAAATTTCCATTGTTTCGACGTCAAATTCGGATTCAGCGTTAAATTTCCTATAAGAATAGCTTTCTAATTCGCTTGAAAACGAAAATTTAATTTTTCACTCCTACCGATGCCAGCCGGTGAATAACTCGATTTACGGAAAATAATTTCTCTGGCTCTGTTTGAATTTTTTTCGCCAAATTTTTTGCTATATATGTATGTAAGACGTTCAAATAAAGACTCCTGCATAATAAAACAATTAATTCATGTGAATTTTGACCCCGAAAAACACGGTTAAAGGTCAATTTTCGAGCTTTCAAAAACCGATTTTTTTGGACCACATGCAGATTTTTCCGAAAATTGAAAAAAATAGCAAAAATACATCTTGGTAAGACACAACTTTCCTCAAAATTTCAGATTTCTATCTGTATTGAGAGACGAGAAAAAATTCGTTAACTGATCGGTTCGAAAAAATCGCAGGGGGACCCCTTGGATTTTTCATGAAAAATTTTTTGCAATTGATTTTGCTCAAATTCAGCATACTGATAGTTGATGATGTGTATATCAATAATATATGGTTCATTCTTTGTTTCTTTCGCATTAAATGGATGAAAATAAGGTTTAAAGTTGAAAAGTGTCATTTTTTCGTGTATATTCCACTATTATTGTTGAATAACGGATAAACAGTCGAAAAATGGATAGGTACATTGCATGGGGAAAATGTGGACAGTTAAATTACCTATCTTTTGGTATATTGAAACGTCTGAATTGACGACTTTTTGTTTGAGTTATCCACTGTGCAAGTTACAAATCTTGGAAAACTTGAAAATGGACTGCCTATCTCGGCTATAACTTTGCTCCAGTTGAAAAAACCCAATACTTTCTGATACTAAGTACAATACAATGTCCCATGACAGTAAGTTGGGCGGTGAAGCCGCCAGTGGCGCTCAGCCCCTAGTATCAATATAAAACTATACTTTTACAAGAGCCGTCCATAAGAAGCTGAAGGAACTCACAAGTTAAATTATTTATTGTAAATAAATTGAATTTACTATTATGAAAATGGCTATAGAAAAATAGTTGAAGAAAACATTCCAAATTTTTGTTGATTTTTTTTTTTGCAAGGCATAAATATTTTTGAACTACGATTTGCATTCAAGCAGTGAATTTTCTGTGGAAAATCGTAGCGCTATTTTAAACGGGAATAATCCGAAGAAATCTACAATAACTTACCTTGACTTGGGGTAAAATAATGTAATTAATACTCGAGAAAAGTTGGACACTTGCGGACGTCGTAAATTATTCAAAGACGACAGGCGAGGGATTTGATCATTAGCATACTTTTAACTGTTCAACAGTCTGTTCGAAGTTGTTGGAAAGTAAGTTTTGTTGAATTATCGAAACGTCCCATTCTTATTTCCCTCAAATTTTTGAGGTTAGATCAACAAAAAAAAATTATAATAATAAAAAATAAATAAAAAAATTGTTCACAATTATTTACGAAATGTAACCAGTAAAAATCGACTTCGACTCCGTTTCTAGGCGAGAAATTCTTCTTACTAAAAACATGGCATTTACAAAAATTTAAAGACTAAATTTACTACATTTTTCATATTTATGTATAATTTTTTTGTAAGACCAATAGTAAAAGAGATGGCGCCAGTTAGGAGTAAAACGGCAAATCTGACATGTTTTAGAGTTCATGGTTTATCAAAGAAAGTCGTCATTTCGAGGTTAAAATACCAAATAAAAAGCCAAATAATTTTTTATCAAGTAGGCTGATTTTTTCCCTGTCATTGAAATTTTTTCAGAGCACTCAGAACCTCCGATTTTGTCTGAACCGAATTCAACGCTTTGCAATACTGCAAATATGGTATGATATCATACCAAGCATTCAATTTCCAGTATTTACAATTTACCGATGAGATTTTGTTCTAAAATATGTTACATAATTTGTCAATGGATTCCGTCAAATTTTACGAGCAATTGAACGAGCCGTTCAAACCGATTCAATGGCATATCTGCCGTAAATTGTCGTTAAGAATTTTAATAATATTACTAGGTATTTAATAATGATGAGTTTATAATACAGTAATCGCATTTTATCACTTTTTTTTGCATTATTTATGAATCATATTTTATATTCTTTTGATAATGAAATAAACTGTTTAAAAAAAATTGCACTTTCAACGCTGAGTGGAAATTATTCAAGTCCTAGCTGCGTCCCAAAACCCTTCGTTAGGAGCTATAGGTGTAGAACTATAAAAATCGCATCTTTTGACCTTATTCGAGCAAAAAGTTAACTTGACAGTAAATTTACTTGACACTACATTTTTCTAAGATGATCTTGAAGATCATCTGAATTCATTCAGATGGGGAAGTGGCGCATAAAATGCATACTTAGTTTAGAGTCACCAGTTGGATGGATTCAAGTTTATTTGTTCCCCTTTTATGATCAATAGCCTAATATGAAATTCACCTTCTCTCAATTCAACGAATATAATTACAAATAAACTCGTCATTTACGAAGGCAATATTAACATAAATATACAATTAAAAAAAAAAAAAAATCAATTGTGCAGTGTATAAATTAATTTTATACAGGTACCACTAAAAAATATCAACGGAGTTAATTTCGTTTTTAATAAAACCGCAATTTACATCGTTCAGCGTCGAACAAAATAAAAATAAATAATTAAATGGAGTTTCCCTTAATTATTATTTTATTTTTATTTATTTATTTATATTGTTTTTTGTAGACTTTTATTATTGCCATAAAGGTACAATCGCTTCTACTTACAAATAGTGACAGGAGCCGCTGATAAATATTTCGCCGTCACCGTTACAATTACAATAGCGAAGACTTGCATTTTACAGGTGCGCATTCCGTCGGTAACGGTGGACAAATGCCGACCCTGGGGGTGAGAATCAAGCCCTCGAAGGGCGGCTTGGAAAGGGGTAGTTTGAATATCAAGGTGCCCTCGAATTGAAACGGACCCCTAGATAAAGCTCATGTACATAAAGTAGATGTAAATAATCAGGTAGTTTTTATTTGATGTTTATTTTGAAAATTTAGAGAGCTCAAAATTCTCAATCGAGCTACAATTTGGAAAATGGCGAGAAAGCGGTGAAAAATTGGACGTTTTGGAGGATAACTTTTTTTTAAGACGTTCTAGCTGAAAACGATCTATTTACAAAATTGTAGAGGATTAAATTTACTAGAATTTTCATCTGAACGATTTTTTCGTACGTCCGATATTAAGGGAGATGACGCCATTGGAGTAAAATGGTATTTATTTATTTAGGATAGAAAAAACAAGAGTTCGCGTTAAAGGATAAAGCATTGGTAAAATGAGGTATTATTTTAAAAATTATAAAAAAATTAATTACCTCTCAAATGTGAAGAGTTTGATATTTTTTTAATTTCCTATAATGAGTTATTTTACAAATTTAAAAAAATTAATTAGCTACCTTTCAAATGTGCGGAATTTGTTTTTGATTTCCTATATTGGTTGAACGAGTCTAGTAGTAATCTTGAGAGTATATTTTTTTCAATACAAGATACCTAACATTTGACAATACAACGCGAGTCCACGAATTAAATTTTCAAAAACACGCGGTTTTTATAATTATTTTCCCAGCCTGAATGCGCTGCCAGTCTAACGAACATCTGTGTCTGTGTACACTGCGTTTAATCGCACGTTGGGAACGTAATAGGAATGGAACCGACCACAAAACAACATGCTGAAGATGAAAAGTAAAAATTCTCATTACTTAGACGCGAAAGAAGATGAAACTCGAGAAATTACAAAAAGAAAAAAATCCAAGCTCTTGGCCCGAAAGATCTGATTCTCAATCGCACTTTGCGCGTTGTACACTTTTTCCAGACATTTCTTGTCATTTGGAAAACAACTAAAGTCGAATGAAAATTCAAATCGTGCGTTTCCAAGACGAAATTCGCTTGATCGGAATTTTGGTTTATTATTCGATAATAAACCATTGTAATCGCCCAAGAAAAAAATTTCTAACCCCATCAAAATTTGATGTTTTGTTTAAAGACATGTAGAATCCGAACATCCAATAAAAAAAATTCTGTCTGTCCGCCGTTAGCACTTTTCCGGCCAAACTATAATAGCTAAATTCTATAAATTTTCACCAAAAATCAATCTCGGTCCTACGACGGCCCATTTCTTGAACTAACTTGCTAGCTCAATTTTAAGGGTATTTTTAGGAGGTTTTGAAAGGGAGAAAATACATATTTTCCCAAGTTTTTCAGGAAAATTTGTATTTGGTATCAAATTCTATAGATTTTTGGACGCTGAATCGAATGAGACCATCACCGATAGGTTTATCGGTTACCTTAGTAATAAAACCTATTTTTATTGATTTTTTACTTCTATTTATTTTACTATTATTATTACCTAATATAATAATTATTAACTAATATAATAATTATTAACTAATATAATAATTATTACCTTAAAACGTGACCAAATTATTAAGTTGTGGTACTCATTCGACGCGGATTCATTTCAGCTTTCATTTTGTAAATAGTGATTGAACGTTAGGACTTTCCGCTAAGACGTTTCAGGAGAAAAACTAAAATTATTCTGAAAACATTGACGTTTGTTGCTTTGTTGAGTTTCTCGATAACTGGCCTAATAAAATGGATGTGCCTTTCCCTCAACTCGAGACCAAACCTTTTGAAATTCATTTCTCTCGCTATTCGACCTAAAAGTGTAAGAAGGAAGTACAAATAAAATGCAAACCGAATAAAAATAAAATCTTAGAATTTTCGTATTGCTATATATTGTGAAAAATAACAAGGGATAATAATGCGGGGGTTCATTTAAGTAATTCATCAGTCCTATTGGTCACAAAAATAAGTCTTAACAGAGAAGTATTATCTGAAGAGAATTTAACGAACAATAGAAAATTTTTCAAAACAAATGTGGGAACCGTTGGTCTAGAGGAAACATTGATAACTTGAAAGATAATGATAACACAATATGCCGATTATAACCTACGAATAGAAACTCCTTGAAAGGATAGAAAAACGAGAGGCAAGTTCTCAATTTTTCATCGATTGCTGAGCACTTTCATTGTTTCAGCATTATCTCTGGCAATGACAACTAATACAAAATAGGAGCAGCATTTTTTCAAAAATTTGGACAAAACATTGATAAAAAATTCATTCAAATTACATATAATTTTTGTGCTGCGGTTCAACTTTTACAACAAAATTTGTAAAGTGTTTGGTTATTTTTATCACAATATGATCACATTGAATTCAGTCATTTGAAATAGTAAAATTGCATCGATTGGTTCATAGGAAATATTCGGGGCAAGAATAAGGCACAAGAATAACGAAATATTTCAACAGATGAAAAACAATAAAATGGAAACAAATCATAATATTTTGTTCGATCGAACTCGTTTAAAAGTTAGGAAGGCTTTGGCAAACTAATCTATTAGGGCATTCTTCGGTAGTTAAAATGCTCCAGTCGTCCGAATAAAAGCATGATTAATTATTTTAGCCAGATGTCTCGAAAAATAAAATTCCTAAGACTCAAACTCCTTCGAAAATTGCGGTTGAAATAATTTGAAACCTTATTCTCGTCAATCGTCCTGCTCTAGGAGGGATCTTGTTTCTGAAAGATGATGAAGGTATTTCCGCCCGACCCAGAACAGAGTGAAGGCGTATTTAGCCGAGATGAAACACCATACGGCGACAATAATTTTGGACTTGCTGATCGGTCCTCGAACCGCTAGAAAACATATAAATCAAATGTAGAGGAAATCGTACAAGCAATTATGTGAAATTCGTGTATACTGAATTTTGTTCAAGCGAATCCTCAATAGGCTTCCGACACTCCTGCTCTCTCTTGAGGAGAAATTGTACCGAAATCGCAATCGATTAAAGAATTACTTACATTCGTGGTAGTAGAAGATTTCGAAAAGGACGAAAAAGAAGTAACCGCTTATTATAATGCAAGCGCACATGCCAAGGTCGCGGACGGAAGTTATCGACCTAAGCGAGTACCACATTTCCAGTTTGTTGGCATAATGTACAGCTCGCAAATAGGTATTGGCTGCTGCGAATGTACCTGCAAAAATGGAGACGGTTGTCATTAATTTTTTAACCTACTTCAAAAGGAGAAGGTTACTGTGGTTGACTTGCAAGTAATTTTTTCGGTATGTGTTGTCCGCTGGCGTTTAGCTACTGAACGTCCGATTGGGTTACTTTTTTTGTTTTTGTTTGAAAGGGTTACTATCCAGGTAGGTCTCATAATTTTTTCGATTGAGTCCATCCAGTAGTTACGTCCCCAGACGCGGGGAAATGCCGGAAAACGTGATTTTCGCAAAAAGAGGACGTTTTAAATTTGCAAGCTCATAACTTCTAGAAAAATTGCTCGATTGTTTTGTGTTTGGTGTTATTTTGTTCATAATTTATCTGCCTATAAGGGCCTAGCTCCAATTTTCGTTCGGCATTCTCATATGGCGTGTAGAGAAGAAAGTGTAACAAAAAACGTGATGCCGATTTTCACTTTTTTGAGGTTTTTCGAGCCCCGTTCCCAACCATGTTCAGAAAAAAATACGAACAGTATTGCACTTGAAAGTACTTAGCTAGAGCTTTCCAATTATGGTAAAAAATCCGTTTTAGCTGGCATAATAAGGTAGCAATTGATGTTTTAATGGACCTATGTTTGAGACCTCATAAATTCCAAACGAAAACTGTCTTTCCATAGTTTCTAAACTTAAACTGTTCAAATTTGAGTTTAGATTACGTGATCCAAATTTGGTATTGATTGGACTAAAAGAAGATACTTTTTAGGCCGTATTTCTAAAAAATTTGTTTCAAAATAACGTTTTTTGTACTATTTATGTTTGTAGAAAAAAAACTACGTTAGTCATAGCATTGTCGTTAAAAGATTCGAATTCAGAGTTAAATTTTCAATAATTAACACGGTTTTGAGGCCCAAATAACTTCATTTCATGCACAAATGTTTGGCGAATTTCTGAAATTTTGTTCGGATTCTCTCATTTAGTGTAATTGCGGATACGCTTGAGAAAATCATGAATCTATTATTGTTCGAAATAAAGAACGAGTGAATTGGATTTGACTTGAATGACATACACTGTGAAACTTACTTTTCTCGCCCTTCGCCGCTCAAAATATTTACGTTATACAAACGTATACTGCTAAGTAACTTACATGCCAAAACGCACCAGAATACAGCATGGTAGTTGCCTAACACTCCGAAAACGATAGCTGCGCTTAAAGTGAGGGCCGTTCCGATTCCATCAATGCTCAGCAAGATCAACGATGATGTTCTCGACATGTCGAAAAGCGATTCTCAAACTAATGAAAGCTTGACATACGAATCGAACCGAATTTAACAGCTGCTTTGATGGATCAATGGAGAATTCCATATGAAAGTACACTAAAGGAGAACTCAACAAGCGGAAGTTGATTAAATGTAAACAGGAAGATAAGCGATTGAAGATAAGGTGACGATATCAAAATGACGCTCCGATAACGGAAAATATCGAACTCAACTATCGATAGTCGGCCGAACGATTATAATGGAGTACTCACTCAAAGGTGTTTTGATGATGTTTATAAATATATTGTTTTAATTTTAGGGGTATTTTCAAATGAATCTATCCTTACTCTTCACAATTCATTTTGAAATTCTGAAAAATCATGAATTGGCCATTTCGAATGATCGAAAGACATCGATTTATAGTATCGATAGTTAAATACTAATCACTTGATTTCGCCGATATTCCATCCTCTTGTCTATCTATCGATTAGCTGTCTATCGATATATTTCGAACATCGAAAACTATCGAACTGTTAACATATTAAAAATATATAAGAACATAAATGTCGTTATTGTGTTGTTGTTTCTATTGTGTTTGCACTGCGTTTCTGCTATTTAGCTCGCAACAGAAACGAGAATTCCGAAAAATCGAACTTCAACGAAAACGCGATACATTTCCGATTTTACTATCGATCACCAAACAATCGATAGTTCAAAGTTCAGCTGATTCAACGTCTCGTCCTTCGCGACCTACCAGAAATAAATATTTTGATTGTGCGCGATTGTGCTGATCACAGAGCGTTGGCGTGATGCTATCGAAAATTGACTACAAAGGAGTTATTGTCGTGAGATAAACATTGTGCGTTAACTGTTCGCGAAGGCAACCGTTCTTGTCTGTTCATAATTATTCGATGATTCGTCATGTCGAACATTTTAGAGGAAATTTTTGAAATCGTCGACAAATCGCTCAACCCCAAAATCGCGCACGCCCTCATCAACGGCCAGGCAGATCTTTCTCTCCGTTCGCATATTTTATACGACCTAAGGGCTTTGGTCGGTGAAGATGATGACCGCCATTTGGATACAATCTTGTCCGACGCGCAGCGCCTTAGATTGGAACAATTCGTCAAACTCCTCGGCCGCGTTCCCAATTTGAGCGTGCTCCAAAGGAGCGTCGACTCGTTCGAAAATCTAATCGACCTCGGGATATTCAAGAAACTGAAGACTTTGAAACTGTCGCACGTCAATGTTCGAATGCTGAAGCTGATGGGCCATCTCAAAAGCCAACTGACGTCTCTCGTTTGTAAGCAATGTACTTCTGTCGAAACTATGCTATCTGACAAGCTCCACTGGGCCGAACTGGTGAAATTTTCCTTGCTCAATTGCACTATTAGATCGCCACACGATGCGGACCTGTTTAAAAACGCGCCGTGGCTGAAAATATTGAGTTTGACGTATTGCGATTTGAAAACATCCGAGTTCCTATTGTCGTTGGACCATCTCGAACATTTAAATTTGGGGTTCAATTTTCTCGCTCGTGTACCGGTTTTGAACGAGAAGTCGTCACGCAAATTGAAGACGCTCAAAATGAACGACAACTGCGTCAGCTCATTGGCAGGTGAGTTGGCAAAGTTTTATATTTTAATGTTAAAAAGCCGTAAATCGATGGCTACAGGACAACATGCGATGTGAAAAAATGGGTTTTGAGGTTGCGGATGATTTTTATTCAGAATTTCAAGCCGAATCTCTAAGTGGCCTCAGTTTTTTTGTTGGTAGCGCTGGGAATGAGTTTTCCCCGCTTAAACAACACGTGTTAAGGCCTTTACAGACCGGACGATAACATTGTTGAAAACATTGTTATTGGCATTTTTCAATAACTTTCCTTTCACACCGAACGCAACATTGTTGGCAACAATGTTATCAACATCGGGCGAGGAATTGTTAATAACATTGTTACGGCACTTGAAAAATGTTGATAACAATTCCTCCCCCGAAATGTTACTGGAAACATTGTTGGCAACATTTTCTGTAACATTGTTATTTTTTCCGTCAACATTGTCAGTAACATTGTTGGCGACACGGAGTTTTGCTATCGAGCCATGAGCCATAACATTGTTAGAGGACTAGACCCAAATAAAACAGACGGAAGAATTGTTGGCAACAAAAAAGTTGACGACATTGTTGCCAACAATTCTTCCGTCTGTTTTATTTGGGTCTAGTTCTCTAACAATGTTGTCCACAATGTTAGTCTCAAATGCCGGTTTGTTATCGCTCATGGCTCAATAGCAAAACTCCGTGTCGCCAACATTGTTACTAACAATGTTGACGGAAAAAATAACAATGTTACAGAAAATGTTGCCAACAATGTTGCGTTCGGTGTGAAAGGAAAGTTATTGAAAAATGCTAATATCAATGTTTTCAACAATGTTATCATCCAGTCTGTAAAGGCCTTTATACCATTCTTGTCGGCAACAGGTGGGTGATTCTCCGAAAATAAGGAAATGTTCATTCGGCCCTCCACTTCCAGTCCCTCTAGCTGTGATTAAAATCTAACAAATTCCTGTACTTCTTTGTTTGAAGTATTTATACATCTACACATATCCGTAGTAAAATTTCCCCCTTCCAATGAGGATATTTTGAGTAAATCGAGTACAACTGCGCAAAAACGTGGGTTCCGTGGTTGAAAACGTGGGAAAAGTGTCGCTAATGGTTTTCTGCCTTTCAGAGGATAATATATTGATAACGTAGTCGGGGGTATGCTTTACCATTGTAGAGGTTTTAATTGCACTGATGCTCTCTGGCTTCTGCTGCAGGAACGTCAGCTCTTGTGGCGCTAGATTGAAATATGGTAACCTCTTTTCCCCAGGAATACTTGACTTCCATACATGATTTTGCCATTTTATCACTTCTCATAATGTGTCTTTCAGGTATTGAAAAAATAGAGTCGCTCCAAGGCCTCGACCTGTCGAATAACTGGATCCCCTCGAAATACTCGCTAATACCTCTTACACATTTGCATCAGCTGGTTTCTGTGAAACTCCATGGGACACCTGTGTCGCATAATAAATTCTACAGAACTTACGTAGCATCATGCTTTATGACGACGGCCAATCCTAATCAGGTATTGTAAAAGAGTCAAAGGGCGACGTTCTCTCAAGTATATTAATTTTTAAGCGTTTTTGCCATAATTTCTTCCAACAACTTGATTTTGGAAAAAGAGGAAGCGCTTGAAATGAAAAAAAAAAAAAAATCCTCGAGAAAACGTCTCGTAATTACTTTATTTCCAATTATAATCAAGAGTCATAATTTTTCATGGGGTCATAATGCCATTTTTATCGCCTCGCATCCGACACAATTTTTTTTTTTTTTTTGTAGATAGTTATAGACGGAAAAAAATTGAACTCAATAGAGCTTGCTGTTTGTGGTCATAATTTGTTCGGCGATTACCTTCATCGTACTGCTGATGAAGCGAAAGCCGTCGATATCTATCAACCGTCTACGAGTACGGTAATTACCGTTGATGAAATTCCAGCGACGTCATCCATTGTTTCTAGTACACCAGGTTAGTGCCAAGGCGACGTTTTTCAGCACAAATTGTTTCTCTGAATATGGCTCAAGCTTGCATTTTGGATTTGGTTTTAACGAAGTGATCATGATTTTAGGAAGGCGAAAACTCATAGGTAAACCGGCTATCGTCCGAGAGCCGATAATTTTCGATGAGGGCTCAACTCTAGAAGTTCCGCAACTTCCAGCCACCTCAATTGTTGTCGATTTGGCTACCCCTTGCGATCTGCCTTCGGAAAAATCATCTTCACTCCCGATAGATGATTACGGCGCTATTGAAGAAGCTTTGTTTCGCCTTCCGAAATCGTCTCCATCGCCAGGACTTCCCTCGATCGAAAAGCAACTGAAAGAACATCCCGATTCCGAATTAATGGTATGGCGAAAGATAATTCCGTTTTGCAGTCCAGGGAGAGCAAAAATACGACGCTCTCTCGGTTGGTTTAGTTATTAATTAGGGAATAATATTTGGAATAATATTTTGCTAGTTGCAAAAATGAACAGGCGAGCTAAAAGGGCACTGCTGGGTCGTCGTAACAATGTAGGAGATTATAACTGTGTAAGTGCTCTGAAAAATTAATCGACTGAGCGTTGCAAAAAAGTGCATACCTATTCGTACCAAAGGTTGATTCTATAAAACAAATCTGTTGTTTTGCTTAGCTAAACTCCCTTCCTAAAAAGAACAGTCCTGACCGACAAGATTGCGATTTTTGAATATTGGTCCCATGGAAAGATCTCGATTTATTGTATTTTTTTGTTCAACTTTGAGCATCACAAACCCTTCCCGATGCCCCCGGGAGCGTTCTAAAGGTTTGTTCAAACTCCAGTTTCTGTGTAAATAACTCAGAACAATCCTAAACACATTCTGTGCGGCCTTCCCGGAGCTGAGCTTTCAGTATTTTTGTTATACGCTCGTACGACAGTCCCCCACCGATTATCGACTCTGTTTTTATCCTGAGGGGCCTGGAGGGTTCTGAAGTGTAATTATTTCATCAGTTTTGATGACATTTTTAAGTTTTCCAAGATTAGTAACTTCCACGGTGGATAACTCAAACAAAAAGTCGTCAATTCAGATGTTCGAATATACCAAAAGATGGGTAATTTAACTGTCCACATTTTCCCCATGTAATGTACCTATCCATTTTTCAACAGTTTTTGCGTTATTCAACAATATTAGTAGACTATACACGAAAAGATCACATTTTTCAACCTTAAACGTTCTTTTCTTCTATTTAGTGCAAAAGAAACGAAGAATGAAGCATATATTATTGATATAGACATCATCAACTATCTTTATGCTGAATTTGAGCGAAATCTATTTCAAAAATTTTTTCATGAAAAATCCGAAGGGGTACCCCTGCGATTTTGTCGACCCGATCATTTAACGAATTTTTACTCGTCTCTCAATACAGATAAAAATCTGAAATTTTCAGGAAAGTTGTATCCTACCAAGATGTATTTTTGTGATTTTTTTTATTTCTCGGAAAAATCTGCAAGTGGTCCGAAAAAATCAGTCTTTGAAATCTCGAAAATTGGACTTTAACCGTGATTTTCGGGGTCAAAATTTATGCGAATCAATTGTTTTATTATGCAGGAGTCTTCATTTGAACGCCTTACACACGTACATAGCAAAAAATTTGGTGAAAAAAATTTAAACAGCGCCACAGAAATTGTTTTCCGTAAATCGAGTTTTTTCAAGCTCCGCCGGCAGCGATGGGGTTAAAAATTAAATGTTCGTTTTCAAGCGAATTTGAAAGCTTTCTTATAGGAAATTTAACGCTGAAACCGAATTTGAGGTCAAAATGGCGGAAATTTGACGACAACTATAAGTTTTTACTAATTTCAGCACTACACGTTTTCATGTTTTTCAACTTTGGAAATCCTTTGCAAATACAGTACTGTTCAAATTTGATTAACTAATGATTCCTACGAGAAATTGGACGTAGAGTTCGAATTTAAAGTAAAAACAATCAAAATTCAAAAATTAATAATATTTTTCAAAAATTTTTCTAGATTTTTGATACTTTGGAATTTTTTTGTCACGTTCGCGAATTTTGAAAAAATAGGTGCAGAGTAAGCAAATCGAGAAAATTTAATTTAAAATCAATAAAAAATAAAAAAGGGCACTGATTTTTTTTTTTGAGATATAGGTACCTATTCCACTTTTATGTAAAAAAAAAAGACATTTTCTATGTAAAAAAAAGATGATTGTGTAGGATTTTGATCGCTTCAAAACGAAAGTAATCGTTTCAAAATTTATTTGCATGAAAACAGGGTCATAGTATTTCAAAGTGCAATAAAAGTTTAATGAAGGCCCAATTAAAAAAAATAAGACTTTTCCAACCGATGAAGTTCTCTCTATTTAACGACTCTATGTTCAAAATTTGGCTACCTAGTCCCAGTTTCTCAATCAGTCGTATACCCAAGGATTTTCGCCTTCGGGCCGTTCTAGCTCCGGCTAAAATTAATCAACTAACAAATTCTTGTTCTTTTTCGTTTAAAGAATTTATCCTTGAACAAAATGCGCTCGTAAAAATTTAACGCTTTGTGAAAATTGTTCGAGAAAATCGCAATCAACTGTGGAAAAACGTGGTTTCGGATATGGTCAAAAATTTACATTATCTCTCCTCTAGTAAATTTAATTAAGAACGATTGTCATTGTATCATGGGATAATGCAATGTAACGAGATAATACAAACCGGACCCTTGCGATCAGAAAACGTCACGCTGGAGCGCTTTCTGGCGCTTAGGCCTTTAATGCTTCAGCAGAACGTTCAGCGTTGGTTTTTTTACGCCCCTTATGTCTGTATTATACGACTAAAAGTTAGACGCCTTGGCGTGACTTTGAAGCCCATTCTAAAAGCCTTTTCCCCAAACTTTTCGCTCTCTTTTGCAGATAAATTTTGAAGCGACCGACGAGCCTGTAAAACCTGACAGTCCGCTGCAAGAACTGGTCCCTGAAACTGTTATCGCTCTAGTTCACGCGTCCGAAACAGAGTTCGCTCGAAATGAAACGATCGACGCGGTCAAATTGGAAAACGACGTCACCGAAGACAGTAGTTTTTACACAGCTAGAGAAAGCGATACGAATACAGAGGAAACCTGCGAGAAGACGTTCGATTGTTCAAACGATAGCTCGAACGATTATAAAATGCCTGAAGAGACGCTAAGAGAAAGCGGAAATTCAGAAGCGCCGATTAATGAGCCGCATGTGCATAAAGATTTGTCCAAATGGAACGCCTTCGATTCCGGAATGTGCAGCGACCCGAGCCAGTTGTGCCAGGATCCGAAAAGCTCAAATTCGTCGGATGTCGAAATCACGAAAAATGAGTGTGACGATGAAGAAGGTTGCGGAGAAATAAAATCCACCGATCTCATCAGCAGTGATCAATTAGCAGATGATGAAGCTGTTGTGGAGAAAAGTTTCGACTCTAGGGACAGCGACGAATCGTGCTACGAATCTGATTCTGACGGTAAGCCATCGTGTAGTATGATATTGTACACTCTTGTTCTCTCCGCAGCGAGAAGCGGACAATTTAGATGGCGGTAAATAGCGTCTTATCAAAACAATGAACCCGTCCGTATTTTATTGGATAATGGTTCTACAGATCTGGTAATTTTTTTCAGCTGACGAGCCCCTCTGGCACGTTATGAAGCTAGATCCGGTAACTAAGATAAGCCAGACTGTCTTTTTGGCCCTGCTGGAAACGTGAGTACTTCAACAGATTTTTATTAACCTTGCTACTATTTTGGTTCATTATTTAATAATAAACCAATGTAATCGCCAAAGAAAAACAATTTCTACTCTCTCAAAATTTGAAGTTTTCCGTAGCATCGGAAAATCCATTAAAAAAATCCCTTCAATAGAAAAAGCGATTCTTCAGAATATGTTTTATGTATAATCTAAATACCCAATAAAAATACTTCTGCCTGTCCGACGTCAACACTTTTCTGACAAGACTATAATACCTAGCTAAATTCTTGAAATGTTCACCAAGAATCGATCTTGGTCTGATAATGGCTCAATTTTTCACCCAAATCGCTAGGTACCTCTATTTTAAGGGTATTTTTAAGTGTACGTTTCATCCGTTGATTTCACGGCTTTGCTTGGTTTATGGACTCGGAACACCTCACTCTCCGAGCAAAGGTATAATTTCGCGCCTTCCTTGCACTCTTTCTCCGCTCCACTCCGCGTACCCTAAGAAAGCATAGAGAGCATTCCAACGAGTAGGTATAGAATGATTTTTATAGCTCCACGAATTCTTGAGCGAACCTTGCTAAATCTCTCTAAATCTCGAAAATTTTACAGAAAAGCTGTAATAACTTGAGAACCATCAAAGTATGTGCTATGGTCTCATTCAACTCAGAGTCCAAAAATCTATAAAAATTGTCACCAAACACACCTTTGTCTAAAAAAAACCTTGGAATATTCCAACCCCCCTTAAATCCTCATAAAAATACCCTACATTTGAGGTAGCGCTTTGGCTTAAGAATTGAGCCATTGTCAGGCCAAAATTGATTTTCGGTAAACGTTTCAAGTATATAGCTTTTACAGTTTTGTCAGAAAAGTGTTGACGGCGGGCGGACAGAAATTTTTTTATCGGATATTCCAATTGTACTTCCCTTAAAATAGGAGCGATTTTTTTTTTTTTTGGGGGGGTAACAAAGGTTAATTATTGTGCGAGCGATTACAAAAGTTTATTATTGAATTACAAACCAAAACAGCAAGTCAACCTGAGTAACCTCTATTTAAACTCGATCGATAATTCGTGGCACATCTTGTACTGACTGTTCGAATGATTCATCGTTATGGAGCGACCGCAGAAAATTACGTATAATTTTTATAAATTGCTAGTTCCCTTCCATCGGTTTTTAATAGCCTCCACTCTATTGATTATTTTTTCTTGCAGCGAGTTGAAAGAAAGAAGTCCAAAGAGCGGCGAGACGATTACAAAATGGCCGCTCGACTCGGTGCTGAGCTGCGTTAAAACGAAAAACGACCCGATCGTTATCGAAATGGAATTCGACACTGTGCGAAAAGATAAACAGCACCGCTGCTATGTAATGGAATTCGCAGATGCGCAGGTGAAACAATTTTTTTCTTCGAATTATTGAATCGAAGCAATATCGATCAATAGTTTTCAGCGGTTCACTGTTACTTGTCACTTGTATACGAGGTCTGCTAAAAAAGAGTGACGTTCGAGTCAAACCGGAAGCGGTCATCAAAGTCATTTTTTTCCAGACGCTGACCAAGAAGATGTACAACATTTTAGAATCGAGACCGCTGAGCGCTATGAACCAACTTTCATTGAAGTGTCTCAAATGTTCTTCGATGTTCGCTTTCGTCTGTCCAAATAGTTCCAAAACCAAAGGTTCGTGCTTGATTAATATAACAGATAAGATGAAACGAATTTCAGAAATAGCGATGATTTTGAAGTTGTTTTTTCACAATCCGAGTTATCGCACATTGAATTCGTATTTGGCGTTGAATTTCCTACAAGGGTCACTCCCAAAAAACGCTAGAACCTTTTTGGTTGTATGTTCTAAGTTGATTAAACGAAAAATGGTGTTTCATGAAAAAAAATTGGAATCGGCGGTTGTCGACGAAATACAAACTTTTCGACCTTTTTTTTTATAGCTTGTTAACAGTACAGATAGGTACATAGCTCGGAGAAATTGAAGAGAATTTAGTTGCCTATCTTTTGATGTATTTGATTAATGACTTTTTATTGGAGTTATCACAATTTAAAGTCGAAAACGTTGCATCATCTCTTGAATCGATTTGATATTTTTATTTACGTTTGTTTCTACTTTTTCGTATTTAATTTTAACCGCCTTTTGTTATTCAGATAACCAAGCGTCGTGCCCCGTTTGCGGGAGCAACGTTGTAGCTGTAACGGAAGAGCCGAAACTCCCCGAGCGCAAAACTCCACCTGCCAAAACTTTGAGCCATTCTCCGTCGATGTCAAGCATAGGTAAAATCCTCAGATAGAAACAAACCATTGCGATATTATAAAATAGGATTTTGAGTGAAACTTTGTCTCTAGGTTCCGCAGCAGAGCAGAGCCATAGGTCCGAAGTGCCAAGTTTGTACAGAAAATACGAAAGCGATATAGAAGTGATAAGTAATCCGAGCCAAAGTAGCATCGAAGTCATCGATGAAAGCAGGTATAGTTGATTTACATAGTGAGAACAAATATACAATTATGCAAATATTATTAATTCGACTGACGTTTTCGTTTTTGGAATAAAATTACTAGAAAGAACCGTTTTTTGAGGATTTTTACTGTTTCAAAATACGCTCAAGTTTCTTCGATTTGAGCCCAACCAGAGCTCTCTAGGTCTATTAGCTACAGAGATAGGCCGATAAAAAATGGGCGTCAATTTTTCTTATCTCCACAACTGTTTGCAAGGTTATGTCTCTTTCGATCACGCATGTATTCCAAAATTTACCCACCGCTCAATTTTGAATTTAGCAGGTCTCAAAGCGTAACGCCGATGAGGAAGAAATCCGAAGAAAGACAAGCTCCGCCAGAGGTGAATATTCACGATGCGATATCTCCATTGTCAGCTTTAACTGAGAGCAGCTCTTCAGGTCAGTTGGCTCTTACATCTCGTATGGTGTTTTGCATGTTTGTCTCACGGTAAAATTTAAGCCTAACTTTTCCCTCGAGTCCGTTTGGAGCCGAGGTTTTTAACCTTGAAATGAGGTACCAATCTCTAACCAGAAATGTTGACTGTCAGTTTTATTTTAATTTTCTCTTTTCTCTTTTTTTAATTTTTTTTTTTTTTAATACAATCTCACTATTTGTATTTTTTTAAATCACCTAATATTCGTCGTTGCCGAGTCTCTAATTAACTATAACAGTGGCTCGAGCGAATCTTTTATATTCTAATGCCAAAATCGTCCTAAAAACGAGCGTTTGGAATGAGCGAGTAATCGACACGTTTCTTGTGACCTTATCTTGCACCCTAACGCCAGTTTTTTAGCGGTTTTTCAGTTGGGTCTCATATTTTTAGGCTCACTAACGGAAAGCGTCATCACAGCTTACGAATCGCATAGCGTGATCATTAACCGAAAATCAATGTCAGCCGAATGCCTGCCTGAGGAGAGCCGTGAGAATTCTCCTAATAACACAGTCCTCGACAAGACGAAAGGTGACGCTTTTTTTGCAAAGGTTGCTACTAATTTGTAATTTACTAATTGGTGAATATTTCAATGGCTATCTATAAAATGAGGCGCGATTCTGGGCCAATGGTAGAGATTACACAGTGCCCGTACGCCGACTCTATTTGTCGTTTGCCGAAAATAGCTGATCAAACTCGAAAGACTTTGCTAGCAGACTGCTAACTTGGTTTAATTAACACTGGCCTCCTTCACAGTATTCGCACACCTGTGAAAACGAGTAGAGGTTAGGTTTTTGCCAATGCTCACGTTCTTTCATAGAAGTTCATAAATGCTGGCAACTGGAATGTTATGTATGAGTAATTACATCAAAGTATTGAGTAATAACCTTATAGTTGCTCAAGACTCAGATAAATCTTGGCTACTCTGAAAAGTTAGGAACGTAGAGGTCATTTGGAAAAGTACCTCAAAAACTCTCCAAATTTTCATTTTTCTACACGAAAAGTGTAAAGCTGAAGAGAGTTTAAAAAAGGCCCTTGATCTTAAAATGGCAGTTGATTAAAATCCTTGGAATGAAGAGATAATATTCCTGAAATCTGTACCGTTGTCCCTCTTTCTTAAATAAATCCATAATTTTGCTCTTGCAAACAGGAACCGTCGACGAAGAAAATGGAAACGTCATCATCACAAAATCCCAAGATGTCTATTCTTACACGAATTTCAAAGACGTCGACCCGAGGATGAACGATTTTTTCCGGCAAAGGCTGTTTAAAAACGACCAAGAAGATCTTCTAGCTTTAGTGAAGGTAAGACATTGATATCTTTGTAACCTAATGGCTCTACGGGGAGGATGATAGAGCTAATTTTGGCCGGGAAACACGGGAGCTATTAACCTTTAGCGGGCAGTGCATCCAGGAGTTGGCAATCCTGGAGCGCATGAATATTGAAAAAAACCCAACAGAACTAACCTTAACCTGACGAACTTCTCTGAATCAAAAATTCTGTTTCAGTGTCACATTTGGAAAACGGGCGGCTCTGATTATGACGGTTGTTTCGTATTGTCATCGTCTGCTGTTTATTTTTTGTACCACAACCACACCGATTTCAGGTGAGTGTGCCATTGAATTTAAAATACCAGGTCAAAAACACCTTGTGAAACTATTACGATTTTTCTCTCTTTCGGCAGCGGTGAGATTTGCGATTGGCTCAGTCCGAACGAGTTTTTCGATCTCGGAGAGGTCAAACGGTTCCAACCGATCGCGTGGAATCAAGGGATGGAAATTCAAATTAAAAATTTCTCCTTCGTCCTCCTCCTTATGGATCAAGAGCGAACGCTGAATTTACTGCAGCATTTTACCGGTGTGGAAAACTAATATCAAGCATAGAAGCAAAATACTCATATTTTCCTTTCCTTTCGATTTCTAGGGGAAATCAATTTCCTTCTATTCTGTTGCAGGTCTGTCGATAAAAGGAGTGAAAATCCAAACGAAACCCAACTCGAAAATCGAAATGGCCCTTCAACAAGCTGTTCTAATGAGCGAACTCAGCCACAAATCGGACGACCCGACTCGGACGCAAATGGTGCTCTGTCGCAACATAGAAGTGACCAAGGGTGACGGTATGTTAGATTATATGATAAGAAATAATGTGAAGTGGAGGAGGAAATCAGGGGCAGGTTGAACAAGGCTATTCTCGTTCAGGTTTGAATTTTTTTAGTAATCCTATGCAAACAGCATTGAAGCTTGATTCGCAACTCGTCACCTATGCCTGTATTTTGTTTCTGATAGTTTTTTTTTTTTTTTTATCTAGCTTCAGAAGAAATTTTCCGACTTGCGAGTTTGGTCGTCAGTCGAGGTCTGTTCCTAATTGTACCTGGAGATCTTAGCTGGCTTTGCTCGGTACTGCAGCCGAACATCGTCGAAACTCGGGACATTTCTGCTTTGATTGAAGTGGTAAAATATTCATTTCTTACATATACGAGATAGATTCCTCTTGAAGTGAATTTATATTGAATTTAGCTAAAATACCAACATGGTTGCACACCATAGAGCAGTGGACTTCATGACAATAAATTAAAGTATACTGACGGCAGCAAATAACTTAAAGTTCCTTGGGTGAACGAAATGACGCTTCCACAGAAGACCTATTTATTCACCACTAATTAAGCAAATAACATGTGAAAAAAAAACGGAGCGCATTGTGCAACTATGTTGATTAAAAGGCAGAGAACAGTACATGACGAAGCAGTTTGTGCTTATCAGTATGTGACCCACGCGACAAAACTCATTCATCATGCAATCGCCATCCCAAAAATTTCAAGACCTAGAACGTTGAAATATATTGATTTTTGCAGCTAGTAAAAATCATTATACGCACTAGCAAAATCGTGAAAAAGGCTCATTACATGGAGGTACTGTGTGTGACCCAATATACGAAAAATCAAGCATCATCTGCTCGCCATAACGAACATTTTAAGACCTCAAACATAGAAAAATATTTACTCTTATAGCCTGTAAAAATCAAAATAGAAAAAAACGTTGAAAGCTTATATCTCGGAAGTACTGTGTGTTATCCAAAATCCGGATCCGAGTATCGTAGTACAAAAATTTCTTCCGAATTCACCTCCGTTCCGAATTCGATTTTTCTGATTGATATGAATCCGCCGTGGATAATAAAGTCGCAGAGGAACCGGGCTGCGAAATAACTAGACACAGGTGCCTTGATCGAATGCGTACGATTTATTTGTCTCAATGTTACAGTTGTAATCAGTCTGTGTTCAAATGAAATATCCCTCCTAATTTCCCTACACAACACTGATGATTGCAGTACTTCCATTTACTTCAGGAACATGGAAGTAAAAATGATACTTTTTAAGAAAAGTATCGATAAATAAATTTAATTGTCGTTGAAATTGCAGGAATATTAGTGATGTCATGCTTTTATTCAAAAAAATTGTTTTGTTCATAATGTTTAAACACAGAATATATCCCCCAGTTAAATTTTCCCATTCTCGACAACTGATCGACGGTTCCATAATTATGATGTTTTGTTTGCAGTATTTGTTCGAATTAATTTGTTTAATAAACGTCATTTTTATCTATTCACACTGGCTATAACACCGGCTCGATGTGATTGCCAATAATTCAACTTGTGCTCTTTTCCAGGAAAAAAAAGGGGCCACGTTGGTGCTGCATTTTTTCGACGAAACTGAAGCCATTGTTGAAAAATGGTTTGTGAGATTGGCCACTGAGAACCAATTGATGTCAATTCTGGACGCCATTCGCCAGCCGTGGGAGCGGCAGTTTTCCGTTCCCCTTGAAATCACTGGGCTGTAAAATTTATTTACTGCAGGATGAAATTGTAATTAGGAAACTGGAGGAAAACGATGGGAAAAGTCGCTCTTATATTTTTAAACGAGCTGAATCGATTTTATTGTAATTTTAACCACATTTTATACGGATTATCGTTGAACAAGCGACGACTGTTTTAGATGATTATTTTTCTAACGCCATTTTTGAACAATGTGGTACTTAGAAGAATGTACAGTTATATTGTGATATGCTCGCCAAGATTTTGTGATATTCTTACGTCTTGCGCATATTGTTTTATTGTTACCTATTCGAATCGAATGGTCGGGCGATCTGGCGTGTAAAGATGAAGTTTGTAGGAATAGGCTCTCCATTTTGTTAGCAGTTTTGTGATGGAATATTTTCACCCTAGGGAACTAGGCTTGCTAGCCGCATAGATATTTTCCTGAAAATAATTCTTACTATAAAAAAGAGAGAAAAAAACATGAATTTTCTAAGCAATATTTGTCGAAAATGTCGACTCGTGTTCCGCATTTTTCGAAAGTCCAGTTTTTATTCCAGGTGAACTGTGTAGCTATTTTATCTCACTGGAAACACTTTCAGTTTGAAAATTCGACTACGCAATTTTTACCCATCGTATTTTTAAATGTATAAGCGACTTGCATTTCAATTAGATCAATGAAGTTCATCGAGTCATAGGATAATGCTTGATTCGATCAATCGCTAGTGTCATAATAAAAATATAGCGCCATATTTTTGTGATAGGTCCTGTTTGTTGATATTCTCGAAGGAATGTGATAATATGGCAATAAAACTATGGAGAATTAAAATGTTGTTTCAGTTTGATTGGTTTTCCAGCTCCTAACGTCGATTTTTCATTCGAGTGATCGAGTACAAGCAAAGACCGCTTTAGTGTTTGGTGAAATTGAAATTATCGGAGGAAAATTAATTAAAATTTATATTATATTGTTCGTTGATGAACGCCTTCTCCCCTGTAACTATTTTTCAACGGCCCATTTCAGAGCCGCTAAATACACAAAGAAGCTTGAAGCTTCAGGTCTTTCAATACTTGGGTCATTCTCAGCAAAACAATAATCCCGATATCCGATGCTTGTGATTATTCAAATATTTCTTACTTACAAAAAATATTTTCCCGTGCGTAAAACTACTTAAAATCTGGGACGTGTGGCTCAGGGGCCCATGGAAAAGGAGCAGGAGCTGGGTCAGGCATGCCAAAACAGAAATCCAGGATATTTACTTCATTGGCTACAATTAGAAAAGTAAAAAATTATATTATCCCCATTGAGAAATTCACAATCGAGAATCCAGTAGTTAAACACTACAACTGCAAATCCCAAAATTCAAGGCGTACTCCGACTCGATGGAATTTGAAAGAGTTCATGGTCAACGACGAATTCTTGTATATTTAGCCCGTCGGCCGAAAGCGTCAAGTCGCTAGGATCGACGAAATCGAGCGAAGGAAGGGAAACGGACGGAGAAGGGGCCGAATTGCCGAAACTGTGCGTTCGTCCATGTTGAATCGTCGTGTGTTTGTTGTAGTTTGCCCAATTCGCAAACGTGCGGCCGCACTCAGCGCAACGGTACGGCCTTTCACCCGTGTGCTGTCGTATGTGAATCTAAAAACATCGGTGCGAAAAATATCTAAATTATAATCGATTGTAACGTTCAAAGCTCAGATCGCACGTTTCATTATTTTTCGTCATTGAAATGCACAAATGCCTGAATTCTTTACATTATCGTGTAATGTTTTACACTATCCGTAATTGGAAACAATCCGAACGAAATTTCAGAAACTAACCGAAACTTTGAGTGAAATAATGTAATTATTTGGCGTTCAACACCGTGTTATTTATTGGACATTTAACGCTGAATTCAAATCATTCAACGATAATACGCTTGTGCATGTAGTTTTTTTTTTCTAATCGCATTTATGCTAAATAAATAAGATATAAGATAAATCCATATTTTCCTCCTATAATAGAATATCAGAAATCGTAAGAAAACGTTGAGACAGGTTCTCATAGGAAGATAGTTCATAAATAAAACGACGTAAAAAAAGAAAGAGATTGAGCGATTTTTCAAGAATTTTTTTTTTTCTAATAGCATTTATGCTAAATAAATAAGATAAATCGATATTTATAAATATCTGAGAAAACGCGATTTCTAATTTTAGACAAGAAACAATTTTATTGCGAAAACAAGTTTTCCAATATTCTCCAATCTGAGGCCGTTATGGTGAAAAATTATGGTACTTAATTGCGATTGTTTTTGAAAAGCTTTCGAAACTATCAAACAGTGTAGTTGTTTATTAATATTAACCCTGAGTCAATAAATGACTCACCGTCAGGATGCCTTTGAATCGGAACGCTTTGCCACAGTATTCGCAGACGTAGGGCATTTCGCCCGTGTGAATCCTAGCATGCTCCATGAGCGCGCTTCGCTCTCTAAACTGCTTCCCGCAAACGTCGCACTGATGAGGTTTTACTCCCGAATGGAACGAAGCGTGTTTAGCTAACAGCCGGGAAGTTCGGAATCTATTAATTAAACAGAGCGATGAGAAAAATTAGAATAGCTGCTATAAAATGCAGATTAACTCTTCCGTTGGATATTTGGAAACTCACGATTTTGTACACAGGCTGCACGAATATGTTTTATCCTGTACGTGAGACAGAATATGATAGTTGAGACTTCCTTTAGCGACGAATCTCCGGCCGCATATATCGCACGGATAATTCCTCTCGCCAGTGTGCAATTTCAAGTGATTTTCCAGTCCATAGTTAGATGAGAATCTGAAAGAGAAATGATTCCATTCAAATATCAATAGTGAATATGTCTTGCGCAGCAAAGATCTGTCTGCTAATCTAAGATAACCCTTCTGAAGTTTATAATAAACACACACGATGTTTCATTCAATACCTACCTAAAATGCCTAGCTAATTTTTAATTTAATATATAATAAAATACTTTAATAATTTTATTCGCACGGAAATCACCGAAGCTTACCCTTTTCTGCAGACGGGACAGTTGAATCTTAATTTGGCCTGTTCCGGCAAATGAGATCTCATGTGGACGTACAATGCGCTGTACTGTTTGAATGCTTTACCGCATAATGAGCATACATACGGTCTTTCGTTTGTATGGAGCATCTGGTGAGCTTGCAGAGTCGTCTTCTGTGAGAATCTTTTGCCGCATTTGAGGCACCTAGAATAAACGGATACGTTCATCATAGTTAAATGAATATCACATTTGATAAGAATAATTAAAAAATAAAAAAATATTAAAAAACAGCTTCTAATAAATTGAAACGTACCCAAATCGCTGCGGTTGTAAATGGATTTTCACATGCCGCACGAAACTTCGGTAAATCGTGAACACTTTGCCGCATTTCGTGCACTTGAATTTCGCCGGTTGTTCGTGCGCTTCAAGATAATGTTGCTTCAGGGACTCCATCGATATTTGGTCTTCTCCGCAGACGACACACTCCCAGGAATAATTTTCGAACACCTCTGCAAAAATTTCAATACGCAGGTTCGACGACGAGATTTTTTATTCTAGTTTGAATCTCATCAATACAATGAGATCCTTTCGAAATTTTATCAGGTTCAAGTCACCTTTTGTTGAAATCCTAGGAGTGTCGTCTGTGCTATCATCTTCCACGATCTCGATAGTATCGGCCCGGTCGTTGAAAACAATAGAGCTATCAGCAATGTTCTCATCGCTTGCCGCGCTGCGAACTGGCCGCAAATCCAAATCGAGCTCATCCTGCGTTTCGTAGCCGTATTTTCGCGGCTTTCTCACCTTCCGCCGGGCGGTGCCAGACGGTTCTGCTGAATAAAAGCCAATAAATTTAGCTAAAAAAATTCTCTAAAATAGATACTGAGGACACAAAATCAAGTATCACCTAGGGGAAATTGGCTCACCTGTTTCTGTCGTGTTGGTGAAAATTATCATCCCTTCCGAAGCATTATCCGGTTTATGATCCATCTGAATAAATATAACTAGCGAATGAAAATTTTGAACAAATTATCGCAAAGTAATTTTCTTCAACTATTTCCTCACCGGTGATTCTTCCACGGCGTCTATTTCCTCCGATTCATCCTGGGAGACAATTCCATTGGCGAAGGATCTTTGCGAATCGGAGCAGAGTGTGTAGAAATCGAAATACTCACGCACCTTGTCACAACAAGTGAGGCACACGTCTTTCGGTAAAACGTCATCTTTGGAAATCTGCAGCCAATAATAAACACATTAATTTCATCACAATGGTTGATTCTAATTTTGCAGTATGATGCTCGACGAACCTCTATGTCCAAACACTGTCCAATAACGTCATCTAAATTAAGCGGCCCAAGTTCGGTTTCGAAAATATTGACTGTTTGGGCACTTCTAGAAGTACATAAGCGGCAAAGCGCGTAGTCTTCATTTCCCCCTTCGGGTTGTTCATGCTGCTCCTTTTCATCTGTCAAATGATAAAAAATAAAAACCATTTTCAATTAAGTGCAAAAAGCTATTCAAAGTGTGAAATATTTTCAATAATACTCTTGCCAGATACTCCTACAATGCCAGAAACACTAATATATACTCACCTAGGTTGAACCTGGACTTGACAGCTTTGATAATCGAATCAAAACAACGGCGCTCGTATTGGCCTTTCCCTTTAAGTGCGTTAATCTGCTGCTCCTCGTGGAGAAAAGGCGACAGCTTATCTTTCATCTCAGCCATCTGAAGCTGAAGGGAATCATTTTCCGCTCGCAGCATCGCATTTTCATTTATCAAATCCTGAAAATACCAGATAACGTTTGGTAAAAAATTGTAGAGAAATTTTACTCGATTGAAATAGATGAAAATGACGAACTTGCATTCGCTGGGACAGTTCCCCTTGATTGGTACCCCTTTCATGGATTTTTCTTTGGATGAGCGACACTTCTGATTCATGTTCCGATGTTCCAGGGGTACTATCGTTAAGAAAGGGCTCGGGAAGTTCAGATTTCGGTGCCTGCGGGGATCTGGGTTTACTTTTCTTGCGCACATCGGTTTTTTCGGATGCTTGGTCGAAATTGAAGATTGTCGGAATAGCGTTGGGTTTCAATTTTTTCCACCCGTCGGATCGATTTTGTTCAAACTGCGAGCTATCGAAGTGAACCTGAAACAGATGGTTGATTCTTCTAAAGATAATAGCTGATACTATTGTTAGTACGTAATGTTTTCATGGTTGCACAGTGTAAAAGACTAGTCAATAAAACCAGATGTGTGCATAGATCACACAGTACTTCCATCTTAAAGTCGGTAACAGGAATAACCAATTATAAAATCAAGAAGCTTGTACTAAGGGCGCAACATTATTTTTCTAAAATTGTTATTGAAAAACTAGGTAGGAGGACGCAAAAATATACATACATACGGATTAGGTTAACAATGCGGAAGTGCAGTTTGAGAGCCTAACATAATAATGCAAGCCAAGTTTTGTAAAATGTGTTAATTTTTATTGACAGCCAGAGTCAAAGATATTGATTTTTCTGCCGTCTGTAAAAATCGTAACAGCAATGAAACGGCAAATGGCGGAAGTATGGTGTGTGATCCAATCAATACAAAATAAGTTGGAGCCATTTTTATAGCAAGGAGACCCGAATATATACAATAGTGCACAAATAATACGAATACGAATTACTAGGAACTACGGTGTATAAGCCCAATAAAAAAGATCAAGCGATATTCAGCTGTCCTATAGAAAAATTCCAAGTCCCCCAGCTTTCAAATAAATTCATTCTTACGGTCTGTAAAGATCACAATATTGTCAACATGTGAATAATGCGGAAGTGTTGTATGTGACCTGCTTGATAAAATCGGGAATCATTCAATCGCCGTTCAAAACATTTCAAGACCTTGAACGTTGAAATATATTGACTTTTGCGGCCTGTGAAAATAAAATACAAAAATACGCACTATCGAAATGGTGAAAAAGGCTCATAACGTGGAGATACCGTGTGTGACCCAATATACCAAAAATCAACCGTCATCTGCTCGCCATAAAGAACATTTTAAAACCTCAGAAGCTTAAAAATATTGACTCTTATAGCCTGTAAAAATCGAAATAGAAAAAAACTTTGAACGCTTATATCTCGGAAGTACTGTGTGTTATCCAAAATCCGGAAACGGCTAATTTAGCACAATCACTAGGACAACGTTCTCTGAAAATGTCATTGAGTTTGATTCATTTTTCACAAAGATATGAAGATTTAAGTCACTGACCACTTGTTCAAAAGTGTTCCTGAATATAGTAATATAAAAATGTCTTCCAATTTGTCTTTTCAGACGATCACAATACTTCCATTTACTACGTTAATATTGAAGCAAAAATAGGATGCGACTTGAAAAAACATATTCCTGCAGGGATAGTAGCGATTTTACTATAAAACCATATTTCAATATTATTCTCCCAAGTCCCCCATCTCGATCCTTATGCTTCTCTATTCGGCCAACTTACATCCTAATTTTATTAACCAACACAAAAATTTGATCCAGGAGCGCTCATAATCTTACTTCGCACAATGTAGACGTGTATTTCGGAGTCCATTTATCCCTACGACAATTTCGAAGCCATTTCTGCCGTCTTTCGGGATCCCTCGGAAAAGAATAGAGTTTGTAGCCTTTTTCCGAACGGTTGGAACAATTGACACCGTCGCACCCGCCCATTGAAACAAATTTTCATTTCGGCAATCCAATAACACAAAACATTGGCTGTTATCGTCGTCACAAAGATGTCATCGCGAGAGTGTTGTCATTTAGATATCGCCGCGAACACTGCTGATGTACGACGCCATTTCGTAGCATAAAGCGATGTGATAATAATTACGATATCAACTTTTGCGCGAAAAGTTCCCCCAATCGAATTCGAAATTAATAAACGTTTTACTTACTTCGCACAACCTCGAGCCAACTGTGGGGACGAAATCTCGCCTCGTATTGGCAACCCATTTCCGATGACGTTCTGGATCAGTTGGGAAGCGATATAAGCGAAAGCCCTTCCTTCCCGAATTAGAACAGTTAATCGCGGCACAACCACCCATTTGAACAGCGTTCTCACTTCATAATAGAAGTGTAAAGATTAGAAATGAAGCGAAGCTATCGTCACTCGAATAGTAATAAACAATTCGTTTCGGTCAAAGGTACGAAATGGCGTACAAAGTGATAAGAATGATAACATGCGCACTTTTATATTGCAGTCGAGTTGAGAAAAGTGGTTAGATTTTGAAAGACATATTTTAATTTCTATCCAAATTTTTAGATCGAACTCGATTTTAATTCATGTAATCTATAATGAATTTGCCGTTGTAATAAAAATACGTACATCGCATAATGTCTGTAGGATTGAAAATTTGCCTGCAATTTGTCAAAGATTGCTGTCAATTCGTCTGAACATCTTGTAGCCTCTTTGTAACGTCTTTGATCACTCTCGCACTCTACATCCGAAAACCACCTATTTAAATAGAAAAATTATTTATAAAGCAGCGAGTACCTACGTAAATTACAAGGTGTATAAATGACAAGGTGGGCTCAATCATTAAGGGGCAGCTTTCTCTGACGTCACTGGTATAAACTTACCTCATAGCCGCATACGAATTTCATTGCAACAACGCTACTTCTCCGCTTTCCTTTCAATGAGAATGTTTTGTGTACGCCAAGTTTTTTTTATTACAGTTTATTAGTTTTAATAGAGAGTTTCATCAAGGTTTTTGTTAATCAAAAAAACTTATGATAGGTTTTTTCTGCCTCTAGCCACCAAATAATTAATAAAAACCGAGAATTAAAAATTTCTAAAAGTCTTAGAATTATTCACGAGGATCTACGATGTCCAATAAATTAAATTCCACCAAAACGCTGGGTCACCGGAGGGAAATAAATCGTTACGTGCGCCTTCATATTAAATACGGCAGTACCCGCAATACATAGCTGCAGTTGCTGGCGTTGCCTATGCCGATAACTAAGGCGTCGATCGGACGCTGGTCAGGATTTTCCGTCTGTACGGTATCGCTATCGATACTTCCTCAGTCTCAAATATAAATCGAGCATTTACTCGGTATTTTCAAGAAATATTGAGGAATTATTCTTCTCAAGAGTCTCGATATTATTATGGTGAAGTTTGAACAGAGTAGATAAATTGCTATTGTGATAGGTTTTTCTACCTCTAGCCACCAAATAATTAATAAAAAACGAGAATTACACATTTCTAAAAGTCTTAAAGTTATTCAAGAGGATCCACGTTGTCCCAAAAATTCGACCGAAACGCTCGGTCAGCGGAGGGAAATAAATCGTTACGTGCGCCTTCATATGAAATACGGCAGTACCCGCAATACATAGCTGCAGTTGCAGGCGTTGCCTATGCCGCTGATTAAGGAGTCGCCTATGCCGCTGATTAAGGAGTCGAGCGGACGCCGGATAGGATTTTTTCCGATTGTACGGTATCGCGATCGATACTTCCTCAGGCTCAAATATAAATAGAGCATGTTTACTCGGTATTTTCAAGGAATATTGCGGAATTATTCTTCTCAAGAGTTTCGATATTATTATGGTGAAGTTTGAACAGAGTAGATAAATTGCTATTGTGATAGGTTTTTGGTTTATTATTCAATTATAAACCATTGTAATCGCCCAAGAAAAAAAATTTTCTAACCCCCTCAAAATTTGATGTTATACGTTTCAAGGCATGTAGAATCCGAATATCCAATAAAAAAAAATCTGTCCGTCCGCCGTACGCCGTCCGCCGATTACAATGGTTTATTATTGATTAATAAACCAAAAGTAAAGTTAGGACATTGTTAGCTGAGTCAAATAACATAAAATTTATAGACATCTGATGTAAAAACGTCAATATCAATAATTTTTTTCCCACTTTTTTTCAACGGTGATTTTTTTTTAACTTCATCAGTGAAGAACGATAAAAATGAAAAAATAGTGTTTCGAAAATAAAATATCTGAATATTTACGATTAAGTAACTATTTTAAAGGTCAATTTTTAAATTATTTGAATTCTATCAGATTATTTTTGTTTCTTTTAATTTTAAGTATGGTTATAGATAAAAAAATTTATTGAGAAAAAATGATAATTAATTGTAAGTACCTAATGAAATTCCGCTGCCAAAGGTTAGTGAAAAGCTATCTAACTAGTGTTAGTCTTTATACCAGTGACGTCATACCGTGCGGGTTAGTATCGGATCGAGCCCACCTGTGTTCTAGTCACCTTGCGTAAATTAAACACAAAATGAAGCTATCAGTCCTTATCACTGTTTCACGAATAAATCGTTCTTGAGTTTCGATGTATCGATACATCGTAGGGAATAATCGTTTTTGCCGCGAAATTGCACAAAGTGAAATTAATAAACTTTGCGGCGAATGAAATTGATAAACTTGTTATTAAAACTTGAAAAGTGAATTGAAATTAATTCGAAAATACTACATGCGACGCAGATGTTCCCGTTTTTCCCAATTCTAAGGTATTTCGAAAGGGAGTGTTTCAGTTGGCTGCACTGACTCAAACTCAACTTCAGCCCGGAACTTCTATGCAAGTTGGACTTGCGTGTCTCTTGATGTGAGTTGTTTTCGCAATATTACGTGAGGTTTCTTATTTTTGCTATTAGTTCCGCGTTTGAGCAGATTTTCCACCCGATTATTGGAAGGATTCCCGGGCCGTCGGGAATTTTTCCGATCTGATGGTATCGATTTTGATGTGTTTTTCGAACTTCAGTTGGCATAGTCTAGCAAACGCCGTGCAATGGATGTGATGGTCGACAGTTCGCTCGATAAAAACGGTGCCCTCTCCGATTTGGAGGATGGCGAATTGATCGACGATGAGCCGCAGCCGTTGATCGTATCGTTGCCGCCCGTAAGTGCCTTTTGAACGATAATTTCGGAGGAGAAAAGTATGCTTTGTTCAGTCATAATTTTGGTACTTGATAGCGAACCGCCATGTTTGTAATTGTTTTCTTTCCTCCCACATCTCATTTCCGATGGTGTTTAGCAACCAGATGTGAAAAGCAGTGCTTAAATTCACGAGTGTTGAATATTTTATCAATCGACGGGTTGAAAATACACTTTGTTATTACTCAAGCTAGAAACTAATAGAATTTAGCGAGGTAATACTGTTGTTTTTTGTTCGTTCACTACGGTCACACAACGGTCGGAGCTTGTCGATTTTTAAGCAGGGAAATAACAATGTGTTTTGTGATTTAATTAATTTTTTTTTGCAGGATGAAGAAAAGAAGATTTTGCGGGCGAAGCGCTTCGGGATTTCGGGAATTTCGAATAAGGACCCCGAAGTTTTCGATATCCAGAAAAAGTTGGTTTAGAATTAAAACTGTTTTGAGCTATCCGGTATTTTATCATTTGCGATTCAATTGCTTAAAACTCTGCCAAGACGCTTGCTTCCTCGTACGATGCGTCTAAAGACGAAGCAAGTTGCTTTATTTTGTTATCAGAATAAGATTTCACTGCTCAGAATAATTATCTCCGGTTTTTCAGAATGGGTCTCGGCCCGAACGCTAGGACTGACGCGCTTCACCTTCATGGAACCGACAATATGAAAACTGAAGATGTCTTCAAGTATTTCTCAGACTTCCCTCCTTCTTCTGTCGAATGGCTGACAGAAAAATCATGTAAGCTTTACTTTTTGAAAATTTCGTTTACCGTGAGGTGATTTCCAATAATAATTTGTGAACTTTTGCAGGCAACGTAATTTGGCCGGACGAGGAAACGTGCGCTAAAGCGTTGAAAAGATATTCGTACCATATCAAAGGCCAGTTGGCGTCGTTGGACTTTGATAATGAAGTGAGTGACCCGTATGCGTGAGAGCTTGAAAATAATTAAACAGTTTTTGCAAGTCACAAACGTCTGACATAGATCAATATCAGACGTTAGTATAAAGACGTAACTGGAGCTGCGAACTGTAGCTTGAGGTTACAGCTTGAGGATTTTTGGATCTATAAAAATCGTTCCGTACTCGTTGGAAAGGTCGTCGAACACTCTCTTCATCTGTACCTTAAGGGAAATAATTTAGCTTTTAATTTGAAAATTAAGAAAAATAAAAATGATTAAAATTACCCAAGTTGCTACAGAAAATTATCATATTACTATCACAAATGGATAGTCTTCTTGAATCATTATTGCAGCGAAGGAATAATATACCACTGTACAATCATTTGCAGTCTTTCGATTTTCGCTCTTACTGATTTCTTTTCGTTTCAGGAAACCGAAACTAGCCTTAGCTTGGCTGACGTCCGAATGGCTCTTCCTTCGGGAACTTGGCGCAAAGGCATTGCAACCCTCCAAGCGCCTAGGCTTCTCATCCGATACGCAACTACATCTGACAAACCAGGCAATATCCGTCCTCCTTTGAGCAAAGGTGGGCTACCGGTTTTGAAAATTTTTAAAACCATACTGATTTATTTAAACTACTCGAGATTCCTTTTTGACTTCCAGATTGGGACAACCGGAGGAATTTCATATTTCCTGATGAAGGCGATGAAGTCGACAAAGTTCGCGTTCGAGTAGACGCTTCCAATCCGTGGGCTGACATCGCCACAAAATGGGGCCACTTTGAACAAAAATGTAAGTATAATTGGGAAATTCAAACGGCCTTTTTCACTCAGCGACATAATTCTCTCCATCTCATGGAATCTACCGTTTCAGCGGCTGTTCAAAAGAAAATGATTACGCCCAAAGTGAGAAACGATTCAGCGCACGACGGCCCCAAATGGGAATCGATGGGAATCAAAGATGCCCGCCAATTGATTTCAAAGGCGGCCAGCTCCGATTTTATTCCGCCTGTCCAAAGGAAAATGGTCGCCGACATCGAAGAGCAAAAAATGAGAATGCGAACATTGTAAGCAAGATTGTAGTGATTGTGGCGGGATTTGTTTAGCATTGTGACTCGGCGTAATGTTAAGCTGTGTAGTGTGGTGCTGAGGTGGAGTTTTCAGTGAAGTTAAGTTAGAAAAATTTGGCGAGCATAGTATTTGTCTTATTGATAAGCTCAAGACATCAATTGTTCTTCCCATCATTTGCAATGAGAAGACATTTTCAAGGTATGTTATGGAAATGTTCATGCGGGTAATCTAAAATGGGTTATTAATGTTGAAGTGAATATCACAAGTTTTTCACGCGCTAAGTTGGAGCTATCGCTTTTCGATGGAATACTAGCAGAATTATTATCGTAGGGAAAATTCAGGGTTCCCTGCCAGTATTAAACACATTTCAGCAGGGGTCCTTTGTCTAATGAGGATGCTGGCAAGAAGAGAACTCAAAACGTTCGATTTTAGAGAGCTCCTGCCGACTCATAGTATTCGCGCATTCAAAGGCGAGGGGGTCTCAGAGTAACACTGTTCGATCCAGCTTTAAAAATGATGTCAACGTCGACGCCTTACTCGATTTTTTTCACCTGAAAAATTCCGTACCAAAATACCGTTTTTTTTTTAAATAGCAAAACGTGAGTTAGAACCAACTGCACAGCAGAAAATAATATTGCGAAAATAATGGGCACTTCGAGCGATAAAAAAAACGTGAAATTTCCAAAATATTGCTTTTCTAACGGATTTTTCTCATACTGCATCTGCTAAGAAAATTTTATTTTGCAATAGTGTGATGGGAAATTGAACGCTCTTTCCAAAAATATAATTAAATCTGCTTTTACTGCAAAAGTTGAGGGCGTTAAAGCTCTGTATTGTTACACATTCGCTATTTATTGAGTTAAAATTGAAAACACGAAAAAGTAGTCATTGAAGTAGATTTAAAAAAATTTTATGTGACAAATGTTGTAAAAAAATACCTTGCCTGCGTCACACCTGCTTATGCGCATTATGATCAAATCAGCTGTCGCTAGGTTGATGATCAGCGCTTTGACAGCCGGCAGAGCATTTCAATTTAGTAATTGAATTTCTCAATATCGCTTCTTTATTTCCAGGGACCTACCAAGAAGGACGGTCGACCTGAGAGAGCGAATATCGAGGAAGCGTCGTATGATGGACAGAGATCACCGCGGCAATCGGCGAGTGCCCGAGATTGACGAAGTTGGCACTGCGATCAATCATGTGATGCAAAAACTTATTGAACGCGAAGTGGAGGACGTTGAGTCGGAATTATCCGCTGATGATGATGACGCGTGAGTACTTATGAGAAATCTTCACGATTCTTCTCCAAATAATATTACATTTCCCCTCTTTGTGTTCTGATAATAGTACAGGGTGGGGCACGGGAACCTCCCACGTTTCAAAAAGTTGTTAAAAAAAAACTAATCGAGATAATGAAAAAAGAATTTATTCATCAAAAAGATGACGTCATATAGTTTTTTCACTGTTCTAAAAATAATATTGTCTAAATGATGGCCTTGCCGAGCAATACAGATAGGTATTGAGCCTTTCATGGAAGTTTGGTATGACTTTCTCAAGTGTGCTGGTGGTTATCTGGGCGATTTCTTCCTCGATTGCGTTACCGATAACCGTGCAATTCTATTTCAGATCTTCATCCTCTTCTTCCTCATCGTCATCCTCCTCGTCGAGCAGCAGCTCTTCATCGTCTTCAGGCTCTTCGTCATCCTCGTCCTCATCGTCGAGCTCTTCGTCCGAAAGCGATTCGGAAGAATCTGTCGAGCAGCGTAAAAAAATCAAACGCTCCGCTCATGGGAAGGTTTGTAAAAAGTTCAAAGCCCGCCTCCGAAAAGCTAGTCTACAGAAGAAATCAAAAAAATTCGTCCCCTCACCCCTCAGGATAGAAATCGATAATGACATATTTTACAGCAACGGGGGAAGAGCATCATGAGCCTGGTTATCGCCTCAGGCGACACAAAGTGGCCAAACGTGTAGTTATTTGTCTTCACGAATCTCGAAACTTTCCAGGCGAGCGATATTTTGTTATTTTAACAAACACAATACGGAAACCTCTTCCTCTATGATCTCGAATTGTTCAACGTTCCCGTGCGGCTGGTTGTAAATTCTTGACAATTGCTGTTCAACTTGTATGAATATATTGTAAACACTTGGGATTTATTCAATCACCTGTTGAATTCGATGACCGCGCAGCAGTTCGTTGTTGACATGATTTGCTACTCTTTGAGGTTATAAGTAGGAATAATGAAATACGTAAGGAAGATTACCAATGTTTATGATTTCAAAATTTAAGTTCACGCTCGTTTCTAGATGGCAGTGAAATATTAAAAAATTGACAAAAAAATACTGAAAACTCATTAAATTGCCACGTTCACTCCATGAGAGAGGAAAATTGTTAGAAGTACGTACTGAATTCAGTTTTTTACATAGAAGTGGAATATATCTCGAAAACGAAAAATAATCCGTGTCGTTTTCCTAAATTAAATTTTCTCAACTTGCTTTCACAGATCCTTTTTTTCGAAATTCGCGAACGCGACGAAAAAAATTCCTAAGCTAAAACTCCATAAATAAAAATCGGGAAAAAAATCTGAAAATATTATTAACCGTTAGAAATTAATTGATTTTTTCTTCAAATTCGAATTCTACGTCTAAATTCCTGTAGGAAACATCATATAATCAAAATTGAACAGTAGAGTTAGTATTTGCAGCGAATAAAGTTGTAACATGTAAGAACCGCATAGCACTAAAACGTGAAGAAACACAAGTTAGCTTCTAATTTCCGTCGTTTTCACGTTGAATTCGGATTCAGCGTTAAATTTACTACAAGAATAGCTTTCAAATTCGCTTGAAAACCAAAAATTAATTTTAAACCTTCACCGATGCCAGCGGAGCTCAAAATTTCGGCAGTGAAAAAATAGATTTACGAAAAATAACTCCAATAATTAATTCTTTTTAATTAAAACTTAATTTTAATTGAAATAATTTTTACCTCTTTCTACAGAAGTTCGCCTCTCGTACATTGTGCAGTATTCTACAGTTAGAACTTAAGAATTTTGAATTTTTTTTCGTTGAAATTTCTATCCAACGGACGAGGTTTTTGCTTCGTTTAATCGAACAGCGGCATTTTTTTGTGGAGTTTTTATTTGAACTTCACGTATAAATATAAAATGCTAACACTGAATATAAATACTTTAGTATCAAAATAACGATTTCCCACTCGCGAACAATGGGAATGCTTAGTAGAGCCGAAAAGATATTGATCACGTAGCTTTGCTGCGGATCTCGGGCCGGTCTTTAGCTTCTTTAGCGATGTAACGATTTAGAAGTTTTTCCCCTTCCTCTTCGAATTGAGATAGCTCGGAGAACCCTTCCTCATCGACGAAACAGATCTCATGGCCGTCCTGAAAAATAAAATAATCTATCAACGTTCATTGCACGAAAACTAGGTATGCGAAATCGATCTCCGACAACCGTTTCTCAATTGAAAGCTCAAAATCGATTGCACTATAAAAATCGAGCGACAAAAATAGATTTTATAAGATTTTTTTTATTTTAAATCTTACGACGAATAATGGAACTTTGGGGGCCATTAGAATTTAATGACCAAGCTATAAAGAACGTCTTACCGGGTCAGCGAGAATGACGACGACGACAGACGCCTTTCCAGGTGTGTCTAATTTTACGTATGGCGTCAGAATAGTGGTATTGGCGGCTTTCATTTTCTCTTCGAGGCTTTTCAATTCAGAGCCAGGAATAGCGAAGGCAATCCGTCCATAAGCGGATTTCCGGTCGATCGGCTCATCGGCTGAAACAATGAAAAAAATTCATTCATCGTTCTCTAAATATTTCCCTCGGCCATGAGTCTCCAATCGACATTTTTATGTATGCAGTTTTTTTATTTGTTGTTTTGTCGCATCAATCATTTTTAGTTGTTGAGATTGAGGGGGAGAAAACCATGGCGACTTGTTCTCCTGTTTTTTATTATTAGCCTGCCAAGCACTTTCGCCCCTTCGGGCATCATCAGGGCTTCCTATATAAATAATTCACCTTGATAAGTTCATCATGGAGAATTATATATAGGAAGCCCTGATGATGCCCGAAGGGGCGAAAACGCTTGGCAGGCTAATAATTTTTCCATGTTCAGAAAATTTTTTAGAAATTTGCTCGAGACCATTTTTTCTGTTTTGCGGTGATCGCATCAACGGTTTACTATACTTTCGACTTCATAGACTAGTCAAGTTATTCTCTCCTCACAGGAATTAAAACCGTCATAAGACCGATATTGATTTTTGGTGAAAATTTCAAGAATTTAGCGATTATATTTTGGCCGGAAAACGGCGTACGGCGGATAGACAGAATTTTTTTATTGGATATTCGGATTCTACATGCCTTGAAACGTAAAACATCAAATTTGAGGGGGGTTAGAATTTTTATTTTTTCTTGGGCGATTACAATGGTTTATTATCGAATAATAAACCAAAATGGGTTGACCATGAGAAGGAAAAATTACTTTTCTCGACGAATCTGATCTTGCAATGGTCTCGATTGAAACCGATAACAGCCTCTTTGCCTTCTTGGGTGAAAATTTGCGCGTTCAACAGGTCATGCCAATAGTTAAGCGTTTTGCTCAAGCTCGAACTAGCCAAACTAACTTCGACGACTGGATCTGCAAGTAACGTGAGTATAGAGCAAACTGATGAGGACATTTCTAGTTTAAAATACCTTACGGCCGACACCGAGTACGGATATTTACCTATCTGCTTACCAGAAGTGATAGGTTGTGGTTTGTCGAGAAGGTAAAACGGATAACCTCCGGGAGCTTCTAGTTTGTACTTATTTCCAACCTGTTCAACCGGCCAGTTTGCAGCTTTAGCTCTTTCAATAGCTTCCTTCGATATTATAGTAATACCCAAGAACTCATTGCCCCTTTCGTATTCGAAAACATTGTAATTATACGTCAACTCAATCACGAAATGGGTCGACTCGGGGCCGTAACCGATCATTGTTTTGCTCCATCGGTTGTCGTAAGGTCTGAAAAATTATACGGAAAAATATGAGTGCTGTGGAGCTAATTTGGAATAAAATTGGTTTCACCAATTCCACCGGATAGTAGAGCTGGTTCAAAAATAAATTCGACTGAAACAGAAACTCACCCGTTGCACGCAGCAGCGCAGCCTTCTTTGAATTCTTCGTGTCTCAGGACCTCGAGGAAAAATTAATAATTATAATTGGGTTTTAAAAAAAACATTGTAAATAGACATATTGAGCAAAGTCAATAATACTAATGAAAATTGCTATTAGAATATTCGGTCGAGAATTTCACAACAAAAACTAGGTGCGTCCATTTTGGAATGAAATATACGTTGATGTAAATATAAAATGAGGGCCATGAAATTTCCAGAGGGTAAAGGAATCAAGGTAGATTTCATTGAGGGATTGTATCAAAATGTGAATTATTAAGAAAAAACATTTTTTAAGGCAGTAAATTTTATTACAATTTTTTTAACGCAATAAGAACGTTTTTTGTTCTCTGGCAAGGTTAAGTGGTGGAACGACTGAAGAGCCAATAACAGTACGTCATGGGCTCTCAGAGAGGACATTGAGCGATCCCACTTAAGAGCCCCCTATCTGTTCTGATCATATCAACAAAAGCTTCAGATAAAAAAAAAAAACTCCAGCCATGCAGCATGGCTTTAGAGTATAAAAGAGGAGACTGCAGAATATTACAACGATATACAACAATTTATAACCTCATAAATGCTGAAGCAATATCAATACGTATTTCGTTTATTCCAAACCTTGAAAATTCGTCAATAACCCTCCGATAATCGCCAAAATTGATTATGTCTTATAGAAAGAGACTACAGGTCTCTACAGGCGTCTTACGGAATAGACCAAAAAATAGATGTAACTCCAATCATTATAGTCTCAAATTTTTAAAATTTATATTAGTTGGTAGGGGAATCGATTCAATTTCTAGTTTAAAAGATAACATCGGAAAAATGACGCCCATCTTTTCGTAGCATGTGGCAAAGCGGTCTAAGAAGCAAGAAGTTTTGATGAACATGCTCCAGCAAGTCTCCTTCAATCGATGCAATTTATGTTGTTATGGCTTCCGTTAAATTGAGTGTTTAGTGAAATTTTATATTATATTCAAGATTTTGTCTACCATTGATTTTCTTTTCACGCTACCATGTAACTTCAATTCCTTCATGTAAGAAAAAGAACGTCGAGATTTTTCATTTTAGCGTTTCCTGTCATCTAGAAAAAACTCGCTATTCTCGTGCTGTAAAAAACAATTCTTTTTCGGTGTACAAATTTCATCAAAATTCCAAACCACGTTACATCTACTCTAACCTACGAACTCGTCGACATCGTCAGACAGGGGGCCCTCTATCTCGACAGCTTCATTCATCAATCGCCAGGTGCGGATTCCTCCTCTCTTCCTAAATTATTTCCACTCCTCAAAATAACCAGCTCCCTTTTAAACTACAGTTAACATCACGTCCTCTAGCGTTGGTCCTCCTCAAAACTTTTTAAAAATTTGTTGTGCTTAATTGAATGTGTAACTTACCTGATAGAAACCATAATCTCATTTTTGTCATAAATGGAAATACTCATCAATTCTTCACCGGCGAAAATTAAACTGGCGTTAATCCAATCGCATCGCCAATTTCTCAGTAATCAGAACAATTTCTATATGTAAAGAGAAAAAATCTGTCTGTTTCCGATTATATAATTGGCTCCCTCTTAGATCTCTAGTTTGGTTCATTTTCGAGCAGGCGAAAATAGTATTATTGATACAATAAGGCGAAATTCAGTAAGCCTATAATTGTTACAACGTACCAAACGGAATCATAGCGCTTACTTTCATTCCGAGTATTTCCCGATAGAATTTGGCGGTCAGAGTTCGGTCCCCCACCTTGAATACCCAGTGAAGACTTCGGACGGCAGACATGTCTCACGATTCTGTAATGAAAATTGAATAAACGGGCATTAAAGGGTAGAAAAACTTTTCAAGGAGTGTCCACTTCTCTCATGATCTTCAGAATGACGTCATCGCCCTAGCGATCGACGCATCTTTTCATTTTCGTTTTTTCCACCATGATTCAAATAATTTGACAAATAGCCGTTATTTACTTTTAGGGCCGTAGACCTTCTATAACTGTCAAAAAGTGCTTCTGACCCATGCAAACACTTCATTCAATGGCCTTGAGAAGGATTATTATAAAATATTTATAATTAAAATTTGTGCGGGGGGGGGGGGCTACGAAGGATATCCAGAAAGTAAGGTTACAAGTCCTCTGAAGGGCACAGGGAATTTTTTTCATTATGAGTGGCATACCTGCTTGTAGAGGGGTTTGTAACGGTCAAAATAAGCCCAACCCCATGCAAGTCAGTTGAGAAATGGTGTCCCAGTTTCCGTCAACCTCTGAAGGTGCTGTTGCAATAATTACTATCATAAATGGATAATCTTCTTAAATAATTATTGAAGCCATAAACCACTGTAAAATAATTCGCAGTGTTTTTATATGATACTCGGATTCTACGTGCCTTGCAATGTAAGACATCAAATTTTGACGGGGGGGGGGGGGGGGGTAAGAAAATTTTTTTTCTTGGGCGATTACAATGGCTTATTATTATAATAAGCCAATATTGAATAATAAACCAAAAAGTACTGACTGTGCCAACATTTTATATAATTTACTTACTTTCTCGTCCGCTAGACAGCTAGAGAAACCCGTTCAAGAACGATGTCAAGATAATTCTGTCCGTCAATAGGAATCTCGACTCCGAACCTGCATAATAAGAATTCCCAGAGTTAAAAAATCGTAAGGCTACCTCGTCACGCAATCGATCAGACAAGGTCAAGTGAGCAATTATGAAGCGTAGTGGGGAATTCCAGAAGAAACGATTGAATGAATCCGACGAGGCATTGACGAATAATAGAATGAAAATCCGACGATAAAAATATAATAAAACTACCTTATTGGAAATAATACTATTCCCTTCCTACGCCGGTTACCTGCTGAAAAATGCTAAAGAAAAATTCTTGATCCTTTTAGAAAATCATCGTTAGAAATTATCACGCAAGTCGTAACTTACTGTCATACTCTCACTCTTTTGATAAAAATTACAGCCAACAAAGCGTCAACAAGTTGAAATTTCGACTCACAAAATTCATACATCTGGTTCACGATAAAACAAATAAATGAACTAAAATAAATAAATAAAATTAAAAATAAATAAATAAACTAAAATAAATAAATCAAACAATAAAAAACTAAAATAAATAAAATTAAAAGTAGATAAATAAAATTAAAAATAGATAAATAAACGAAAATAAATAAATAAGTAAAATTAAAAATAAATAAAATTAAAAATAAACAAATAAAATTAAAAATAAACAAATAAAATTAAAAATAAACAAATAAAATTATAAATAAACAAATAAAATTAAAAATAAACAAATAAAATTAAAAATAAACAAATAAAATTAAAAATAAACAAATAAAATTAAAAATAAACAAATAAAATTAAAAATAAACAAATAAAATTAAAAATAAACAAATAAAATTAAAAATAAACAAATAAAATTAAATATAAACAAATAAAATTAAAAATAAATAAAATAAATTGGGGTCAAAGAGCAACTTGTGGTATGAAGTCTTGTCTGGTTTTCAGGAGAGTGAAAAAACGTGATAAAATCTTTTCTAGGGATGATAATATATCTTTTGAATGCATTATATGGACTCTTATAGGACTATTGATAAATAGAAATTGTAACAATCTAACTGACAAAGAACATAATTATAATAATAGGTACCTGATGTTTTTCTGAAAATATTCCTATTATTAATTTTTAGCCTTTAGTCAATTGTTTACAGACAAACAAAGACTTGTAGTCTCTTTATACAATAAAAAACATCAGGATCGAGATTTTTTACTTCCATGTTTACATAGTGAATGAAAGTATGTATCTTGATCGTCCGAAAAGTCGAATTCGGAAGAAATGAATGAGTGAATTTGGTATACATTTTTAGGTACTTTCCTCAGAAACACTTTCTGATAAAATGGCCGTGTGTCTGTGGTCAGAAAATGACATCAATCGTCGAACGAAACTCAATGACATTTTTGGAAAATGTTCTCCCAGAAATTGTGCCAAACTAGCCGTTTCAGGATTACGGGTAACACACAGTGCTTCCGAGATATAAACGTACAAAGTTTTTCCTATATCTATTTTTACAGACTAAGTCAATATTTTTAAACGTTTGAGGTCTTAAAATGTTCGTTATGGCGAATAGATGACGCTTGATTTTTTTCATGTTGGGTCACACACCGTACCTCCATGTTATGAGCCTTTTTCACGACTGGCTATTTTGTATTTTTATTTTTACTGGACGGAAAAATCAATCAATATATTTAAACGCTCAGAGCCATAAAATGTTTAGGACGGCGATTACAGGCGTAACGAGTCACATACAGTACTTCTGCTTCAAACGCACATTGACTAAATTTTCATTTTTTTCAGACTGCAAAAATGATTATATTTAAACGCTGGGGGACTTAAAATGTTGTTTAAGTCAGCTGAATATCGTTCGATTTTTATTATTGGGGTCATGCACAGTGCTTCCTCGTAATTCGGATTTTCAGCTATTTTATTTGTGCACTTGTGTATACAGGTGTCTCCTTGCTTTAAAAATGACTCCATTCAACAAAACTTGTTTTGAATTGATTGGATCACACACCGTGCTTCCGCTGCCATTTTTTCCGCTGTCACAATTTTTTCAGACCCCAGAAAAATCAGTTTTTTTGACGCTGGCTGTATATAAAAATTAATCCATTCATTCAAATTGGCTTGTATTGTTATGTTAGGCTCACATACTGTACTTCCGCATTATTAACCTGATTCGGGCGTTTTTCAATTTTTGGGTTCTCCTACCTAGTTTTTCAATAACAGTTGCAGAAAATAATGTTGCGCCCTTTGTACAAGCTTCTTGATTTAATAATTGGTTATTCCTGGAACCGACTCAAACATGGAAGTACTGTGTGATCTATTTAGAGAGGAACTGTAGTAGGTAACTAACAATAGTCCAACGTTGATTTAGTGAACCGTAAAAAAATATTGCTAAACAGGGCATAAACTTTAATGACCTAAACTTCAAGACAAACATTTCCAACAGACCACTCAGAAATACAGTCTCGCCGTACTGCGAGTAGTTCAATTTCAATTTAAACGTTATGTAGGTTGCATTTTTTAACAAAGGTAACATTACTTATAAATTGAAGAAGTTACTAAAACAAACCAATGAAAAATTCATATTACCACAGGAAAACAGTGACCTCTTTTGTCTGGAGACTACCGTCGTGTCAGCGAGGCACCAAAACTGACGTTCAACTGGCTTTTTTACAACATGTTGCTTTGGAACTTGTTCATACACTGTTGCACCTGCGGCAATAACAAATTTTCAGGGCTACCAATTGAAAAACTTATTTTACCTCCGGATCCGTTGCAAAAAGCTGAATCCGGCGATACCAAAAACTCAAAACTCATTTTTTCGTACAACATGTTGCTCTTTGACCGTCGGAATATTTTTAACGTACCAAATCCTTAAAAATGAAATCGTTCTGTTCAAAATGCTCACCTTTAAATTTTAAGCTGCTGCACGCAACATTTTCTCGATAACTGATAACTTCTCAAGTGTGCACTTCTGGTTCACTTTTTGTTATTGTTGTTTCACAATCGCTGTACTCGATTTTTGTCTGATCTTCATCTTTCTGGGTGTGTTGGACATAGACTTACTTTTTCAGCTAATGTTGAAAGTAGACAAAAGATCATGGAGAGTCTATATTTTCAATTATATTTAACTATCAAACTAACATCTATACTGTTGTGAAAAAACTCTTCATACCTCTGCAATAAAAAAAAAAAAAAAAACACAGCTGAGGATGAAAAGTTTTTTGATTTTTTGCAAGCCACAATAATTAACGATACGATCTTGAAATGCTCTTTACGGTGAATCGATCGCGATTAGTCTACGTTGGTAAGTTCACACACCGAACTTCCACGAAAGAGCTTTTTGTTGTATAGAGGGTACCTATGTTCAAACCTCATTTTTCTTTCTTTTCTTCTCTAATTTTTTAACTTCATTTTACAGGCCATAAAAAATTTTTAAAGTGATTTTTCTGTGGTGAATAGAAGGGGGTAATTTTCATTGTTAACCTCACATACGTACTTCCAAAAAATTTCCCATGACCCATTGTTTTGTTATCTCATTACTACAAAGAAGGTGCGGTGAACTTCAGTCACCACTACTACTAATATTTTTATATATTTTTTTTACTGAAATCGCAATAGCAAAATCCTGCAGAAAGGTATTAAAAATATTCGGAACGGTGAAAATTTTCATAACTTGATTTATTTACGAGCAATACGATTCAATAGTAACATTAATATACAGTATAGACTGAGGCTAGTTCATGGTGAACTCATTACAATCGTTATTTCTTACGGCTAGAGCTGTTAAAAAACAATTACTCTTTTTACGATAGTAGTTTTCCATAAATTGCCTACGGTAATAATTAATACTATTCCATTAAAAATATATGCGATATGCGGCGGGCGTTTAGAAAAAATCCTAACACTACAAACTGGACTATAGATATTGTTCATTTGAGAAAATACCTTTGGTAAGTAGGAATTGGAAATCGGAATGTAAACCATTTCAAGGCACTGCGGTTAACAGATATGGGATTATCGCAACTTGTCCGCGAACGAAATCATCAAGGCTTACTCTAGGAGAGCCTAATTGCCATTGGCACGTTCGACGAACGAAAAATTCATCAAAAAAACATAGTAAACAGGTGAGATTCTTCTTTTTTCTAGTCAATCTCGATTCGCGCTGTTTGATTCTGACGTTAAAAAATAACTCTTTCATTGCGATCACAATTTGACGACGAATCTTCATTTTCTAAGCGGATCCAACGATTCAATGGAGAAGTCCTCGTTTCCGAATGTGAGGCCGCGACTGAAGCCGTCCTGAGAACAGAGAATTTGCAATTTTCAGCATCGGTCGTCTCAACGAGCTGTGTACGATTAATGCAAAAGTAGTAGAGCCACAGATACCCAGATCGGTGGTAAGACTCGGTGTTTGAAGAGAAGTAACATTATTTGCATTTTTCCACTGATAACCGAAGTAATTTGAGTAATAAAGTGATTACAATTCAAAAACTATTTCTACTTTTTTACCCTTGTTCTGGCATATTGTACATGAGTTCACCATGCATTTCATATTCAACTTAGATGTCGCAGCAGGAATAGCAATCCTTAACCAGTTTTGTCGACCAACGATGAATTGCGGTTTTTCCTGAGGGTTTTGCGGGGGGGGGGGCTAGGCACGCCCACTGCGACCTCTAAATGCGAGACACTTCTCCCCAATAGCCCACAAACCGACACCGACTGCGGGTCAGTCTGTTGAAAAAGAGGGAGAAAGGATCAGCCAATCAGAGCGGGTTGAGCTTGCGTTCGGCCGAATAAACGATCGAAAACATGTAGGGGTACTAATTTAATTTGATGTGAAACTGAAGAGGGGTCGCTGTCTGCATTTCAAGAATGATCATCCCTAGGAGCACTAGGGTTTGCCCCCTTGGTTTGACCATTTCCATTTGCTCAGTCCTAGGAGAATAAATTTTCCAGCAATTGGACGTTTTCGCCTATTGGGTACAAAATATATAGCAAAAAATTTATTTAATCCTCAAAAGATAATTTTTGACTGTTGCTTCTCTCAAAAGTCTAGAAATAACCAATGGAAGATTGAGAAATTTCTAGAATTTCAACTTTCTGTCAGTAAAAAGGATAGAAAAAAATCAAATCCTCGCGGATATTTTGTGTTTAGTAAACATTTTGAGTCGAAGTTGAGAAACTCGCTGAAATGATCTTTAAAACAGACAAAAAAATTTTCTCAATAACTCAGGTTCGTTTTTCTTTTCAGAATATTGCGAAAGTCGAAAAACGCGTTTTTCGTTTTTGAAAGGCAAATAACCCCAAACGAACCAACATTTAACAATATTGGTAAAATTTACACTTCCCGATACAAATTTATGGGAAGAACTTTTCAACTGTTGTTTTGGTCTCAGACTCAAAATCCCCATGGGAAATTGAGACAGTTTTCAAATTTAATCTTTGTGCCACGGTAAGGGTTAAAGATACGCTGGAAAACAGCCGATTTTGAAATATAGGAGCACTAAGTGAGTGAAGACGCTTCGATCATACACTCTACAAGATTAGTAACACACCTTCATCTCCAGAATCCGCTTGTCGATGAGCCCTATCGCACTTTCAAGACCATTGGAGCCGAAATCGCCCATTCCGAACGGATCTTCGGCCATTGACTGATTCTTGGCGATCGGCGTGCTCTGGTGGTTAGTTCGGGCGTTGGATCCAGCCGTTCCGTAAGGACGAGGTGGAGGGGCTAGCAGGGGCGGCTGAACGTTGGAAATAGCTGTCCTTTCAGCTGCAAAGATAAAGAATTCTCTTGTCAACAAAAGCGATCACTGATAAAAAGATGATATTCAGTTACTTCGAATAATTTTCCCGAATAATAATAAACACAGCAGTAACTCCGCACATTTCATTTCAAGATTTTTCAGGAGAGCTGTTTTGTTTTCAACGATTTTCTCCGAGGGTAGCTGATAAATTAAGATATTTGTTTAATTTGTAGTGCTTCTTGCAATTAAAGGTGTTTCTTCATGTTGAAAGCTATGAAAATTGATGAGATGTGTTTATGCTCTACCATCGCTGATCCGTCAGCGCGAGGAAGTATTTAATAAAGTAATTGGAGGCGATTGCATCAGCCGCAACCCTCCACCCACCAATTTCGACGGCCAATCAGAAGGCCGAACGCATTGACCCAAAAGTAATAAACAAATTTGACTGGTGCCTGTGAACCCTGCTTTTCTGAGGTGTTGCGGCATTGATCTTCAACTATTCAAAAACTAGGTCGGAGCATTTTAATAGCCTATCAGGTAAACAGGCTTATTCGAACGCATCGCTTTCAAACACAAGGTCAAGAGTGCTGCCCCATACGAACCGATATTATTGTTGTTCATGGTGTGGTTGGAGTTGAAAAGCGCCTGGCCGAAAGTGAGCTGGCCTTGGGTGTTATTTGGAACCGTCTGCGAGAGTCCGTTCAGTCCGCTTGCACTGTTATGCCCGTTGCCGTTGTTCTCGAACGCTCTCGGATTGAAGTCGTCCAACTCGTCCATTAGGAGACCTTCAAGTTTGGTACCGACAGATGGGGATTCCCTGCAAACAATAACAGTTGACAAGGGATGATTAAAAGGGCTGCAATTTTGGCATCGCATTGGTCAAACGAGGAACAACTCATCCACCCTAGATCACACATCTTATGGCTAACTAGAGCGCCCAAATATTTTCAGGACCACCTGGAAATTGGTATGGAACCCAGAGCAGCAAGATCTACCACTCGATTGCCCAGAAACTCCAGAGCGTTATGCTTGGGACCCCAAACAGCGGGACGTAATGGGGTTTTTTCCCGATATCAAGGTTTGAAGGGTTAGGATACACCCAAAACTCACATTTCATACCGTTGTGCTGACAATGGTGTCCCATTAGGTCTTTGCACTTTAAAGGTCAGGTTAGAAAATTTGAAAAATGACTTACGTGATAAGGGGTGAGCTCCTTTCGAACGATCGTGGCGGTACTGGCGGCACAGTCGGGCCGAGGAAAGATGGTGTCGTTATTGGTGGTTCGTTGAAGTTTACCAAAAGATCCGAAAATCCTGCAATTGATAGTTATTACATTTTTTTTCATTCTGACGATAAAAAATTAAGGCAGTATGAGAAAGAACACCTTCTTAAGTTAGGCTTTATCGCACAAAACACGGGCTAAGAATGAAATGAAAATTGTAACATTGAGCAAACCAAAGATAAACATGGGAACCAAACATGTGGGAGAATCATAGTGACGAATTCGTAACTTCTGGATTTATCTCATTTATCTCACCGTTGGATTCGCTCTGCGGTGTCGACGAGCCGTTAGTCGACTCACCGGATTTTGCCATCGCCTCATCCACAACGAGCATGTTCGTGATGTTATTCCTTCGCATGTATGCGTCCAAGTCCTAGAAAAATACGAGTGTCAAGGGCGAGCGTTGAGGTAGCAATTGGACAAAAGCGGGAGCGAAAATTACCTTGGCTTGGCCATTGAGGACGTCGCTAAGCCTTTGACGGAGAGCGGACGATTCAGTTTCAAGTTGGCCGACCCTCTGTTGAAGCATCATTACCCTCCGTTGGACTTCAAGTTCTTTGCCTGTCGTTTCCAGGAATCTCCTGCGCGCAATTGAAAAAGTAAAGGCCACAATAATATAAATCTATTGTTGAAAAATTCGATAAAATGTAAACGTTGAATGGGGAAGACGCCTATTTTTTATTTTCGTTCATAAAGGCCTGAATTCTGCTATTTGGTGTCAGCTGAAGACGGAATGACAAATTTTTCATGAAAATTGTGAGTTTCCGCGGAGAAAATCGCTAATGAAAACTGATGATTTTGAACGAAAAATGAATAGTTATTACGTCATAACTAGTCCGTTGAACGTGAATATCGATACTAGCGCTTGTATCTTCGGAGAATAAACTAAAATTGGGAGCAATGATTTGAGGTTGCTGTGAGATTACCCCCCCCCCCCCCCATTGGATTTGCTTTACGAGGCATTTCGGGCGGTACTAACTCGACGATTAAAAAAAACATAACAAGTTGCAGTGAAGTTAGCGTCACTTGCTCGATTTAGCATGACTCCGGTCTTAAAGACCGTCTTGTTGTTGTTGTCTTTCAGCCGACTGCAGAGCGCTCTAGGGAGTTACTTCAATCAATTGGAGTTACATCTCCGGGTTTATTCAAACCGCTGATTTTCCTTAGCGATTTTCTCCGTGGAAACTCACAATTTTCATGAAAAATCGGTCATTCCCTCTTCGGCTGACACCAAATAGCAGAATTCAGGCCATTAGGAACGAAAAAAAATAGGCGTCTTCCCCATTACCAGTTGAATTGTTTCCACTTACTTGTAAGCAAGCTCAAATGCCTGGCCGATCGTTAAGGTGATCTCTTCGGCCAGCTTGTCGCTCACGAATACGAAGCACATGTGTTTCTCTGAGTCCGCTCCTTCTTTTGCGATGAAGGAGAAGAATTTCTTTTCACCTTTATCGTCGGCGCAGTAGGAAATTCGGTGGAGCGGATATTGATGCATTATCCGCTGTAAAATCGAATATTATAAGGTTTGAAAAAAAAAATGTGCTGTTGGTAAGGTCAAACTTATTAGACTCAATTTCACTTAAAATTCGCAGTTGTTCTTTCCGATGTTTCCAACACTTGAATTTTTATCGCCTTTTACTAAACAGAATTTCGGTTCTGGTACGGTAGGAATTTTTCTATGGGGATTTTCGCAGTTTCGAGTTGGAGCTCGATCGAACTCGGTTAAGACGTTTTAGAATCAAAGCATATTCAATAGCCACGTGAACAACTCGGAATTTAAGGAACGAGAACACGCCGTGGCTTCGAAAGCATACCATATCGAGTTCTTGTTTCGAATTCGTTCCTGTAACAATTTTTTACGTCTTTTCGATCCTCAGAACGCGGAACTCTCACTTTTCTTTTCACGCGAGCCGCTCGTGCACTCGGAGTCGAACAGCCGGTTTTTTTTCGACTAGATTACACGATAGACTAGCGAAAACCGACAGAGAAGGAGCGAACGTCCAATGATCTTATTTCGACGGGTTGAAAAACGCATGAATTTTTACCAAGTAAAGGCACAAATAAAATATCGATAGATACACGAAAATTATCATTTTCGATATTATATAAGTAAATATGGCGCTATCTAATCCAAAAAAAAAAAAAAATTTCTCGAGTAAAATCGTACAAGTACCTTAGATTTTGGCTCTTGGATGGCAACTCCATCAATACTAATCGTCAGTTCGACTTTGGACATTTTCGTGCCTTCGGCTTTTTTCAATTGTTGGTTGAACTGAAGCTTTCTGATCCCCTCTTTGACGACTTCGATGCCTTTCGGCTGATCGACCTCGGTGCTTCCCATGAACTGTAGAAAAAAATATTAATACACATGGTAATTAATTTGATTAATAAATTACAAATAACATTGTGAGAAAATTAATACGTAAAAAGCACGCACTAATAGAAAATATTTTAATGACTGTTATCAATTGTAATCCGTTCTATTCGAGGCTGTGAAATTTACCTTGACAAGATACGCTATATGTCCTTTCTGAAGCGTGTCCGGTGGATGAATCCAATTTTTATTGCCTGAAACAGGTAAATCGAGACGATTAAAATATCGGAATTATATTTAATACACAAACAAGCTCGTTTAGTTCTGAAGGTCTAATTTGTTCATCCGTGCGAAGGCTGAATAAATTGCAGTTTCTTCGCAGTAAAGGCATTTTGCCGTTTGGAAGATGCGAACGAGTTGCAGGTCGGGGCTAGGACAAGGTCGCAGAGCTTGTAAACAAACGCAGAAAATGAGTCACCTCGTAAGTACATGGGTGATTCTCCGAAAGTAAGGATATCTCAGTCCAGTCAGGATTTTGACTCTCCCCTTTGGGTTTTTGAATTTTTTTTTCATGAATATTGTTGGTAGGGATGAAAGAAAGGTATTCTTTCATTTACCATCATTCAAAAGCTGCATTTGGTATTTTTAAATTCGTTGTAAATCTGACAATTCTCAGTCCTTCACATGTCCCACTTTGTAGGATTTTGATTTCAAAAATCCAAAACTCGTTCCATTATGCTCCCTAAAAATTGGGAGAAAGCACTTTTTGATCCAAAAAGCTTTCGGGTATCAAATATCGTAGGAATATACGTCTGAAGTTCATTATACCAGACCTACGTTATATCAATGTAAGTCCCGTGGGTACTCTCTCAGTCCTTCACAAAATTTCAAAAGATGGCACCATGCCTGAGTACTTGCCTTTTGCCCGAATGTTGCCTGTAATGTTGGCTACATTGCTTCTTCCCACCAGAACTGCGTGATAACTGGAAATTGAAGCTAGCTCTATCCAGTCAGAGTAATGAGTGTTTTGAAAACTGCAGTTAGTATTGGGCGTAACGCTATCTCAGTCCTTCAACAGAATTATTTGTTGCCGTTAATTCCAGTCTGAATTTCCACTTATACCAAAATTGATTTGCTTTGATGAGCTTAACAGATGGACAGTTTGATTTTCTATCTCAGACCAAATGTAGTTTAGTTATTGGTATTTTACTCGAATATTCTCAGTCCCTCAATTCTCAGTCCATCAAAATTCTCAGTCGGGGGAGGTGTAGGACTGAGAATGCGTTTAATGTATTGAAATTTTGTACATAAGTACAGATAATGTACAATAATTAACATATACATAAACCATGTACAATAATGTACATAAGTTTTGTTCATTCTTTGAACATTTTTTTTATTACTGTACACAGATAATAAGGTGTTTCAGGTAGATACTTGAACTCATCTACTGAAACAATTTATTTTTTGCCAAAAGCAGACTACAGTCTCATAAAACTTTAGGGAAACTAGGCTCATTATTAGAAACGTTGTATAGCCTAAAATGTTGACCTTCATTGCTGCAGAAAGTATGCCTCCCAAGATAAGAAACGCTTGTGCAAACGCACCATTTTCTGAAACACGCTGGAAAATTTATGAATTTTCTCTTCTCAAAACCCCCCAAAAGTACCCTTAAAATTGAGGTAGAATTTGGTTGAAGAATTGAGCCGTTGTCAGGCCAAAATTGATTTTTGGTAAAAATATTAGAAATTTAGCGTTTATAGTTTCGTCGGAAAAGTGATGACTGAAATTTTTTTATTTGAAGATGGCATTCTACATGCCTTGAAAAGCACAACATTAATTTTTGAGGGGGAAGAAATGTTTTTCCTTCGGCGATTACAATAGTTTATTATGAATAATAAACCACATTGAAGATGGATCAGAAAAAGTGGGATCAGTCCATCGCACTAATTCTCAGTCCTTCAACACGTCTCAGTCCATCAACTACAAAATTTAACAAAATTCGATTTTTCTGGAAAACTATGAAAATTTTCCGTAGGTTCTCTGCGTGCTTTTCATGTTACAAGCAATAATTTCACAGACCCATCGTCAAAATAAAGGAAAGAGCGTTTTTTTTCTTCAGGAAATTCGCTGCTGGAATATCCTTATTTTCGGAGAATCACCCACATAGGCTATCAATACGAACTGATCTCCTCAATGCGATATCAGAATGATATTTCTCAAATGGCATCGCATTCTATTCGCTGATTTATTTTCTACGGCCAAAAACTATATTCACTGTTCCAAACGTTCTTCTCTTTGAGTTATTTCAATATACCTGATTATTTATTTATCTATTATTATTATTATTTATTATTTATTATTATTATTATTATTATTATTATTATTATTATTATTATTATTATTATTATTATTATTATTATTATTATTATTATTATTATTTATATAATATATTATATAATATTATATATTTAATTTATATTATCTCTTTATCTGTGACCAAGATTTTTCGAAATATTAGAACAAACCTTTCCTCTTTCTTCTTTCACAATCAATTAATTATTTAATTTATATTATATATTATTATGATTATTATTTATATATTATAGTATGTTTAATTACATTTATTATATTTATATTATTTATTTGATTTATATTATTATTATCAATTTATTATTATTTATTTTATTATTATTAGTTATTTTAATATACTTGATTTTTTATTTATATTTATATATATTTTTATTCGCTGTGAGTTATTTTGAAATACCGTTTTTTTATTTTATTTATATTTTTTTATTCACTTTGAGTTATATTTAAATATACCTGATTTTTTCATTCGTTTGAACATGATTGAACCTGGAGTTTATTGATTTAATCATTCAGAAATTAACACAGCATGTATTGATCGCCTTTAAATCTATCAAAATAGACCGAATTTTTCAATACCCGAACCGAAATTTTTTCTCAGAGAGATAAAAAATAACATTGACAATTAGACAAGATAGAAGTTCAACGAGATGCCGAAATTTAGTGGAAAACTAGTTGCTCCATAAGTTGACGACAGAAATATTGCTTTCAAAAAGTGACAGACTGTTTCCTCTTTTCGGCGTTCCAAGCGAAATAATTTCACCGTCCTCTCGGTGACGTAATGATTAAAATGTTTTGCGGTATTTCACAACAGAAAAATCGCAATTTCTGCGGCAATTTCTATGTTCGCGGACTGCCATTGGTTCTCGTGTTGTACCTGTTGCGAAACGTCTTCGTCGTGGGAACGTGAGGTCGGTGCAAGGCTTCAAGGTTGGCCTTTACCGTCGCGTTACAACAAAGTTTTCATTAAAACTATACAATGAACATTCACGCTCATGCAGCGGAGCAAAGGCGAGCGTGGGCGAAATTGGGCGAAAATGCTCGGGGAAAATGTCAAACACGAACGAGGATTTTTTTTTGGAAAGCGGCTTATCCTTTTTGGTCGTCCAGTAGGTTTCACCGATAGATTATTCTTTTCTACGGAAGATGGGGCAGGGCTTCCAGTTATTGAAGATTAATTTTTATTTATTCATTCAGTTTTTCCCAATCGATGCAACCGTTCTCCCATACTCGACCACCGTGTTAAATAAACATTGTTAAAAAAAAAAAAAAAAAAAAAAAAAAAAAAAAAAAGTTCTAAGAGGTCTACGAAGGAATTTGCGAAAATTTTCCGCAAGTCTTCCGCCAAAAACATGTAAAACCTGCTTTCCATGAGAACGAAAGCGTTTTCCTATTAAACGAATGTTCCAATCGAACAATGTCACAATTAATAGAATTTGTTCAATATTCAATTGCACACACGAGAAACGCTATGGGCCCAATGAAAAAAAAATGTAACAAATCTCGCATGAAATGGAGCATTTTTCTCAGAAACCTCAAATTTTTCAAAGAATTTTGAAAAAAAATAACAGCTCAATAAACTTATTAGACATAATGCGAGAAATTTAGGGGTCATAACAGAATTAAAAGGGCGAGACCGGCAAAATAATGAATATAATCGGAAAAAATAGCTTTTTTTCAAACAGCTCGAAAATAATTAGTCCAATTAAAAGAAAAAAGCCAACCGAAATCTTGGTGAATTATTTAAGGAGTCTAGTATGCCGTTTTTCACAAGACCCGATAAATGACGATAAATGCTTCACAAGAACAATAAAATGAGCAATTTTTTTTTTAGCACTTTTCAAGACGTTTTTCTGCCTATAACTTCAAAACGATGACTCTGATGGAGCATCGATTATTTTTCAGCTAAAGCTGGTGAAATTCGATGTCGAAGCATAAATTGGGCGGATTTTTCTAGAGCAAGGGAATCTTTTTATCAGATCGATGTGAACAGATTGCATTTCAATACTTTGGCTTTCAATAAATTGAAAATAAATTTTTCGCCTTGCTGTATAGTTGAAGAGTGTTCGAAGCATTTCAATGAGTGTTATAACGATTTTTATAGTTCCAAGAACTCTCGAGTTTGAGAACTCTAGCTCGAGTTTGTGAAAATCTCCCAAATTCAACACAAAAGCTGCGATAACTCGAGAAGCAAAAAAGCTATCGACCCCGCGATGGCCTCATTCGATTCAGCGTCCAATAATCTATAGAAATTAATACCAAATAGGTACACATTTTTCTGAAAAACGCGGGAAAATAGGCATTTTCTCCCCCTCAAAAAAAAAAAAAAAAAACCTTAAAATTGACGTAGCGATTTGGCTAAAGAATTGAGCCATTGTTAGGCCAAGACTGATTTTTGGTGAAAATTTCAAGAATTTAGTTCCTATTGTTTCGTCAGAAAAGTGTTGACGGCGGATGGGCAGAATTTTTTTATTGGATATTCGGACTTTATATGCCTTGAAACGCAAAACATCAACATTTTAAGGGGATAGAAATTTTTTTTCCTTGGGCGATTACAATGGTTTATTATAATAAACCAAAAGTGGAAGCTTTTTCGGCAACTAGTAGCTCATCTCATATGTAGAGCAACGATTCGCTCTAAGCGACCAGTGGAAAAATGACGTCGTCAATGATCACTCACCTTTGTCATTTTGCTTGTGCGCCCACTGGAGAAGTTTCGAGTTGCGCATGACGGAAGCCTGATCTGGAACAGAGTAGAAGACGTGGCGATTATGTTTCCTGGCGAAACCAGTTCACAGCATCACTTTTCTCCGAAAACACAACCGATTTCGGCAAAATTTCCAGAGACGCGATGAATTCTTTAAAAACCGTTTAAGCGACTTTCACGATACTGAGCGACTGCCGGACTGATTGACTGGGAGTGAAAAGAAACGGGGGCGACCGGGGCACCGCCTGAGTCGAGAGGGGGACTTGCCGAGTCAAGCGGAGCCTGGTACCAGGCGACACGGGCGCCTGAGAGGGGCACCGAGTCCACGGGCGCACCTTGGCCCCGGAGGGGCACCGCAGAAGCTCCACAGACCAAGCGGCAACGGCAGATGGAACAGCTGCGGCGAATATCGACGAGGATGCCGGTCGAAAGGAGGAAATAATAATTATTACACAATAAATTAAAGACCTAGAGTGTTTTTTGGCGCACGGACAAAAAACCGCTAATACTACAGAGCGGTTTAATTTGAATTTTCGCCGAAGCGATCATATTCACAGTGGTCCGTTACTAATTGAAAACGTCTCTTGGCGAATTTTTTCAACCATTTTTTTTCCCAGTTGATTTTTCGTTGCGACATTGTTACGGTAAAAATCTTAAATTTTACAAGATATAAAATCTAACGGCACCGTTGGATAGAGCGTTAAATTTCCAATCGGATAGAGGCCTCATATATTTATAAATTATGGCTCAAAACAGAAAAAAATTATTAGAGAGAAAATTTGATGAAAATATTTCTATTGGCTCGCGCGAAAAAAATACGTTAAAAAATGCGAGAACGTTAAAAAGCGCTCCAAGATTTTACCTTTTGTATGAAATAGTTGATTTCATTTTTAAAATTCGTTTCAAAGGTGAAAATGAAGTCAGACGGTGAAAACATTTATTTCCGCTCAATTTTTTTTTTTTTGAAAAAAATCAATATTTTCGAGCGCTCAACGTCATTAAATGTCTTTTACATCGAGCTAATGTAACTTGATTTACGCCGTTTGAATCAATATTCAATAATCAATATTTGAATCGATCCAATACACGAGATTTGTCATATATGAAAATTCCAGCTATGAGCCCGTGAATTTTGAATACGAATTTTGATACGGTTGTGTTTAAACTTAAAACATTTATCAAGTGATAAAGGCGGAGCGATCGCTTTGTTCCGTGCACAATTAAAATCGTTCGTTAGAGATGAGCTCGGGTGATGAAATATTATTTAACAACAATAATCAGTCTCATCACGCGAGCAATACATGTCCCAGCACATGCTACTAGGGCGTTCTCATCCCACGGCATTAAAACCTTATGCAATGTCTCGACAATGAAACGATAGATCTTTTATCGAAGCGGAAAAAATTTTTCAGGCAAAAGAAACCGATTAAAAATACTTATTAGTCGAGACGAAGAGCGCGGAAATAAAAGGAGGGAAAGAAAAATCGGTATTTTTAGGGTATCACAGATTTGAAAGTGCTCCCCTTTTATTTCCGCTGAGAGAGAGAGAGTCAGAGAGAAGATTTTTTTCCAAAATAACCACAATTGCTTCCACATCATATAAAATAGGAATAAATAAAACACGTTCTTAGGCATAGCCTGTGGTGACGAGCATGATTTAATATATTTTTATCGTATTAATATTATTTTTATTTATATTTTTAATCGATTCTAAATTGAATTTCCTCAGTTTGCTTACACAAGACCTTTTTTTAAAATTCACGAACGAGACGAAAACAATTTCAAAGTAAAAACTCCATAAGTATGAAAATCGAAAAAAAATTCGATAAATATTTTTAGTTTAGAGTTTCAATGTTTTCATTTCAAATTCGAAGTCTAATTTCCTGTAGGAGTCATTAATAAATTAAAATTGAACAGTACAGTAAGTATTTGCAACGAATTCTCAAAGTTGAAAAACGTCGGAGCGGTGTAGTGCTGAAACTGGGAAAAACTAATGGTGGTCGTCAAATTTCCGCTGTTTTGACGTCAAATTCGGATTCAGCGTTAAATTTCCTATAAGAATAGCTTTCAAATTCGCTTGAAAACGAAAATTTAGTTTTTCACCTGTACCGATGCCAGCGGAGCTCGAAAGAATCGATTTACGGAAAATAATTTCTGTGGCGCTGTTTGAAGTTTTTTCACCAAATTTTTTGCCGCGTACGTGTTTAAGGCGTTCAAACGAAGACTCCTGCACAATAAAACAATCGAATCACATAAATTTTGACCCCGAAAAGCACGGTTAAAGGTCAATTTTCGAGCTTTGAAAAACTGATTTTTTTCGACCACTTGCAGATTTTTCCGAGAAATAAAAAAAATCACAAAAATACATCTCGGTAAGATACAACTTTCCTGAAAATTTCAGATTTTTATCTCTATTGAGAGACGAGTAAAAATTCGTTAAATGATCGGTTCGAAAAAATCGCAGGGGTACCCCTTCGGATTTTTCGTGAAAAAATTTTTGCAATCGATTTCGCTCAAATTTAGCACAGTGGTTGTTGATGATGCGTATATGAATAATATATGCTTCGTTATTTGTTTCTTTCACGCTAAATTGATGAAAAAAATGTTTTAGGTTGAAAAAAGTGATATTTTCGTGTATACTCATCTAATATTGTTGAATAACGTACAAACGGTTGAAAAATAGATAGGTACATTACATTGGCTAATTGTGGACAGCTAAATTACCTATCTTTTGGTATATTCAAACATCTGAATTGACGATTTTTCGCTACAGTTATCCACGGTGCAAGATACAAATCTTGGAAAGCTAAAAGTTGCTATGCCTTCCACGGCTAACGCTTTGCTCCAGTTGAAAAACCCACTACTTCAGACAAGTACAATGCAATACCCACCACCTACATACCAAATTATAGCAACTACTAATAATATCTATAGATTCCCACTCTCCATACACAAATAATAAACTACTATAATAATAATTATATAGTAGTGACAAGGACAACAACCCAACTAATTGTAAGGCACAGTAGAGGGGGCGCAGCCCCTCCTGACGGGGGAGTGGGGGCGGAGCCTCCCCCCCCCGACTACAAATTGCGCTGCAAAGCCGCCAGGGGCGCTCATTTCTTAGTTTTATATACAGCGGGAATAATTCCTTAGGTCTTTGAGATGGTTGGGTAGAGCGTTATATTAAATAACTACAGGTTTCTGGATGCGAGGGTCAGATTTACTCTAGGGATGACTATATTTTGCAGTATTTGAAATCGGGTGGAGTGAAGATGAGTGTAAAACGCTGATTTGATAGCTATCGAAAAACTTCTTGAAGTAAACCGCGCAACCATTTTTAATTGTAGAATCGTCACTGCATTTAATGAACTCAACTATTTTTTGGCTTTGACGAGTCGTTCTTTCGGGCGTGTTAAATAGGCGCTAGAATTGAGCTAAATTGCGTATGCACATTAATGATATTATTTTTTTATTATTTCTCCATTAGAAAAACTCGATTGACCAAAGGGTCTTTAACGGTTTTGCGGTTATCGATAAATTGAATGGAATTTTTTAGCGGAACAAGTGACACAGCGTTCATTATTGTCATCTTCAGCATAAAGCAAGGTTATCAATCATCGGACGATAGAATCTTGCCGCAACAATGCTCTGTCAAAAAGGAGGAAGTATCAAGGCGGAGATCATGGGCGTGACAAATAGTACAATGCGCGAGTATTGGAGGGCGCAGAAAAAGCAAAACTTGCAAATAGCTAGATTTTATCGTGCACCTCGAGGAATCGCTGGATTTCACGGCCTTGACGTTGCATAAGAGACTGAGACTGCCCATGCTACCAATATGATCGGATGTGACATAGGAAGAATGTGATGAGATCACGATAGCTCAATTTTATTTTTTACAAGAGCACCACATAAAACGGAACGGATTTTATTTCCAGTTGGAGCGGTCGTAAAAATTTAGCAAAATATTCGCTCGGCGTTACGAATCGAGGAACGGTAAATTAGGCTAGATAAAAATTCTAGTCTTCAGCCACGTAGTGGGACGTGATCGAGGAATGATAGTAGGCGAGTGTTTCGAGAAATAGCGCGGACGAGGGCGATAAAACAACGGACGATACGAGCGCTTCCTATTGCAATGAGATAAAAGGATGATTCGAATAAACTAACGTAAACATGGAAGCGACAAGAAAACGGCGACCGAACGCGTTCGAGCAGAGAAAGAAATATTTTTTTTAAATCATCATTTTCCTCACACTGGATATTTTCGGAACTGGCGAAAAATTGACAATTTTCGAGAGTCGAAAGTAGAAAAAACGCAGAGGGAACAATACAAGAAAGCGAAAAGGGAATACGGTGTGTGAACCCGACTGTAAAAATAGGGCGTCATTTTTTCTCGCCGTAAAGAAAAATTCAAGATATTAAACGTTGAAAAATATTGATTTTTGCGGCCTGTAAAAATTTCAAAATAGAAAATACTAACGAGAGAAATAGAAAAAAATTTCATCAACTATGTTGAGAGCCATGCAATACAAATCGTGATCTAATTGTCATTGCGAACATTTAAAACCCTCAAAAGTACAACAATATTGATTTTTACGGTCTGTAAAAATCAAAATGAGAAAAAAAAACTTCGAACGGTTACATCTCGGAAGTACTGAGCGTAATGAAAAAATCAATAACGTCATACTTCGCACATTGAGAGGACCGTTTTTGAAAATATCATAGAATTTCATCATTTTTTACGGAGACACGACGAATTCTGACAGTTTTTGACCACACATTGTTCTGAAAGTGTTTTCGAGTGAAACTGAGATTTTTTTCTCTAAAATCAGTACGTACATAATTTCAGTCTTATGATGAACCAAATATTTCCATTACGAAAAAGTGCGATTATCAATCAATCGAAATGGGAGATTTTTTTTATGCCTAATGTAATTGTCAATTATTATTTTACATTCCTAAAAACACCTCAAAATCATAAAAAAAATCATTAAAAAAAAAAAAACCACCAGCCAAAATTCATCAATGCTCTATCCCCAGAACTAAAGAACAGGTGAAGTCATCAACTATATAGGCCATTTTACAAACGTGAAAACTTCATTAGAAACACCAATTTTCTAAACCTATTTCAGGCCTCAGAGCCATCATTAAAAATATATAGGTACACTTATTAATATACATTCAACAAAAAAATAATAATTAAAATATTTCAATGCATATTCTTGATTGTGTTTTAGGCTTTTCTCCTCCTTTGTGTTGAATAAAAATTGTTCATTAGATACTAGAGGCTGTTTCCAATGGTATACTCAAATTTTGTTATGCACACTCACATTTCGTTAGGAGCAATGACCGTCAGTGTCAAGGTTGAAACTCGTCACGAAATTGAAGGATTTTTAGAAAGCAAAAACCATTATTATCCAAATTTTTTTAACGGTTTTAACATTTTTTTTTTCAAGATAAACAGTTCATTGATGTAATTATTGTATAAAAATGTTATAAAAATAAACATTAATTAAATAATAATAAACTAAATATATTATAAAATAATATTAAATAAATAATAATAAACAAAAAATAATGCATAAATAATAAATAAATATTACAGAATATAATAAAAAAGAATACATAAAGTAATAAATAAATGAGAATATTAAATAAATAATAAATAAAATACAAATAAAACTGAAATAATAAATTGAAACAAATATTAAATAAATACAATAAAAATTAATTTTTTTAGATCAACAAAACAACATGGTGTGGTATGTTGGAACATTTGTCAACAAATGTTAATTGGATTATTTTATAGGTGAAGTTATGATGATCAAATGTTAAAATTACAGGTTAGGGGAATAATTCTAATTAATACTTGCCTATACAGTAGGAATTTTAATATGTTATAATATGATCTAAAGGAAGGACTTTTATTATCTCGTATCGGCAATACTGACAAACATCTCGAATTGTTTTCACCTTTCCCCTCTTACTTAATTTGCTCGAGCTATTTTCAGACTAAGTTCTCTGAACTCAAGTCTTTACATCGTCTGTGGAAGCTCCCGATGTTTGTGCAGGCGACGAGGGGGGACTTTTACTTTCACCGGCTCCTAGGAGGATAAAATGGCTGGAGGAAAACGCTCTCACCGCCGCGATTCGGTTCGTGAATTGAAATTTCACGCCCGAAGAAAATAGCGAGAAACGGGGGCCATCGAGGTCCAAAAAAGTTCGATCGATTTGTACAGTTTCGATGGAACTTGACCGAAAATGATGACGTTGAAGCACATTTGAGCGAACATTTTTCAAGTATAGGGAAAGTTACGTTTTCGTAAGAAGTAATTGGTATTGTATTTGTACTGAAAATATTGGAACCTTCCAAAAAGTCGAACTAAGAACGGAAATCTATTTGAAAAAAAAATCACATTATACTCTGAGAACCTTCAAGTGTCATACAGCCGTGAAAATTCGAAAAATTGGTTGACATTTAAAGGAATTTATTGTTCTCGCGAAAAATTTTAAAAATTAGCTCTCATTAAATGTCTTGATTTTATGATTACTCGAATACGACTCGGCAGAATCAAACTTGGAAGTATTATATACACAAAACGTTTTCACAGCTCGTTTTACAGTTCGTAACGTTTTGCGGTCTCTTTTACGCACTCTAGAACTAATTTTCGGCAAAAAGTGTCATAAAATATTTTTTCACGCCAATAAAACGCCAATTTTTCAATTTTTAAAATTATTCATCGTATTTTTTTACGTTATTTTACTTAAATGGCTGTAAATCCCTCGATTTTCATACAATTTCAAACCTCACTACGTTGGAAAGGGCGTTAAATTTCTAACGCTCAATTGAGAGGTGGAAATGAAGTTTGAAGCGTGAATTTTTCCAGATCTTGAAACCAAATTTTTTAAAAGCTTGGTAATCCTATTAATTCTGGTAGCAGAAATGCGAAGGTAAGCTGGAGGCCAAAATGTAAATTTATTATTTTTGCTCTAGAATTTCAGAGAGAAAACAAGGTCTGAATGCAAAAAAAAAAAAAAAAAAAAAAAAACAAGTTTCCTCCCAGTATTTTTTTTTTTTTTTTTTTTTATAGAAAAAATGTACAAATTGTTTTAGTGATTTTCGACTTATCTTCTTGGTCATTTTTCGCGCTGAATCGAAAGTTGACAAGCGAAAAACCGTGAGACAACTGTTATTTGAGTATCTTTATGATCGAGTATTAGTTCTTATCTTTCCCTGACAAATTGACTTAAATTCGTTTCCTTATTTGTTATCCATACCTGCTCTTTCCTATCGATCCATTTCCCCTCATTTGCAGTATTCTCCAAAATTTCGTTCAACTGTTTCAAATGTCAACTACACTGAAATGAAGGAAATTAAGAAGTTACGAAACTCTGAGTTTCGTTAAAAATTTGGTTCGCTAAAAAAATGACCGAGAATATCAGTTTGAAGAAATAAAATAAAATAGCTAAAAATTAATCAATTAAATACATGCTGTAGACAAAAAAATTCACGTTCAAGATTCTCCCAGGATGAAAATTTTGTTTCGCATGAAAATTGAGAGAACGACGGAAATTTTAGTGAAGTAAAGTCACAGATACGAAAAATAATTTCTAAATTGAAAAACTGGCATTTTTAATGAGGTAAAAAAACTATCAGGACGCTTTTGGTTGGAAATTAGAACACCGTTCACCACTTTAAATCCTTCCTACATTATTTCATCATTCTAGGACAATTCAAGGTGTTTCTAACTATTCGAAATTTTCGACAAATTATTTTAAAATGGCTTGGAAAAAATCGCAGTCGGTCATTCTCTCGCTAATTGTTCGTCGAGCGAAACTTCCAAACGTTCAAGGTGCATTCGAGGCGGGAAAGTAAAATAGACTCCTCTGTCTTCGGCTAGTGAAAGTCAAATCGACATTTAACGGAAGATCTCGTTACACAAGCAAATAACAGGATAGAGCGTTCCGCCATGGCAATGAATTTCACAACAAAGAGAGCAATCTAATAGTAATGATAAATTCTATAAGTATATATCGTTTCGAAATATAAGTTTCCTTAGCCGATTTTTCAAAAGACTTTCAAGTATCGCTAAAAAGATGTAGAATTAAAAAAAAAATTTTCTTCCACAGGTGAAATAAATAAGGTTTGTTCCACTGCTGAGGCAGATCACTATCACTTCTCTGTGAAACTGATTTGGAAATATGTACCTATCTCAGTATATCACAAGTGATGCACCTGAAACCTTGTACTCAGTGTTGCCAGGAGATAATATCACCACATATTATATTGTTCAAAAAAATTCAATTTCAAAATTTTTTTTCTTGGGCGATTACAATGGTTTATTATTGAATAATAAACCAAAAATCAAATTGAATAGCTAATAAAATAAAAACAACAGTAAGGAAGTGATAAATATTGAAAAATAAATTAATGAATTGACAGAATTTTTGGTATTCATAGGAAAAAAGTAGGAAAAAGTGGAGCGAAAAATGAGATTGAGGATTTGAGGAAAACGGGTAAGAGTAATTGTCTACAGTTTGGGGGAGTTTTCCCCCAAAAAAGGCAGACCTGGCATCACTGGTGAACAGCAGTGTTGCCAGGTACCAACCGGTGATTTGGGGGAATCCTCGACAAGAAAAAGGGGAAAATGGGTATTTTTTCGATCGAAAAGAAGAGGGCATAGGGGATTTTTAGCTCAAGTAAAACGTGATTCCAGCGACAACAAAATAGACTCTGCTCATCACTACTAGGCGCATATAAAACACGAAAACAATTAAACTAGATATAGGTTTTAGCTCTAAAAAAGCATAAAAAACGTGTATCTTGAAAAATCGATTTTTTATAATTCTATCAGTGAAAAACTATCGAGATCACATTATTCCAATGAAAAAATCGACTGAGAACGTTATTTTTCATCAAAATACCTCGTTTGCCATTTTTTGGGGCGATTTGGGGGGGGGGGGGGCTGGAAACAAAAAAGAACCAAAAAACGTAGGTATTTTTTATGAGCAAAATTGATTAAAAATATGAGCGAAATGTGTTTTCTTTTTTTTGCGTCAAAGAAGAGTTAATATAAGCAAAAATTTTTTTTTTTTAAGTAAAAGTACTTTTATCTTCCTTTGTCAAGCGCTAGCTTCTCCTCTACCAGAACGAACCAAAACTCTCCTTTTCAATAATCAAATCAATTCGGTTCATCTTACGAAGGCCTACAGTTCAATTTGCGTTATTTTACAGGAGATAGCAGAGAAATTTCGCTTCGCCAGTACGACAGAAAACGGCACTAAAAATAATCAAGCTTGATGATTCAGTCGTTGGGGAAAAACAAGTTTTGCTCCCGACTCCTGCGAACATGCTTATTACCGTCCTCGTGATAACGGCTTCTCAGGGAGTGGGACCGTTTTGTAAAGTGGTACGTCACGGTGAGAAGGTTGGAAAAAGCCGGTTACGGATACGCGGAAGGACCATTTCTACCTCTTCTAGGAAATATTATGTAAATGAACCAAAATAGAACTGTCGTCTTGAAAACGGGAGTTTTCAAACAAAATGTGCAGCTATTGGAATTGAAAATATTCACCGGAACGATTTCCTTGAGGAGAAAAATCCTCGAGGAGAAAATCCTTGAGGAAAAAAATTCTTGAGGAGAAAAATCCGGAAAAAAATTCTGAATATTCTCATTATTTTTATTTAAAATTTGAGACCTATCTCGTCATCTTTTTACAGAATAAATGTGCAATGGGCCCCATTGAACGCCGGGTAACGTACAGTACTTCCGAGATAGAAGCGTTCGAAATTTTTTCCATTTTATTTTTAGCGGCAATAAAAAAACATTATTTTTGAACATTCAATGGTTTGAAATTGTATTATGGCAAGTAAGATGACGCTTTACTTCTATCATACGGCTCACACACCGCACTTCCGAGTTATTCCCCAATTTCGTGCATTTTCGGTCTATAATAGGAGAGAAAAAAATGGTCCCATTTTCAGGAAATTTGTTTTAAATGACTAAGAAAAATTTAAATTACAACAAAAGCTCATTTTAACCCTACAAGAACTTTTTCATTTTTTCAAAACTCTGACTTTATTATATTATTATATTTATCATAAGTTTTTTTTCCATTCCATTACTTCGATCATTTTTAGACTCTTTATAAAAAAATTGTCTCCATAATTCCAACGTAAAATCCGCCCAAATATTTCATTATTTTATCAATTTTACCGCCTTTTGATAATTTTTTCCGTTACACTATTTTTTATAAATTTTACCACTTTGTTATGCTTTTTCTATTCTATTAATTCCATCAATTACACTACCCAACTTATTTATTCATTTTTATCGCCTATAGTATTTTTCCTATCGGATGAAGACTCAGATGTACGCTATTCAGCAACCAATGAATTCACTCATAGTCAAAACTGGCGGCACTAATCTTCAATTTCGTTGAATGCCGTTTTTTTCCTCTGGGATGCAAGAATGACCTCTGCGCCGGTTGAAGCTGGCTAAATAAAAAGGTGGATCCAGAGGGAGTTTGACCCACATTGGTCTATTGGCTCAATTGGGACTGAATTGAGATTGGTGCAGAGGGATACAGCTCCCCCAGAGTCGAGCAAGAAAGGTATTATCGTTTCGAGCTGAAAGCTAAAAGGATAAAGATCCGTAAGTGATGCATAATCGAACGAGACGATTGTTAAGATGGCTTACGATTTTATAGCGGCCCAAAAAAAAAGCTGTCATCAATGCTTTCAAATTCGGCCATAAATATGCTGCGGAAAGTGTGCCATCGCGAATTAAAATCGGATCACATTCATTTCACTCGTAATGGCGCATAAAAATTGCCATCTCATTATACGAGTTCGCTCGTCCATTGCGCGTATCTCGGCCTCGAAAGGGATTTCACATTTTCCTCCGGTCAATTTCGCAAAGCCCGATGAATATTAATAAAACCTCCAACCTAATTAACCCTCACATCGAAAGAATTCTCATAAATTGGAGATAATTTGAAGAAAGTGATAAATTTACGATAATGTAACTTCAGGGGGAAAAATTAATTAATAGAGGTATTTAAAGGAAATAATTAAGAAGAAATAACTTTTAAAAAATATTAAGAGAATAATAATTTAAAAAAATTATTATTATAATAAAAAATAATAAATAAATATAAATAAAAAATTATTATTATGATGAAATAAATAATAATTAGGAAATAATAATTATAGTTTATGATAATCATAAATAATAATAGGAAAATAATTAGAGGAAAGTGATAAATTTATAACAATGTAACGCCAGGAAAAAACAACTAATATGTCGACCTTGAATTCAAAATTGTGTCCCAACTAAATTTCTTCATGGGAAAAAATTAATTAATAGAGGTATTAAAGGAAATAATTAAGAAGAAATAACTTTAAAAAAATATTAAGAGAATAATAATTTTAAAAAAATTGTTATTATTATAAAAAATAATAAATAAATATAAATAAAAAATTAATTATTATGATGAAATAAATAATAATTAGGAAATAATAATTACAGTTTATGATAATCATAAATAATAATAGGAAAATAATTAGAGGAAAGTGATAAATTTATAACAATGTAACGCCAGAAAAAAACCACTAATATGTCGACCTTGAATTGAAAATTGTGTCCCAACCAAATATGAAATCAAACGGCCATTTGCAGGGAGGAAAATGAGTTTTTTCTATATAATCAATTTACCTATTTTAAGTATTAAATTTTTTACAAGTAGTTTTTTTCAATATTAAATCTTTCTCAGCTTAAATGGAAAATTTCACTGTGGAGATTTATCAGAGCTCAGTTAAGAGAACGAGAGAGTTATAAAAAAGCGAAGAATGTTTTATAAAAACTGACATACCGTCAGAAACTCTAAATTCACAAAACAAAATTAATATCAATCGAATACAACACAATTATCTAAAGACGTCACGATGAAAAATGCCATAATCATCGATTCACGTTCATCACAGAAGATGGAGGGAAACTGCGTCATTGGATTTTCGAGGAATCGTGATGGTAAAATTGAATTGACTGTTTTATGAGATGTTAAGCGTACGAGAAGCGTTGAGATTGCAGCGATTTCGATGAGCAGTTATGTTTAATTTTTTTTTTTAATTTGTTTAATGTGTTTTTTTTTAAATTATTGTTTGTCAATAGTTTCACTATTTACGAGTGAGCTTCACCAATCATAGTTGGATTTCAACATTAGTCAGATCGGTTAATTTCTTATACGTCGTGTGTTATACGTTTCTTGTGATATTGTATAGATAATGTAACGAAAAATAGCCAACTCGATAAATCAGCACATTTTTTTTTCAAAAAAAAAAAATATTTATAATATATACTCATATATAGGTACTTATATATTAGTAAAAAATTCAACTATTTCACGAATATACGATTTAAAAAAAAAAATTGGAGATACGAAAGAAAATAAACTACATCCGAGCTGAGCAAATTTTTTCGCAAAATTCGGAAAAATTAGACAGGAAATGTATTAATTTTTAATTACACCAAACACTTATCATGGAATAATATATAGATTCGGTCAAAATGTAAAATAATCACCGCCAGGGGCGAAATAAATTTCGCCTCTTGAACAAATTCGAAAAAAACGTCCGCGAATCGGACGAAATTACGTTACCTATGTCGTGATAATTGACGAAAATATTGGTCACTTCTCGCCCGAAATAGCTGCGCATCTGAGGAATAAACCGAGGACGATTTTGGTCGGCGCGTCCTGTGCGAAACTGCACAGTCTCAGAAAACAACGATTGTGCGGGAAAATTTTCAAACCTCTGTCCGACACTGCGGGATTCGAATCCCGTGACAGGCGCAAGCAAGTCCTGGCAACAACTGGCTGTACATTCTGCAAGGCGACGGCCAGAGCGATCCTCAGGGGAAACCCTGACGCCCCCCGGCCATTCAATTCGAGATAACAGGGAGCGAGTGCGAGGTTTATAACGCTATGAGATAATAAGAAGAGGGAGCCAACTAACGACAGGATCCTTCACGCTTCCTTTGTGTGCCAGGCACGGGCAAGCTCTGATGACCGGGCTGATAAATCTAAAAAGGCTCGTCGTCGAGAGAATTTTCGCGAATTCGGAAACCGAATGGTGAGATTGAGAGAAGTAGAGCCCTGAGAGTGATAAATTTCAACATAAATTGCAGCAAGAGAGTGGCAGGTTTTTTACTTTAACCCTTAAAAACAGTAATGCGGGAATGTCTGTTGAAAAACGAGAATTTCATCTTCGTTTGGTCGCCCTGAAGATGCCCGAATGGGCGAAAGTGCTCGGCCAGCCAATAAAGATCTAGAGAATAAGTCGCCTGGTTTTTCTCCTTTTCACAACCCCTCTACGAGAATTTCATCGTGAAACCAGGGGTGTGATAGATGACACAGTACTTCTATGTTTGAGTTGGCAACAGAAATAACTCGTACTAATTGAGCAACGTTATTACTCTACTGAAATTGAAAAACTAGATAGAAAAAAAAAAAGAGAAAAAAAAGCACCAATTAGGTTAACCATGTGGAAGTGCAGTATGTAAGCCTAACATAACGATACAAGCCAAGTTTTGTAAAATTGGATGATTTCGATGAACCTCCAGCGTCTAGGATATTGATTTTTTTCGCGGCCTGTGTACATCGGAATAATCAATAAACCGCAAAAGTCGGAAGTACGGTGTGTGATCCAAGCGATACAAAAATGTTTTGTGAAATGGAGTCATTTTTAAAGCAACGAGAGCCAAATATATAAACGTGCACCCAAAAAAAAACTGAAAATGCGAACTACGAGGAAGTACGCTATGTGACACCAATAATAAAAATCAAACTAAATTCTGCTCACATAGAGAAACATTTAAAGTGCCGCAGCGATTGAATATAATCATTTTTTACAGTCTGAAAAAATCAAAATACAGGTAATACGCGTGGAACACTGAAGTACTGTGTGTGACCAAACGTGATAAAAATCAGACTTCATTCAATTCGCAAAAAATCGCGGAAAAACGAAGGAAGATCACGTACGAACTTGACCTGTGATCCCAGCTCAGATGACAGTCAACGATATCTAGACAAGTCAGCAACACAGCATCTCCTACTCGAGTAGCTCTGGCGAAATACAATGACGAAATCTCTAGAAGAGCAGAACTCATGCCAAACGATTCCCAGAAGAGAATCTAGTGAAAATCACGTCCGCGGGAATTGTCGATTCGCGCAACATTTCTGTATTCTAGACCTCATCGCAAACCGGCCTTTTCAAGGTCTAGGAATCTTCCGCCTTAAGATCGCCTATTTGTAGTCGAGAGATAAATTGAATTGGGACATAATTTTTAAAAATATAAACCACTACATATTCCAGCGGTATACGAACGAATTTTAATAGAATAAATAATACGACCGGCTGAAATTATCTCCGCTTATTTAAGATAATATTATAGGAACGTTTATTGCTCTTATTAAAAACGAAATAATTATAAAATAACGGATCAAATAATGATAGCAAAATTTATTAAAAAATTGTAATATTCCAAAATTTAAAATTAAAAATAAACTTGAATTATAATAAAATTCGCATTAAAATTAAATTGGAGCACATGTGAATAAATTAGTGTATAAATAAAAGAGACGCGTTTATTAATAAATAATTTATTATTATATATAATTTGATAATAAATTAGTTCAATTCAATATTCAAAATTAAAAATAAACTTGAATTATGATTAAATTCGCATTAAAATTAAATTAGAGCAATAGTGATTCTAGTGACATCAAAATAGACTCTGCTCATCAATATTGCTGGCGAGGGGATATATTGTGCAAAAAAGCCTGTGTCAATATTTCGCATAGAGAATTTCTGGGAATCATAACATTTTTGTACATTGTTCGATATTCGGAGTGAAAATTAGGAGCCTGACAAATTGCATAATATTTCTTCAGTAAACAATTTTTAACAGGCGGCTAAATATGGGTGTTTTTCGGCGTAAATTAATACTACTTTTCATGATACAATAATGAAAATAAAATAAAACTAATAGCTGATAAAAATAAAAAACGCTAGCAAAGAAGTAATAATTTTTTTTTAAAATAATTACCAGAATTTTTACTTTATGCCACTCATAACGAAAAAAATTCCCTCTGCCCTTCAGACGACTTGTAACCTTACTTTCTGGATATCCCTCGTATGTTAAATCACGCGATGAAGGACCTAATAACGAATTCGAGTTTTGCCACAATTATTTTGACAATTCACGTATATTTCTTCAGGTTGAGGGGGAGAATAACGAGACGACCTCTTCTCCATTTTTTTCCTTTTTTATTACGCCGAGTACTTTCGCCCGTTCGGGCTTCTTCAGGGCATTATAGGACCAATGGTACCAATGGCCTATAATGGTACCTATGGCCATTGGTCCTATAATGCCCTGAAGAAGCCCGAACGGGCGAAAGTACTCGGCGTAATAAAAAAGGAAAAAAATGGAGAAGAGGTCGTCTCGTTATTCTCCCCCTCAACCTGCAGAAAGAAGTAATACGACCACCAGGAGAAGAAAAATTCACGTATAGCACATTGTGCGGCAGAAAGTATTGAAATTATTAACGGATCCCGTTTTTCCGCGTTCGACCTCGAGCGCCGCAATTTTGTGACTCCGTCGTCGCGTGTATTGTTACGCGGCCATTATTCCACGCTGAATCCGCCGGGTTAATTTCTAATTGAAGTTTGGCCCTATGCGAAAAAAGAGAACAAATAGCCCGCTCCCGGAAAACGGTTTTTATAAGATGGCCTCTATTATGTTTTCGCGATAAAAGGAAAATCGGAATTGCTATTGCGGTTGAACGTCCTCGCGGCGATTCGGAAGGAAATTGTATAGAAAATTGAGAAATTACGAGCCGACCGTTCTCGTCTGTTCTGAATTGCCGCGGGGCATGTGAAAACGCGAGAGAAAGCGGCAACGAAGTAACGACGTATTTATGAATTAAAAAAACGTCATTAAACGGATGTAAAAAACGGAAAAAACCAGATTACACAGTGCTACCATGTTCGAGCCTATTAACAGTTAAAAAAAAAAACTTTTTAAAATTAAACCGACTTCAGAATTGTTTGCCTAAAAAAAAAAATTAATTAAAAAATAAAACCAACTTTAAAATTATTTACCTAAATAAACCCGTATAAATAAAAAAAAAATATATAAAATAAACTAAACCTAATAAAATTAATAAACCTAAATTAATATAAAAAATAAAAACTGGAAGGTAAAAAAAAAAAAGTCCCAACTTCACAGTAACAACGAAAATTAATTTAAAAAATAAAACCGACTTTAAAATTATTTACCTAAATAAAAAAACTAAAATATAAAATTTTTCTTCTCCAGGTGGTCGCATTACTTCTTTTTGTTGGTTTTGTAGGTTAAAAAAAAAAAAAAATGGAGAAGAGGTCGCCTCGTTTTTCTCCCCCTCAACCTACAAAAAAAAAAAAAAAAATATATAAAATAAACTAAACCTAATAAAATAAGTAAACCTAAATTAAAAAAAAACTTAATAAAAAAATAAAAACTGGAGAGGTAAAAATAACAAAAACGTCCCAACTTCACAGTAACTTAATCACCATCTACACATATTGAAGACTACAACTCCTTTTGACCTGACCATTATCTGATCGATTGGATCACCTCGCCTAATAAAAAAATTATTATTCCTCATTTCCCATATGATTGAACGACTTTCCGTTTCATCTCTCAATCGTTCTCCAGATTGGTCACTTTTTAGAGTCGTCATCTCTTATGATGTCTTAGAGAAGCGAATAGGTTCTGAATTGGCAAGAATATATTTATCACGAGTGTTCATGATACTTGAAAAGAACAAGCGAGCATCTGAGAGCCGATTTGTATAAACAAGATCAGTTTGGTGGTTGGTAATACCGAAAACTACGCGAACGCCGTGATAAAAACTCGTTCAATCGCCGTCCCAAAAATTTCAAGACCTTGAACGTTCAAATATATATATTTTTGCGGCCTGTAAAAATCAAAATACAAAATAGGCACTAGCCAAATCGTGAAAAAAACTCATAACGTGGTATATGATCCAATATAAAAATAATCAAGCATCATCTGCTCGCCATAATGAACATTTTAAGACTAAAAACGTTTAAAAATATTGACTCTTATAGCCCGTAAAAATCGAAACAGAAAAAAAAAATTGAACGGTTATAACTCGGAAGTACTGCGTGTTATCCGAAATCCGGAAAAGGCTAATTTTGCAAAATTACTGGGGGAAAACATTCCCTGAAAATTTCATAGAGTTTCATTCATTTTTCACGGAGATATGACGATTTATGTCATTTTTTACGACAGACAGAAAGTGTTTCTGAGTATAGTACTGCGAATATTTCTTCCAAATTCATTTCCGTTCCGAATTCGACTTTTCAGACCATCGCAATGGAGAGTTTTTGTGTATTTCTCGTTTTTCGAAAACTTAAGCGTTTTGTTTACTTTGCTAAATCGTACGATTTAAATGATATTACAAAGTAACCAAAACTCCTAGTAAGTATAAGTTTCGAAAAAAACACAAAATGCGCTAAAACTCGCCAATACTTTCATTTACTACGTAAACATGGAATTAATAAATAAAACGACCGTCCAGTGAGCGAAGCGTTCCATGAAATTGAACATTTCTTATTATAATCATTAATTAATTAATAGCAAACGCCTTCCTGTCCGTCTTCGGCGCCCGACCGTCCGTCTTCGGCGCCCAACCGTCCGTCTTCCTGTCGGCCGCACGACCGCTAATCGTGGCACGAGGACTTGGACGTAGTGGACGATGGTGTAACCGTGCTAACCTAAGCAAACGACTGCTTCGCAATGACGAGCTTGTCGGGTACGATATTTTTGTCAACAAGATGATTCACTTTGACGCTTTCTCCTAAGACGTAACAAAGTTCCCCTTTTGAAAATACTGTCACGCAGTTCGAACGCCTTTCGCAGCTGTTTTAAGGTCGCCGACCAACTTTACCATAATAGGGAGACCTATTTATTGCAAGAGTGAAAGTAGAGTGAACGATTCGGGAGTTGGACGGTGTTTAGCTCCAATGGAGAATTTATTTTTAACAGAGCCGAGGGGTGGTTGAGAGACGTTGGGGCTGTTGATTGACCCCTCAACTTGCGTTGGGGCTGTTGCGGAGGTCAAATACTATGAGGAGTTTTTGCTTTTAACGGTGTTTTTCCACGGTGACCGTGGGGAGTATTGATTATATGGTACATTCATACGCATCTAACGGTTACCGTCATATGGACCGTGGTTTCTATTAGAGACGTATGACTTTACGAATTAATCAAAACTTCCCACGGTCACCGTGAAAAACCCGGTTTGAGGCGAAAACTCCCTAATATTGAAAATTTTCAGCCCACCCTAAAATTGAATTTTTAACAGAGCAGAGAGATGTTCTTACTGTTGAGAGGCGTTGGGGCTGTTGAGGGGGTCAAATAGGAGTTGGACAGAAGTTAGTCAACAGTGTTTAGCAGCAACGGAGAATTTATTTTTAAGAGAGACGAAGGGTGGTTTTACAGTTGAGGGGCGTTGGGGCTGTTGAGGGGGTCAAATACTATGCTATTCGCAATAATTATTACCACAAATAGATAGTTAAATCATTATTCAAGCGAAGGAATAATAAACCATTATTCAAATAAATTTCGAATTTTTTATCACGAAAAATTCTCCGACTTTTTCAAAAAAATTTCAAGATTTTTATCAAGGGTACTTTAATATCAACTATAGAAAAAATTGTTTTAGCTCCGTTCCTAAATTATTCACGCCCTACGGTTTCTACTTATTTTTCAAATTGCCAATTCGATTTATATTTCCACAGATTAATTATTGGAAAAGTGGAAATAAAATTAATTACTTCTTATAAATTACTGAATGTATTCCCATGATTTTCGGACATTTCTAGAAAGGAATTTATAAGTTCTGGTACCCTCTCGCCTCTTTTAATTCGATCATAGTGACTATTATATCAGAAACACTTTCTGAACTGAATTCCGAGGTCAAAAAATTTATTAAAATCATACCTCAGTGGAAAATCAATGGAATTCGAAGAAATGTTCACAAATGTGGAGTATTGGAATTGAATTGTCGATATAATTCCGAGATACAAGCGTTAAAAATAGTTTCAAATTAATTCGAATTCGGAAAAATGATACCTGAAAATATTCAATCGCGATAAAATTCCAGCCTTACATTAATAAGCACCGGAAACGTGCGAAATAATCAAAATTCTCGTGGAAATCTCCCAATTTTTCTCCACATCAAGTAAAAATGATACACCTAGCCGCACGTTGAGACGCAGGCTGGTGACGTGACGCAGAGTGAACTGCGGGGGGAAACTGCTGGTGAGTTTACCGCGAATTGAGACGCAGTTTTATCGAGCTAGGACTGTGGAAGGTGTTGAGAAATGGCTCTCAGTAAGCTTACGCTAATGGCTCTCAGTAAGCTTCTGCTTATGGCTCTGTTCGGAATCTGACTCGGAAAATGAGGACGAAGCGCACGTATCGGATTTAAGAGAAAAATTTTTATTCGGAGAAAAAAGAAAGTCACGGGGAATTCCCTCTATGAAAGAGTTGACGCCAACTTTGCCAATTATTTTCGTTTATCCCGCGACCAATTCAAAGAGCATGAGCTCAAACCGTCACGCCGCGACTTAGCGAAAAACTGCGTTCCGCAGGGTCACGTGCCGTGAATCCTGCGTCACGTCACTGCGACGGAACTTACGGGGCTCGCATCGTTTCTGCGTTTCACAGAAACGCACCGTGGTTCACGGAAACGCACCGTGGTTCACACTGCGTCACGTCGCTCAACGTGCTAGGCACCCAGGAGGCGCCGATCTACGAAGCATCCGGGATCTATTTGTGCCAACGCGTCGAAGGGTTAAAAATGTCGCCGGTCAGGTCATGAGACAACTCGTCAGCTAAAGTAGGGCACAAGGATTGACCGGACAAAGAAAGACAAACGAGCGCGATCATGTTGACCCTGAGCTAAAACTACGATCGAACAAGCTCATTCAAAATGAGAAATTGAAAAAATTAAAAATGAAAAATGAACTCACCGGTTTAGTCGGGCGGCGAAGATTCGAGAAACGCGAGAACGCAAAAGTTACGTTTACCTCGAATACCAAGAACAATGCTCGCGGTAAGGAAATGCGATATAAAGACTATTGTTGAGCAAGTGCTGAAGGTGAAACTACAGCTGAGACGAATTTCCTCCGAGCGACTGGCGTGACGACCTGTCAAGGAAAGAGATAATATTGCTAAGCGCTCGTTGAACTTCGTAAGATCTACGGAATTAGGGAAAACGTCGAATTTGAACTCGCTGCAACGAAACCGAACGGAATTACAAACTTATAACCAGAAAAACCGCAACATTTCACACCTGACGTTTCAACGTCAGCTTCCAGAATGATTTCGGTCAACGTACACAAGAAAAAAAAACTTACATGACAAGAACGAGCGCTCTCTATCGGCAACCGACGACAGGAAACTGATTGAAACCTCATGCAACCGCTATCTAGGGTTTCTCTGTCGAAGCTTACAAGCGATAAGGCTAATCGATACTACTATCGAACTAAGATATCACTATCGATACTAAAATACTACTATCGATACCTACGTCCGATTATTCCAAAGTTCGGAAGAAAATTCATTTCTTTGGAAGAAAATTCATTTCTTTGGAACAAAAATGGACATAAACCAATTAAATGGACCATAAACGAAGCTCACAAACGATACAGCTAATTGATACTGATGTTGAACTAAAATACTACTATCGATACTAAAATACTAATATCGATATTACGTTCGATTATTCCAAAGTTCGGAAGGAAATTCATTTCGTTGCTACAAAAATGGACATAAACCAGTTAAATGGACCATAAACGAAGCTCACAAACGATACAGCTCACAATTGATACTAATGTTGAACTAAAAACTACTATCGAACTAAGATACCACTATCGATACTAAAATACTAATATCGATACCTACGTCCGATTATTCCAATGTTCTGAAGAAAATTCATTTCTTTGCAACAAAAATGGACATAAGTAAACCAGTAGTTTCAGATAGTTCTAGACAACAGTTTTATCGGTCAGTATTACATATTGTTTCCAACATGTTAATTTTAGAAAATCGAAATTGTGAATAATTGAAAACAAGAAAACGGTATACTGTAAAATCGATCGTATTTGAAGAATCGATTCAGAAATTAATTGAATGCAAGAAACGATGTAAATTGGTTTTCGAAAAACTGAGGATCGAAAATAGAACCGATCGGGCTAGAATCGATTATAAAACCGATATATTTATCGAGACAATGATCACCGGTTAATAACTGAAATGTGACTCCATGTCGATTTTTTTGGTGAAATCCACCATTAAAGATGAACAATATAACTCATTTGAAATTAGTAGAATTCTTGCTTATATATCTTCCTCTTTTATTCTTGCAAAATTAGATTTCAATATCTCATCGCAAGTAATTTAGGCGGAAAATAAATAAATACCCTATAGGAGTTTTGGTTATTTTATAAAATCACAAATGTCCTTAATGGTCCACTAAGCTTAAAAATGTATGATTTAAGCAAAAAAAAAAAAAAAAAAAATTTCAAAAAAGTATGATTTAACTCTCAAGCCATCATGCCAAATGTCTAAAAATTTCCCAAATTCAACACAAAAGCTGCGATAACTCGAGAACTAATAAAACTATCGACCCCACGTTGGTCTCATTGGATTTATCGTCCAAAAATCTATCAAAAATTGATACCAAAAATAGCTTTTTCTGAAAAATGCGAATTTTCTCCCCCTCAAAATTGAGGCAGCGATTTCGCTAAAGAATTGAGCCATTGTCAGGCCGAGATTGATTTTTTGTGAAAATCCCAAGATTTTTTAGCTTTCATATTTTCATCGGAAAAGCGTTAACGGCGTGCGGACAGAATTTTCGCTATAGGATAATCGGATTCTACATGCCTTGAAACGCAAAAAATCAAATTTTAAGGGAGGTTAGACAATTTTTTTTCCTTGTGCGATTACAATGGATTATTGTTGAATAATACTCCAAAACGCAACGACAAGGAGAAGAAAAATAATCAATGTAATGACACTTTTTTCAAAAAATCACACAAACCAAATAATTCCTTTGCACATGCCTTCAAACCTGCATCAGGATAACCTCCCCAAAGAAAGATACTCCATCACAACTTGAAGCGAACTCGAGGAGAAAACCTTTTAGATGAACAAACCGACAAATTTTTTTATTTGAAATATAATTAAACTATCACAATATAGTCACAATTATCCAATTCACAATTTCTTTATTCAATGCGACTTCCCCAAATGTGATGTAATCGCCGTGAAAACAATATCCGTTGAGCATTTTTGATATATTCAGGCAAAAATCGCATAAAGATACAAACAATAAATTTCCCTACGCCTAGATTTCAATGGCTAAAATAATGTAGCTATGCGTACGATAATTTTCATAGGATCGTTTACAATTAAAAGTTAACCGAAGTGCAAGTCACGCCACAATATCACATTTACAAAACATCGAGAAGGCCTACAGACATAATTACCGCTAAATCTAAATTGTTGTCATTGATAAAGATAGATCGAAGACTCAGTTAGGTTAGACTATTCATGAGAAATGAATAAATTTTGCGCAATGAAACTGTAGCTGCATTCGGAGCTGCTTCAGGCAATAAAGGGATGGTTTCTTCATCAATTTTTCTCCCATCTATCCAAGGGTTCTTAAGGTGCTTACAGACCAAATGTTAGTGAAAAAAATTGTTATTAACATAACATGTCGATAAGAATAATGTTTGTATCAAAATGAGATGCTAGAAAATATGTTACCAACATTGTTGGCAACAATGTTGTCAAATTTTTTGTTACCAACAATTCTTCCGTCTGTTTTGTTTGGGTCAAGTTCTCTAACAATGTTAGCCACAAATGCCGGTTTGTTATCGCTCATGGCTCGATAACAAAACTCAGTGTCGCCAACAATGTTACTAACAATGTTGACGGAAAAAATAACAATGTTACAGAAAATGTTGACGGAAAAAATAACAATGTTACAGAAAATGTTGGAAATTGTTTGTCAAGTGCCGTAACAATTTTATTAACAATTCCTCGCCCGATGTTGATAACATTGTTGCCAACAATGTTGCGTTCGGTGTGAAAGGAAAGTTACTGAAATATGCTAATAACAATGTTTTCAACAATGTTATCGTCCGGTCTGTAAAGGCTTTTACTCAAACATTACACCATTAATCAAGTCGATCATCAAGTAAAAAAAAGTAGTGCGCATCCACAGGAGATTAGCATTTGTCTGACTTACGATGGGTAACTACTCTAGTCGACCTAGAATTGCAATCGCTGACAAGACGGCCCAAAACTTGTCATTATGTTCTATTTGACATCCTCTTTACTCCCTAAAAAAGCCCTTTCTCAAGCTGGAGAAGAAATAAATATTAAAAGCCTTGGTTTTTAACATTGTCCAGTGCACACTGATTGACCTTGATAATCTCCAAGCCCAGAGGAAGGAAATAAATTACTCCGAAAGCTCGGCAAAGGAGATACCAGGCTTTGCTTTGACTATCCTGATCAATGACAACAATTAATTGCCGAGGGACTATCTTCGTTTTCGCTAAAGCTAAACGTTCGAAAATAATCGCTTCTGTAAGCACTGCTACTTCATGAATAAAATGTACAAACATTTTACGATTCCCAGAAATTCTCCTAGACAATGCAAGGTATTGAACAGTATTTTTTTTGCACAATATATCTCCTCACCCGCAATATTGATGAGCTGAGTCTATTTTAATGTCGTATAATCACGCTTAACTTGAGCTGAAAATCCCCCAAAGCTCTCTTTTTTTATTTGAAAAAAGTTCCCTTTTTTTGTCGAGGGTTTCTCAAAACCACCGGTTAGAACCTGGCAACACTGCTCTACCGTGATGTGTTTTGATAAGGTCACTACTTATTCTTGCTAGTCGCATTGGGCGCTTCACTCTTCAGTTTAATGAATAATATTATTTGATTTTAGAACGTTCTACCCATCCATAGTAATAAAAATTTTCTCATCCCAACGATTATCTTAAAATTAGAATTTTACAGTCATAAAGAATGTTTCCAAACTTGAAAATGTAGAGCGATCTAAATCTGATATTTTCTACCTTTAAGTGTGATGATACAGGTGGGAAAGGTTAATAGAGTATTGCTAGAATTCGATTTCAGACGTTGGGGATATACACAGCAGTTTCACAACCTGCAGATTAACGGGGACACTTTACAATCAATTTTGACGTTTGACCATGATAACATCTATATCTTTGACTGATCTAATTCAACATCAATGATACAATTCTAATCGGTATGAGAAGATAACCGCCATTTGAACATGAAACTGAATGCCACCTCATCTGTGCACGTGGAAATAATAAATTTTAAAGGGTTTGACTAGAAAAAATAATTGCGATCGAACCACGTTGACAAAAGGGGTTTCATGCAATCTATAGCCAATAATGAGGCCAAGAGGAAGGTTCATTAATTCTATTTCTACCCTCTAAGGCCATCATGGATGAGTTGACCTGATTGTTAGTATTTAGCTCACAGTGCTATAATTAGCACATCCATCCATGGACGCAATAGCTCGTCGACGGATAGGATTCAGAACAGGCGTACATTTTCAACAGGGGCAAAACCTCAACTTACTTCCATAGTTCAGTTGCAGACTGATGTGGCTGGTGGAATATTGCAGATTGAAGAACTGTAACCATTGTTCACCTTTCCATTCATTCTATAACTGAAATCTACCTTTCACGGATACATTTGAATCACGACCGACCTGAAGCTATCTTTTATGGGTGGACCAGTTTTTTTACACTACCAGCAGCACGTATAGCTAGAGCTGAAGAGCATCGGCTCATCAGGGACGCAGTTCGACATCCTGGAACTTTCCGCCGAATAAGATGGCTGCGCTGCAATCGTCGTTCCAGTGTGAGACTATCAACGTTGAAGACTCAAGGTCCTGGTGTCAGCATTGGCATGACGCAGTCAAATTCATCGCTGGTTCCACGATGTCATCTAAACACAGCCAGGGACGAACTATTTGCCGACTGGAGACTCGACATTGAACCCCTGAAACACGGTAGAAGCACATGGTAAAGATTTTATCGGTTGAGAAGGAAGACGAGACATTGGTGTTACAATCCGACCGATAAACTCTAATTAACCAATGGCTGTTATAAATGTGCCATTATAAGTGAGGCACCAACTCCAGAGGGGACCGTTTTGGAGACGATAGAGTAGTGAAAAGGAAAGTTGTTAAATCGTAGAAATAGTAGAAATAATTGTTTTTAAATTATTAGGGCAGGTGGTCAAATTGATCTGGAAGTGGTCAGGTCAGTACGAGTGGTAAAATGTATTAATGAAGTCTCACATAATTACCATCATAACAGGAAATCCTTTAAATGTCCTTGAAAAAAGTTTTTTTTTTTTTTATTTAGTTTTCTTTTTTAGTGTTCTACAAACCTGAGCATCAGAAAACAAAATTCAATCTCTCTCCATAGAATTTGCCCAATGTTTCTTCATTGAGATTTTGTCACCAATAACCGACTATTACAAATTTTATATTTCTGTTGAGCAGGAAATTGCCTACTTCACAATTTTTGGCACTAACCTACTCATTCTTAATTATCTCATGTAATAATAAAGTAAACCTAACTAAAACTTATCCGTAATCACACTGAATGAGAGAATCTGAACAAAATTTCAGGAACTTGGCAAACGTTGGTGCATGATAATAAATTATTTTGTATTAAAAACGCACAAATTGAAAATTGAACGCTGAATTAAGATCTCAACAAAAATTCTATGGCTCATGTAGTTTTTCTAACACCGTAAACGTCCCAAAAAATGTGAATTTCAGTTTTTTTAAATTAAATCAATTTTGATTTTGATTTCATAACTTTTTTTAACTGTTTTTTTTTACTTTGTCCTACCACCCCAGAAACTCTATGACAACTGAAACGTAAGGCTAAACAACTTAACAGACAACTTAACGTGCCAAAATGTTGGCGCGAAGAAAAACCGCCTAAATAAATAAAAAATAAATATACAGCGAGCAGCGGAAATTCGAAAAATGTGACAGGACCGTGCAAACCACTGGACAGTCCAATCTGATCTCAATACTGCAATCTTTGCATTCTGAAATTATGACAATTGTCATTAAGTCATCTCAAAATCGATTCGGACCTATGCTAGAAGCACCGGATTTTTGGCGGCATCAGGCAGGCCTTGGAGAGAAGCTTTAAGTTGGGAACCTCGTGCTGGACAGGACAGGTCCGTGAAAAATCAACGCATTAAATTAATTTTGGGGGCGATGGACGTGATTAATTTCAAAACCTTGGACGAATCATTAAACAATGCGGAATAGAACAATTTGACATTCTTCCCATCTTGGAATTCATTAAAGGGCCACCACACACGGACATCGCTTGTGTCCTTTCCGTGAAAATGACTAATACGTGAACATAGAAGTAAAAAAATGATGAATTCCTAATATTCGTTGCCTCGAGGAGGTTCATAGTCACTAAATGAGTCACCTATAATCAGCTGATGAAACGACTTCGTAGAAATACATCAAGTTGGCCTTGTGATCGCCTTGATGGCACCATTGGAGATGGTATGGCCCTGCAGCTGCTGCCACATGTGAGCCCTGGACAGATTCACCATCGCGGCACTTTAACGGCGCCTCGACCTTTTCTCGCCCGTCCCCTGAAAGAGAAGAACACGAAAGCTTAGAGACGTATAATTCAATGTTTCCTCGCAAGGGAACTGCAAAACTGAAAGTTGATGATTGTCACATTTGATAATAAATCTAAATATTACCGTGAAACACTGTAAACACGACGTCATCTTTAGTAACGTCAAAGTCCCACGTTATCACAGCACCTGGTTCATTGATGTCAATTTTAACTTCATATGTCTGAAACAACAAACGTTAAGTTATTATAAATTAGCCGGTGCACTCGCTAAATTTTTTTTTTCCTTGAATCGTTGAGCCAGATGGCTACCGAATTACAATTACTATTCCGTTTCAGCGCTAGATCCTCACATTTTTGACAGGATCTACAGCCTTTTTAGGGCTTTCGTTGTTTCAATAAAAATACTAACACTATGTAAAAAAAACTACAGCCAAATCAAATGCTCTTCCAAATGATATCTTACACTAAAGAAACGATTCCTGTAAAATAAGAGATTGTTCTTCAGAAACCGAGCGGTTTAAGGCCAAGAAAGAGAATTTTATGCAGTAAGTATCTAAACATTTCAATTTTTCATGTTCACGCCCCATCAATTAATATCAACAATTTTAATAGCGTTTACAATTTCCAGAAAATTCACCTGGCCTTTAGGAACAACAACAGAATGGTATATGCTGTCGTCTGTCAGATTGTGAACGCCTTCGCGGCCCAGCTCAGCTTCGGTCAAGTAAAATCCTTTGGGAACAAGCCCTCCTTCGCAGACTGTAGTCTGTGGGAAAATAATTTAAACAACTGTGTTAGACATGAGCGAATTTCAGAAAGTTGACCAATAGATGTTTACGATGATATTATGCGAACATTAACCTTGCAAGGGCCACCAAGGAAATCCGGGATGTATTCTTCGGGAATATAATCGCTGAGGCCTCCTGGCCCTTGATAGTCGTTGCCGCCGTAAAATAAAAACTTGGTCCTTGTCACGTCATCTTCAACAACGTCAGTGTCATTTCAACAGCACAATTCATCCGATCGTTACAAGAATAAAATAAGTTCAAGAACGAATTGATAAATGAACAAACACGTTCAAAACATGTTTGCACAACCATAATGAAATGAAAAATTATTACAATATGAGCCCTAACATGATCATTTCAGAGGGTATTAATGACATTTTCATACCAATAAATGTAGAAACCAGGGCCCACAAAATGGGAAAGACGCGAGGAGCTCTCACGATGAGCACACGTCCCAGCGTCTCTGGGTAGTTGGCCTCGACAATTTCAATAATGTGGAGCAAAGCCTGAAACGATAATTATGCCATTTAACTAGGAAAACGTGTAACGCCAAATATAATGACTAAAACGTACGCAGAAATTTAAGGTAACATTTTGAAAACTTTGGACTAGTTAGTTGACAATCGGTTCAAAAATAATTCATAGAGCACTCACTCGAATACCCGGTCGCCACAGATGACGCATGTTGAGCCCTTCAAGATCCACAAGAAGACACCATGTTGACACTGGATTGCCGGAGGATATAGTAGCTTCTTCCATTAGTCGCAAGCCTTCCTCGCACGTGGCTAGAGTCTGATAAAATACATATAAACTTAAATTTTGGAACATATTGATGTTTTAATGAAATAGGTATATTGTCAGACTCACCAGTCTAAGAAGCCCGTCTTCTCCTACGGTCCTGAGAAGTCCTTTCACATCCATTTGTCCTAGACGAAGGAGATATATGGGACTTCCACCTGAACGAGCATTATTATAAGCATTATTAATTGTTCAACAAATGACAATCGACCAATATTACTACCCAAAGTAGTAAATAAGTATAGCCAAGAGGTTCCGGTGCCTTTCACAGGGGTTCCTGGAACCCAATCAGATCTCTTGTGCTGCCAGGAAGGACATCCTAGCCTTCCTTGAGATATATCTACAATCTACTAGATCTACGATCACGCTGAGATGCCCGATATGTATTACTAAGAAAGGGCTAATTCACAGTAGATCCACTTGGAGGTCGCAGTGACGCAGAGGGTGCCTAACTCCTCATAAAACCTTCAGGCAAAAAAAAAATTGTTGTAAGGAAAATTGATCGAAACTCTATCCAATAATACTACCTGGTATGCTAAGTAAATAAATTGTTGCAAAAGTTCATATGGTTGAGTTCGGAACAGAAGTGAATAAGAGACATTTTTACAATCCGAACTACTTCATTTTTAGAGAAGTGTCTGAGTCAATTTTTATAGTAAAAAAATACGAAGCGGGGAGAAAGTGGCCACCCAGAAAATCTGCAAAATTAGACGTTCTTGGATTTAGAAGAACATCCTAGTGTTCAAAATGTAAAGCATTTTATTTACAACAGTCTGCGAAAATCAATCATTTTAAATATCAGGTAGTGAAATGCTCATCATCAATCCAAGAAACTCTGGATAGAGATTGATCTAACGTAACCACACTGAAGGCAGTTAATAATGCAATTTGTCTAGCTGACAGAGATTTTAACCGGGACCGCGGACTTTTTTATTTGGGACTCACGTCCCTCATACAATGGCTTTATCCTGTGGATAGCGCACTGGTGAAATCTTCCATAAGTGTACAACTATTTGGGTTAGTTAACATTACAAGTGGATGGCCTCCTTAAATAATAACTGAAGCAAGGAAATAACTATCCACAGTATGATAATTTGGTTTACAGGTTGCGTTAACTTTTCCAAGGGTGAAAATTACCTTTATCATGGTAGTGCCAGCCACCGGGGAAGTAGGTTTCAACTAATGGAGGAACTTTGTATTCAGACAGCATCTTGTCAACTCCATGTTTCTTCCTCCAACTCAACGATTCTGAAAGGAAGTGGCGAGCTTTTTCCACATGGAAATCTCTCGCTCGTAGAAAACGGAGCAACGTTGAATCATTTGGCACCTGAAATGCAAACGGAAACGAATAGTGTGGAAGGACCGGAATAAATAATAAAATCCATCAAAATCACAATCGTTACATACTTTTGCCTTGTGAAGTTGAGCGAACGATTTCCTCAATTGGACGAGTTTGGATTCCTGCATGAGAGTCAGCTGGCCGAGATATCGCTGAATGTATTCGGAATCCAGTTGCGATTGGCATTCTGGAACGAAATGAAAAGTTGTTGGTCAGTCATGTGCGGAAACAGCTGTAATAGTTTACATCAGACGAAGGCGGACTTCCAAATCATCAAGATTGCTTAAATATTCAAATTTATTTCAGGACTAACGAACGCTCGAAGCAAGTTAGAGAATTTTCAGAAACCTGGGATCAAAACGATGTAATAAAAAATAAAAATGAAGTGCAGATGCAAGGTGAGTATATAATCTTGTATTTTTTCCAAAGACAATAAAGGGAAAACGATGGGATGGGAGGATTATTTTTCCATAAAACTGATGGGAAAAAGTTGAGCTTGAAGAAACACCAATATTAATTGCTTTTCGGAAAGTACCTCTTTCCGTTTGTCGCTGAAACTCGCTGTATTTTCATACCGCTTCCGCTACATGGCACTCTAGCCGCTGTGTCTGTCAATCAACAGTCAACAGAAGAATTCGTAGTAAGAAAATGTACGCAACTGTCCGGTCAAAGACAGTGGTACCCTCAACACGTCGTTTTGGTGATGCAATCGACATTTTACGGGGGAAAAATGTAGCTTTTTGGCACAGAAGAGTAACAAAGTTCACTCCAAACTTATTGCGGACGCTACCTTTCTCCTCTTGAAAGGGGTCCCAGAGGAGAACGGTTTAGTCTGACAACAATGAAAACTCTCGTACGTTGAAATGTCTAGCACCAGGCGGTTGAGCTAAATTCCAACTATGTTGAGAAATATAATTGACCGTTATTCTGTTGGCCATGCTGAGTGATTGAACTTGCAAGTTGCTATTGTAACCGCTAGACATAGATTGTGGAATCCCATTTCACAAGAGAGACGAATAAAAAATTAAATTTCTGCGAGCAATGGCAACAAGGGGGATCCACAAACATGCTGCTTTCAAACATTTATAGTCAATAAGGCACTTTCTATATTAATTACGGTGGAAAATCTGATCAAAGAGAAATCAATAATTAAAATCATAGCGAATGGGTACGAGGGGGAGCTCCTTGATTCAATACGTAATAGGGTAGCTAGGAAAAATAGTAGGGTAGTACAAGACGAATTAAGAAAATTAATTTCCGTTGTAGCAAGTAATGAGAATTTTCCCTCCTATCATATTTCATAGGAAGGGAAGCCAAAAAAGGGGATTTCCTAGTTTTTTGTTAACTTGACCATCCGTAGACCCTTCACGTTAGAAAATTTTCATTGTTGCCAAACTATTACCAAGTTTATCAAGTGTAGTCTGCTTCAGTTGCCAGTTTCAGGTTGATAGTAATATTTTTGCAACTCATACAGCAATCAACTACAAGAGAAGTAGTTTTGAACTAATACTAGTCGCCTAATCGAAACACATTAATGGAATGAAACCCCTTTCTAATAATTCGGCAGTTCCTATGTTCATTTTTCTAAAGAGTAAAAGAAGTGCTCACATGCATAGAGAGAGGAAAGAAAGTGATCGGGAAAGTAATAATTCCATAACTTGCCTTGTGAGGTTTGTTGGCCGGAATTGCGGCGTGGCTTGGAACATAAGGTGACATGATCTGGCGAGACAGCTTCTTGAGGCAACTCCCGCTCCTCCTCCCTGCGAACAATAAAAAGTGAAACCTCCACTACTTGAATAACTAATTATTTCAGATGTGAAATTTTAAAATGTCCAATCCAATGTAACATTTGCAGCCGAAATGATAGGTTAGAGTGAAATGCCGCCGCAATTAGTGGTACTGGGCTTGAATGGAAAACTTGAAAGTTATAAAGAAGAAATTACTCGCTTGAAAGCCAGAACAGAAGTTTAAGTCAATAAGAATGTTATTGCCTTGAGTTCAAAAATGCATTGGATTCCAGATGATTGAAAAACTCAACTCGCAAATATTCACATTTTGTCGGCTGTTGGGTCCGGTACTTGTCATCTGCAGAGTCAGGCCCACCATGGGGCCAAAGGAGAACATTTCCACTTGATAACCATGAAACTGTATGATGTGTGTTGACAAGGAATCACGAAGAAACCTATTTTCCGTCTACTTTGGGCAAACATGGAGCTCCGTATTTCCTAACAACTTGTGCAACTGTTTTCTGATTTGAAGACCATTTTGTTTCATCGATCGCCTAACTTTGTCTTCTCTGACAATCGAGACTTTCATTTTAACCAAAAAATGCAGACAACAAGTTAGGCTTAGAAGCACAGCTCTGACGCTCAGACCTGGTTTCAGATGTTCGTATGATGATTTTCTAGTGTACGGGCATCCTTTAG